>CM070537.1:24872721-25560165 GCA_036346415.1 Raddia guianensis | reverse complement strand
CAGTGTCATAGAATAATCCCCGGAAGTAAACAAAAATTGAACGTGGAGTGTCAGGGGGGATCAAGTGGGCCTGCATTTTCTGCGGAGGAGCATAGGGTGGTATGATGATAGAACCCTCCTTCAGGCAAACATGGTTCTCCTGTCCGAAAGTTTGAACCAATGTAGCACGTTGCAACATTGGGAGAATTCCACGCTCAATAGCCTTTTCTTCCTGCAAACACCAATACAACTGTTACAGATATAGCTTTCTGACTATAGAAATGAGTAAATAAGGCAAGATCAATCCCTCATTACAACCTCTGTCAAAAGGTATATTCAGTGTCGTGATGAAATCAGACAACCTCACCCAACAAGGTCATGGAGAACACCCACCTGATAGTGAAAGCACGCCGCAAAATCATGTGGGACAACAAAGAAGTGATCTGCTCCGTCGGTTCTATTCCAGAAGGGCCATTTGTTCGAAATATACTGGATTGCACTCCTCATCACCCGTGGTGATTTGAATGGCAAGGGAAGTCCAGCAGGAGTTAGGTCACAGGTAGTATAAACTGGTGTGTAAAACCAATCGGCCTCTTTGGGATTGAGTGTACGCACGGCACTTGAGAGCAAGAAACGATGCATGAATATTTCTGCAGCAAACATGTGGTTGAGACACCGGGGATCCTTGGTGACCATCTTCTTGTTGTACTTCCTCGGCAAGTCATAGATGAAGACCTTCAACCTTCCTACAGGATTGTCTTCTAAGACATCGCCGGCACTCCCTGCAGTTGGATAATCGTGGTTTCAGTACCGACGAATGAGTAGCTTTGCTTGGAATAAATTGGTGTCAATGAGTTATGTTTCTCTCTGATCCCATGAAATTAGAATCAATTGAACCAAAATCATGATACATCGTGTACACGATCAAACAAACAGTAATAGCAGCAACATAAAAAATAGACAAATTCTGGAAAGGGGCACAAGCGTGATGGAAACTTCATCACAACACAAACCCTACAACTTCAAAGATGGAAACTTGCAGCGAATGGTGATGATCAAAACCACAATTTCGAGACGAACCGAACCAAATTTCAGTCTTGTAAACCTAGCACTGACATCAAAGCAACATCCAACACAATAGCAAGGAGAAATTGAACTGAACCAATCTGGATTGGTGTCGGTAGCTCGCAAAGATGACCTAGCGCACATAACACTAAGCAACAGTAAAGGCCTCATTAGTCTCCACGAATCAGCACCTAGTTATTTTTTAGTAAGCGAGAAGAAAAGAAATCCCTGGCTCGCGACAACAAAAGAGAGCATCAGGTTGGAAGCAACAAAAGCCCAGAATACAAGGGGAAGGGAAGAAGGAGAGGGGACCTGAGATGCTCCAACCAAAGCCCAGCATAAAAGGGGAAGGGAAGAAGGAGAGGGGACCTGAGATGCGCTCGCTGTGCTGCTGAACGACGTGATCGGTCTCGCCGGACTCGGCGGCGGCCGCCGCCGCCGCCGCCGGCGAGAGGACGAAGGCGAGGGAGACGCCCACCAGCAGGAGGGCCACCGCGCGCTGCCGCCACCCCGCCCTCGACCCCATCTCGGACGCCGGGGCCGGCGCCGCAGCCACCGCCACCGCCACCACCACGTTCTCCGGCCTCCGCCTCCGGGGGCAGAGCTTAACGAGGAGATTTGGGTTTGGGAGTTCGATAAAAGGCAGGCGATGGAGCGAGAATACAAGGGGAAGGGAAGAAGAAGAAGGAGCGGAGGGAGGGAGAGAGAGAGGGCCCAGTCTCCAAAGACCCAACCACGAGTCCACAGTAATCAAAGGGTAGAGCAGTGTGTTGACTAGGCGGGGTTGTTAGTAATACGAAGCGCATGTACAAATGCAATGGGTTGATATAGCAGTTGTTTGTAACTATTGACATATCATATAAAGATAACGCTAAAAATAGCATATACATTGATAGAGATTACTGCATATTTTTATAGATAATTTGTTCAGATACAAAGTTTATTAATTCTCGTGTAAAGTCAATTTTTACTCTAGAGACAACTCAAATATATATACATGTTTTCTCTTTACCACATCATCACATATTCTACATGTCAGACCTTAAAGATGGTTCAAAAACTGCTCACATGGATTATTATACATGCTCTATTCATTTTGTTATTCATGATGGCTTTAACTAATGTCCTGGCCTTGCCTTGATAATGCTACCGTGCCATTTCTTGTAGTGTAAACATCAGGAAATTCACATCTAAAAGCTTGAGCTATTTTTTAAAAAACAAATAAAAGTTTTTAGGTTTTCTAAAAGACGTTAAAAAGCAGCTGAAGGGAAGGTATCATGTAGGGATGATTTGTTTGCTTTCAATATTACGTATGGATGTAAAATTTCAAATGAATCAATTTTTATTTTATCAAACTTCATCTCCAATCCAACTATAAATCTTTATTTTTGGAGGTATGGACTCCCCTCTTGACACATACACGTTGGTATTCTTATCTACACTACGGCGCTCTAACTTGATCATTCGATGTTGTCTGAATCAATAGCTCACCCGCCTCGCCTATCTGATATAGTCGTCGGCGCCAACGCTACAATCTAGGACTTGTTACCATGTTGATTTATAAGCCTACAATCGAAGATGCCTTGAGTTCCTCCACACCCATTGACAGCCTCCTCTTACTTCTGTTTATGAGTTTATCATGGAGACGCTATCTCGATTCAATCGCCCCAGCACCCTCCGTCCATGCTCACCACCGCCTATGGTATGTCTCCTTTGCTGCCTACGCCTCCAGAGTCCGGTGCACTGCCTCCCCGATCCCCTATGACATCCTTATTTTTAAAACATTTTTAAAATGAGCATGTCCATTTTAAAGGCATTTTTATTTTCCAAAACAATTACATAATCCTCTTTCTTCTCTTGCCTCCGGACGTGCATGTCAACTTTAAGCTCTTTCTTCCTCTCTATCTCTCCATTACCAGTGGGACCTCCTGCCATTTCTCCCCCACCTGCCCCTTCTAATTTTTCCTAGAGTAAATAGCATCGCAGGTACATAAAGTTGGCTGGAGTTCTCGTTTAGGTACATCAACTATGAAACTAGGCCTTACTGAGTGTACATGTTGGCTCCCTGTATGATGGCAGGTCCAAACCGCTTATATCAGGTGGTTTCAGTGTTCGCAGGCCACCAGCTCAGAGCACACGTGGCCCAATATTTGTATTCAAATCCCTATAATTGACAAAAATTTGCGTTTGCAATAGAACATTTGTATAAAAGCACTTATACATTTAACGGTTGGTCAAATAAGGGGATATCGCAACATCATACAAGAAGCATACATAAAAAAATATATGTTGGATATTGGATGAAAAAAAGCATACAATTTTTTGCATATCTATATTACATTATGTCACAGATTGATCAATTTGTTATTGGATGATGATTGTATTATGCTTCTTAATGCAATTTTTTGAATCTAGAGGGTGCATACTGCTACTATATTGCAAAATATTAAATTAATAGGATCTTCATAGAAAATCTACTACATATATGGCCTTATTTGATCAACTGTTGAATGTGCAATTGCTTTTATACACATGTTCTACTGAAAGCATAATTTTCTATCAATTACAGGGGTCTGAACTCAAATATTGGGCCACGTGTGCTCTAAGCTGGTGGCCCCCAGACACTGAAACTGCCTGACATAAGCGGTTTGGATCTGACATGAGATTGGGAGCCAACATGTACACTTAGTGATGCCTAGTTTCATAGTTGATGTACCTAAGCGAGAACTCCAACCAACTTTATATACGTGTGATACTATTTACTCTTTTTACTGCCATTTATATTTTTGCCACCTTGCCCCTCTTAATCCCACATTAATTTTTCCATTTTGCCCTCCGCCTCTCCTATTTAGGCTCCATATCTACTCCCCTCCCTTTTCATCCACCCTAAGCCAATTATCCAGCCTACTCTCTCTCACCATCTCCTTCGCTCCTTCTTCTCCACCGCCCGACCACCATCATCTCCATTGTCGGTTGTCGTCGCTGGAGAGCTCCACCCCGGGTGAGCTTAATGAGCTCATCCTCCTCCTCTCCTCTCCCTTCTTCCTTCCTCTTTATTTCATTGTTCTTCGTGCATGCATGCAACTGTACCGGCCTGCTATCTCCTCCATGCTTACATGTAGCTGC
Source organism: Raddia guianensis (assembly GCA_036346415.1). Taxonomy (NCBI): domain Eukaryota; kingdom Viridiplantae; phylum Streptophyta; class Magnoliopsida; order Poales; family Poaceae; genus Raddia; species Raddia guianensis. The sequence goes on along the minus strand of CM070537.1, from coordinate 25,555,995 downwards.
CATTGCTGATGTCCTCCTCCTAGTTGTCGGTCGTGCCCCCTCGCCAACATGCATGGCCAGTGCTTTTCTCCTCGCTGGTGACAACAGCATGCATGCTCCATGTTTCCCAGCATACTGCGACATGGTTGCTGCATGTCGATGCCGCTGCTGTGGGAGTTCCTGCAGTAGATCGAAGCACCGCTCAGAGCTTCCGCCGTGGCTACAACCGACGCTGACGCCATCATCGCCAAGCTCATCGTTGGGTTCCTTCTCCCTCCTCCTCTCCCGGTCGCGCTCCAGCCGAGGTGCCACTGCATTCCTGATCAGTCGGCCCATCGCCTACCCCGCAGCTGCTGCCGTCGCCGATCGAAGCGTTGTCTTCCCCGCCGCCCCCACCTCGTCATCGATCTCCCCTCTTTCTCCCCGATCTACTCTTTCCCCCTCTCTTGATCTTCGCCGCGCCTCGCCGTCGGCGAGCTACCGCGCCGTCACCTCCCTTACCCAATCTCCCTCCGTTCTTTTTCTTTCATCTCTTTCTACCTCTCCCTTAATCCTATCCAGATGGGCCCTGTTGGGCCGGTCTGTGCGCTGCGCGACCTTTTTTAACACGTGTGCTATGCAAGCCCTGATGAAGAGTTATATTCTCAATTTCCTGGAATTTGCAGTGGATAATAAATCTTCGCAATTTCCCTGTAGTTTCATAAACTACCGTTAGGATATAATTACATGTTATGTCAACTGTTTTAAATGCTAGATGGGTTAGCAATATTTAGTTAGACATTGGGGAGAAAATCCCACTGCTGTGATCATGGAGTTTATCAAATTGAGAAGTTTGTATTTGCTTATTGAGAACTGTGGCCATAATGAACTTGATCATCTCTTAGTTAAAAGTTTGACCAACTAATAGTGGATCAAGAGAGGTTGGTTGCACGATGGGTGCCTTCGTGCACGAGATGTGTGTTTATGTTCGGTCTCCGTTAGGATTGATGATTGTGATGCACTTAACTATGAATTCTTGTGCGATCACACGTGGAAATGGTGCCGCTTGGTCAATTTTATATGCATACTCGCATCATTGAGTATCAATGGAGCTATTATTTGCTGGTGTTTTATGAGGGGGGACTCACTGCGGCGTTTTGTATGGGGTCCATGAAAGCCTTTAAGGGTCCATGGTATCACCCACAACAACGGTTAGCTACTTTGTACAACAAGACATGTGGGATATTGGGCTATAGTTACAGTGGAACCCAATGAGATAGTGTGTATATCTAAGAGGTGTATCGTGTGAGTAAAGCGTACAACCTCTGCATAATGTAAATCCATTCGAATGACCATGCCATGGTTAAGGGTGACTCTGTGGTATTTCACATGGTAGCATCAACCTTAATTAATTAGATTTGGGTATGATTGTTTTGGTTGTGTGTTGTTGCCTGGAGAACTGTGTTGAGACTAAGAACTTATTATCTTGAGAACATGAGTAATTCAAGTGAGAACTTTGGTATATTTATTATTGTTCAAGATAATAACGAGATCCGTTATCCATATACTTTATGTTTTCTTAAATATTTTTCAACTGTTAAGTAAAATACATTTATGCAAATAAACCTTTAGCTTTTATAGAATGAGCCTGAACATGGCCCCACTAGGTAAGACTTGTTTGCATTCACGTGCTAACCCGTCTTTCATGCGGGGCTGTTCCAATCATCAACAGATCAGGAGTGCGAGGATCCACGGAACTCCTTTGCTATCTTCCCAAAAGATGGTCCGAACTACTAGCAGCTTCCTAATCAGTGCATGCCTGTGGCCGTGATGGGAAGCTACTTTTGGTTTGCTATATTTGGTCTTACATTAGTTGTGACCTATTATTCTAAACTAATGTAATATGATGCTTCTCCAGGCTCTGATGTACTTTATTATCTAGTACAACATTGAACTGGTAACGTTGCTCTGTTTTACTATAGGTATATACACCAATCCTTCAGGCACGCACTGTTAACACAGAGATGCTTGGTTTAATAAAACAGGGTCCTCCTACTTCTTGTATTTTAGTACAATTTTGGTTAAGTGAGGGATCAAATATGTAGTCAACATTTGATGGTAGCTTGGGGAATTAGAAATATGACTATTGCTTTCCAATTAGCTGTTTTTGCACCTCTCCTCCCCCACATCGTCCACTGTCAGATTTGCAAGATCTTTATGCACTTTCATTAGCTTTTTCCTCTTAGACTTTTCCTGCTCTAGAGCATTATTCAAATCATCAATCAAAAGCTTAAGCTCACTTTTAGAGAGATGCTCATTAGTTACCTTTTCTTCTAGTGCCATGAGACACATAGGAGGTGTAGGGTTGTCGATGGCGACTCCGGACACCTTGGTGCTTTCATTGTCGGAGGAGTCCGTCCAAGAGCCTTCATCGTCGGTGATCCATTCCCCAATCACCTCTTCTTGTATGTTGGCGGTGAGACAAAGCTTTTGCTTGGGAAGAGCCGGAGGGGCATTTTCCTTGATCGCAAGTCCGGCACACCCATGAGCTCTAGTATCTTCTTCTTCGGAGGAGGATTGGGAGGATGATGAGGTTGAGCTATCTTCCTTTTTGGTCTTTTGACCGACAAGAGCCTTTTTCTTCTCCTTCGATTTGTGATCGCTCTTGCGGTAGTGACGGTACTTCTTCTTGTCGTCATCCTCATCTTTTATTGGGGTTTTTGCTTTCGTACCATTAAAAAATTACACTTGCCAAAACATCATTATTCTGAATGACATGTGGGACCATGTTATTGAGAAACATAATGATGTAATACAAATCTATAGCGGTAAGAAAGCAATTTTTATGTATATTACCACCACGCGGTTGACGCTAGCAGTATTGACGCCTTCCTTAGACGGAACCATCAAAAGGGGCGCGTCAGCGCGTGGTTGACATTTGAGAAGTTCCCTTGCAAGCAGCAGTTTGAGTCATACGGGATTAACCGATTGTATTATTTTTCTATGTGCAGAACAGGACACATCTGAAACTGCCAAATTGACGATGACGGCTGTTTCTCATCGTTTATGGCAGGTCTGACAAGGTTGAATGACTGGGAACTAAACATCAAGAATTTTTAGAAGACGAATGGCCGAAATTGAACATCAGAATTTTAGAACAGGCGTTTAACTCGTAAGAGCCTCAGCATGTACGGTAGGTTTGACCGGATTGAATCGCTGAAAACTTAACTTCTAAGAGTTTTTAGAAGAGGGGTCGGAAGAGGGATAGGTGAGCTTTTATCACAATGAAATGTTTTGAAGGACGTAGGATAGTGTAAAGCATGAAAGAATTTTAAAGGATGGAAGATCTTTTAAAAGATGTGATGAATAATGTTATAGAAGATAAGATTATGGAGAAACTGTTTGGGATGCTCTAAAGCCAATCTTTATGGTTTGACTTATTTTCTAGATCTTTGAGAAGTGGCTACCAGATTTTTGAGAGATGATGTTGAAAAGTAAACATGACTCGTTTTATTGGCATCCTGTTAAAATACTGATAAATAAATTAAAATAAGCTCAAAGCTATACTACGTGGTATTACCAATTGTTTTGGACTGTTTATATTGACTTTACGCAATCTAGTTGTCGACACGCAATTTTAGATAGAGACGATGTTTCTAAAAGGCTACCAAGAAATTTGGTGAAGAAACCAATATTCTAGAAGAATTCTGATAATGCATGACTGACTAAGGACATAATTTGAAGGATTATCAAGGCCAATAAGAAAGACTGGAGTTGAGTCCTGATCGTCCACAACGAGTTGGAATAGAAAACTTTACGCAAGAAGACGATCTTGGAAAGTTCTAAAAGGCATTGTCTGGATTGGCTATATTGTATATTTTAGATAACATTTTATTTAGAGAGAGTTCTAGATAGTTTGGGAGTTTGAGTCGTATTTTATCGAGTATAACTACACAACCTATATATAGAGAAAATGGTTCCCTACTAATCAATCTACTATTACAATGCAATTGTCTTTTCAATTTTTATGAGTAGCAATAACTAAAGTGTTGCCGTATTTTATTCTGAACGAGTAGCAATAACTTAAGTGTCGCCATATTTTATTCTTAATTGATTTGTTGCGCATAGTCTTTCCATCAACTTCAAGACGCATCCCTGATGAGTACTATCTCAGTCAAATTCGATCTTCTTGGTTCCTTTATGAAGATACAATTTTTGCCAATATTGTTATGCATCGCCGTTTCATACAAAGGTTAGATTATACCCTTCTTATTTGGCTTTACAGTTCTATTTCCATTCGTTCTATTGGTTTTTTTCTAGACGATAGTCAATTTGTTTATTCTTCGTTCTGTCCGGTAGACGATCCACATCATGTTCAAAGTTTACAGCGACTCGTGCTGTTGCTACGTGCACAGTGACAGTACCCTTAATTGCATCCCGCTGTTCAGAAACAAGGGCATGGTATATATATAGTACGTCAAGGTCGCATAGATGGATGCGGCAGGAACTTGCAAGTTTTAGGAAAAGAACTTTTAAAATTCACCGGGTACAAAACCATGAGTTTTAATCGCAATAACGGCGTGAACCATGCACACATGGAACCGCATCAACAATGTTGCTTGCAAACCAAAAAAAAATCATTTGATCACGTCACGGATCTCAAAGGTGCTTGGACGGCTGGAATCTACCGGATCTCACACATGCCCTCGAAGATGTACCTTGGTTGTATTAGACGTTCCTTCCTTTTTATTCTCTCCATGAAGCTTGTACCACGGTCCATCTGCACAAGCTAAAACTGCACATAACGTGTACGTGTGCAGTCAGTGGCAGCTTCCAGGTTTGAGTTGGCCCCAACAAACACCACACCACACCAGCAGCCAGCACCATGGTACGTTTGCATCGGCCGACAGCAGCTCAGCATCGAGTATATCAAACAGAAGTGCTCATCAAGTTGGTTCTCACATAAAATCTCTGAAAAAGGCCAGTGATTAGCAGCATTCAGCATACAGCGCAAGACATGGTGGTAAGGCCGGCAGAGGTATTCAGGACACTTTCCCCTACTGTGTCCCATGAAATAAAAAAGTTCCAACTTACAAATAGCTTACAACTTACATTTCAGTAGCAGCATAGTGGCAGATTATTTTGTACTCCAAGATGAACTTTGGCAGATAAACAGTCCATCATGGCAATGATCCCCGTGAAAAAAAAAATCTAGCCAAACCAAGATCAAAACAAAAGCACAACAGGGAGTCAACCCCGTGAAGAAGATACTCTTGAGGCTCTTTAACCTATGAGCAGCTTGTTGTCTTCCATGAAACTGTAGGTGGGAACCTCGAGGTTGAAGGGGGCAGGGCCCTTGCGGATTCTTCCAGAGATATCATAGTGGGAACCGTGGCATGGGCAGAACCAACCACCAAAGTCACCAGCGTTGGGGAGAGGAATGCAACCAAGATGTGTGCAGACACCAATGACCACCAGCCACTCTGGGTCCTTGACACGCTCCGCATCCTGCTGCGGATGCCGGAGAGATGCAACATCCACACTGTTTGCCAGCTTGACGTCATCCTCTGTCCGTCGCCGTATAAAGACTGGCTTTCCACGCCACTTCACAGTCACTGTGGTGCCAGGTTCAATACTGGATAGATCGACCTCAAGGGAAGCAAGTGCAAGCACATCTTTGCTTGCTGACATACTCAATACAAACTTAAGGATGAGGAGACGCAGGAGTGACGCATATATGAATCTCCCCCCACTCAAAACAAAGTAGGCGAAGGCTCTCTTGCTGGGATCTCCAGGAGGATACCTCTCATGGTTGTATTCGTCATAAACAATTTTTGAATTAGGATTTTTAACTGCAGCTACAGTTGAAGGCAGTTCAGCCGAAGCAGCACCTTCCTTCTTTGGCACAAGCGTTTCAGTTGAAGAAAAGCCTTCATGAGAATTACATATTATCAATAAATTAACAGTAACTTATTGCAGGATCCATTTTCACACATCAATAAGTAATAATAACAGCAGCATGGCACTATGATTCTGAAACCAAAGTAGCAGACCAAAACTTCTTTTGTTTTCAACCTAAAGGATAAACTAACTAGCAGGAGTCAGCAATGCTATCAATAAGATCACCCAGCAGGAATTTGTTGGCACAAGCTAAATAGCAAACCTGAATAATATTTGATGAGAATTTCTTGGCACAAACTAAAAAAAATGAATAATAAGTGGTGCTCATCTACTGTCAAGTTGTCAGTAAGTGTTCATATTTGAATAATCAGTTAGTTCAGTGTAATACTATCGTTAGAGAACAGTGAGCATAAGAATTACATACGTGCAGCCTTTGCACCAGGATAATTCATAGATACTATGTTTTAAAAAAGCAAGCAAGAGAGAAAACAAGCACGCATAGAAGCATAATTGATATTGATTTATGACACTGTCCACTGTTAAGGTCTCCAGTAGCATGTAGAGAGAAACATCTAAACTAAATCATAATTTATAACACCATCCACGAGTAAAATCATAGTTCATTATGAGACAAGGAAATTGAGACAAAGATGAAAATCACACATTATACAGGAGGACGTAGACCTCTACAGCAACACTATAAAACTGTGAGTCACCCAACAGGTAAAAATATACGAAGAAAGAGCGACTAAATGTTATGTCATGGTAAAATACTTGAGAATTGAGATGTTAAGAACGGATACACGCTAAGGCCTTGTTTGAGGATTCCATTTTAGTTCGAATTCTCCACCAATCCCAGGGATTGCACATATTCCCCACCTATCATCTTTTGGCTGAAAAATATGATGACGAACAAAATTCCTCTCCCTCTCTAATTGCACGCACTAACCCATGTTGTAAGTTGCAACACAGCATCGCCATGTTATTATTCTATAAATCCATTTCATTATCAGGTACAGCTCGACAAAATCCAGGAGCTACACATCAAGAAGGTGGACGCCAAAAGAGCATCAAGGTGCAGACGGCATAAGCTATGTGGAACGAAATTACTACTAACTGTTGAGCCCATAGACAAGGATGATGCCTACAATCCCTTAGCTTTGACTGAAACTAGGTAATCAACTAAATCAATCCACACTAGAATCAATGGTCACTACCCTGTCATAGCAAGCGACAACAATGCAGCTAAATGGGGAACCCAACTAATGACAACTGCTATGAATCCTGAAAGGAAAAAAGTCTACTTACCCCCCTGAACTATGGCCTTGGACACACATAACCCCCCTGATGTTTAAAACCGTCTAACCAGCCCCATCAACTATTAAAACCAGTGCAATTAACCCCCCCGTGAGCGGTATTGAGGGTGGTTTTGCCACCGGGGCAGTCTACGTGGCTCATGACATGGCATTTCGATTACAAAAAATATTACACAAATGAAAAATAACATATGGCCCACATGTCATCCATACATATAGCTTTTCAATTTATTTAAAATCTCCTCCCTCCCTGTTACCTCCTCCTCCTTCCTCCCGGCGGCGGCGGCTAGGGCGGCGGCCTGGGCACTGGCGGCGGGCGGCATGCGGTGTGGCGGGCGGCCAGGACGCAAGGCGGCGGCGGCGCAAAGCGGCCAGGGCGCGAGGCTGCGATGGCGACCTAGGCGCTGACGGCCAGGGCGCAAGGCGGCGGCGGCACAAGGCGGCCAGGGCGCGAGATGGTGGCGGCCTGGGGCGAACGGTGCTGGCCTGGGCGCGCCGCGCCGGCCTGGGGAGGCGGCGCCGCCGTCCTGCCTAGGGGGGAGACAGAGAGGCGTGGGGGAGAGAGGGGATGGAGGAAGAAGAGGATTAAGAGACAGACACGTAGGACCCGCGACATAAAAATAATTTTCGTAAACAGAAATGCCACATGGACTACCACGGTGGCAAAACCGCTCTGAATACCGCTATCAGGGGTAATTTGCGCCGGTTTCAATAGTTCGTGGGACTGGCTACAGTTGAAGGCAGTTCAGCCAAGCAGCACCTTCCTTCTTTGGCACAAGCGTTTCAGTTGAAGAAAAGCCTTCATGAGAATTACATATTATCAATAAATTAACAGTAACTTATTGCAGGATCCATTTTCACACATCAATAAGTAATAATAACAGCAGCATGGCACTATGATTCTGAAACCAAAGTAGCAGACCAAAACTTCTTTTGTTTTCAACCTAAAGGATAAACTAACTAGCAGGAGTCAGCAATGCTATCAATAAGATCACCCAGCAGGAATTTGTTGGCACAAGCTAAATAGCAAACCTGAATAATATTTGATGAGAATTTCTTGGCACAAACTAAAAAAAATGAATAATAAGTGGTGCTCATCTACTGTCAAGTTGTCAGTAAGTGTTCATATTTGAATAATCAGTTAGTTCAGTGTAATACTATCGTTAGAGAACAGTGAGCATAAGAATTACATACGTGCAGCCTTTGCACCAGGATAATTCATAGATACTATGTTTTAAAAAAGCAAGCAAGAGAGAAAACAAGCACGCATAGAAGCATAATTGATATTGATTTATGACACTGTCCACTGTTAAGGTCTCCAGTAGCATGTAGAGAGAAACATCTAAACTAAATCATAATTTATAACACCATCCACGAGTAAAATCATAGTTCATTATGAGACAAGGAAATTGAGACAAAGATGAAAATCACACATTATACAGGAGGACGTAGACCTCTACAGCAACACTATAAAACTGTGAGTCACCCAACAGGTAAAAATATACGAAGAAAGAGCGACTAAATGTTATGTCATGGTAAAATACTTGAGAATTGAGATGTTAAGAACGGATACACGCTAAGGCCTTGTTTGAGGATTCCATTTTAGTTCGAATTCTCCACCAATCCCAGGGATTGCACATATTCCCCACCTATCATCTTTTGGCTGAAAAATATGATGACGAACAAAATTCCTCTCCCTCTCTAATTGCACGCACTAACCCATGTTGTAAGTTGCAACACAGCATCGCCATGTTATTATTCTATAAATCCATTTCATTATCAGGTACAGCTCGACAAAATCCAGGAGCTACACATCAAGAAGGTGGACGCCAAAAGAGCATCAAGGTGCAGACGGCATAAGCTATGTGGAACGAAATTACTACTAACTGTTGAGCCCATAGACAAGGATGATGCCTACAATCCCTTAGCTTTGACTGAAACTAGGTAATCAACGAAATCAATCCACACTAGAATCAATGGTCACTACCCTGTCATAGCAAGCGACAACAATGCAGCTAAATGGGGAACCCAACTAATGACAACTGCTATGAATCCTGAAAGGAAAAAAGTCTACTTACCCCCCTGAACTATGGCCTTGGACACACATAACCCCCCTGATGTTTAAAACCGTCTAACCAGCCCCATCAACTATTAAAACCAGTGCAATTAACCCCCCCGTGAGCGGTATTGAGGGTGGTTTTGCCACCGGGGCAGTCTACGTGGCTCATGACATGGCATTTCGATTACAAAAAATATTACACAAATGAAAAATAACATATGGCCCACATGTCATCCATACATATAGCTTTTCAATTTATTTAAAATCTCCCTCCCCTCCCTGTTACCTCCCTCCTCCTTCCTCCCCGGCGGCGGCGGCCTAGGCGGCGGCCTGGGCACTCGGCGGCGGCGGCGGCATGCGGCATGCTGAGCAAGTGCCAGGACGCAAGGCGGCGGCGGCGCAAGGCGGCCAGGGCGCGAGGCTGCGATGGCGACCTAGGCGCTGCGACGGCCAGGGCGCAAGGCGGCGGCGGCACAAGGCGGCCAGGGCGCGAGATGGTGGCGGCCTGGGGCGAACGGTGCTGGCCTGGGCGCGCCGGCGCCGGCCTGGGGAGAGGCGGCGCCGCCGTCCTGCCTAGGGGGGGGGAGACAGAGAGGCGTGGGGGAGAGAGGGGATGGAGGAAGAAGAGGATTAAGAGACAGACACGTAGGACCCGCGACATAAAAATAATTTTCGTAAACAGAAATGCCACATGGACTACCACGGTGGCAAAACCGCTCTGAATACCGCTATCAGGGGGTAATTTGCGCCGGTTTCAATAGTTCGTGGGACTGGTTACCCGGTTTTTGAGTTCAAGGGGTTATGTGTGCCCGGGTAGACTTTTTCCATCCTGAAATGAACCGAAGTAGGGCACCTCAGCCATCAACCAGGAATCACAGTCGCAGACCAAGCGATCGATCCACTCGAAACGCGCGGATCCCAACCCCAATCCCCAAAGGAGAAATCTACGGGTGCGGCACAGATCACGGCGCGTGAGACGACGAGGACGGACGGGAGAGAGGTAGGAGGAGCCGCGCGTCACCTCGGGCGGCGGTGAAGAAGGCCGAGTCGATGGAGAACCGCGGCTGGACGCGGCCGTCGTCATCCCTCGCCGGGGTGCCGGCGAGCGGGCCCCTGGCCGCGGCGGCGGAGGCGGGGCTCCAGGAGAGGGGAGACGAGAGCCTCCTCCCCGCAACCCTCAGCATGTCGTCGCCGTCGTCCTCCGGGAGATCAGCGGTGGGAGTGGTCGGTTAGGGCTCGCCTCGTGAGGAGGGGAAGTCGGTGTCCCACACGGACGGAAGAGAGCAAGGAGAAGAGAAGCGAAGGAGAGGCCGAGCAAGAATTGTGGATTTGTGGGTGGGGGTGGTGGGCTGATATTTTGGGCTCGACTTCTCCGGCCCACTACATTTTGTCCGCTCCGAAATCCATCCCAGCGTATTTTGACTGAACCATTCCAGCGTTTTTTGAGGTGAAAAATCTCATGCCGCAAGGACAAACCTTCCCTTGTATCCTGTTCTCTTCAACTTACCTTATTTAACTTATCTATTTATTTAATTTATTTTCTACCTTTAAAAGCTATTTAAGATAGGCTCGAGAATCGGATCCACTTTGACTTATGTTTTATAGGTTTTATAAGTTTTTTCAAAAAACCAAATTATTTCTAATTCAAATGAATATTAGTGAATAGATAAGTCAAACTAAGTCCACTAAGATAAAGAACAACAGGATCTTAGTAGAATTTTAATCCACAGCTTAAAATTCGTACCCGCTTGTAAAAGACAAATAAATTAGCTTCTGGAAGAATTTTATCAGAAAACCTAACGACGCTTCAAAAAAAAAACTGAAAGCTGCGAATGAATTAATGTTCCTGCTTCTCGGAGCTTTAGTTCAGATTATCATCTACATATGGAAAAAACTCACTGCCACAGTCCTTAAGCTGAATGACGCTTAAAACCAAAAAGTATCATTTTGCCGCAGTGTTCCAAAACAGAAAACCACTACTGCACTTTCCCTCGGTTTGCATTATTCTGGTACGCGGCTGACGATGCGCATCCTAATTCACATGGTAAACCTAAACAGTCTCAATTTGATCAACAATTTTGTCATTTGTTCTTTAATCATAATTGCATACAGATACAATTCTGCCGAAGGCGAAGTTAGGGAAAATGGAGTAGAGCTAACATACAGCACAAAAGCAGCAAATATCAACAGGAAACATAAGAAAAACCATCTGTGAATAATATGAACTACTGCAGGTTTACAAAACAATGCTGTATTAGCATTCTGTTAACACATGTATCAGAAACTCAGAAGCGGGGCTGCTATAGACCATGGGAGAATTTTCACTCTTAACTATTCAGGTTTCTGCCTCTTCCTCATCAGCAGCAGAGGCGGTATGTGCTGGGTACCTCCACATGATGTCGGCCCAGGTGCTCTGACCGTCCGTCACTTCCTTCACCACTGAGGCCACCTCATCGACTTCGACGCGAATTTGATCCTTGCTATCCCGGTCACGGACAGTCACACTTGTAGTGGAGTCAACCGTGATGGCCAGAGGGACACCAATCTCGTCAGTCCTAGCATAACGCTTACCGATTGATGTACCTGCAATAGGCATCCAGAGCAAGTATTGCATGGAAAACCATGGCAGAAGTAACAAATTGCAAAGTTACAGTGCAGTGAACATGCCCACCCCACCCCCCCCCCCCACCCCCGACACACACACAAAAAAAAAAGAAAAAAAGTAAAACTTAATCAGTAGATCAGCATGAGATCATACAAACATGGTTTGGTAGTTGTAATCATCAAGCTCAGTATGGGACATGTGATGGTAAACGAATTTGACATTCAAATTTCAAGATATGACTCGTTCAGTATTTAAAAAAAAAAAGCAAACGAACTAGTGCAGGTGTAGTGCATACTGCTTGTAAAATATTCTAGCTAAAGAGCACCAAGGAAATGAAAGTTTGCCAAGACAGCCATCTTGACACTTGAACTGAAATTTTGCTATTTTTGCATACTCATGCATGCCAGGTATAATTATGGAGGGAAAACAAGCTATCACAGAAATCAGAAAAACATGGAAAATTACATAAATTGAAAGGACCTAGAAAGCCAACAAACTAACAGGCAAGTCACATGCGAACAGGCGTAGGAGCCTAGTGCCTCATCTATAGAAGTTCAGGAAGCCGCCCACCCAAAAAAAATCAAAAGCACCAAGGTACAAGTGGTGAACCCACTTGTACCTGTGATGTCAATAATATGAGAAAACATCAAGTTACCCACTTGTTCACGTAGTTTATATGTATGTACCTGTGATGTCAATAATATGAGAAATCCCTGCAGTTGTCAAGGCTTTTGATATTTTCTTGGCAACTACATCAAATTTCTCAATCTTTACCAGTGGAAAGACAGTGCACTTTATCGGAGCAACAAGAGGGGGAAAACCAAATACATTCAACTGCTCATCCTCTGCCTTGCCAGGCCTTTGGTAGAAGCAATGTTCAAAGAGGCAGTATATAATGCGCCCAATCCCAAAGGATGGTTCAATGACAGAAGGAGTAAATTTCCTTTGATGTTCCTTTTTCTTCTCCATGTTAATGGAGACCATGTTTTGCTTTATGGTAACATCCTTCCCAAGGGTGCACACCTTAAACTCAACCTCTCCTTTGGACTCCAAAGCAGCTTTCATATCCAAAGCTTCAGACTCGCTCATGGCCTGTCAGGGGAGAAAGTAGATACAGATCACAGCAGAAAAGGTGTAACTAACTAATAGCCCAAATGTAGATGAAACTTACTTCCAATGCTTCGAGAACCATCTTTTGGCTCCCTTTGAACGCAAGACCAAGCTCCTTCTTTGATGGGGTTATTACCAACTTCTGAATGTGCCAAAAAGAAGCTCACTATTAGCAAGGCAGATCATTCAGAATATATACTAAAACATTACAGCTGTAAGAGCTCGGTGGTAAAAATACAAATATGCAATGTACAACGAGAAACATTGTAACAAATGGTAAACCTCACCTCCACTTCCCTGGGTTCATTGAACTTTTCGTGTGCTTCAAGTGGAACACCACTCTTATCCTGTTTAAGATTCACATTAGGGATTAGTTTTATCATGTGTTATGTGCAAAAGAAACTTATCTGAGAAACACGTCAACACCACTAATGGATGTAGAACATATATATAGTGCAACTTCAGTAAAAGCATTTGGCTACATTAAATTGTAGTTTTTCAGAGACTAGCAGGAAGAGCAATTGGGGTAATAAAAATAGGGGTGGGCATAAAAACCGAAAACCGAACTGAAATAACCGAATTTTTTAGTAATTTGGGTTTTTTCGGTTAGAATTCGGTTTTTATTTCCATGCTATTCGGTTAATATGGTTTGGTTCAGGTTTTAGAATCCAAAAACCAAATAAACCAAAATTATATATTAAAATAGAAACATGTGACAACACAGTAGTGAGATTCATAATTTTATACAATGTATGTTTGATTTTTATTTGATTCGTTGTTTACTTGTTCTATATCTTATTTGGTTTATTATTTTTATTGTAGTGAGCATACGATAGTGTAGTTTATGGAAAGATATTTAAATGATATGTTAGTTTATTGTTTGAATATGATATTTCGGTTAAAAACAAAAATAACTGAACCAAAATATTTTGGTTTATATGGTTCGGTTTTCTATATTGTGAAATTGTGATGATAAATTTGGTTCCCATTTTTCAAAAACTGAAATATAAAAAAAAACGAATTAACCAAACCAAATGAACCGAATGCCCACCCCTAAGTAAAAACATGTTTGCCAAAAGAATGGCGCATTGATTTCACATACAATAACTGTTTAACCGTAAGATGTTGCAGCTAATGGCCATTCCACAAAAGTAGCTTTTAACAAGAAATGCTCCCCACTTGAGATCCGAATGGCAGATAGCTCTGGTGGTAGTATGCTAATTGGCACTAACTATGACAACAAATGTTGATTCACTGCAATAAAACTAGTGTATGACATGTGCCCAAGAAGAATATTACCTCCAGCGAGCCTAAGAAAAACCCTCCTGTCACAAAAATTTATCATCTGAGATACATGCAAGCCACAGTTTTTAAACTTTAGCTATGAAATTTTTTATCTATATTTAGATTGGGTACATGAAAATCATGTGTATATTCATCTAGGGAAGTCCCTCTACAGTATTACTTTATTGGGTTTCATAAACAAAACTGCAATAGTAATTAGTGCCCAAAATCGCCGGGGTATCGATGTCCAAAACCACAAATATTTGCTCCCAGAGGGAGTCACATTAATATAAAATTTACATTGAAAAGATCAAGTACAGATGCAATGTAGATGAGCTAGCAGCAATTAGTTAATGGTACATACCGAGTGAGCACGCAAGTCGTAAGCAGACCTGTCGGCAATTCCAACGCACTCGATCCACCCATAGGAGCATTCAATTTCCGCATCCCAACAATCAGCAGCATAGTGAGCCATTTCATTTGGCAGATGTTGTCGGAACCGTAGACGGTCTTTATCAATTCCAAGCTGCGTTAAGAAGAGATAGACCCTTCCAATAAAGTAGCCAAGGGTCTCATTGTTCACGGTGCCCTGCCAGTGGCAGCAAGAAAGAGCACAACTGCTAGTTAATACTTAAGATATGTGTACTATGAGTAGCAAAAGAAGATTGTACATAAGATATTTCCATAAGGTCTGATAGATAAGAAGTATCCAATATAATACCTCCAAGACAGCATCCCCGAGCTTGAGTCTCGAGGCTGATTGTCCTGATAGTTGTTTTTCTCTCGGAAACATCAGGAACTCAAGATCAGAAACATCACCAAACTTTGGGTGGGATTTGTCCTCTGGGTCCACAAAGTGCTCAATCTCCGCTAAAGTAAATTCACGAACTCTTAGAAGGCCTTGCCGAGGAGATATCTGGCAAAAGAAGTCTATCTCAGAGCATAGAAATTATTAAGTAATACCATACACATTAAGCTACTAATAATTAATGCACTGGTTTCTACCACTATTACTCCAGTTTATCTCAAGTTCTCAACATTTTGCCACTCTTCCAACAGTGCACTGTTAACTTTTGCCATACCTTCTGGTCAACATCTTTTGATCATCTATGATCGTTATTTTTTTATATAAAAAATTATGCCCCTCTGAGACATACTATGGCACTAGACCTTCCATTTGCTTCTATACAAAGTGTCAAAGTCGCATAGTGCAGGTTTTGGAGGGTGAAAAGAATGATAACCCAAGGAGGCAAGGATACACCAGCAGTGACTGGAAATATCTACCCTGGCCCCAGTGTCACTCTCCAGGGGGCATAATGATCCTTTGGCGGTAAAACTAATGGCCAGAGATAGTCAAAGCATGTTAACCGGACAAGAATGGCAAAAGAGAACAGAATGTTGATGCAGAGAGGTAGAAATGAGAAGCGCATTTTTCCTGATTAAAAGCGAGGATGGAGCTTGAACCAGCGGCAAAAAGAAAATTTTAGTGTCTGCTGAATCTATAGACCTACCAGAAAACTTTAGATATAATTCCCAATTAGCCACTCCAGAGAGGGTTAATCCCTTAATGCAGAAATCCCCCTAAATTTTAGTGTTTGCTGAATGTATGTACCAAACATGAACATTACAAGCAATTGGGAGTATTTTATCTGGTTTACATCACATGGTAGATTGCAAATATGTTAACAGGAAAAGAATATAAACCCTATCAAAGATGTTACTAGTTATTACGAAACAAGAGGGTTCAAGTGGTTAACAAAGTCATGCCTCATTGCGGAAGGCCTGCCCAATTTGAGCTGCAGCAAAGGGAAGCTTGTTGCCGTTGTAGTAATACAAGTCTTTGAAGTTCACGAAGATACCCTGTGCTGTCTCTGGCCTCATATACCTGCAAAACAAATAAGCACATAAGCTCAAAATAGATTGAATAAAGTGGAATACTGGAATATATTGAGCTGGTCTTGACCTCACCCTGGACTCAAACCTGATGGTCCAATGGAAGTCTGAAACATGAGATTGAAGGGGTACGGATCTGACAATGGGTTTTTGGTGTCAGGAGCAACAATACCATACTCCTTAATCTTAGTACCCAATTGTTCTGCAGAGAGATCATCCAAGACAGCAAGGATATGGTTCAATTCTTCTGCCTTCTCTGGTATCAATGTATTGTCCCTCTCAAGTTTCTCCTTACAAAAGTCCTTGAGCAAGTGATCTGCACGATAGCAGGTGCCTGTCTTTTCATCTTTAACCATTAAGTCTGTAAATTTGTCCACATGGCCAGAGGCCTTCAAGACAACTTCTGGTGTCACACAAGGACAGTCCACCTCAAGCATCCCCTCCTCCAATACAAAGTGCTGAGTAAAAAGGTCCACAGTTAGATGGTATCAGTCGATGTTCTGGCTTATATATCTTAGACAAAAGACTTACTAAAAGGATAGCTTTTCAAAATGTTGACATTTACATCCAGGTAACATTATTGTTACACCCACTTTATTCTCCAGTATCGTTAAAAAATATAGTACTTTGCTTTTTAATTGTCACTGTTTATTCCGTATAGCCAAGGATAGATTTTAAAACTAATTTTGGAACGAATTGAACTTTATATTTGCAAAGTTTCATTATGCAGACCATTAGTAAACTAAAATTATGATTTTCGTGAGACCAATCACTTTAGCTGCGATATACAATGCATACCGCATATTCTTAAATAATCGCATAGGGAATCAGAACTCAAAAGGGCATGTTGAAGGTTGTCACAACAGGAATCAGTAAAAATTAAGAAGGGGCATGAGGCTTAACTAACGGCACATGTAGAAGCACATGTAAAAGCGTAATTACCTCCACAAAACCGGGGGTTAACCACTGTTAACCGCGGCTAACCGCGCCTCCGCGGGGGCCCGGTTCGGTAAACCGGCGGTTTAGGGTTTAGGGGTTTGGGCAAAATTCGTTTAAATAAATTTTGAATGTAAAATATACATGAAATTTCTAAAAATACTATTATTCATTATAAGCATTTTGGCTTAAACAAAATTTTAAAAATCAAATTTCTAACGTATATTTTAAAGAATTTTACCAATTTTCATCGATTTTCACCTATTTTGATAATTTTTTCTTAGAAACCACGGCTAAGCACGAAAAACCGCCGGTTAACCGCCAAAAACCGCGGCTAACCGCGAGCAAAACCGGCTAACCCTAATTTTGCATTTAGGGTAAAAACCATGGCTAACCGCGGTTAACCGGCTCCGCATAGTAGACGGTTTGGAGCTTCTCCGCGTTTTTGTAAACCCTAGGGTTAACTAACAAGATATGTAGAAGCATACATAACTCCATATGAAGATAACAGAGGAAAAGATCGACATTAAATACGATTATTGGAAGTTTTCAGTTTGCAAAAAAATGTTGTTTTAGATTTTTTGGATGATAAAACCTCCAGAAAAACTGAATGATGTATGTTAGGTTGTTGTTTGATAATAGATATTGTTTAGGTTTTCCTGGTAACATATACACCAAATGAGCCTATTAATTGCATATATATAAATATTAATGCTAGAGATGAGTGAACAATCATTAGGGGCAACTCTGGCAAAAAAAAAGAGTGCCAACTCCTTTATGTGTGTGTCCATGTACCTAAAAATGACATTTGCAGCCTAATTTATCACAGTTTAAAACCAAGAAAGAAGAACGGACAGCAACTACCATCCCAATAATCTATAATTGAAGATAGCAAACTTAAGCATAGGTTTATCGACTCATTCACAAGTTAAGGAAACCAGACCGAATCCCCCCCCCCCCCCAATCTACAAATACACAAGACCGCACAGACATTTTCTCCAATTTACAATCAAAGAAGCAAGCTTATCCTAGTGAACGCTTCCTTGTCAGCAGGTAGCCAATTTCGGCAAACAGCACATACCAAACCGCACCACAAGCAGCACAAACACAATTCCAACACGGCGCATCAGTGAAACGCACTAAGCCTCACAATTCGCAAATATAAAGGTCCAGCCTTTGGCCATATCAGGGTCGGTATGCCCAGAATTAAGCACCCAGAAGGCAGCGGCTCCCCTTGCAGGCTCCATGTACCACACAATTCATAAGCGAACGGCGCAGCCTTTACGTCGAACACCGCACCCAAGATTCAACCCCAATCTACAGCGCGACGAGCGTGGGCTACCTGGCGCCAGAAGGCGAGGACGTTGGCCTTGACGGCGCAGCCGGGGGGCCCGTAGTCGTAGAGCCCCGCGACGCCGCCGTAGATCTTGAAGGAAGGGACGTAGAAGAGGCGGCGCTCCAGCGTGTTGGTCACCGCCACGCGGAACGCCTCGCGGTTCCCCGCGGCAGCCGAGGCTGCCGCCATGGCCGCGAGCTGGCGGGCGGCGGCTAGGGTTTGGGAGCGCGAGTGGGGTTTTGCGGTCGCGAGGGCGCGTGAGGCGGACGAGAGGAGGCCGGTGAGCATGAGATGGGGGTTCGAGATGCGAGGCGAGAGGCGGGTGGGGTGACGCCGACGTCTGGGGCCCACTACTCAGTGGCGTCGGGATTAGTCAACCTATTGGCATCGGAGTGTAGGGGTAGATGGGAGCCGATCTCCAGCGAGCTTAGGGGTGCATATGGTCAAATTCGAGCTCGGTTTCATTTGAACGTGAATCGATTATAAACCGAGCTAAGTATAAGGCTCGGTTTAAATCAAGATCGACTCTGTTTGGCTCGAAAATCAACAAATACCTCATTTTTCATGATTTTACAATGACAACGCAACTATGTAAACCATCGATAGTAAACAATAACACGATACGGTTGACATCTAGTAATGTTCCATAATCATAGTTATAGATCATAGATGCATAAAAGTTACGGTGGAACAACAGGTCAGCATTTGGGCTATTAGATGGTCTGCAGTTGGCTTTTTATTTGAGTTTCTAAGTTGAAATCAAGCCTGTTGAGATTGACTCGATTGACAACCAAGCTTAAGACGAGCTTGAGATTAGCTCGAATTTACTTCACGCTCGATCCGATTTTGAACAGCTCATCGAGTACGAGCTTTTGGTCCACCCCTATCAAGGTGGTCCTCGAGGACAAGGAGAATTTTTCCGTGCGTTTGAGTGGGGGCTGCAATGAAAAAAAGCCTGGGTCCGTCTCAAGTTCGGCTCGGTTCAAACTTAAATTTGAGTAGACTCGGGACTCGCAAATTGCTCAAATTTGTTTGAGTTTGTATGAAGTTCGAGTCTGGTCTTAAACTCGTGAGTCTGATCGAGTCAAGCTTCATTGAGCTTTTTCAAACTTTAAATTTTTTATCAAGTATGAGCTTCGTTCGAACCTGCTTGAGGTCGTTTAAACTTTTATTTTGCTTGATAAAGTAATATTTTATCAAATCTAATCAAGCCCGAGCCTAAGACTCGACTTCGAGCTTTGTTCGAGCCTATTCAAGGTTTATTTTTTAAAAAACAAAATTTATGTGGTCATAAGTTTAGACGAGCCGAGCTCGAGCTTACTTGAGCTTTATCCTAGCCAAGCTCATGACTAGAGCCTACTCAAGCTTTATTCTTCTTCTTTTTTTACAAATTTTGAGTCAGGCGTTGTGATGTGGCGAGCACCAAGCAGGCGTGGGGGAGCTGCAAACCTGTAAACCACGCATTGTAAGGACCTCGACGAAGACAGAAGCTAAGCATGCGAGACGAGTCGAGCCACCAAATAGAGGGAGTTGGACTGCGAGCCAGAAGCCCCTTGGTGCTACGCATTAGTAGAATGAAGGGAGTTGGCCTACTATCACTCATTGCTCACTACAAGTCTTTTAGCAGTAGTGATTATTTGTCATGATGACTCCCGTGGATAGATGGATTGATTGATTTTGTGCCTGTGTATAATTGATAGCGCAGACTTTAGAATCGATAGTTATGCTTATTGGGTTTGGCTTTTTGGCCAGTCTGAGCATGGCTCAATTTTGATGGCTCGAAGCATGGTCCAACCTAAATGAAGGGTCAAAACACATCACGAGAAGAACTAGGCTGGCATAACCTAAATTATGTTACAGGTCGAGCCTCATTTCATGGCACAATAGTCCGCATGGCCTAGCTTGAATGTCTAGGTTGTTCTTGTTTGGCACGACCAAGTCAAGGCTTGAAGCCACTACTACACGCAAAATGCACAAACAATATGGTATCACTTGTTTTACCTCCTCAGCTCACCATTTTCCTTTAGTTACCTCCTAATCAGTAGATCCCTCCTAGCCTTTCATTACAATGGACGCTGTGAGCATCGTTGAGCCCTAATTTTTTTAGTGGCAATGATGATGTATACATTTGCGCTAGGGAGTTCTTGGACCTTTCATGGAACCCTAGCGAGGCTTCGGCGATCTTTTAAGCTGCTTCGAGATGATCTGAACATGACCGGGCGAGTGAAGATGTCATGTGTAGGTTTAGGAGTAGCTAGGTTTTACTTTTGTCGCCCATGCTTTAAGAGGGGTCTAATCGTTTCGATCGTGCCAAGTCTCTCTTTGTCCTAACCCTCAAAGCCATCCACAAATAGTTAGAGATCCCAACTCGTTATAAATCTCTTGAACCGTGCCTTTTCTGTGCTCATCGGACTGGGTCCGATCGCCATCGGACCGGGTCTGGAGAGCCTAACCCTAGAACCAGTTCTCTGTCGCTAGTCTCCGATGCCATCGGACTGGGTCCGACCCCTCCGGACCGAGTCCGACAGTGCCTTTGTTCCAGCGCCTAAAGCTCCGTTGGACCGGGTCCAACCACGGTCGAACCGGGTCCGACCGCATGTGTGTCAGCCGTTCTGAGGCATGGTTGCAGTCATCGGACTAGGTCCGACGGTACTGTAATGGCTAGTTTTTAGAGTCTTCCCGAGCTCCAACGACTAGTTCCTCTCCGGAGGGTATTTATTGACCTGGGTAGGCAGTCATTACTGAGGTTTGTTGCTCCACTTCACTTATAGCCAACATCTACTCATCTTAGAGGTGTTCTAGAGCCATTCCTCCACCAATTCATCAACCACCTACCTTCCCCCAAATCGAGTTTCATGGAAGTCCTTCGATTTAGCATGATCGAGGCGATTCGGGCTTATTACTCTTGAAGACGGTGTTTTTCTTGGAGGAGTGGGCTTGGGAGTTGGCCTTGACGTGTGGCTAGTCTCAAGTCGGTGTGAAGGTGACGGAGTCCACCTCGCCGGAGTGGCGGAACGACTACCGGGGAGTAAGCGAGGCGTGTGGCTCAAGAGGGAGCCGGTCCTTGTGTCCAAGGGCTAGCCTCAACGGAGAGTAGGAGTGGTGACTCCGAACTTCGGTGAAACAAATACCGTGTCACCTCTCTTGTCTCATTTACTTCCACATTTACTTTTCGCATTAATTGTTACAAGTTGCTTGATTGTTATAGTGAAAATGAATTAGATTGCTAGTGCGTGCCATTTAATTTGCTTCCGTTTAATAGGGCACTAGAATCTAGAATTGGATCACTCTTAATCTTGATGCTTAATTAAAGTATAACCCAAATAAATTAAAAATTGCCTATTCACCCCCTCTAGGCCTTAGAGTTCCTTTCAAATGGTATCAGAGCATAGGTTCTCCCGTTGTAGCTTAACCGCTCGGAGATGGCCACTAAGAAGGGGGCCAAGATTGACATAGGAAAAGCTCCTACTTTCGATAGCACAAATTGCTCCATTGAAAAATTAGAATGCAATGTTCTTTAGAAGCTCTTAGCTATGATATTTGGATTGCTTGTGAGTCCGGTTATCCGTCTCCCGTCAATCCTTTGTCCCTCACTCCCGTCGAGATATAATATCGACGATACAACGCCATAGCTAGAAATGTTTTACTTTCTAATGTGAGTGTTGATGTGTTAAATTGTATTAGCAATATCACAAAAGCTAATGAAATTTAGAAATTTTTGAAAGAAATCCATGTTGGTAGCTCGGAGCTAGTAGAGGAGAAATTAGCTCTTGCTAGGAGACAATTTGATCATTTCAAGATGCTACCTAATTAGAGTGTGAATGATATATTTTCTAGGTTGAACCCGATCACCAACGACATCAGCATGTGTGGCAAGTCCACGGAGGATATTGATGTTTACCGGAAGATTCTCGATATCGTTCCATTCGAGTTCAACCCACTTGTCACTATGCTCCAAAATAGCAAAAAGTTAAAACTCTCACTCCAACTAAGCTTCTCGAAAAGCTTACTTCATATGGGATGAGGATTAATGGTTATGGAGATTATCCTCATGCCAAGAAGACTATTGCTCTTCCTGCTTAAGCGAAAGCAAAGAAGAAGAAGATTGAAGAAAGTGATAATGATTCATCCGATGATGGAATTCCAGAAATAGAAGAGTTAGCTCTTCTAGTTAAGCGTTCAAGAAAGCTAATCAAGAGGATGACATTTGGGAATGGAGGTTCGTCATCAAGGCGAAAACTAATCTCCGAAATGCGATGTTACGAGTGTGGAGAGAAAGGTCACTTGGCGGCGGATTGTGACATGAACAAGAAGAACAAAAGCAAATTTAGAGATCAAGAGGGAGCTGAAAATGACAAGAAGAAATATAGACACTATCGTAAGAGCGAGAACAAGTTCAAGGATAAGAAGAAGGCTCTTGTAGTTGAGAAGTCAAAAGGAAGGAGTGCTCAAGCGCTTCATCGTCATCCTCCTCATCCGACGAAGAAGAAGACACAAGTTCTCATGGTTTGGTCGGACTCGCCATCAAAGCAAATGATCCACCGGCTATTCCTAAATAAAGACTTTGTCTAATGGTCGACAAGCAAAGTGAGATCATTGGGGAGTGGATCACCGATGATGAAGACTCTTGGACCGACACATCCGAGGATGAATCTAATATCGCCAAGGTTTTCGGAGTCGCCATCAACAAATATCCACCCTCAATGTGTCTTATGGCTTTGGAAGATAAGGTAACAAATGATAAACCCTCTCTAGTTGAGCTTACTCGTTTAATTGATGATTTAAACAATGCTCTAGAGAAGAAAAAATCTAAGTGCAAAAAGTTGATGAAGGTGTACAAAGAGTTTGCTAATGAATTTGAAACTTTGCTTGAAAAACATGAATCTCTAGAAGATGATTACGAAGCTCTTAATTGTCAACTTGAAATTCTAGAAAATGATCAAGCTATGGTTAAGTGTAGTCATGACAATGCCATTAATGATTGCTCAATTGTTAGATGCGATGTTGGTGCGACTTGCGATTTGATTGACACTATTAATGGGCCGTTAGCATGTCTCTTGACACATCCTTGGCCTTGTCACCCACCATCACCCCTAATGCTAGCTCTTCAACATCCACTAGTACCACACCCTTATTTAAAAAAATGTGTAATTTCGGTACTTGTGACTTTGCTTCTTGTTCCAATGAGCTAGTTAAAGAAAACTTGATTTTAAAGGCTAGAATTGAGTAATTAGACACTAAATTGGCTAAATTAGTTGTTGGGAGCTCAAATCTTGACAAGGTGCTTCGAGAGCAAAGGTATACCTTGGGCAATCATGGTTTGGGGCTCAACCCCGGGGATTTGCCCAAGGACGGTTAGGGTAAGCCCAAGCTTACTTTTGTCAAGGCGAGCACTCGTTGTCATTTGTGTAAAGGTAAAGATCATAGAGCCGTTGCTTGCACTCTAACTAGATCATTCAAATTCATGTCTCAAACTCAAGTATTAAATGCTAACTTCATGTTGTTGAAAAAGAGCGGCTCCACTTTTGCTAAGTACATTGGTGCTCCCAAAGATGATAAAATTATGAAAGCCGTTTGGGTGCCCAAGTGTTTGATGACTAACCTCAAAGGACTCAAGAAGAAGTCTTGGGTAGCTAAATCCCAAGTTTAAGCTCATGTGTGTAGGTGAACTACAAGAGCGGCGGTCGACATTGGATCTTCGATAGCGGTTGTACTTAACATATGACGGGTTCCTCTCGTATGTTCACCTCACTAGAAAAGGAGAAGGACCTCGACCACAAGATCACATTTAGGGACAACTCCAAGCGAAAGGTAATCGATATAGGTAAAATTGACATATCCAACGACCTATCCATCTCAAATGTTTTTTGGTTGAAGCTTGCAATTTCAATCTCCTCTCTGTTGCTCAAGTGTGTGATTTGGGTTTTGATTGCCTTTTCTCTAGTAGCGGCGTTCGTGTCGTCTCTTCGGTTGATCAAAGTGTTGTTTTCGAGCGCAAACGTTTTTCAAACTTGTATTTGATCGATTGCACTAATCATGATTCTTTACAAAACAAGACTTGTCTTATCGCCAAACCTTCACTTGGTTGGTTATGGTATAGACGTCTTGGACATATCGGAATGGGCACTTTGAAAAAGATTTTTAAGCATGAACTAGTTGTTGGAGTGAAGGATGTGAAGTTTAAGAAAAATAGATTGTGTAGCGCTTGTCAAGCCGGTAAACAAGTGGCTATTCCTCATCCTTCGAAGGCATTTATGTCAACATCCCGACCACTTGAACTCTTTCATATGGATTTGTTTGACACAACCATCTACGCTAGCATAGGAAGTAATTCTTATTGTCTTGTAGTCGTTGATGATTTTTCTCGCTTTATTTGAGTGTTTTTCATTGCAAACAAAACTTTTACCAGTGATGTTTTCATGTGTTTTGCCTTAAAAGCTCAAAAGGAGTTCGATACCTAATAAAGAAGGTAAGGAGTGATAACGGCACCAAGTTCACTAATTCAAACATTGAAGATTTTTGTGATGAGTTAGGTATTAAACATGAGTTCTCGGCGGCTTATACTCCTCAACAAAACAGAGTAGTGGAGAGAAAGAACCGGACGTTAATCGAGATGGCGAGAACGATGCTTGATGAGTACGGCACGCCGCCTGCCTTTTGGGCGGTAGCCATCAACACGGCGTGTCACGCAATCAACCGCCTCTACCACCATCGACTCCTTCACAAGACCTCATATGAACTCCTAGTAGGACGAAGGCCCAACATTTCATATTTCCGAATCTTCGGGTGTAAGGTATACATTTATCGGAAGATGACTCATTTGGGTAAGTTCCAAAAGAGGTGTGACACCGGTATCATCCTAGGTTACTCTTCTCACTTTAAAACTTTTCGTGTTTACAATTCTTCCTTCGGTCGTGTTGAAGAAGCATATGATGTGAAATTTGATGAATCTAAAAGCTCACAAGATGAGCGAGATGTTTTGAGCAATGTAGATGATGAGCCACTTCGCGACGTCATAGATTTGATGAAGGTGGGTGAAGTTCGACCCTCATCGGAGCTAAAGGACGAAAACGAAGACGAACCCTCCATTTTTATCGATCCTCCATCACAAGCTCAACGCACCTCTCCAACAACAAAAGACGGAGAATTGGACGAGATTCAAATCGATCATATTGATCAAGTTCAAGAAGAAGGCGATGATCAACAAATATCCGTCCAACAACATTGATCTATTGCTAAGGATCATCCTATCGATCAAATCATCAGCAATGTCAATTAAGGCGTAAGAACTCGTTCACATATTACAAGTTATTGTGAGCATCACACGTTTGTTTCTATTGTTGAGCCTATAATTATTGATGAGGCGTTGGCGGATGCGTATTGAATACTTACCATGCACGAAGAATTGAGAAACTTTACCCGCAATGAAGTTTGAGAGCTTGTGGAGAGATCAAGGGATCACAATGTAATTGGCACCAAATAGGTCTTCCGTAACAAGTAAGGCGAAAACGGTGAAGTGGTTCGCAACAAGTCAAGATTAGTGGCGCAATGATTCACTCAAGTTGAAGGTCTAGATTATGGAGAAACATATGCGCTGGTTGCCCGTCTCGAAGCTATACGGTCACTTTTAGCATTTGCCTCTCTTTACAACATCGTTCTTTATCAAATTGATGTTAAAAGTACCTTTTTAAATGGTTTTCTTAATGAGTTTGTATTTGTTGAGCAACCGTCCGGTTTTCAAAATCTTGAATACCCTAACCATGTCTATATGCCCACTAAGGCGCTTTACGGTGTCAAGTAAGCTCCTAGAGCATAGTATGAGCGTCTTAGGGACTTCCTCCTACAAAAGGGATTCAAAACGGGTGCGATTGATTCCACTTTGTTCCTAAGAACGATTGACAATGATTTATTTATTTGTCAAATTTATGTGGATGATATTATATTTGGATGCACTAATCAAGCTCTTTGCAAGGATTTTGGAAATATGATGTCCGAGGAATTCGAGATGTCGATGATTGGAGAGCTCATATTTTTTCTTGGATTTCAAATTAAACAATTCATGGAGGGGATCTTCGTGTGTCAAGAGAAATATACTAAGGATCTTCTTAAGCGCTTCTCGATGATGGATTGTAAACCGATCAAGACACCTATGACCACAAATGGGCATCTAGATTTGAATGAAGGATGGAAGCCCGTGGACCAAAAGCTATATCGCTCTATGATTGATTCGCTTCTCTATCTTACCGCTTCTCGACCCGTTATAATGTTTAGTGCGTGCATGTGTGCTCGTTTTCAAGCTTCCCCTAATGAAGTGCATCTAGTTGCCGTAAAACGCATTTTGAGATAATTAAAATTCACTTCTAGCCTAGGACTTTGGTACCCCAAGGGAGCGCGTGTTGAGCTTCTTGGCTATTCCGACTCGGATTATGCCGATTGCAAAATTGATCGCGAAAGCATCTCGGAGGGTTGTCATTTACTAGGACGCTCACTCATGTCATGGGCTTCGAGGAAGTAAAACTCTGTGGCGCTATCTACCGCGGAAGCGGAATATGTGGCGGCGGGGAGTTGTTGTGCTCAACTCTTGTACATGACACGGATGCTTAGTGACTTTGGGTTAAAATTTGAAAAAGTGCATCTTCTTTGTGATAATCAAAGTGCGGTAAAAATTACCAATAATCCGGTTCAACATTTCCGTACCAAGCACATCGACATCCGTCATCACTTCATTCGTGATCATATTGCCAAGGGTGACGTTGTGCTTGCGTACGTTAAAACGGAGGATCAATTAGCAGATATCTTTACCAAACCCTTGGATGAGGCACGGTTTTGCAAACTAAGAAATGAACTAAACATACTAGATAGCTCCAACGCATGTTGAGCGTTTTACATTTGGTTTTTTGGTCTTATTTGAATTCTTTCGATTACTTTTTGACCCGTGTCACATTTAGGAGAGTTTGAGTTTATCTCATAATTTCACAACTCTCCTTTATTGTGAAGAAATGAATTTGTTTTGAGTTAGCACATTTTGTCCTATATTTTAGACCAAAACAAATTTGAGCCTCATAATATATCTCTTATCCTCTTACCATTTCAAAATTCTCCAAATTTGAAAACTCTTATCCCTTTGAGAAACGCTTCATTTGAATAAATCTTTTTGGTAAAATTTCTTACTTGCTTCAAAGGTTTAGAAAATGTTTTTTAAAAAAAAATAAAAAAATATGTGCTTAAACTCTAAAATGGACCATATGTTTGAATTGACATGTCAATTGCATTATCAAGACATATTTTGGGTCCATACATTTCCTTGATCTCAAGATCAAAATTTGGGTTTGAATGTGGATGTTGTTTAGAATTTACCTTATATATCTCATCCCTTCAAAACTATGTCTTTCAAAATTGCTCCGAAAAAATTGTTCTAAAATTTGAATTTTCTTGGTTCTTGAGCAAAATAGGAGAAAAATCCCTTCAAAAGCATTAAGATTTAAATCCAATATGGGTTGAGCCCGTCCGGCCTCTCGGAGAATGTCCGGTGTTGTTTGACTCGGTTTCAGCGGATTTTTCAATCCATTGGACCCGGTCCGACCACCACCGGACCCGGTCCGATGGGCTGGCTGGCCAGGCAGTTCTTAACCTCTCTATCGGACCTAGTCCGACGGTCATCGGACCCGGTCCGGTGAACTCCCTCCTGTTTTTGGCTAAGTACTAAATCAGATCGGTTCGCCGGACCCGGTCGACGGTCTTTGACCCATCCGACGGAGTGTCTTATTCATATTCTCACAAGATATGGCTCTGTCGGACCCGGTCCGACGGCGGATCGCGGCCCTATTTGCTGAACCATTCCTCTCTGTCTTTCCTCTCCCTCCTCATTTGCCTCTTGTCTCTCTCCCTCAACCTAGGCCGCCGCCCCTCCTTCTCTTCGACGGCGCGGCTTCTACGGCGATCTCCGGCGACCACCCTCCCTATTCTCGGCCTCCCCTCGTCTTCCTCTTCGATTCCCACTGCGGGGATCCTTGAGAAACGGCTCGATCTGTGCGTGATCCTCTTCTCAAGCTCCTCTCCTCTTCCCTACCGGAAGAGGCCTAGGGGACTCCTCTGCACGCACGGCAGGGTTGGCTTCCGTCTAGGGATCGGTAAGCCGCATTGTAAGGTTCTCGATTCACTTCTTCTCTTTCCTTTCCTAAGTACTAGGATTTGGATCGTGTTTTCCCGCGCTCGTGTATTAGGCCTTGTGGAGTGGTTGGAGTACTTGGGATTCTAAGTTCACCGGAGCGGCACCATGTCTCGGCGTCTAAGAAATTTGGGCAAGTCAATTGCAAGAGCAATGGGCACTGGGGGCAGTGGTAGTCAAGGCGGCAGAGGTGATCGAGATGACATTGCGTCTATGGGCAGTTCTTCACCTCCTCGCACTAGGAGGGGCACCCAGCAGCAGCGACAACGTGATGCAGTAGATTGGACTTAGCGGCTTGCGGGGGAGTCTTTCGTGACCATTGACGATGACAGCGATGAGGACTACATCGATGAGGCTCAACAGGAGGACACCACTGCAACTAAGACCTTAATTCCTAAGGATGTGCCAATTGATGATAATGTGCTTCTCCTAAGCATGGAGGTGTTGAGAAGGAAGCGAGCTGTCGTACGTGATAGGTGGTTCCCTAAGAATAGAGAGGCTACAAATGACTTTCGCTTCCATACCAAGTTTCAGAAGCAGCTCTTTATGTGTTTTTCTAGACAGCAGAAGAGCTCAAGGGACCCACATTATATCGATTGGCATGAGATCACCGCATTCATGGGCCCAGCATATACAACTATTTTAATAGCACTCCTGGTCAGGCAGATCTTTTATCCAATGCTCAACTGACATGGGGGAGGAGAGGCATTTTGAGTTCTTTGCTACTGTGTTGCCCGCTAATGATCAGTCGGAGTTACTATTATCATTCCATCGACGGCAGGGTTCACGGTCTCTCTTTTGCTGAGATGAACTACGCTCTTGGCACCCCTGACTCCGGTGCTGATCTGCACGGCTTAGCCTTTGACACTGGCATGTGGTCAGCCAGGTATCCACCAGAGGAGGACATTCGCTTTATGTATTTGGACCCAGAGGCAGATGACTACAGCATTGAGAAGACAAATCAGTTGAAGGCAGAGCCGGCTTTGATGCATGTCATTCTCAGGCGCACACTCTTTGTGCGAGGCGGGAACAGAGATCGGATTCCCCCTATTATCAGTTGGTTCATGCTATATCTTTTCCGGGGGAGTTTGATCAACATCGGTGCGACTCTATTTGGAGAAATTGATGACGCCATCTTTAGGGAAGTTGACAGGTCACTGCCACTTGGACCATATATTGGACTTTTGCTTTCTAGAACTAGTCGAGTACCTGAGGAGGAAATTGGCCAGTGGGATATGAAGATCAGAAAACACCAGATGAAGCAATTCCTGTCCGCTCTTGTCAGCAGGTCTAAGGTTGGTGGGCCTGGCAATGCTTCTCCAGGCTCCCCTTTGGCACCGGCACTTGCATATGCTCCTCCTCGTGCTCCTGCTTCAGGTGTTCCTATGGGAGGTCCTTCTGCTTCAGGTGCTCCTATGGGAGGATATGGCTACCCTGCAGCTCCTCCACCATGGTTTGATCTGAGCCCCGTGCTGCATGAAGTGGAAGCCCTTCGAGCTGATCAAAGCAACTATCAGAGGGAAATGAGAGCTGATATGACTGCATTCAGAATTAACATCACAGCAGAGATAGCTGCCACTCGACAACAGTTGGACACCATGGTTGGTCAGCAGACTTATCTACAGGAAGAGTTTGGAGTGATGAAGTTTGCGATGATGCACATGGGCACTCACTTTATGCCCTATACTCCAGGGACAAACCCTTACTATTGGTACACTGATGCCCAGCGTGAGTCTCAGCAGGTTCCTCAGCCGGGTTTTGTTCCAACTTCAGCTTCAGCTCCTCCTCCTGTCGGTGGTTCTCCACCCCACTCCGCTAGGTCTAAATCCAAAAGAGCGCGCTCCTCTCCTTCTAGCAGTTTGGGTGGACATAGCGGCCATGGTGGCAAGCGTGAAGATTAGGATGCTTTTCCCTATGTGTCACTTGTTGACAAAGGGGGAGAAGAATAGAGCTTAGTTGGTTTAATGTGTTGGTTTCTCGTATGAACTATGTCGGGGATAAAATCACGGCCCATCGCCATGGCCCACTCCCTGACGGCCCAGTCGAACAGCCTGCCAGGGCCCAGCTCTCTGGAAGGTTCTATCTGGCCCATATGCACCTTACCGAACAGCCTTCTGGCTGGCATGGTGCGTAACGGCCAAGGAATCGTGTTTGAGTCCGACTCGAACAGGAGTTCTGCACGGCTACGTGAAGACCCGGACGTGGTTTCCCGGATTGGAATAGGAGTCGTGATCCCCAAGACTAGGAGTATGCCTTATTTATCTCGGGATGTATTTGGCGCGTCGAGTTTGTTACGATCTCATAGTTAGCCCGGCCCGATTATCCCTTGATAGGTCAGTTTGCTCTACACTATATAAACAAGACCCCTACGGCGTGTTGAGGGGTCAAGCCATCACCTGATAGCGCACCTGATCTTCGCATCATAGCATGTTGCTTCCTTGTATACCATAACCTCACCGAGACTTGTTCGTCTCGTCGAGCCACCTCTTGTAATCATCTTTGATATATAAGAAAGGCTGGACGTATGGCTATTATCTCCCCTGAGAGGCCTGAACCAGGATAAAAACCTTGTCTCCCTGTTCGTCGTTGTTTACTGTTCGTTCTGTTCGGCGTGTCTCCTATCTCCCTTTTCAAGAACCTTTAATCGACTTGAGATCGATATCTCAACCGTCGACAAACTATTTATTTTAGTTGGCTTAATGTGTTGGTTTCTCGTATGAACTATTTATTTGTATTGCCTTGTATTTTCTGCTTTGCATGAACTTAGGGGAGTCTCTTTTCTGCTGCACACTACTTTGTCGAGCTATGGAACTTAAAATTGTAATTGCGCTTTCCTATTTATCTTTGTGCTTTGTATATCTTGTTCCTGCACTTTTGCACTAACCCTTTTACAGCTCAAAAATATAAGATCTCTATTGGGTTGTCATCAAGTACCACAAAGGGGAGATTGTGAGCATCATTGAGCCATAATTCTTTTAGCGGCATTGATGATGTATACATTTGCGCTAGGGAGTTCTTGGACCTTTCATGGAACCCTAGCGAGGCTTCGGCGATCTTTTGAACTGCTTTGAGATGATCTGAACATGACCGGGCGAGTGAAGAGGTCATGTGCAGGTTTAGGAGTAGCTAGGTTTTTCTTTTTATCACCCATGCTTCAAGAGGGGTCTAATTGTTTCGATCGTGCCAAGTCTCTCCTGTCCTAGCCCTCAAAGCGATCCACAAATAGTTAGAGATCCCAACCCGTTATAAATCTCTTGAACCATGCATTTTCTGTGCTCATCGGACCGGGTCCGGTCGCCATCGGACCGGGTCTGGCGAGCCCAACCCTAGAACCAGTTCTCTGTCGCTAGTCGGACTGGGTCCAACGCCATCGGACCGGGTCCGACCCCTCCCGTCCTAGTCCGACAGTGCCTTTGTTCCAGCGCCTAAAGCTCCGTCAGACCGGGTCCGACAGCATGTGTGTCAGCCGTTCTGAGGCATGGTTGCAGCCATCGGACCGGGTCCGACGGTACTGTAACGGCTAGTTTTTGGACTCTTCCCGAGCTCCAACGACTAGTTCCTCTCCGAGGGGTATTTATTGACCTGGCTAGGCAGCCATTACTGAGGTTTGTTGCTCCACTTCATCTATAGCCAATATCTACTCATCTTAGAGGTGTTCTAGAGCCATTCCTCCTCCAATTTATCAGCCACCTACCTTCCCCCAAATCGAGTTTCATGGAAGTCCTTCGATTTGGCATGATCGAGGCGATTCGGCCTTATTACTCTTGAAGACGGTGTTCTTCTTGGAGGAGTGGGCTTGGGAGTTGGCCTTGGCGTGTGGCTAGTCTCAAGTCGGTGTGAAGGTGACGGGGTCCACCTCGCCGGAGTGGCGGCACGACTACCGGGGAGTAAGCGAGGCGTGTGGCTCAAGAGGGAGCCGGTCCTTGTGTCCAAGGGCTAGCCTCAACGGAGAGTAGGAGTGGTGACTCCGAACTTCGGTGAAACAAATACCGTGTCACCTCTCTTGTCTCATTTACTTCCGCATTTACTTCTCGCATTAATTGTTACAAGTTGCTTGATTGTTTTGTGAAAATAAATTCGATTGCTAGTGCGTGCCATTTAATTTGCTTCCGCTTAATAGGGCACTAGAATTTAGAATTGGGTCACTCTTAATCTTGTTGCTTAATCAAAGTATAACCCAAATAAATTAAAAATTGCCTATTCACCCCCTCTAGGCCTTAGAGTTCCTTTCAGACGCAACAAGCCAACGATCCCCTCCTCTTCTCTCCACTCAACACCGCCTCCTTGATCCCATCCAGTCTGCAACCCTCCACCCACCCCTACAACACGTGTGGCCGCACCTTGCCTCCCTTCTCCCCACCGGCATCCACTCACCTCCACAATCCTGCCTTTCCAAAGGCAGCGGCTTCCTCCCCGAATTAGTCGGATGTTGACAATGAATTGAGAAGAAGGCAACACCGACTTCCTCCGGGACCTCCTCCCCAATCCCACGATGGAGGTGGTGGTTTCCTCCTTGACATCGGCGGCGAATCGACGAGACAACAACTGAGGCTTCCTCCTGTACGTATCTCCTTCTCAGCCCCATAGTGGCAGTGACGACTTTCTCCACCACGTCTATGACGGTTCCTCTTTTACAGTGACACGGCTCAAGTTACTCTCTTCACCTTCCCTTCTCGAATCTGGGGCAGGCCAGGGATTCGCCCGATCGGGTTGGTAGGGTCTAGGGTGGGCGGACATTTGAAATCCTAATCCAGGTTGGGTTGCATCAAGGCGATATCTGATCCGACCTACTCGCCAGGAATCCCACAATGATTTTTTTTCACAAGTCTTGTGGCTCTTGCAATTGCCTGACTTGCCTCTCGTTGCCCTCTCATTCCTTGTCTTCCCTTTCTCTCCCTCTTTCATTTGGTGAGCATGGCCAAGGTGTGCCTAGCTTCAACTACGACAAGCTCACACAAGCACAACACTCATGTCGATACCCATGACGGCGAGATCTAGTTGTGTCAACCTCCATGACGGTAAGATCTAGTTTCCACGGTTTCCATGACAGTGATGCGCAAGCCGCGTTCAATACCACTGGACCTAGCCCCAACTTTGGGTCGTGCTCGTGTCAGCACTGCCTGAAGACTGCCCCAAGTACCGTTGTGCCGGGCCGGCACGGTGCAACTCTCAACACTAGTTAAATATTCTTCTGTTTCGCTTGATTATTTCATTAGGTATAGCTGGAACGCGATAAAACTAAATTATTGTACAACTGTACAAAGAAGCAGAGCAAGGGCAGTGGTAATCGAAAACAGAACAACCTGGCTGTGATCAGGGAGCACGGAGAAGTCGGCAGAAGTTGATGAGCACATGAAACACCGGATGCATGAAGCAAACAGCATTTTCTGTGAAGTACCAATACGATGTTCTTGAATAATAGCTCTCTCTCCGATACAAGTTACAGAAATGAGATTATACTGAAATAACCGAATCAACATAGATCACACTGGATACGTATATGCATAACATATTACAAATAAATCAACTACAATTAAACTTTTAGACACACACAAGCACACATACGTGACACAAACCCACACTCCAGTATGTGGCTAGCAAACAGACTTGGTTTCACACGTAGCTGCAAGAAGATAAATAGGCTGGCAGCCGGTTATTGTTGAGACTTGAGAGAAAGACCACACGTTGTAAACGTGGGTACACCAATACGTACGAAACGAACACAGGCGTGTGAAGCTGACCAAAAAAAAATAAAATAAAAATGGAACACATGAATATGCAGGCGAGGCAAAAGATTGATTGCGATTAATTAATCAAGCATAATATGTTGCAGCTAGAATCATATAAATATAATGGGTTGAAAAGAACGGAGTGAAATTAAGCACGTACCAATTAACACGAGATGTGGTGTACGGATGAGTAGAGGGGCTGATGAGCTGGTTCATCGGAGGTAGCTCTTTACCTTGGCGCGCTGGTCAAAGGAGGCAAACTCCGGGGGAAGCCTGGGCTCGTAGCCGTCGCGGTGGTGGGGCTCCTCGTCCCACCGCAGCATGCCCCACCACGCCCTCTCCCCGCTCACCTCCACCCTGCTCGGCCGATGTCCGTCGTCCCGGCGCAGGCACAGGCGCGGGAGGCGGCGCAGGCTCCAGCACCCGCGCACGCGGAGCTCCTTCCACGCGGGCGCCCATGTGATGGTGTCGTCCTCCTCCTCGTGCAGATGCTGCAGCAGCGGCAGCTCCTGGAGACGGATCATTCGCAGGCGAGGCAGCTGATGGTCGGAATTGGCAAAATAGAAAATTGAGCTGAGGTTGTAGCAGAACATGACATCAAGTGTCTCGAGACATGGCAGCATAGTGGACAATCTTGGGCAGTACTCCAGGTGTAGGTGCTCTAGTCTACTGAAGCTTTTTTCTTGGACATAGTAGTAGCGACCGCAGAACCTATACAGACTTTTGAGGTTACTGCCATATACATTTCGTACATTCTCTAACTTGGGGCCATATTCGAAGATGATCTTTATTTGATGGCACCACAAAAGCTCACATTCTTCCAGCTCGTCGAATTCACTGAGATCACTTAGATTGGAAATAGAAGTATCACATGTCACAAATATTGATTTGGTGACTCGTAGAAGATATTTCAAACCACCATGATAACGATCAGTAGATGAGATCTCTACGTGACGCTCGGTTCGACCAATGGGAGGTGCAACCGTTGATGCCATGCAGTTAACTCCCCTTGCCATACAGTGATGGTACACATCATCATAGGGTGACTTATTTTGAACTAATTCTTGCAGCTTCTCAGCTACTATGCCCTCTTTGTTCTGCATCTTCTTAAATTTGTCCGTGCACGGTGCAACTCGAACATAGAAAGACTGTAAAAATTGTTTATTCCTCACTAAATTCACGGTATCTTCATTGAAGCTATGGAATAGCCGTGAATCATTGATGCAAACCTGAGTAACTTTATCAAAATGAGCATTGTTAATATTTGCACAATGATCCAAGCAAAGGACATCCGGGACTCGCCGCAACTCATGCCAAGGAAATCGTCTTATAGAAGGAACACCAATTAGTAGCAATTTCCTCAGACGGGGTAGATTAGGAATGTTGGTAGGGAGCTCCTTGATAGGCGTGGCTGACATGTCAAGCTCCTTCAAAGCATCAAGGTCTTTCAACTCCACGGACTTAAGGTTTCTACATCCACACAAGGACAATGTCACGACCCCCTGCGTCACCACAGGAAATCCGGCACCATGATCTAATACTAGCCCAGACTAGTACCTCATGATGGACAATTCAACGGCTATCATCGCTGGCATTCCATTATTGTTATTCAAAATAACGGAGTAATACAAGATAGCAGCTTGTGCTAATACAGTAAGACATACATTACCAAATATTAAGAACGAATAAAAGAACATCGTATCAAAGAATGACCTTCAATGACGATATCCAAGCAATTGACCCGGACACCATGACTAGTCCTCAAGACACACGAGTTCGGACCTTCCGGTCCTGATCGGACTTGTAACCTGAATAATAAAATTTATCCGCGATAAATATAATGAGTACGCGGCTACCCAGCGAGCAATCCTTAACAATTGTATGCAAGGGCAAAGATCGGGGAAATGGTTATTTTACACAAAGATCTATATACTAATCAAGTTTTAGCACAAGTGATGTTTTGTTAATGCATGAATCTATAGTATCATCAAGAACATCAAAGGGAGGTGCATCATCACACCGGACCAAATATCAAAGGACGGTGCATCATCACACCAGGCCAATCCCAGCCTAATCTAGTCAGATTTAGTTATTGAAAATGGTGAATCTACGAGCGCAAACCTGCCAAACCGTCCATAACCGTGGACACGGCTACCATGATAGTTTTAACTCTGCAGAGTGTGTACAAATTTCCCACAAGCCCGCCTCATCCACTAGGAGAAACGGTACAAGACGTTCCGACCTACCACGCCCACCACTTCCCCCTCTCTTAAGGTTTTCCCCCGCCGGTGTTCGCCACAAGAGGGCGCCTTCACGCCTAGGCACCACCCGGCGTTCCCATTTAAGCCATTCGGTCTCAGAACGCACCTACCCTCAGAGGAGATTGCGGGGCTCCTCCTAGGGCAAGAAGGATTTAAACGAACCCGACCCTCACGAGCCAGAGTTAGTGGGTTTCAGAGTGTACTAAGCCAGGTCAAGGCACAAGTGGTCAGACGGTAAGGCTTGGTCCAAGAATACACAAGCTTGGGTCCTTATTAGAGGAGACCCTCGAATCTCCACCACCTTCCCGGAACCATCATCGTGGGTCTCCCTAAACAATCTACACTAGTTTTAGTTGTTTAGGGTTTATCCAAAACACCATCACGAAGCATACGCCTCACGAGGCACATTTTATAGTGAATCCCAATGCAATCCTACACATCTATTCAAAGGATAGGCTATGGAACAAGAAAGGGTTTATCAATGAGGTCTAGTCATGCTAGTAGATGACTAACATGAATTAGGCACACACACTATTCGATATGCATGCAAAGGTTAATTTACAAAAAATAAATACGATTAAGCTCCCTCCATCCAAAGATCATTACCCTAAATTATAGTCAAGAGAGCACATATTTTTGGCGGACGAAGATAGTATAAAACATAGGACAGAATATGCAAACAACTAGTGCTTGCCTGGTAGCGATCGGCCTCGCAAGGAATCGTCGACGCTAATGATCAGCCTTGCTCACGGCGGCGTCTCGGTTCGAATTCCCGGCTCCATGTCTTCTTGGGAGGTTGTCGGCATCCACGACTCCAACGTCACCGACGGCGACGCCCTTGTGCATCTCGGGGTCTCGATAATTTTCCGGGAACCGATCGACACTCACGACACCGGCAAAAATGTCGGAACGGCCTACGCGCAAACCGAGGCAACAATAAATAAACAGCAACATAGAACAATCGTAAAATCATGAAATAAATACGGTAGATAGTATAGAATATTACGAGACTAGGAAAATTGGTTTGGAGCGAATCGGACTTACGGTTGGAGAGAAACAAAATGGCGAAGGCGCACTGTTCATCCAAATAGTGCACAGCCGATTGGATTAAAAGGGAATCGGCTTTGCTCCAAGCACCATATCTGCATCCAACCAAGCTGAATGAGAGAGAGAAAAGAGAAACGGAGGAAGGAGGCCACGGGGGAGAGAGATGGAGAGATCCATGGAGGAGAGAGGAAGATGGCGGCGGCCTTGGGGAGAGGGAGATGGCGGCTCCGGCGAGTCGCCCCCGACGGCAGGGCAGGGCGGCGGCGGTCCAAGGGAGCAGGGCGGCGACGGAGGCTCGGCTCCGACCTGGGGCGGTGCGGCGGCGGCACGGGCGGAGCTCGGGCCAGGGCGGCGGCTCGGCTCGGCCTGGGAGCAGGGCGCGGCCAGGGCAGCGAGGGCCACGCGGTTCCCGGCGGCGGCGCGGCACAGCACCGGCCGGGCGGCTCGACTTGGGGAGCGGCGGCGACAGGGCAGGGCGGCACTGGGCGGCTACCTTGGGGCATGGCTGCGGCGCGGCTCCAGTGAGGCCGCGCGATGCAGGGCAGGGCAGGGCGGCGCGGCGCGGCGGCTTCAGCGCAGGCGGCGCGAGCTAGGGCGGCTCGGCATCGGCACGGCTGCGAGATGGGGCCGACGGCGGCAGCACCATGGGGCAGGGGCGGCGGCTGTGGGTGGAGGCGACAGCACAGGAGGAGGGCAGGGCTAGGGTTTTTGCTGGGTTTATATGGGTCGGGTTGTGAACATGGGCAGGGCAGGGATAAATTTGGGCTTGGGTTGGTGATGGGTTTCAGAGGTTGGAATTGGAATTGGGTTTGGAGAACTTGGGTTGGCTCTCGGTGATTATTGCAGTCTGTTGACGAGGACTCCGAAGGATTTAGGCTTGGTCGAGAGGTTTCATAGTCGGAGTTAGGGTTTTGGAGGACGTCGACCGATAAGAGTTTTGGTCGAGGGACAGGACGGGTCGACCATGATAGGCTTCCGGTCGAGAGAGTTAGGGTTTCGA
This sequence comes from Raddia guianensis, assembly GCA_036346415.1. NCBI lineage: Eukaryota > Viridiplantae > Streptophyta > Magnoliopsida > Poales > Poaceae > Raddia > Raddia guianensis. Next base: position 25,517,392 of record CM070537.1, on the reverse strand, counting down.
GGTTCGTCGGCCGATTAGGGTTTTAATCAAGGAAGAGGATGGAGGATCGGCTCAACCAAAGGATTTTAGGGTTTCAGTCGAGTTAGGTTTCAATCGAGAGACAAAAGTCAGGGTTCCGACAGAGGAATGAATAAAAGCGAGGAGAGAGATTTTGTATCCAAAATCGTAAACTTTGAAATTTTCTAAATCGTAAATCATAATGAATGAAAATAATTAATAAAATAAATTCTTATATGTAAATAATTGTTTGAAAATTTAAAGATTTTCATATAGAAAATTAATAGAAAATATTTTACCTAGTTTTTCTTTTGAAATGGAACTTGGGACATTCTAATATTTATTAGGATGTCACAAAAGCGCTTTATGTGAGGTAAAGCGATTAACAAGAGGCATCTGATGCTATGATGTCCATCTAGTTTAATTTCTTCCACCGTAATGGACTCGCACCCTTCAATATGTAGCACCTCTAGATGTTGGGCTTCTGGAATTGTCTCTGGGAGTGACATCAACAGCTTGTTGTCAATCAGTTTGAATGTTTGAAGATGCCTCATTATTGGAAATATTATGCTAGGAAATGATTTTGTTTGAGTACTTGTAAGCTCGAGAGTTTTGAGACTAGACAATGCAATGATGGATGGTGGCAACGCCACAAGGTTGGAGCATTTGCCTAGCAAGAGCTCATGGAGATTCGGCATGTTTTGGAAGAAGGCGGAAGGAAAATTGTTTATATTTGAATCGGACAAGTCAAGGAAGTGCGAGTTGATCCTTTCGGCATTAGAGAAATTGCTTATTGTTTTGAGGCCACGACAACCTCTAAGACAAAGCATGCGTAGATTTGGGAGACACCTGATTAAAGGGTGGAGTGTTTCTATTGGAGTGTAAGAGAGATCAAGAACACAAAGACAAACAAGGTTAGGCAACAAATGATGTGGATTTGAAAATAGGCTTGATGGTAAATGTGAGCAATATCTTAGAATAAGCGTTGTTGGACCACCGGTCACTTGGATTAGCCATTCACTATTTAAATGCCATCCTTTATTGTCGAGGACCGAGATCCATTTCTTTTGCTCCATTTCATAGAAGGCTTTATCTACTGTGCTGAGGCTCTCTGCCACAAGACCATGGTATGCCAAGAAGTGCGCAGCAGACCTCGTAGCGGCATCAGCCACACTAGCGGGAGAAAAGGGTAATTCAAATAACGAATACCGTCGAAATGCTTTGATGATAGCATTCCCAACTTGGTAGATATCATTGTGCTTGCTATGGTGGTAGCTCCTGGTCTCCCCCTCATTGATATGTTGAACTCCTCCTTCAGTGACAGTAAGGGTGCCTTGGGCGGCCCAATGGCGGATGAGCTCACCGGAGGTAATAGGTGGTGAATTTGTAGTGATATCATGATCTCCATCTCCATGATCTTGCTGTGAATATTGGGGAAAGAGGAGCATGGTGTAGTGAAAACACCTGAGAGCTACAAGATGCCAATACCGCTCGTCTTGTTGTTGGATCTCACTGAAGATGTGCTTGGCCGATTGATGCAGCGCAGAGAGTATAATCATTAAGATCTCATCATTAGTGAAGGATCCGTATAACCCGTCTCGTGTTGCCTGGCTCTTGTCGTGGACATCTTGGGAGGCGGTGGATATTACCCACTCTGAACGTTGCCAGCGATGGCCCAGCACGTTTGTAAAAGTCAAGGGCTCATAGAGGTTCTCAGCCACCAGGAGATATCTTTTATCGAACAGCTTCCTTACGATCAGACCATTGTAAACTAAATACTCCAAGCGACTCCGCAAGACACCTGCACGACTCATCCCGTAGGAGCAGTGGCGCAGTTCTTCATCTGCTTCGTTGAGCCTGCTGTATTTTTCGCCTTGGTACAGCAGGCCGAGCTCCTCTGCCACCGCCAAGGCAAACGCCATCTCCACCGTCAGGTCCCTTCGCCGCGCCTCCTCCTGGTTCAGCTTCACCTTGATCACGAGATCGTAGGGCCCACCTTTCTTAATGATTGCCTCCGCAGCGACGGCTGAGATGGTCCGTGTGAAGGAACCCGCCGGCTGCACCCCGACGTTCCAATGCACATAACCACCCCCGTACAGTTTACTCTGCAGGTTGAGGTATGCACCCGTGCGGCATATCCGTCAAGCCTGCCAATACAACAGAATTACTGCCAATACATATTTGGCATACTCTGATATGCATACACGGAAAGGGAAACGACTTTGCGTAAGCCACTCGATCCGCTACGTAAAATCAAAGGAAACGGTAACAAGCCATTACCGCTTTGCTCATAATTAACAAACAATCACTGCCTCCGTTGTTCGTTGAAATGTTGGTCTAAAATCAAACTTCCCCAATTATAGCCCTCAACATTATTTGAAGACATATATTTAGGTTGATGATATAAAATTCAAATGCCTAGATTTTTCGAATTAGTTTTTTCAATTTTATAGGTATAAAAATATTCAATTTTTGTGATTTAAAAATATGAATATTCGAGATGTTAACAAATTTTAAGTTTTAGATCTGAAAATTCAAATTTATAGGATTTTAAATTTTGGTTTTTTGAAATTTAAAGGTATAAAAGGTTTGAAAATTTTATGATTTAAGGTAATTTCCTGTTTATTAAAATTTTTAATTTAAAATTTCAAAAGTAAGACTTGACTATGATTTAAATTTTTGAAAAGTAAAACTTGACTATGGTTTTATTTGTTTGAGTTGACAGTTGCTAAAACTTTTAATTTGAAAAATTACGACCCTTTTAGAAACGTCTTAAAAAGTTCAAAAAAATTATAGAAAAAATATTTTACAAACTTTAAAATGAAATATTTAAAACCCAAAAAAATAACGACAAAATATTACATCATTTGTCTTATACAAAAATATCAAATTTTTATTTAATATAATTTAATTCAATGTAAGCTGAAACAAACAAGGCCTATAACTTCAGAGCAGCAACAATGCATAAAGGCTACTGACCGAAGCGTAGCAAGAGAGCAAGACAAGATTAAGACATAGGTTTGTTACATTATTCATTTATAAGGGTTGTGTGTGTAAAGAAAAACTAAAAAAAAAAATCAAAGTGTCAACTCATTAAAACCGATGTCACATACTCTTATAGTATCATCAACAAATTTCCTAAATTGCTATAGTGGACAGTATTTAGTGTCTATAGCAATTAAACAGAGTCTTTATCTTAGCCTCTAAATTTAGACACTCCCTCCAGAGTTTTTATATTTAGATACTCTCTATAAGATCTTTATATCAATTTAAGGATAAAGACTCTACTAGACAGGGTGGAGGATGGAAATATAGAGAATTAATATTAATTTAGAGAAGAGATATAGAGAACGAAATATAGAGATCCTATATACACACAACTTGAGCTGGCAATTTAGCTCGTAGCTCGCGAGCTACTCTCGGTTTTGGTTTTGATGGTATTCCCTCCAGTTCCATAATAATTAACGTTTTAGGTTTATTCTAAGTCAAATTTTTAAAATTTTATCTATAAAAATCTTTTAAACTATTTAGATTGTGTACATATAAACCATACATGTAAATTTGTCTTGAAAAATATTTTCATAATATCATTTTTTGCGGATTTTGTAAATAAATTTTATTAGTAATCAATGGTCAAAGTTGGATTTCGAAAACCTTGTAAATGTGTAAAATGATAAGAATTATAAAATTAGAGGTAATATACCGACAAGGCTGAGTTCAAGATTTTCTCACTCGGGACCTGTACATTTCAACTTGCCATAGCGTAGTGTAGCGTTTCAGCAAAATTTAAAAACCTTTAAATATAGATTTAAATATTGTAAAAAAATAATTTAAAACTAGTTTTAGGATTTTTTAAAGGACTACTAAAAAACTGAGAAAAATCATTACAAATTATTAAACCAAATAGGCTATATAAAAAAAAATAAATTTTATTAAAATGCTATGCTACGCTACACTAAGCTGAAATGTACAAGACCTCGGTCAGAAAACAAGCCGAGCCGAGCTGCCAGCATCGGGCCGCTCCGGGTCAAACGGACCACTGCTACTCGATCTACTCAAACTTCCGCCGCCGCCGCCGCTCAATCAGCAACTTCAACCGCCGTCAATGCTACTCGATCTACACCACCAAGAACGCCATTGGTGCTACTGCTGTTGCCCATCTGCTTGGATGAATTTCTGCTTGGATAAACCTGCTTCTTGGGTACCCAGCTAATTTTTTTGATATGATCTGCGAGTCCTTTCTCCTTGAACCTGATGCCAAGTGCGAAGTCCCAACTCCCAACTCCCAAGTGCCAGGTTGAGCTTTGTGATTCTGATCGCTTTCTAAATGCGATTGACTACTGACTATAGAACCGGTGAAATGTGCTTTCCGTATTGTGATTGATGATTTGCTATAAGCCTGCAACTGAAAATCTGTAGCCTTATGTTGTTTGTGTGGAGGCACATCGCGGCTCGTGTGATAGCTCGAGGTTTTTACGAGCTTTATTTTGCATTGGAATATGAAAGAAATTTAAACGGATGGAGTACTAAAAACTCGAAGCCCACATACAGAAAATAGGAATTTCATGCATTAAATAATTACCATGTCCATGTCTTGTCATCCTACTTTCCAAACAAAACGTAAGCCTATCTTTGTTACGTTTTTTTTCTTATTAACCTAATCAAAAATAGATAAATATATTTAACTATATGAATTTAGTAGTAAAATTAATCTCTAAGATGTTGGAGGAGAAAATAAATAATAAATTCCTTCCTTTCATGTATTCAAACTGGTATATGTGCAATGAGGAAGATATAAAACTCACCAGAAGTCTATTTTTCTTAAATTATCATGCCAATCGCGAAGGGGAGATGATGCCATTACTTATTTTATTGGCAATCAAAATTCCAATATAGATAAGATCTGTAAGCATTGAAAACATTTTGCATCAGTCAACAATTCGAAACTGAGCACCTATCGCATGAAGAAAAGAAAATGAACTTATATTAAGCACGTCCCCTCTTTTTTCAATTTACATAACATTTGAACTATGATATAATTAACATTGAAATTTTTCCAAGCATCAGCAATTGAAAATAGATTTACAGCAGTTCAATAAAAACGTTGTCGTAATTTAAAATTTTATGAAGCAAAAGGGTAAAACGTAAATAACTCAATATGGCATTAGTATGCAACCAACAGAACACCTACTGTGAACTGTGAAGTGATATTACGGGTGGTCCTAAAAAAAGTGATGCAACCTGTGTTCAACGTATGAAAACTGATGAAACTAAAAGTTAAAAGGAATGTCCTATATTTAGTATTCCAATTTTTTCATTCCATTCTAATTCTAGCATTTATATTCCTATGAAATTCATAAATGAAAATGAGTAGTTAATGGGAGGGCTACCATTATCCTTTTTCTTGTATGCGTTCCTAAGCGAGGGAATTTGTCCATTTCATGTTTCGAGGTCTTAAAAAAAGGGCGTGGAAACAGATAAAAACTCTTGAATGGAAATTGAAAAGAAATGTAGCCCTAGTTCCTTCGGAAATGGTAAGATCTTTGACGCAAGAAGAAGGGGCGATCATCTTGATTTGGTTCTGCTTCCCTCTTTTTTTAAGAATACCGAGTTGGGTTCTTCTCCTACCAGTATTTAGGTACGGGACAAACTTTCATATGCCACATTAGAAGCTCCTATCCTCAAGTGTCATCGCTAAGCGACCTTTCTTTCTCAGTGTCATGGCAATTACCTAGATATTTTCATATGTCGTAGATAAGAGCTGCGTTTTTTGCTTAATCTATATAAATGTCCAGAAGATCACCAAAGACTTCACGTTATGAAGTACTTTCAATCTAATTGTTTTTTATTTTTCCATAAATAAATTTGTTACAAAAAATATAAACTTTCATTAATATATTTTTAAAAATATTAGTTAGAAATACCCCCAAAAAATCTATAATCAAAGTACGCCATATTTTATAACACCTTGGTTCTTTTTGAATGTTTACACTAAAACAACTTTTTTTTTAAAAAAAATATCAATTGCATAGATGGCAATACTTAGATAAATGTGATAGTTCGATGGAAAGATCGATCCCTTAATGAGGACATTGGGATTAGAAACTTATGTGGGTGTATTTTGATTGTATGAGGTACATAATAATGGCAGAGGAACTCAAAATTGTATGACCGTAAACTGTAACCTGCCATGAGATGTCACATGTTCAAAGCTATTGAACAAGTATGCTTCATATGAAGTGCATAACGATGCCAAAATTGAACAAGTATGCTTTATATGAAGTGCATAACGTGCTATGAGTATTTAGGATGAGCTTAGATGATATTTGTTTGTTCTAATAATATGTGATCCCATGTGATGGATTATGTTTCTTTGCCTCTGCTTTGGGGCTAGTCTTTATATTGAAAACTTCCTGTCGAGAGAGAAACTTGGTGTAATTTAATGTATAGATTGGTTGATCACCAACAGAACTATACTCATTATTCATTAACCCTTGCATCTTATTGTTGTAATATCATGGGGATGCGGCTCCTGAAATAAAATGAAAAAGGAAAACAGTTGACCCTGAATATACATTTTTTTCTCATCTTACGCAGATTGAAATAGGAAGCCATATACGCTTACCTGACAATTGAATTTGATGATATGCAATTCCTAAACCAGTCAGCTAGGTTTATAAATTACTGGAGGGGAGAATATGAAGATCAACCATTTTTTTCTTCTCTCTCTCTCTCTCTCTCTGTTTTTTTTTTTGTGTGTGTGTGGGGGTGGGCGGGGGGTATTTGTTTGCTATTTCTTCTGGACTGTAGAGCACTAGGGGAAAATTGAAGAAAAAATGTGAACTTGGAAGAACAATGGAAAGCTCGCAATATAGAGGTAAGGCAGGACAGGAAATGGATCCGCCTCAGTTGTACTGGTCTCTTATATAGAGGAGGAACAGCAAGAAGATGCTTCCAGCCGCTGGAGCAAGCAAGGAATAATGTTCTTTCCAGGCTGCATGCAGAGCTAAAGGGCCTGAAGCGCACCATGCGTGCTTAAAGAACAAATGGGATAGGCATCTGCGTATAAGACTTTAAGGACATGCAAAGCTGGATGGTAATCATGCCAGGCTCCGATAAAAAACAAAGCATATGCACTGAAATCTCAACGCAAAAGCACAAACACTGTACTCTCACTGCGTTTGTAAATTGTAATCAGATATCGCCTCTATAGAAGCAGTTAGCTCAAGAGTATATCTCGCCGGCCATCCCTGGATACCTATTTTTGAGCAGCAATGTAACACCCCAATTTGGGGATATTTTAAAAATTTGTGCCAATTCAAATTTGCTTGAAATTTTGGATCCCCTGATGTGTGGGTCCCACCGTCAGCCTCTGTGGCACCTCTCTCTCTCTCTCTCTCTGTCTCACTGCCCCGCCGTGCGCACGCTGTCGCCGTGCTGGGTGCACGCCGCCGTCGCGTCGTGGTTGAGCTTCGCCTCCAGCAGCGTGCTCGCCGTGTCAACCCCGGTTGGCCGGCCTCGGACTCGCCGCCGTGCACCTCGCCGGAGGACCGGTCCGCCGCTTCGGACCGCCGGGCAAACGACGGAGCTCGTCTTGTCCGTCAAGGAAGAATCCCGCACGTGATCTCCCTGCCCCCGCCTTCGTCACTCGGCTTGATTTGTCAAAAGGCTACGCCTCTCCCTAGCCCGCACTGTGCCTCGCTTCGCCACGCCGCATACGCCGAAGTCGCTGCGTGGCGGCTCCCGTCCACGTCGCCATTACTGTTCATGGCGCTGTGCGAGCTCAGGCCCAACCGGTCGCTCAGCCCCGCCCTAAAGCCGAGCCGAGACCCTTCTGGCCCTGTCCTCCCCCATTTTCCCCAATTTCCCCCGCGTCGCCGCCGAGGGCTATCCCGCCTCCCAGGTGAGCCCCGGGACCAATTCCTCTCGCCCGAAGCGTCCTACGCGCATCCCTAATCTTTCCCCTCACCCAATTTCAGTGGAGCCGCCCGGTGGAGCCGTGCCCGCGACGCCCCTGTTTCGGTCGCCGCCGGGCTACCGCCGTCAGCCATCTCCGAGCCCGTTCGCCCTCGACAAAGTCCGTGGTGAGCACCCCTGGATCCCCCTCTAGCTTCCCATCCATGCCCGTAGCTTGTAGATCAGTGTCGCGGCTCGGGTTGTCTGGAGAGCCTTCGGTTCTGCCGCCGTCGCCGCGCCGCCGCGTCCGGCCACCTCCGGCCTCGGCGCGAGCGTCATAGGAACCGTAGGAGGCCGTGGATGCCAATGCGCTAACGCACTTGGCCGGAGAAGGCCGTAGTGTCGCCGAGCCGTTCGCCGTCGCCGTCGGGCCACGTCGCCGGCCAGAGGAAGAAGATGACCGAGGGCCGTTGGATCTGTCGCGGAGATTCGTGCAGAGAGCGAGCGTAGGAGTCGATGACACGCGGGCCCCGCCGGTCAGGGTACCCCTTCGCTCGCTGGCTCAAGCCTCGGCGCTGAGTTGCTGACGCGTGGGCCTTCGGTCCCACTTGGTAGGTTAAGTGGACGCGCTCTTGGAGCAAGGCGCGTCCCGCGATCGATGGCGCCCCGCAAGAATACGCCTTCGGCGTATGCTCCCCATAGTATTGGGCCAAGACGCTGAAGCGGCCGTGGCCAAATTTGTCGGATGGGCCGGCCGCAAGTTGGTTCGGCCCAAGGGCAATTAATTCTTTTCCAGCGGATTTCCGATTAGTTTAATTACCAAATATAGGTTCTGAATTATTAAAAATAGCTAATCACTCCCAAAAATTCTAGAAAAATTTAGATAAATACTAGAGATGATATTTGATTTTATAAAAATATGAAAAGCCTTCACTGTATAGGAAAATTGTGCACTGTACGTTGAAAATTAGTAGTTTCTTATATAGAAATGATTAAGTTGAATTTAGGGTAATTGCTGTTTATTAATTAATGGCTCAGATCTCAAATTAATCATTAGAAAATAGGTTATTAGAAAGTGTCTCTATAAATCTGAGAATATTTCAAAATAACATTTCCACTTAAATACATATGTGTAATTATATTTATGTTCAAGGGATATTTATTTCTAGACACCAACAAATTGCTTGCATTTCACTTAAAATAATCTGTTAGGGTGCTGAACAAGTAATATTTTTAAATAATGTTTAAAAACCTAGAATCAACTCTTTATCTAGAAACTTTACTACTTTGTTAACCCCATTAAACTTTAATCTTAGCGTTGGTGAATTTTCCGATATATATATACATACGTCATCTTGCATTGACAAGAAACCCTAATCACCCTCTTGCGAACTTACCGTACCAAATTGTATTTTTGGGTTTAGAGATTATATATACTACTAATATTACTTATTAATGCACCATGGCATGCATAGCATATCACACGCAGATTAGGTTCGCTAATCAACCTTAGGGATTTATGTTGAGGGTTTAACTTAGATCATGCATGCATCATGTTTTCCATCGCATTAGTAAGTAAATAGTTGTTTGTTGGTTTGATTAGACATAGGCGATCCCAAAGGGAGATTTGGGGACGCCAAGGAGGACCACCTACAAGATCAAGGCGAGTTAACACTTACTCTTTAGATGTGATCCGTATTAGAGAGAGATATTGACTTTTCTTAGTGCGGATTAACATCGCTAATATCATGTTCATTACCCAGCTTTCTTAAACTAAGTTGATTACTTATTAAAGATGCATGCTTATTAGATTGCCTAATTGTTAATCATGTTATACTTATACATGTCTGCCTTGAAATGTTTAGCCTTAATGACTGCCTTGATTGTCATTGCTCTTGTTAACCTATGATCAGTTTGGTAACCACTTTAACCCTACCTAATGGGTAAAACTTGCTTAGACCAGCTTAGTCTTAACAACTCTTCTTGCTAATCGCCATGGAACGGTGAACCGATATTCACCGGACATTCATTATTCTCATTTAAAATGATATGACATATGACAGTTAGGGCTGGTAGATGCATGTTGGGCTGCTTGTGTTTGTGGGTTTGGATATGGGAATAATTGGTCGGTTTGGGTCGGTCCGTTGGGAAAGTCCAAGTGTGTGGTGTGGTGTGGTGTGGTCGATGACCGTGGAAGTAGAGAAAGAATGGGGGGTTGCCCTAGTTGGATTTAGACATCCTGATGGATGATTTAAGGCACGAGATGCCTAGTGCTGGGTTTAGCCAGGGCTTACCCAGGAGGAGCGCGGAAAGACACACGTAGCGGGAGGGCGCTGCCATTCGCGGGATGGTTCCAACACAACGCGTGGCCATCGCGCGGAGCACGGGACGTGGATCGCCAGTTGGGTGCGCTCTGCGGAGGGCCTCTAGGACCAGTCTCGATAGGGACTGGCATGGGTCTTCACTGGAGAGTGAAAAAGGCCACACATCCCCAGGGTGACGGTCGGCTAGTGAGGGCCGGCAACCCTACTAGGGCGGGGTGATCATGCCATGGCATGTGTGGTCCGCAACAGGATTCGCCAATCCTGGAATGATGACAGAACTAGGATTGGTTAGGGGCAACCAGGAGGAAAGTTCATGAGGAACCAATAAGCTAGAATGGTAATTGAGTAAGCTGGTTGGGTTATGGTCGAGGAATAGTCAAATTGTGTGTAAATGGTGTATAAGCTGGTATGGTTTGAGGTGATGGTGTAAACTGGGTCGTATATTCGAGTGAGAGTTGGTCGAGTGATTAGTTGGTTACTTGGGTTCGGAATGCATAATCAAGATGGAAACATCTGATTTATCTATAACAATACAAGTGTTAGTTAATGCTAGTTAGTTTGTTTCCAAAAGTTTTATAAACTTGGCTTTATGCAAATAAATTAACCCTCTCCTCCAAATACAAGCCTTCTACACTATTTGCATAAGGGAAGTGTTAACTAGCCAGCGTTTGGATGACGCTGACCTCGCCACTTATCTTCTTTAGACGATGGCAACGAAGTTGACCCTTACGCGTGTCTCGAAGACGACGGACATGATCTTGGTGGACCCGAGGAGTCTTAGGGGCCTCTCCAGTCGCCGGTGGACCGTAGTTGATACTTGATAGGGATTCTTTTGGGTAGATATTTTGAGTGTCCGCTGTACTCTGAAACATTCTTTTGTAAAGTTAAGACGCATATGTGTCGCCTTACTAAAGTCGCCTAAGGCGCAACTCTATGATGTAATATTCAGGGATTTTATTATATCGATGTATGCTTGTATCGGCTACGTGGTCTTCCGCGCTAGCGTACTGATCCAAGGGCTAGTGCATGGGATCGTCGTCCCTCAAGGTAAGTTAAAATTGAGGGGTGACAAGCAATAACAACGGATTGGCCATGAATTAATTGAAGGTCAGATAAAGTATTGTTACAAGCTTACAGAGAATTCAAAACCAAGCGGACAAAACGTACAAAAGAAAAATGCTGTATATAGATGCGCTCCTGAAGCAGAAGCCAAGAGAAGAAGCGGCAGCGAGCCAGAGCCCAAGGTTTCCAAATGCAGTTGGTATTGTTGGACGTTCTGCTTCCCAGTAACTGCACTGAATATGCCGAGTTTGTTGAAATTGAAAAACGTCCATTGGAAGCAAACTTCCAAGTGGTAGTATCATGTACATCCTGCTGAAAAGGATGCTGGGAGAAGAATCCAGAGATACGTTTGCCAAAGTCGAACATAGCTATATTGATTACTTGTCGTTATACCTTCCCAAGTATTCGCGATACATGTATTATGCAGCATCGCCGCCTGAATTGATCGCTTCTTGAATTTGGCAACAGCATAGAGAGGTTGTTCAAATTCTTTAATCTTTAGGAGCTATGTCATTCAACCAGCGATCTATCCAGAAGGAGGTCGACGCACCATCACCCAAAGTGATCCGCAGTGGAGAAGATGTCCTGGTTAGCTGGAAGAATGGCCTGTTTGGCTGTCCATAGCCATGCTCCTCTGCAGCTGCAATGCCCTTCCAAAGCGCTCTGGATCAGACACCACTCATAGCCCTCCAAGATGGAGAGGTCGGCACTCGGCACACCTTTTGCCAGTGCACCTTGCATTGAGCCGTAGAAGTGGTATCTTGTCCAAGCCATAAGCAGGCCGTTGAAGACAATCTATCTGTTTGATCATTGAGCTTGGTTTGGTGCTTTAACAACAGTACAACACTCGGCCAGTAAGTCTGCCTCCCCTAGTTAAATTAATTTTTTCCAAGACGCTAGCCGAGAGGCAATCCGATCCAGGAGGGGTTGGTACTACCTCCGTTTTTTTTATTTGACGCCTTTGACTTTTTGACACACATTTGACCATTCGTCTTATTCAAATTATTTTTGTGAATATCATTTATTTTTTTGTGATTTGTTTTATCAATAAATATACTTTAAATATGTCTTATTTTTTAACATCTTTGCACAAAATTTTTGAATAAGACGAATGGTCAAAGACTGTCGAAAAGTCAAAGGCATCAAATAAAAAAAACGGAGGGAGTACTTGGTAGTGCACCTTCCAAAGTTGACGCAGCAAGAGAGGCATGCCTGTTCAGGCCATGTGTGTGCGTGCCCACGCAACTATGGCCTCTTATAACTCTAAGGATGCCCATGTCGGGGCCGGGGCAGCCGGACGCGGCGGTGCGGTGACGGTGGCGGAACCGAAAGTTTGCCGTCGATGCATGCTCACGCTAATGATCTACAAGCTACGATACTCGACAGGGAGCATGAGGGGCGGTGGTGGTGCTTACGGAGCTCAGTGACGGATGCGTGGACCAACGGAGGTAGCTGGCGGCGAGGCACCCGACGGCGGCCGAAATAGGGCAATGTCGGTACGGCGACTCCAGGCTCCTCGGCTGAAATTAGAAGAGGGGACAGCTTAGGAGGGGTGTCCCGAAGCTAGAGGTGGAAAGAATCGCTCCGAGGCTCACGCAATTGGCGGGGACTTCTCCGGTGCCGGTGCGGTGAACAATTGGGGAAAGGGAAGCTCGGGCCGGCGGGACAGCGAGGGGCTTTATAGGCGCTGGGCGGGAATGGTGACCCGAAGGCGCGCTCGGTGACGCGGAGGGGAGAGCGGAGCGGCGACGGGACGTGCACGGCGCTCGGCGCGGTAGGGGACGCGCGACACACACATGATGGCGTGAGCGGCGGCCAGCCAACGAGGCATGCGACGCAGCAGAGGAGCAGGCGCAGGCGCGCAGTGCCACGGGATGAGGTGACGGCCATGAGGCGGCAGGGCCACCCGGCAGGGGAGAGAAAGAGAGAGAGGGCTGTGGGATCCACTTGTCAGCTCAGGATTTGAAACTAAATTAAAATTTAAGCAAATTTTGAATATTGCCCAAAAAAGGGGATGTTACATTTGTGCTTTAACAACACTCGGCCAGTAAGTAGGGATGGTAGAGAGCACACTTTTAAGCAGGACAACTCTGCCTCCCCTAGTTGGATTAACTTTCTTCCAGGACGCTAGCCGAGAGGCAATCCGATCCAAGAGGGGTTGGTATAGTGCACCTTCCAAAGTTGACGCAGCGAGAGAGGTATACCATGGTATTCAGATGGCCAAGATTGAATGCTTGCCGGAAAGCCTGGAGAATTTGCGGAAGCTGCAGATGTTGACATGCACTTGGGATGACAGATGATATTTGAACGTTGATCCTCGACCCGGTATTGTTGCCAAACCAATGGAGGATACTAACCATTTAACCAAGTCGATCGTCAATTTCTTCCTTGATCGCACAAACAAACAACGCAACGTAGTCTGCATAAAGAGCCATCCTAACGCCATAAGCTCGTGTTGGCAATGGAGAAGTAAGACCTGCCTTTTCGACCAAACTGATAATACGCCGAATCGGATCCATTGCCAAGACGAAGAGGTAGGAAGAGAGCGAGTCACCCTACCGCAGGCCTACATGGTGCCGGTGCTGGATTTGTTAATCTTGGAAGCCGTTGATGAGCACCGAGGCAGATGACAAATAGGAGAGATGTATACACTCTCTCCAACGAGCACCAAAACCTTCTACCCGAACCAAGCCTAGAGAGTATGTCCAAGAAACCGAGTCAAAAGCTCTGGAAATATTCAATTTAAGAAACAGGGCAGACAGCTTAGCTTTGTGTAGCATCCGAACAGTCGATCTGATCGTAACAAAGTTCTTCTAAATGTGCCGATTTTAATAATTCACTCTGGCAAGGGTGCACAATATAACCTGAGAGTCATGAGGAGAGCACCTTCGCAAAGATCTTAGTAAAACAATGAATCTGATGGAGCAACGGCTCTCTCTCTCTCTCTCTCTCGCAGAACAACAATATGAGCCCTATCGACCTGGGCAAGGCCATTACCATTCGGGTCATAAATTGCTTGGAATGCTTGGTAAAAAATTCAGAATGCACAATTGACCAGCAGACTTTTAAGAACGAGATTGGGAAGCCATCAGAGCCAGGTGCCTCATCGACAGGCAACACACAGATTGCCAAAGTTATCTCCTCTAAAGTGAACGGCTCCTCCAGGCAGTCCAAGCTGATCTCATTGAAAGGTGCTCTGGGTAGACTGAAAAATTTCAATGGAACACCTCTTCGATATCATCCTGACCTGTCCTGATTAGCCCATCTGAATATAAATTTTTCTTTCGCCGAGCACTGGCTTTCAGATGGAAATACTGCAACCCCTGGATACCGTTGTGATCTGAACGAGGTCAGGAAGAATCCAATACTGTAACATCCCAAATTTAGGACATGAAGAAAATTATTTGAAAAATTAAAATAATGAAAATATTTTAAGTGACTAATATTTTGCCATTAAAATTGAGACCCTTTTTGCTACTATATACTTGTATTTACAAATACATGTATGTATATATATAGATATATAATAAATTATATTGGAAAAATATCCTGTGTGGTTTAAAAGGCTATTATAGGTTTTGCTATATGGCATTTCATGTCATAAAGCAATAACCGTGTTTTGCCATCATTTAGTATTTGCAAAATTCTTCTTTTGAGGGCTTTGCTTAAAGTATTTATTTTTTTAGATAGAAATATTCATTGGACCTCTATTAAAGGATAAAGTTATTATACTTATTTTAGAACCCTCCTTGCAAATCTTGAATGTCATCTTCTAAACATTTTCAATAATCTAATTTTGTAAGCTTGCAAAGTAAATATTTTGAAAATGTAGAACAGGTTCATCTAGCCCATATAAAAGGGATGAACTTATTTATTTTGTACAACTTATTTATTTTGTACCCTTCTTGCAAATCTTGTATGCTCTCTTGCAAATGTTTATTTTAGAATTTAAAATAGGAATGCATGAATGTTTGCATGTAATTTCTTTCTCTAATTTTTTTATTAGATAAGTACTTTGGTCATCCAATTTGGGTGTTTGCTAAATTATAGTGTTTAATCCTAAAACAATGTTTTTGTCGGGGATAAAATCACGGCCCATTGCCATGGCCCACTCCCTGACGGCCCAATCGAACAGCCTACTAGGGCTCAGCTCCCTGGAAGGTTCTATCAGGCCCATGTGCATCCTGCCGAACAGCATCCTGGCTGGCACGGTGTGTAATGGCCTAGGATTCCTGTTTGAGTCCGACTCGAACAAGAGTTCTGCACGGCTACGTGAAGACCCGGACGTGGTTTCCCGGATTGAAGCAGACGTCGTAATCCCCAAGATTTGGAGTATGCCTTATCTACCTCAAGATATATTTGGCATGTATCGAGTTCTTAACGAACTCGTAGTTAGCCCGGCCCGATATTCCCTCGGTAGGTCGGTTTATTCAGCACTATATAAACAGAGCCCCTGCAACGGATCAAGGGGCCAGAAGATCGAGACTTAGCGCGTCATCTTGCCTTGTTGCATTTGTACACCATAATCTCACCGAGACTTGTTCGTCTCGTCGAGCCACCTCTTGTAATCATCTCTGATATATAAGAAAGGCTGGACGTAGGGCTGTTATCTCTCACGAGAGGCCTGAACCAGGATAAAAAGCCCTGTCTCTCTGTTCGTTGTGGTTCGTTCTGTTCGACGTGTCTCCTATCTCCTCCTTAAAGAACCTTAGTTGACCTGGGTCAATATCCTAACCGTCGACAGTTGGCGCCGTCCATGGGGAATAGCAGATCGAGCATGTCGAACTCTATCAGCGACTAGGAGATTCTTCCTGAGGACTACGACTCAGAAGGGCAGGATGTCTCTTCTCCTGCCAGATCGGATCGATCCCTTCGATCTTGATCGCCCTCCAGATCTGGTTCCCAGCTCCGTGCTCGGGGGCTGGATCTCCTCGCGCCGGGCAGCTCTTCGTTCGAAGCGCGCGTCTGGTCCCCGCGACGAGCTCCGTGCTCGGGGACTGGATCTCCTCGCGGGCACCTCTTCACCCGGAGCGCGCGTCTGGTCCCCGCGATGAGCTCAGTGCTCGGGGGCTAGATCAAAACTCTTTCTGGATCCCGGGGCTGTTCGCCTGGCAGTGGATGATGGGAGAGAGCTGACCAGCACTTGGAACATCGACCAGCTTCGTAAGTTCCTCGTGTAGGTCTTTCGTTTCCTAGCTTCGCGTTTTTTCTCAAATTTAGCGCCTTAGTTCGTCCAAGTCTCTCGGGATACCTCAAACACCCAAACCATGTCTATAAGCTCACTAAGGCGCTATACGGTCTCAAGCAAGCTCCTAGAGCATGGTATGAGCGTCTTAGGCACTTCCACTTAGAAAAGGGATTTAAAACCGGTGCGATTGATTCCATATTGTTTCTAAAGCCTATTGAAAATGACTTATTCATTTGTCAAATATATGTAGATGATATTATATTTGGATGCACTAACAAATCTAAATGCAAGGACTTTGGAGAAATGATGTCCAAGGAATTTGAAATGTCGATGATTGGAGAACTCACTTTCTTCCTTGGATTTCAAATCAAGCAACTTCGGGAAGGGACCTTCATTTGTTAAGAGAAATACACAAAGGACCTTCTCAAACGGTTTTCTATGGACGATTGCAAATCGATCAAAACACCAATGGCCACTAATGGGCATCTTGATTTGAATAAAGATGGAAAGCACGTGGACCAAAAGCTTTATCGCTCCATGATCGGTTCGCTTCTCTATCTTACCGTTTCTCGAACCGATATCATGTTTAGTGTGTGCATGTGTGCTCGTTTTCAAGCATCCCCTAAAGAAGTGCATCTTATTGCCGTAAAACGTATTTTGAGATATCTAAAAATCACTACTAGCCTAGGTCTTTGGTACCCCAAGGGAGCACGTGTTGAGCTTCTTGGCTATTCTGACTCGGATTATGCCGGTTGCAAAATTGATCGCAAAAGCACCTCGGGGGGTTGTCACTTGTTAGGACGCTCACTCGTGTCATGGACTTCGAGGAAGCAAAACTCCGTGGCGCTATCTACCATGAAGCGGAATATGTAGCGGCGGGGAGTTGTTGTGCTCAACTCTTGTACATGACACGGATGCTTAGTGACTTTGGGCTAAAATTTGAAAAAGTGCCACTTCTATGCGATAATGAAAGTGCGGTGAAAATAGCCAACAATCCGGTCCAACATTCCCGTACAAAGCACATCGACATTGGACATCACTTTATTCGTGACCATGTTGCAAAGGGTGACGTTGTGTTTGCGTACGTGCGAACGGAAGACCAATTGGCAGACATTTTTACCAAACCCTTAGATGAGGCACGGTTTTGCAAATTAAGAAATGAACTCAACATACTAGATAGATCAAATGCGTGTTGATTGGTTTTTGTGATTTTTGGGTCTTATTTGAATTTTTCCATTTGCGTTTGACCCTTGTCACATTGAGGGGGAGTTTAGTTTCAACTCATGATCTCAAAACTCCCTCTAGTGGTGAAAAGATAAATTTGATTTTGGTTAGCACATTCTTGTCCTATATTTCAAGCCAAAACAAATTTGAACTTAATAGACTATCCTTATCTTCTTATTGCTTCAAACTTATAATTTTGAAAATCTTATCCCCTTTGAAAAATTTTCTCCATATGCATATTTCTTCTTTTGAAAATCATATGGCATCAAAATTGTTAAAAATATTTGAAAAAGAAGCCAAAATTGAAAAACATGTGCTTAAACTCTAAAGTGAACCCCTATGCTCGATTTTCATGCCTATATGAGAAATAAGGCAAAATTTGGGTTCACACATTTTCTTGGTCTCTAAGATCAAAATTTAGGTTTTTGAATTTAATTTGGTTTCATTTGTCAACTTGGTATCTTATCCCTTCAAAATTAAAATTTTAAAATCACTTCAAATTGCTCACATTTGAATCTTCCTTTGAATTTTGAGCAAAAATGGAGAATATCACTCCAAATCATTATTTTTATAAAAATTCTTGCACTGGTGGGGCCCACTGGTCAGAAGTGCAAGCAGCTGCGAAATTTGCCTTCATCGGACGCCGTCCGGACAGGCTTAGACGCCGTCCGACAGGGTTTGTGTGCGCTGAATTCATACTGTCGGACGTCGTCCGGTCATGACCGGACGCCGTCCGACCAAGTTAAATTCGCGCCGCAAGGGTGCAGCGTCCGACAGCAGGATTAGAAGCACCCTTACTGTTGGACGCCGTCCGATCACCGTCGGACGCCGTCCGACAGGGCCCAACCGTGCGGATTTTCTTATAACTTACCTCTCCGCCTCCCTCTCTCCCCATTTGATCTGTTACTCCTCTCCAAACCGGCGCCGCCCCTGCCCCTTCTCCTCACCGGGGAAGACCCTCCGGCGACATCCACCACCACCGGCGGCATCCCCTCGTCCTCCTCTTCGATTCCCACCACGGGGATTGAACGTGGACGGCCCGTTCGTGCGCCTTCGTCTCCGTCGAGCTCCCCTCCTTTCCCCTACCGGGAAGGGCCTTGGGGACGATCTCCTCGCGCACGGTGACTTCCTCCTTCCCTTCTAGGGCTCGGTAACGGCTTCCCTCCTCTTTTTTCGGAAAATTCCTCCGTTTACCGAGTTCTAGGTTTTGAATAGGTTTTTCCCGCGCTCGTATTCAGGGTTGGCTCGTGGTGGGGTTGGCACCTTGGTCAGTGGCTCTTGACAGTGGGATCGGTTTATCAGTAGTCTCGTGGTCAGAAGGTGTGATTCGTAATGTCGAAATCATTGAAGAAGTTTGGGAAGGCTCTGAGCAGGACCCTCAGTGGTCGTCGCGACAGTGGCAGTAAGGGTGATCCGGATTATATTGATGAGACGGCTAGCAGTGCTGCTCCTCCTCACCCAAGTAAAGTGACTAGAGCAGATATTCAGCAGCAGCATGATCAGGGAATCCATTGGACTCGGGTTGCGGGATCTTCTTTTGCAACGACAGAGGACATTGACGATGAGACATATGCTGAGGACCCGGTAGATGAGGATGTCACAGAAACTGTGGTCGCTGAGGACGACCCCGTGGATAACATGGTGCTAAAGTTATCCATGGAGACCTTGAAGAAAAAGCGGGATGTATCATATGCCAGATGGTTCCTCGTGCAAGTAGAGGATACCGAGGATTTCGTGTTTCACACAAAATTTCAGAAGCAGCTTTATTTGTGTTTCTCTGCTCCCAAGACTGGTCCTAGGGACCCCCATTGTATTGACTGGGATGAAATCACCGCAGCCGTAGGACCTGAGGTTTACACCATTTTCAGTTCTACTCCAGGTTTGGCAGCTTTTGTCTCAAATAAGAAGTTGACATGGTCTAAAGAAAGAAATTGTGAGTTCTTTGCCACACTGTTACCTGCTGAGGATGAGTCAGAGTTCAGCTACTACCACTCAGTCGATGCAAACATTCAAGGGATCTCCGTGGCAAATATGAATAATGCTTTAGGCACTCCAGATACTGGCGCTGATTTGAATGAGATTGCTTATGAGGATGCCTTCTGGAGGGCTAAATATCCTTCTTTGGATGAAGTCAGATTCATGTACCTCGATCTTGATGATGAGGAAATAAATGTGGAACAGGCTAATCAATTGCGACAGGTGCCTGCCCTGATCAATCTTATTCTACGAAGCACACTATTTGTCCGAAGTGGAAATCGCGACAGAATCCTTCCAATTTGCAGTTGGTTTATGCTCAATCTTCTGACAGGTAGGACCATAAACATTGGAGCTACCATTCTGGGAGAGTTTGATGACGCCATTTTCAGAGAGGTCAATAGACCACTTTCTCTAGCTCCATATGTTGGCCTGCTTCTTTCTAGGACACAGCGGGTTTAGAGGATGAGGTAAAGAGTTGGAACAACGAGAATCAAAAAGCATCAAATGAAAAAATTTTGAACTCACTTGGGAGCAAGCCCAAGTTGGATAGACTCGTGATGATACTCCTTCACCACTCTGCTTTTGCTCCTCTTTGCTCGGTCTGACCATTTGTGTGCCTTTGGTCTTTGGTTCTTCTGCTTGCGCCCTCCTCCTTGGTATGACGCTTTGATAGGTGAGATGAGGGTGCATGACGAAATGAGAAGTTTTCACTCGAGGTGAAAGAAGAGTTAGCGACCACCCGCAGGAGATGATGATCTGGCGAGGCGCAGACGACTTAAATGATGAATTTGCAGAATTCAAGTCAGCAGTTCAGTACATGGGTGCTATGTTCATGCCAGTTCCGGAAGGGGCCAATCCTTACTCATGGTACTCTCATGCTCATACCAGCTACCAGGCCTACCAGCAGAATCAGGGTTTTCCTCGCCCACCTGCCTACCCACCACCGGTTCATCCTTGGGTATATCCTCCTTCAGGGCCTGCTCCTTCCTTTGTGCCACCACCACAGTCATATCCTCCTCCTGGTAAGATTCATTTTACTGGTGGAGAAATCTGTCGTCATCTCACCTTCGGAAACCACACCATGTCGATCCTCTCTGCATCCTCTCTCTCAATCTACAAGCAATTTATCTATCGTCGCTTGTAGCTCGCAGGGGAAGCTCATCGCTATCGCGCCGGTAAAAGTTCCCCTTTCAGATTTCTCGCCGCCGGTGACTTCTCGGGAACCCTGCCTCTGTCTACATCGGAAATACAGCACTAGCCACTTCCCCTCCAACGCAATTGACGCGAGCTTCACCGGAGGGCTCGGACACCATCTCCCCTGTTCCAGCCGCCGCACGGCCATCATGTTGCTGGACCTCTCCAAGACTTCCCCTGCTCTCCCGTCGTCTCGGTGATAATACACTCCCCTCTCTAATGCTCACCCGTGCCTCAATTGCACACCTTTCGCCATGATTCGTCGAAGCCGCGTCCGCTCGAGCCCGCCGCCGCACATGGCGCCGCTGCCCTAGACCACCTCCGGACACCAAACCGGTACCATTAGATGCGCGTCTTCGCCCTGATTCCAACGAGCCCGACAACATCCTTTCCCGTACCCTGTAGCGCCGCCGCCGTCCATTTTCCCCTTGCTGCCGCGCGCGTTCGGGGGAGGAAGACGACGTGACGTCACGGTTTGGATTACTGTGCATTCGTGTCGCCGACAGGTGGACCCCACTCGTTTAAGGTTAAACCCCGCTTAAATCCCCCTCTGAGGCTGACCAGTAGGCCACACCATCGCTGCGCAAGCTCCAGTTCCCGTCGGTTTCACTCGTGAGACTGACGTGTGGGCCTTCGGCCCCACCTGTAAGCTTAAGTGAAAGCGTATTCCACGCTTTCTACGCAGACCGCACCAGCCACGGGCCTCCTTTCCTTGGGCCGCAGATAAGCCCAACAATGTTCTCAGTGTTTTTCCAGCCTTTTCCGAATTTAATTACTGTCTGTTAATGCTTTGGATTTATTATAAGTAGCTATATACTCTGTAAAATTGTGAGAAAATTATTATAGATACTAGATATCCTGTAGATTTTATTAAAATTATAATATTTTATGTTTTACTTCTCTGCATTTCTGTAAGTAATCTATAGCATTGTTTTAGTCCTTTTTCCATATATGGATTAACTAGAAATGCATTCTTGTTTATTAAAAATAGTTTTTGACCTCATAAAAATATGGAGTTTTCTAGGTAATTATTAAATGCTATCTGGAACCTAGGAAAAATATAACTTTCCTTGTTGCACTGTAATACATTTCTGTAATATTAAAGTAGCCTTTTAATCATGCTTTGTATTTTGAATATTGCTCAAATTGTATTTCCTATGGTTAAGAAAATTGTATAAATTCGTATTAACCTCTGAAATTGTATATCTCACTGTTTTTCCTTTTATTAAATTATTGTTAGCATTAAGCATGAGAGTTTGCCTCTTTTAGCTTGTATCTTTATTTAGAAATCAATTATTGGTCAAATGCTTAAACTAGGATTATTGTTATACTAGTATTGTTGTGAAATGCTCTAGCCCTGTTATTTTGATTTATTAACTTTGCAAAATCATGCTTTGTAACTTGAGTGAAAGATTTTTCTAGAATTGTTTGCCTTATTTAAACTAAGCTTAATACAGATAAGATTGGTTTTTATAAAGAAAATGCTAGTTTGATCACATCGTTGCATTGTTTATTATCCTATTCATTTGATTGTACAGATGATTGAATACTTGTTTGAATGTATTTACAATTGTGATACATTCCAAATATCTATTTTCATATTATGTGTCTCTATATGGGTAAATTTATCATATCATGCATGCACAAACATTCGTATCATTTCATATAAAAATAAGTGTAAGACTTAGTGGTTTACGATAGTTTTACTTAAATCGTGACGATTATAGAATATTTTCATGCATCATGCTGCCAGCATTCTTCTGAGATTTTGTGCTATTTGTATCTTCGCGTTAGATCCGGACGAACAGGAAGGACAACCTGAAAGCCTGGTATTCAACGCTCAAGGGCCAGGTGAGCCAAATTCTCTAGATCATTTTTCGAACCCAGTTTTTATTCAAGTTATATTGCTTTAAATTATGAAATTGCATGCTTGTGTATTCTTTGCATAAATTTTATGAAACAAAATGCTATTAGAGCTGGTCTAGATATCACCCACTTTATTACTAGTGTTGTTAAACACAATCTCATCCTTGATATATTTCTTACCCTATCATTTGATAACTTTGGAATAGATTATAATATTTCTGGACTAGTAAGTCTTTGGTTATGCTTAGACCTGGATAAGTCTAGAGTCCAATGGGTTTCAACCCGGTTGGTCAACGTTGCGGCATGGGATGACGGATCAGTCCTCTTCCATCAGTATAGTCTTGCTATCAACGCTCTGTCGGTATAGCTTTTCTATCAACGCTCTGCAATGATTGGTTTCTGACCATCAACGTAAACGGAGCTAGTTCCTCATATGGGTTAGTCCCATCATTACCGTTCTTATGGTGATGCTCTGTGCACTATCTCGAGCTTACCATGCAACCTAGATAAGCCTCAGATATTATCCATGCACTTGGGTGCCCCTTTCTGCCCGATGTGCGGAAATTGAGTCAGTCAACACTCATACTCATGATAATGATATTGAGGATCCGAGGATCCTGGCCTTAGTTGAGCTCAAGGGGATCACGCCTCGCTGAGAGGGTGAGTCTGCCGCCACTTAGAAAAACATACGCCTTGCGAGGGTATGGTCTTGCCTGTTGGAGACGGTACGAAGTACTGGCATGCCTGTTTGTTCGGGGACCATGACCACTGGGATGGCTTGGATCCGCCGTGTTTGGGAGCACGAGGTGCTCCCCTGTTATTGAAATACCCCTGATGATGATTTGAATCGCATATATAGCACAATACGTCTTTGTTTTGTAAAATGGCTAAGTCTTGGGTTTTCTATTACTATGGTATTACAAAATTAGCATTATTGCAAATAAAATAATCCAGCCCCACCAAAAAGCCTATTATCATTAATTGCATTAAGCGGGGAGTTGGCTCGCGAGCACGGTTGGTGTGCTCATCCTCGCCCACATTTACTCTTTTTAGGTGAGGGAGACATGAAAAGTGAGGATCTGGATTCTTCTCCTGGATGCAAGGAGAAATAGGAGTTGACGTGCAGGACGGGTGTTAGGCGAGACTCCAGTCGCTTGCCTGGTGGTTTTGAGCATAGCCTCGAGACTCGACACTTCTGTTTCCGCATTTTGTTAAACTCTGATAAGAGTACATTTTTGGTATTGAATCATTTTGCCTGACGGCTTATGTAAACCGAGCCATTTATGTACTCTAATAAATAAATGAATGCCTTTATCTGTTTATATGAGTTGATCCAGCTGTTGTAAATGGTTTTTGCACTAGCAAGACAGATCCTGGGCTAGCGCAGGAGCCACCTTGCCAACAAATACTGCCTACAAATACTGCCTCAATATTCCAGGTGGTCCCCGGAATTCAGGGGCCTACAAATACTGCCTCAATATTTGTTTCTTCCCACGGCTGTATCATGTGTGTTTAATTCTCGTGGGTTTAATTCTCGTGAGTTATTGTAGTCAATTGGCAAGTTCACCTTGCCAACAACATTAGCCTCTTAGACTTTTAACATCTCTCTCTGTAGTCTTCCGAAAGATTTGACCATTTTGGTTTCCAACTTATATCAGTCGGTTAGACTTATATAGTGTGTCAAGTCCATGTATCGGGTATAATTGTATAAATACCCAACGTATATATGTACTCACTACTCAGAGAAGGGACCTCGAGCAATCAATCTACTATTACAGTGCAATTGTCTTTTATTCCATGAAACGATTAAGAAGCCCTATATGGGGTGGTTGAATAGGGTACGAAACAATTTTACACATTTTAGAATTTTTTTAAAATTAAAGCATGATTAAAACTTTTGATCAAACAGACCAGTTAGACAAGGCATCAAGAACAATAAGGTATGCAAAGGAAATAACAATTGCGCAAAATAAAGGAGGAAGAATCAGATTTTTATCCTGAGATTCGGAGAAAGGTTTCCCTTTTCTTATATCCTTGTTGGAGGCTTGGAACTAGGGGTGGATTTGAGTCGATCTTAAGCGAGCTTAGGCTATCAAAGCTCGAGCTCGGTTAGGCTCGAGCTCGACTTGGGCTCGGCTCGAATCAGCATTGAGCTTAGGGTTAACCTCGAGATCGAGCTCGATAAAAGCTCGGTTAGGCTCGACAGGGACGGAGCTAGAAAAAATATTAAGGGGGCCAATAAAAATTAACTTTTGTATCGAGAAGATCAAATAGAAAATTTATAGCATTTTAATTTGTAAATTCATATGAATTCAAGAATTTTTAGAACTTTTTCACTATTTATCTTGTGAATTCATGTATATTTTTGATTTTTTTTACTATTTTAACATAC
The DNA here is from genome assembly GCA_036346415.1 of Raddia guianensis. Taxonomy (NCBI): domain Eukaryota; kingdom Viridiplantae; phylum Streptophyta; class Magnoliopsida; order Poales; family Poaceae; genus Raddia; species Raddia guianensis. Next base: position 25,492,272 of record CM070537.1, on the reverse strand, counting down.
AAATTTACATGCATTCGATTTTTGTTTGAAGTTTTTAACTAATTTAACATACAAATTTATGTATATATAGGATCTTTAGAAATTTTGACTATTTTAACATGCAATTTCATGTGCATCGGAGAAATTTTTAAAAATTTTAACAAACAAATTCATAATTTTCTATTAATTTTACCTAATGCATATAGGGGTACCCTCTTGTGTACATCTACCATGTGGGGGGGGGGGGTCTTGGCCCCCACCGGTCCCCCGTCTCCATCACTGAGGCTCGAGATCGGTTTGGTTGAGCTCGAATGAAGGTATTTGTGCTGTTTTAAGGGGAAGACAAAACTATATGAGCTCGGTTGGGCTCGATTTCAAGCTTGAGCTTGGCTCGAATCGGTTGAAAAATTAGATTTAAAGAGAGAAATATGCTATGCAATGATAATTATTCAAGCTCGGTTGGGCTCGATTAAGGCTCGGGATCGAGCTCGAGCTCGGCTCGAATAGACTTGAGCTCCGGACCGGGCTCGAGATCGGCTCGTTTAGCATTCGAGCTCGAGTAGCTCGTCGAGCCCGAGCTTTTGGTCCAGCCCTACTTGGAACACCCTTCACAAAGAGAGGTATAGTTCCGATCCGCTCGTGCTAGCCCTACATCGATCACTCCGATAGGTGGACTCCGACCTTTACAATCACTTAGGTCTTCACAAGCTTCTTCTTAAGAGGCACAAAGTTCCATCTCCAAGCTCGAATCTCAAGTTATAACTCTTGAGTGAGCTTAAACTTGTCAGATCAGCCCGCATCAAGCACCAAGCTAAGCTTACCTCTCTCTCTAGTTTTTCTCATTCTCATTCCCAAACCCTATTTTAGGTGAGTCACTTCGAAGTATGCTCAAGAGACTCCGAATGAAAAGCTGCAAAAGCCCCAAAGGGGATCCTTGAGTCTAAAACTACCATTTTCGGCAGCACTTGTTCACATCGGACTATAAAACCATGTGGAGGTGACCCAATGGGAGTGATATGTATAATGACGAGTGTTTTGAGCTAAGCTTATAGGTTTTGGGGCGATTGGGCATTGCCGGGTTTTCATATACGTGTGCTAGGATTTTGGGTCCCACCGATCAAACTTGTGTTCAGTGGCATCAGACACTGTCTAGTGGGGTTGTTTTGTGCGGGTTGCACTGTGTTGCACAATTTTCAGTGTGGTTTCTTCTAGGATTTTGTGCATGCCTTTAATATAATTCGTTAAGGACTGACCTTGCATGTGTTGAAGGTAAGTATGGTGTTTGGGCTAATATTTATAGTATAGGTCTAGGTGGATCGTGGTTAACATGTCGGGACGCGATCTAGAGGATCAGGGGTCTAAAACGACAAGTAGGTTGCGTGGAACGGTCGGACTCGAACTTGGGATCACAATGACGACATGGATGATGAACTTAGCCAACATGAGGATCTGAGTCTCGACAAGTGGTTGAGGGCGACAAAAACTTAGCAACTAAATCAAACCAGCTGCATCTGGTCTGTGTGGGGCCATGTGGGACATGCAAAGTAATATGTGGGGCATATTCTAGGGACGTGGAGCATATTTTTGTGGTTGTGTGCTATAAATAATAAACAAATCTTAGCTGTCCATGTGGCATCCAAATGCGATTTTTATAAAAATCTAGAAAAAATATTTTTGACTTGCATACCTATATGTGAAAAATTCTTGAGTAATCTGGATGTTTCGTTTGATGGCTATAAGGTAAGTAACGAGCCCAAAACGTTCTGCTCGAGGTTTCTGACAAACGAGCGTGCTTGACTTTTAATATTTTTTTTGAAGGATTTTGTAATTCAAATCTGGTGGCTTGCTTCACGACTCATAAATTTTTGAAGGAATCCCCTTTTGCTTTTCCAAATGCACCTTAAATTGTTGGGCTTGTTTGTCTTGTGCGGCAACCACTTGCGGTTTTGTTTGAACACTCAACAACTAGAAAATGTGGCTGAAAAATTTAAACATTTTGTCATGAATTTTACCCATATACACTTAAGGTACACGTATTGTTGTTTGCTTTGCTCTTATCTTCGATGGCTGGTGGGTTTTAGGAGCATCGATCAAAGGATTTCTTCAAAAGGTCCTATTCGACTCTTTGGATCGCCAAGCCGATCTAAGGCCCTGTTTGTTTGAGCTGCAGCTTCTCTAAAAGCTGCTTATGAAAAAAGCCACAAAAAACTAACTTCTGGAAAAAGCTCATATCACAGTACAAATTGGGCTTTTGGTGGCTTTTGGCTTCTTTGAAAGGGGTTCCAAAAGCTGGCTATTTGTTTGAGCTTTTGGCTTATGAGGCTAAAAGCTGGCTAGAAGCTCAAACAAACAGGTCCTAACAACTGGTATTAGAGCAAGGTTGTGCTATTGTTTCGATCTTTACCGATATTTTGAGCATTTCATTGTTTATGTTTAAGCTATGGTGTATGAAAAAGTATTCCACCAAACCACTTATATTGTTCGGAGCCCGATTTTCCTTTTTGGAAGACGATGATGGAGTCATATATTATGGCACAGGCTATTTCATATGGTAGAAAGTGAAAGATGGTGCCGTAAAAGGTTACGATGTTGAATCAGGCAAGAGTTGAGTGCAAAAGCTCAATTTTTTGATCCAAGGATTGAGCATAGTGAGTATGAGCGAATCACTCATCTTATGTCCGCCAACAACATCTAGACTACCCTCAAGGCTTATCATGAGGGGATAATCCAGATTAAGAATGTTAGGTAGGATCAATACAATAGGGAATATAGTCGGTTTTCACAAAAACCGGGTGAGTTGCTGGATTCCTGTTTCAACAAATTCACCAAAAATTTTAGCAATCTCTGGTCGGTTAGCACCACCTATTCCGACACGAAGAACACTCTCCACTTTTCATGTGCACTTGATCAGAAAGTTTGGGGTGTGAAAGTAACCACCATCAGAGAGAGAGAGCTGAGGATGTACTCCAATCTCAAGACCCACGAGCTTGAGCATCTTTGGAGAGAGCAATGTTCACACTCCACTGCATTGGTCACTGATCCTTCTTTGCGGTGCACCTCATCCATATGTGAGTTGTCTAATGAACAAATGGACATACTTCTAGAGGACCAACTTGCTCTTATCTCTAACAAGTTTAGCCACTTCTATGAGTGAGTGAGTGAGGGAGCGGAAGAGAGGGCCAATTAGGTGTTTTGTGTGGTGGGTCCTACCACGTTCGAGCTAACTGCTCCTGGCTGGAGAAGGACAAGAATGACTACATTTCGTCTAGGAAGAACCACTACACAACTTAGAACCGCATGAAGATCTTGGGGAGAAGAAGACTTTCAAGTACTCCAAGGGACGAAAGCTGTTCCAGAAGGTGTTGACAACTCTGGATGACGCCAACATCTTGGATAAGGGGAGACTTGGAGTGATGAATGCGAAGTAGACGAGAAGCCCAAGGATGATGATAATAGCTACATTGACATGTGATTCATGGTCGACGAGAATGGCGTCAATGACTTCGACCTGATCTACATCGACTTTGATAATGAGGTACCTACCTACGAGAAACTAAATGATGCATTTTTCAACGTAGGTCATTTTCATGCCAATCCTAGGGCTAGGTATAAGGAGCTAGAGGAGGAAGTAGCCTTGTTGACACATAAGCTTGATACTTTCAAGTCACATACTCCTCCCATGTTTGTTGATTCTAATGGTTGGAAGGAGTATGAGAAGCATGTGGAGGAAATGAACAAGCTAAGGACCTCTCATGATAGTGTGGTATCTTATCCAAAGTTACTTAGGGCGAGTCATGAAAGTGTGTTGTGTGAACTAGTGGAAACTAGGAATACTCTCATTGTTGCTTCTTCAGCACATAGTATTCTTTCTGCTAACATGATTGATACTACCTTTGTTTGTTCTGATCCTATTGCACATATCACATCTAACATATTAAAGGACATGGTCCGCTCGGTTGAGGGCAGTAAAGATCATGTTGCAACTAAGGACCAAGTTAATCCAGATGAGGACTGTAATTTTCGTTCAACTTCTTCATGTGATGATTGCACACCTTTGAAATTGAAGAATTTGAATTTCCAAAATAAGATCAATGAACCGAATGTACTTTGATGACTTTTCAGCTTCTTCATGTGATGATTGCACGCCTTTGAAATTGGATATTTTAATTTGTAAAATTAAAATAAATGAACTGAATGATACTTTGATGACTTGCTCAACTTGTGCGATGTGATGTGATGAGATGGATGGGGATATGGCTAGTGTATGAGGACTTGATTAGGAGATTCAAGGGTAGACTGGCTATTGTTCACAATGCTGGTTGTGTCTTCTGTCAGGCTCTTAAGAAAGAAATAGAACTGCTTAGCGAGAGGGCTCGCAGGGCTCAGGGTAAGAAGAAAATAGATGCTTAGAATTTTGTAGCTAGTTCTCTGTCCTTACTTGTTTATTGTCACTTTTTGTTTCCAGCTTCATCTGGATTTTGAATATCTCATGAGCACTCTTAAAAAATTTGTTGGTGGGAATAAGCTCAATCTGATCCTAGACAATAGTAAGATTTTCAAGGGTAGAGAAGTCTAGGCTTTGATTAGCTTGAACACATCAAGATTCATTCTATCAGAGTGATCTGTGCTAGCGAGAATGACAAGATTAAGGTAGTGTCTCAATGACGCCCTGCGTCCTAGGCAACAGGTGTTGTCCAAGGGACTTCTGTCCAAAAGGATGCTTCCCCCCACCAAGTGGCTCCTAGCAATGCCAAATTCACTTCTACCTTCCGTGGGAAGGATGGACACCTAGTTCACTTCTGCTTTATGCATGCCAACACTGCATAGCATGAACATGTTCATGCTCTTAGGGGTATTCCCTAGACTCAGAGTGAACCTAAGGCACCCATGTCTTCTAGAGAGGTGCCTAGACGGGTTGATGTTGAGAGGTTTTTTCGAATGGGACTTGGTGTGCAGTTTTTTTTATATTATTGCACGTCTTATAATTGATCAAGGTCTGGGTTTCCATCATTCTCAGGGTGTGCCTTCTTTATTCCATGGAGGTAGACACCCGCGACGTGAGTTTGCTCATGTTCCTGGTGGTAGCAGGTCCGAGCGACAATTTTGGATGGTCTGGTCTTTACACGTCGAGGGGCTAACACACCTCCTTTGCTTAGGCGTTCTGCAGTTGTCCTCGCTGATCTTGTGTGAATTGAGACGCTAGGATCCTGTCTTTTGTTTTTTTAACTGGTACTTCTGCTCATCATGTGGCTCAGTATTGGATTTCTAGATCTTCTCTTACTTGCCCTTAGTATTCCATCACCGTTCTCTCGGTTTCGCTGACTTAGGTTCATCCAAGTTCTTGTGTTTGCTCTTGTTTCTTTAATGTTTTTGTTTGCAATCAGTTTATTTGCAAAATGCTGAACCTCAGTTGATCCACGATGTTTTAAGGTCTCGCGTATTAAATCACTTGGCATCTCGTGAGAAACAAGAGATCAAATTTTGCCTTTTCTAGTTCATCTTGGCAGATTCATTTTCTTTTCGTGGCAGGCCTTCTAAAAATTCTATATACATCATACAAAAGTTTTTTTTGAGTGATTCTTACTGGAGAAGGTTCCTGACTGACATATCTGCATGTGGCCAAAATTTGGAGTCCGTTTAATGCACGTTTGAAAGCTACAAGGTGAACTCTCAAACTTTTTGTTCAAAGTTCTGTGCAGACCAGTTTGTGATTGTTTTGTAAAACTGTAGAAAATCTTTTTCAAGTGATTTTAGTGGGACAACGTACGTGACTTCCATTTCTACATGCCAACATATTTTGGACTCATCTGAATGCTTCGTTTGGGATAGGGATGTAGAAATACCCATGGGTCCGGGTACCCGTGGGTACCCGACCTGATGGGTTCGGGTCTGGGTCCAAAAATGGACCATGGGTATAAAAGCTCGGGTCCAGGTCTGGGTCCGGGTCTGGGTCTCACTTTAGAAGCATGGGTACCCAGACCCAGACCTGTACTGTAGCTCTGACATGTAGGGACTAACCGTCAGTCACTCCACTGCCGGCCCGAGCGCTGCACCCGACCCAACCCAACTGCCCAAGTGCCCAACCCCTTTTGTCTATTGGCACGGGCATCTCTATTCTCCCCTAAACCCAAGCCTCCAAACCCTAGCCACCGGCTAGCTCGGTTCGCCAGTCGCCCCCCCCCCCACGCCGTCCGCCGCCGCCGGCCACCACTGCCTCCACCACGCGGTCGCCTCCACCTCACCACATCGCCGGTCGCCTCTACCACGTCCGGGATCCCGTCTCCAGTTCTCCACCACGCCGCCAACACTGACGACCACGCTTAGGATTCCGCCTCCACCACGCCGCCGACACCACCGACCACGCTCAGGATCCCGCCTCCAGTCCTCCGAGCCTCCACCTCTCTGACTCTCTACAGACCGCCGAGGCGCCGACGGCCAGATCCCACCTCCACCACGCCCGGGATCCCCCTCCAGGCCTCCACCTCTCCGGCTCTTCGCCGACCGCCGAGGCGTCGACGGCTAGATCCCGCCTCCACCACGCCCGGGACCCCCTCCACCACTCCAGCGACGCCGGCCATTACTGCCTCCAGCCTTCCACCACTCCGGGCTCCACCGACGTCTTGTTGCCTCCACCACTCCGGAGCAACTTATATTTGTGTTAGATTATATTTCATTATTTGTGATGTTTCTAGTTAAATGGCTAGATGAATATTGTGTTTAATTGCTTTTGAAATGCTACTGATTACTACATATGTGACATAATTGTATTGCATATTTGCTGCTGATTATGGAATGGTATTTTGTGTTTTTATAAATTTCCGGGTCTGGGTCTGGGTCCGGGTCTGGGTCTAGGTCTGAGTTTGGACCCATTACAATTTTCGGGTCTAGGTCTAGGTCTAGTTCTTAGGTCTTGGGTCTGGGTCCACGAAGGCTGGACCCGAAGGACCCAGACCCATTGCCATCCTGTCAGGACTCGGTCTAATTGACCGAAGCCTAATTGTGCATACAGTACTAGTCCCAGAAGATCATGGCTAGCACACACAATTTAACAACAATAATGGTACATTGCCTTCGAGTTACATTATTACAACATAGGGGACTAAGCGTCCCACAGAAGTCTGATTTAATACATCAAGCACGGCACGCAGCCAAGATACAGCGTTACACACACGGTAACGCAGGAGCCTAACATGGCACGATTTATTCTAGCAAACTAGACTATTCCACAGCGGCGGCAGGCGGACACAACCCTACTCTTCGTCCTCGAAGTCCTCCTCCTCCTCGTAGTCCGGTCCTCCTCGGATGGCGAGTCGAGGAGCCTCCTCGATGTTGAAATTTTTGGAAGAGAGGAAGGAGAAATAGGGGTGAGTACAAAGGTACTCAAAGAAGTCGAGGATATATCTTGATGGGGTTTAGTACAAATGGATGGCTTGGGGGTTTTGCGAAATTGCGCTTATTAGCCTAGTTTTGACAAAGCGATTTAGAAACATTGAATCTCCATATTTTCTTTGGGCTTTTCTCAGACGGTTCTCGCCACTTGGCCTCGGTGCCATAGCAAGAACAAAATCCTTTCTTCTTTTCTTTTCTCAAAACCGGCTAGGTCCATTCATGCGACACTTTCCGATAGGCGTTACCCATTTCGAATATCACCGGTGGCCCCTAGCTCAAACGAAATCCTTCTCAAACCTTACTCATCTCAAATCATTTGTTCAAAACCCTTTTTCTAAATTGGTTTTAAAATGAAAGAGCTACCATATAATCAGTCCCTTCGCGCGCTCATAACCGCGAGCACGGCTATCATGACAGTTTTAACTCTGCAGAGTGGGTACGCTTTACCCTCGAGAGGCTACGCACCCAAACGATGTTTCGCCACAAGACCGTCAACCACAAGGACCAACGATCGGGCCCGTCCCATACCGGGGCTCGAGGTCGATCAGAATGGCTCGATTCATAGGATTATAGGATGAGCAGTCCTTAGACTAGGGGAGAATTTATATTTTAGCCCAGTTTATAAAACCCGGTGCACCACTGCACCAACTGACAAAATATCTCCCTAGTCGGAAAGATTTTGGGATAAGAGGAAAATCATTTCCTATTAAGCATCACCCTTGATGCGCTATCTTTAAATCATCCTTTCCCAAACATTTCTCAACAATATTCTCATTTCACACAAATGATTGAATCATTCCGCATAAATAATTTTAAGCATTTATCCTACCTCAACAAGGTATTTAAATAAGAGCAATTCATATTTTAGCCTTAGGTTTCACCTACCATATTTCTTACCTTTCTAATTGGCATAATAACTAATTCTAGCAAATACGGCATTTATCTTTTAAACTAGCATGCATATTTTCAAGTCTAATAAACATTTTCTAAATAACCGAAAATGGCTTCACAATATGATCAAAGGGGGACTTGCCTTGGTCAGATGACGGGTAGGAGCAACCGGCGACGATGGACGGGTCTAACCACGCGGACAACACATACAACATAATATAAACATCCATCAAACAGGGAAACATTTATATATGATTTTTGTTTTAAAAAAATCATGCACGAAATAAATATGCATGGAAATGTGATGCATGCACAACTATTTTATATTTTTACATTTTTATTAAATCAAGTGTATGCATCAAAATAATATTTTCATCATTTTTCTAAGGTTTTTGAAAATCATTCGCTATTTGCTAGTTAATGCAAAATGATTAGTTTAATTTTTATTGTTATAGGTATTAATATAAATAGAGAGTTATTAAATTTTTGGATTATATTTATGTGTGCACTTTGAACTCTGGAAAGCGTATTCTGATCGAATACGTTTCCATTTATCAGAGCCACACACACTACACAAAGCTAGCACTAATCTCAAAGCATGGGTCTTCTTCAACCTCAAGCCAAGCATGCACAGACGCACAGACACACGCCATTGGAGCTAATCGAGCTCGGCTGGTTGGGCTGTGGCGACCTCCGTTCGCCAAACCGATCGCAAAAATGGATTCCTCTCGACTCGGCGCCTCCAAAGGACCCTATAGCTGCGATCCGCCGACCGCGCAAGACGACGTATGTATTTTTATACATAGCTACGATGCATGCTCTAAACTAGCTCGCATGGCTTCCATGGGAGCTCTAACTCGACATGGCACACGCAGGAAGACTACGACCTCTCGGGATCATCTTCCCAAGCTCTTGCGCACCTAGAGATGAGCGAAGCTTACCCAGAGACGGCGAAATGGCGCTACTGGCGGCGACTTCCTTCTTGACTTGGTGATGCTTCGGGTTCCTTCGACACGAGAAGAAGCACGGCACGGCAAGGCACCGAGCAAGGAGAGATAGGAGCACAGAGCTCCACTTTATAGCCGAGGAGGCACACGGCGAAGCGTCGGACTTTACTCCGACGGATGGCACAGCACAGCGGAGGCAACGAAAGACAGTGCTATTGCACACTAGCAAGTGGCGACAAGGCTGCGAGGTCGAGGCGCTTGGCGTGGCAGAGAGAAGGTCGTGGCGTGGTCTAGATGCGCCGACGACGACGCTGGGGTTCAGAGAGTAACTTCAAGCGGCAAGTGAGTTCTGAGCGATAAGCTTGCAGTCTGAGAGGAGAGAAGAGAGCAGAGAGAAAAGGTGAGAGAGAGAAAAGTTTTCTAATTTTTCTAATTTTGTTTTTCTCTTTTCTTCTTTCTAAATAATTATTCAAAGGTCAAATATTAAATAGATTTTGACAAATTCACATGGGTTTGAAAGCTTCTAAATGCACCCATTGAAAAATATTTATACCTTTAAAAATTAATGACCCAACCCATTTTCAAAACGGTTACATGCAATGATGATGCCATGATGTTTTTCAACACGTAAATAGTTTAATATTTTAATTATGCATTTTAATGAAATTATTAACGTGCCAAATTTGGTTTTGAAAATTTGGGATGTTACACATCCCTAGTTTGGGAATTATGAGGTGAATACTGAGCACCGAATGTTCTGTTCAAGGTTTTGTGATAGCATGCGTGTTTGATTTTTCATTTTGTTTTTGTAAGGATATTGTAGTTCAAAATTTGTGGGTTGCTGTAAGACCCATAAATCTACATGGAGAAAAGCTCCTAACAATTCTGAAGGCGCATAAAATTTAACGACCACCCTCTTGAACTGAGACAAAATTTTAGAGGAATATACTTTTGCTTTTCGAAAACACCTTTAGTTGTTGGGCTTGTATGTCTTGTGCCCAACAGCCCAACCTCTTGTGCTTTTGTTTGAACACTCACCAACCAGAAACATGGTTGAAAACTGCTCACATACTATCTTGGATTTTATCCATGTGTGCTTGAGATGCACGTATCGTTGATTGTTTCGCTCTTATCAGCGGGGGGTCGGTGGGTTCGATAAGCACCGGTCTGAATATTTTTTTTCAAAAGCTCCTATTCACCCTGGTCACCTAGCTGATCTTACACAGATCATTGAACTTGTACCGAAAAAAATGGTTTGGCATACGCCAGACTGTCCAGCGCATAGGCCGACACCCGAACACCCCCAAAAGAATAACTAGATCTTTCGGATAAAATGGTCTGGCGTGATGTTTCAACACGTAGGACCCGATTCACCCTTTATTGGACGAATTGGTCCTAGAACGTAGAGCACCCAGGGAAACCCTTCTAGAATGATTTGTCCCGCGCACACGTTCAGCACAGTAGTCCAGCGCCCGATCCAATCTATCCAAGGGGGTGTTCCAACATCACTCCAACACTCGACGGACAAACCTAGGTGTTCCATGGATCAGAACTTGATTAACCCAGTTAAACACATCAAAACTCCTCAAATATAAGCTACACAAAAACAAAAACAAAAACAAAACCTAGACTACTCGGCCCTTCTTGACGCGGGTTCACAATGATAGTTGTCCATCTTGATGCCTCAAAAAAAAACTGTTTGAATAAGGAAATCCATCCATCATCATAAAAACCAAATATATTCATCGATTGGGGGTCTTTAAACCTTACATTCCACTCATTGCCCGTACCGTACGTGAAGATTGCACAATTAGTAGCATAAACTTGAAAAGGTTTTGAACAACTTGGGCATAGGCCTACGGCACATGAGTGGAGAGGAGTCTACGAACCAGACTAGGATCAATACATAGTAGGAGGATACATCCAGGGAGCATGCGATTCAGTTTATAAGTTATTATCGGAGCTCAGTAATATTTTTTATAATAGACGGTGCTTTAGGAAGAAGGAAGGAACTCCATCGGAACACGCCGGTGGAGAAGTGTAACACCCCAAATTTTGGGCAATTCAAATTTTTGGTGAAATTCAAAATTTCATTTGAATTTAAGCTACAGAGCGTGCTCTCTCTCTTCTCTCTCTCCTGCGCATCTCTCTTCTCTCTCTCCCTCCTTCCCTCGCACGCGTGCCCCAGGATGCTCTGTTTCTCCTACTCGCCGCCGCGCATGCCGTTACGGACAGTACTGTGTGCACGTCGCCGCCGGGTCGCGTTCGAGCTCACCTCCCTATGCCAAGTACACGTTGTGTCGCACTGTGAATGGCCGGCCAAGGCACTGCCGTCGTGTGTCTTGCCGGAGGACCGGTCCTTAGCTTCGAACCACCGGGCCATAACCATTGATCTTTGGGCATTACCCACCAAATCCCTCCGCGATCTGCTTTTGCAGTGCCTCATCATCACCAGTGGCCGCCAAGTCAAAAGCCTATGCCTAGCCTGCTCCGTTGTGCTCCGTTTTTCGCCACGCCATGCAAGCCCGCCACCCGCGTGCCCTGCCCCGTCGCGTCGCCATTAAAGCGCACAGCTCCGGGCTCGTCCTACCCCTCATCGCTCTCACCCCCACATGCCTTACACCGAGCCCGAGGTCTCCTCTGGCTCAGCCTTCCTATTTCTCCCAAATTTCCTTCGCGCCGGCGCCGGAGGCATTCTCATCGATTGCGCGAGCTTGGGATCAATTCCGTTCGCCCTGAGCCTCCATACCTCACCCTAACCTTTTCGCCTCTCCCAATTTCAGCAGAGCCGTCCGGAGGAGCCGTGTCGACGATGTCTTTGTTTCAGTCGCTGCTGGGCCCCTCGACCCCAGCCGTCTCCGAGCTCAATCGCCTTCGGCATAGCCCTTGGTGAGCACGTCCATGGTCTTTTCTCGCTCTTCATCCAATTTTATAGCCTGTAGATCCGTAGATAGGCTCAGCAACTCCGGTGAGCCTTCGGCTTTGCCATCGCTCGTCGTGCCGCCGCGTCCGGCCGCCTCCGGCCTCGACGCGGGCATCTTTATGGTCGTTGAGAGCAGTAGGTGCTGGTGCACGCACGCACTTGGCCGGATCGGAGCTGTAGCACCGCTGCCGGCTCACCGCATCGGGGCGTTGGTCACCGCCCACGGCCCACCACAGGACACAGGTCCCCCACTCCGCCACCGCCTTCAGCCGTCACCACATAGGTCTGTATTTTATCATTGTCTGGATTTCCCCTATTGTAATGGTGATCATGATGTAGGTTAGTAGATGCAGGCATATGTTTTATGTTTATGCAAATAATGCAATGAGCTAGTTGAATGGGAAAAGAAATCCCATCTCTCATGTCACGATCCCTGCGTCTCCTCAGGGAATCCGGCACCATGATCTGATACTAGGCCCAAACTAGTACTCCATGATGGACAAGTAAACGGCTATCATCGCTGGCATTCATGGTTTTAAATAGCCGGTTATAGCTTCGCTATAGCTCCGCTATAGCTTTTTCAGACGTCAAACGCTATGCTAAGCACCAAAATTCCGCTAAGAGGGCTATACCCGCTATAGCCGCTAAATTGACCACTATTTTTATAGCCGCTATAGCGTCGCTATGCTACTTTTTTTCAATGTCCTTTGAAAATCCAACTATCACTAATGTATTTTGTAATGCTCTACTTCATTCTTACTTTATCTCGCATAAAAGGTAACATTATAAATATTGAATTACTAAATAATCACATAAATTAGTTTCTCTATGATGAAGTTGAAGAAGAATATATCGCAATCACTTTTTCTAGGTGTTAATTATGATCTTTTGTGTATACATTAGATTACAAGTAGTTATAAAATAATGTGTTTGTTTCTTATTTAAATGGATATTACTAGTGTTTATGCGAATATTTTATAATCGTGTGAATTATGTTGTAATGTGAACTTAAGAAATGTTCCGTAGACTCCTAGAGCCCTGAAAACATATTTGTGTTCATCAAATTTCGCTATTACAATGTTTTTGTGCAACAATTATTCCTATTTTTGTGTGTGTTTTTGTAAAACCGCTATTTGCCATAGCTCCGCTATAGCTTCGCTATAGCATTTAGCTTCTGAAAGAAAAAGATGCCGCTATTTGCCTTAGCCCGCTTTTTAAAACCATGCTGGCATTCCATTATTATTCAAAATAACGGAGTAATACAAGGTAACATCATAAGCTATTACAATAAGACAGATATTACCAAATATTAAGAATGAATAATAAGAACATTAGAGCAGTAACAGCCTTTAGTGATGATATCCAAGCAATTGACCCGGAAACCCGAAGCTAGTCCTGCACACCTGAGTTCGGACCCTCCTAATCCTGATCAGACTTGCAACCTGTATAATAAAATTATCCGCGATAGATATAATGAGTACGCGGTTACCCAGCAAACAACACTTAGCATATGTATGCAATGGCAAAGATCGGGAGAATTGGCTATTTTACCCAAAGCCTATTTACTAATCAAGTTTTAGCAAATAAGTTTTAAATTGGTTGAATGCATGAGTTGATCCAATCATCTTGAACATCAAGGAAGGTGCATCATCACACCAGGCTAATCCCAGCCTATTCTAGTCAAGTTCAATTATTAAAAAGGGTGAATCTACATGTGCAAACCTTTCGCCCGGTCCATGACCGTGGACACGACTATCATGATAGTTTTAACTCTGCAGAGTGTGTACAAGTTTACCCACAAGCCCTGTCTCATCTGCTAGGAGAAACAGTACAAGACTTTTCCAGCCTACTACGCCTGCCCTTTCTTTTGGATTCCCTGGCCCCGCCGGTGTCCGCTGCTGTAGGGCGCCTACTACGTCTGGACACTACCCGTGGGTTGTTCCCCAATTAAACCATTTGGTCTCAGGAACGCACCTACCCCTCAGGTAAGGTCGCGAGCCTCACCCGAGGGCAATAGTGACGAAACGTAATCGGACAACCTACGAGCAAGCGGTTATTGGGTTTCGTAGTGTACTAAGCCAGGGCCAAAGGCACAAGTGGCTATATGGTAAGGTTCGATCTAGTAGTACACAAGCTTGGGTCCTTATTAGAGGAGACCCTCTCATCTCCACAACAACCTCGAAAACATCACTGCTGGGTCTCCCCTAAATCATCTACACTAGTTTTAGTTGATTAGGTTTTAACCAAAAACACCATCACGAAGCATACGCCTCACAAAAGCACATTTTATAGTGATATGCCAACAAAGGGTCCGTCAAATGAGGTCTTGTCATGCTATTAAATGACTAACATGAATAAGACACGCACACTATTCTTATATGCACGCAAAGGTGAATTAAGAAAGATAAATATGATTATGTTCCCTCCGTCCAAAAGAGATTGCCTTAAATCATAGCCAAGGGAGCACGTATTTTTGGACAGACAAAGGTAGTAAAACATAGGACAGGAATATGCAAACAACTAGTGATTGCCTGACAACGATCAGCTTTGCAAGGAATCGTCGACGTTGATGGTCAACATTGTTTGTGGTGACGTCTTGGTTCGAATTCTATGCCTCCACGTTTTCCCGGGAGGTTGTCGACATCCATGGCTCCAGTGTCACCGGAGGCATCTCGGACCAAAGTTCGAGTCTTGACGATCCTCCGCGAATCCATTAGGGTTCACGGCTCCGGTGCCATCGACAGTGACGTCCTGACCTGAGCCTTGGTCTTGACCATCTTTCGAGAATTTATCGCCGCTCACGATTCCGGTAAAAATGCCGGTACGGCCTACACGCAAAACGAGATGCAAACAAGTAAATAATAGCAAACACATATTTTAGATAAAAATACTAAGCAAGTTACTATCAAAGATGCCTCGGTCTTCAAAACACGCATCAAATTTAGGCAAACTCTGGCCGGGATATTTTTCCCTTCGAGGGCGTCGCTAAACGCCTGCTCGGCGAAGTCAGCGTTGACCGCCAGCAAAACGAGGCACACTCGTGGAGGTCGCTGTTGAATAAATTCTGAAAAATACCAAATTAATACGGTGGCTAGAATATGACAAGATATGTTCAACAAAATTGGTTTGAGGCGAAACGGAGTTACCGATTAGGAGATACAAATTGGAGAGGGTGCACTGTTCACATGAACAGTACTGATTTGGTTTTTGCCTATATGCAGGATCGAATGAGCAAAATCCCCCATTTTTCTTCCCCATAGCCACGTGGAGGGGGAGAGAGAGAGAGCGAGGAGAAAAGGCGGCGGCCATGGGAGAGAGGAGCACGACGGCGGCTCCGGCTCCGGCGGCACGGCGGCCGTGTGCCCGTGTGGTTCGGGTGGGCAACGGCGGCGTGGCCTCCTGCGAGGGGCGGCGCTGGCAGCGGTGCCCCATGGCGGTGGCTGCTCCCATGGGGGTTAGGGGCGCAGCGGCAGTATCTGCGTGGGTAGGGGCGGCGGTGCAAAGGCAGCGGCGCGGGCAAGGTAGGCCGGTGGCGGCATCCCGGGATGGGGCGGCGACGCCTTCCCCCACAGGCGGCGGCACAGGGGCGGTGGCGCCAGGGCGGCGCGGCTTGTGTGGGCGCGGCGGCGGTAGGGCAGTGGCGTCGGTGTCGGCAGGGCGGGGCGGCTCTACGGTGGCTAGGACGGCTTCGGCGTGGTCGGCGCGGGGTTCTCCGGTGACGGCACAGGTACAGGGCGGGCGGCGGCACATCGGCGACGAGATGCTGCGGCGCCTCCAAGGGAGCAGGACAGCGACGGGTGTGGCGGCCGGTGGCGGCTTTGGGGAGGCGATGAGGGGCGGCGCCTGGGCATGGGCGGCGTCGGCCTGGGCGAGCACCGACGCAGCGGCGACTCCAGTGGGGAGGCAGGGGCGGGGATGGGCGGCGCGGTGGTGGCGGCATGAGCGCACGCCAGGGACGGCGCGCGGCTTGGTTTGTGGATGCGAGTAGGAGTGAAAGGAAGAAGAGGGAAAAGAAAAGAGGGGAGGGAAAACTATGGAAAGTTCAATCACCATAATTGGGCATTAAGGTGCATAAATGGGCATCAAAGCGCGTAAATGACATTAAATTGCATAAATGTGCCTTAAATTGGAATTTGAATAGCAGAAGAATTATGGTAAGGGTTTCCAAAATTTGATGAGGGTAGGTGAGAGAGAGAGGATCGACAGGAAGGCGGGTCAGAGAAGATCTTGATCGGTGCGCCCACCAAATCGGTCTGATATGGGTGAGATGAATGTGGCTAGGAGATGAATCGGGTTTAGGTTTTCGATCGACGGAGGCAAAGAGACAAGATATAGAGAAGAGCGAGAAGTGGTTCGCTTATGACCGAACTAGTTAGAAGGAAAGATATCACACCAAGGACTTTTCTCAGCTGGGAGAGACGAAAGTTCGACCGGCTAGGGTTGCAACGGAGGTCAGCCGAAGTTAGGGTTTCGGGTGGGAGCAAGAGAAAGTTTGAATCGACCTGGAGTTTAGGGTTTCGGTCGAGAAAGGATCAAGCAAGGGAGTTAGGGTTCCAATCGAAAGAACTTTCAAAGGAGGTCGGGCCGAGTTAGGGTTTTGGCCGAGCGAGAGTAAAATGGAAAGAATAGAGGAAAAAAGGCAAGGAAAGAGATTTTGTATTTGAAATAGTAAAATTTGGAATTTTATAAATTGTAAATTATAATGAAAAATAATTAATAAAACAAATTCTTATATATAAATAATTGTTTGAAAATTTAGGGATTTCATATAGAAAAATAATAGAAATTATTTTACCTAGTTTTTCTTTTGAAATGAAACTTGAGAGATTCTAATATTTATTAGGATGTCACATCTCAGTGACAGCAAAGCTAAAGCATATGCTTTATGTTTATGCAAATAATGCAATGTTTTATGTAACTTCTGTGTCTTCGGAATCAACTTTTAGCACAGGAGGTAGAGTTTTAGATGATTTACGTAGTTCTCTAAGCCCATCAATGGTGGAGACATTAATATGTGCTTCAAGCTGGATTAGAGGAGCACGTGATGATAATAAAGCTCCTATGTCTGTGGTATGTTAATTTTACCAATTATGTTTTGTTTTATTGATTACTATTCACTAACTAGAATTTATTTGATATGACTTTTGTAATCTTGTTGTTTCAGGAGGTAGATGATGAAGATGATGTTCATTCCATTCCATTTCCTAAGAGTGTGGTAGACAACAACTAGTAAGTTATCATTATCTATCAAGAATTAAATCAATTAATGATGTTTTATAATGCTTCTATGTAACGTAGAGCATTGTTGCATTAGAGTATAGAGGCTTGGAGGTTGGTGCAATGGAGCATTGGAGCCATAGCTGCAGATGATGATTGATGGATTAATGAGTGAATGGATGATGGATCATTAAGCTTTTGGGGTCTAGGCCTCTAGGGACTAGGGAGGCTATTTCTATTGATTGATATTTGTTTGTCTTTGAAAGACTTTTACTTTGCATCATTGCATACTTGTTTGATTGTATCTATATACTGTTATTCTGTATTTGTGTTATTAGTTCAAGCCTGCTGTGTTATATATTTATATATTCTATCCAGCCGCTGTGTTATATATTTATATATTCCACCCAGCTGACAAAGATTGCAATGGATAATGGTACTGTACTGGTACAATGGATAATGGTATTGCACTGCTACTGCACTACTACGTTGCTACCGGCCGTACTGTACTGCTAGTCTGTTACAGTAGTAAACTGGTACTGTCGTGTAAAAGCTCGCCGAGCTGCTCATCTTAAAAAGCTGGCTTTACGCAAATAAAATAACCTCTTCTCCCAATCAAAGCCCCTTATCATTAAGTGCATTAAAGGGAGTGTTAACTAGCCAGCGTTTGGATGACGCTGACCTCACCTTCTTATACTCTTTTAGATGATGATATTGAGGTGGATCCATACGAGTGCCAAGAAGACGAAGGACATGACTTCGGTAGGCCTGACGAGTCTTAGGGTTTCTCCAGTCGCTTGCAAGTTGCATATAGCCATGGAGATAGTATTTTGGGTAGATATTTTGGTTAGTTGCCTTACTCTGAACTATATTTTGTATTAAAGGCTAATGTTAATCGCTTTACTGAAATCGTCTGAGGGCGTAACTTGGACATGTAATATTCAGAAAATTATGCGTTAATCGATGTATGCTTGTATCGGCTATGTGATCTAACGCACTAGCGTACTTATTCAAGGACTAGTGCATCAGATTCCGACTCTCAAAGTAAGTAAAGATTGAGGGTTAACAAGAAGGGAAAGAAGACAGGAGGAGGTTCATGCGTCATGAGTCATGGCCGCAATAGCAAGCGAAACTATGGCCGAAAGGAGGAAGAAGGAGGATGCTCAGGGCAGTGGCAAGGCGAGGTGGTAGCAAATGATGGTGAGACGAGGCTATGGCCACGAGGAGGTGGAAGAACATAGGAGCTGCACTATCGCCATGGTCAGAGAGAAAGAGGTAGAGGAGAAAAACAGGAGTGATAAGTCAAGATGATAAATTCATAGGAAATTTGAGAAAGTTAGAAGGTAAAAATTGTCATATTCAAATCGGACAACTCTGCGGTGGCACTATGCTGACTTTCAACCTTAATTAGCACTAGATAAGTGCTGGCGATTTGCTACGACTCCATGAAATATCAAATGGCGTTCAACAATGTTTGGCTCATACATTTAGCTTTGCTTCTATGCTCGACTATGTCACAAAGTATTGTTGTTTCCGTTTGTTTGTTCACATATATACTAGTCAAGCGCTAGTTCTTTGCTACGATAGAGCATTATTACATTATATTTCACTGTATCGTATTTAATTATTTGGCTGATGTCCTTAACTCTGCTTCCAACCTTTTGTACTCTACCTCGACACACTTTCTCTCAATCGTATCATGCTTTTGGACCTTATAATTTTGTATATGTTAAGTCAATGGAAATTTATCTAGGATACAACGTGATGAATTAAAAAAGCCAGATAAATATAATGATTTTGTATATCTTGAACCGATGGAAAACTTCTTAAAGTACAACACAATAAAAAAAAGAAAGAAAGCACAAATAAATAGAAGGAACAATTGTGTTCTTGCCCTTGTTCTAGAGTTCAATTGTGATTTTACCCCTACTTTTTTCACTTTGTGATTTTGCCCTTGATTTTTTAAAACAAAGCTACAGTTTACCCTCGTTCTGTTTACAGTAGTTAACGGTGTTAACTCGGGTGTAAAAAGACATATATGCCCTTACAATTTGCCCCTAATTTTATTAGTACTTTGTGATTTTACCCTGTTTCATCTCAAATATCGATGATTTGGAAATCGCATTTTGACAACATTTTGGTATAAGTTATATTGAATTTGATGACACATGGAAGGATCACTGAATGTTCGGATGCCGAGATCTACACTATGGCCACCGACACACGGTACGCTAATGTTGTAGGCAGATATCAGAGATGCAGAGATGGATGTTTTGCTCGCCAACCTGTTGAGGCCGCCTAGAGCCCTTGAATCCCTGGCCGCGCGGACTATTTCGTCCCTCGTTGGAATCCGTTAGAACGAGGCCACCCAGCCACCGCCTAGGTTACAAACCGGCGCACGTTTCATATTGAGCCGATTAGATCAAAAACAGTACGAGGGCATTTCAATCCTTTGGCATGGATTCTATTATTTTTATTTTTTAATTGATTAATCCGGCTAGCACGAACAAAGTATTAACATTAGGGGCAAACGACAACTTCGTTTTCAAAACTTGAGGGCAAATTCACAAAGTACGAAAATCAAGGGTAAAATCACAATTAGACTTATAGCTGAGTTAACACTGTTAACTACTGTAAACGGAATGAGGGCAAACTGTAGCTTCATTCCCAAAAATTAAGGATAAAATCGCAAAGTGGGGAAAGTAAAGGTAAAATCACAATTGGACTTCAGAACAGGGGCAAGAATTAACGCAATTGCCCCTAAATAGAAAGTACCCTTGTGATGTTTGGACCGTTAGATTGGATAAAGGGTGGAGATTAAAAACTGTCACTACCACCATCAGACGTTGCACCTAATCATATATACTTATATATGATGATGGATATATCATAGGTGTGATAGAAATTTCCCTAATTCACGAACACATTACTTATGAAAGTAAAATAAATTAATAGAAAATATTTTTGTTGATTGGTATCTTCCAAAAATATGAACACACTAACACAGGAAACCAAATTACATATATTGGAACCATCGCAAGACTTTTTAACAGTAGAATTTTCTTTACTGAAAAAGTATAGTTTTATCAAAATTGGCCAATTGCTAACTTGACTCGCTCAAACTGGTTGCTTTGTATAGTTCCTCTGTTGGAAAAAGTCCATTTTGCCCTCTCCAACAAATATTTTTTAAAAGGCAAACAAAATTTTTCCTAAACACTTGATTTATTTCATTAATAAAAGTCACTATAAGTCAAAAATAATTTTTGCATATAAATATACATAAAAACGTTGTACTTTGTTGCACATTTGATTATACACATCTAAATCTAAACTACTCTATAATTGAGCAGTTGGCCTAGATCCAATTACAGATCATATCCGTCTATTCCCTTCATCCATCATCCAACAGTCATAATTTTTCTGTAGTTTGCTATCAACTCGATACATAGAGATCACAGACTATTGACTCGATACGTATAAACCACAATCTCTTGCTCTTGTCCATATATGCATATACGTAGAGACCACGGACTCTTGACTCGATACGTATAGACCACTGACTCTTTACTCGATACGTATAGACCACGGACTCTTGCCCACAACTCGATACGTATAGACCACGGACTCTTGCCCACAACTCGATACGTGTAGACCACGAACTCTTACTCATATATACATATACATGGAATTAATTTTTATTCTCTCATTATAAATCTTTCTAATTTTTTCTAATTCTTCCTAGACTAGAACTAATAGACTAGCACCCGTAGAGACCATAGACTCTTGCCCATATATACACGGGATTAATTTTTATTTTCCCATTATAAATCTTCCTAATATTTTTTCGAATTCTTTCTAGACTATAACTAACAGACTAGCATAGTAACACTATAAATAGGGCGGGGGCAGGCACGTACGCCCCAATCATACATACTCATACATATGAAACGTCTGCCCGAGCAGGGAGGTGGAATAAATTTAAGACTACGTATAGAAGTAAGAGTATTATGTAGCTCTCTCAAGAATACGCTCCTGTGTCCTCCCCTCCATGTCAATGCGTGTGGATGTATACAACTTATTAATTAAGCTTGCAGCGCGGTAAATAATAATTATGATGCACATATATAATTACAATTTATAACCTGACCGGCCCATCGAGAGAACGCATCGCTACTTTTAATTAAATGAGTAAGTGTCATATGTATTTATGCTTACATCCATGTACATAATTGATCTGTTAATAAAAAACAATTGTTTGCATGTTGTTGCATTCGTTAATTAATCTATATCTATATCTTGATTATTTGTTATTTAATTTTGCTTGTTCAGATGTTTCATGAGATGACCCACGTTAATATCAACCGAATGTGATAACCAATGTACTAAGAAATGCTCCTACACCTGCTCCATATAGATATAGACAAATAGAAAAAATTGCACGTGTGCTAAATGTTACTTTTTTTCTAGAAATTGTTGGTATCAGCATTGCTCCGACGTGCTTTCCACGTGCACGCTCGCTAGTTTTTCTAATTTTTAGGTTCCCTAAGTTTTTTATGATTTTCTATAATTTATGTTTTTTGAAAATTAACTTTACAAAACACTATGACGCCACGTCATTCAAAATGGTACGGGCATGGATTAAGGTTAAGGAGTATTTTGTGCTACCGATAGTATAGCAGGTTTGTCGGTCAAGGTTGGCCATCCAGTTTTCCTGGCAACTTTTGGAGGCAATTGGACGGGCCTGCAGTACTGGGCCTATCGACTTCGGCTCGACGTCTGAGTGAAAAATCTAAGCTTAATTTGGTCGGGCCTGCAGTAGTGGGCCTTGTCGACCTACAGCTCAAACTAGTTCGAGGCCTAGTACAAGATTAGATCATAAAAAAAAGAAGAAAAAAAAGGGCAGTTAATTAGGGACGTAGCGCCCTAAACAAATTAGAGGCATAGACTAGTGCGAACTAATTAATCGATTTCATGCACCGCCAAGTGCGCAAACATGGGGTAGCAATTTTAAGGACAAAGATAGATTGCACGGGATCTCATCTAGAAAGGGCACATTGAACACTGAATCCCTCGATATCAGCCTCTTGTATAAATGATGATGGAAACTTGAGAACGAAAAATAGATTTGGCAGACTATTATGAGAAATAAATACATCAAAAATGACATCATATTTCACTGAGCCTCTAACTCTACCTGGAGGCTGACGTGATTTGCTTAAAGTGAGAGATGCTTATGTGAAGCAGAGAAAATGGTGTTTGGGGATCGGATAAATATCAGTTTCTAGGTTCATTATTTGACTTTAAACATGTCTTTGAAAGATAGATTCCCTGATATTTTTTATATTGTGTGGAAAAAAGAAGCCATTATTTATGAGATGGCTAATCAAAATTGGTAGATTCCTTTAAGAAGATGGATGTCAGGGGTCAAGCAAATAAATGGGGGCTTTTCTGAGTAAACTCAATGCTATGCCACTTGGGGATGGAGGGGACTATAGCAGATGGGGGAACAGTAAAAATGGATTATACACTGTTGTTTCAATGTACAAGATTTTAAATAGTGGAAGCAAAGATCATGAGCTTTCGATATTATGTAAAACAAAAATTCCTTCGAAAATTAAGATCTTCATGTGCCTGACTATAGAAAAGCTATCTTGACAAAAAAAAAAATTCAGAAAAGAGGATGGGATGAATGCGGTTTTTGCACCCTTTGTGGTGAAGTTGGAACTTGTGATTATAACTTCTTTACTTGCCCCATAGTCAAAGTGACTTGGAGGATTATTGTTAATATTACTAATACCATTGTGATTCCTAGTGATATCAAACAATTGTTGGCATGGAAGAGTAATGTCTTTGGAAATAATAGTAATTTGGGGTGAATCGGTCTTCCTGCCCTCAATTGGGTCACTTGGATCAAAAGAAATGTGGTATGTTTTAACTGAAAAATGTTGAAGGACCTTCTCCATTTAACCTTTTCTGTTTGTGCTTTTTTCTGAAATGCTGGTTAGGACTCATGAATGCAATGGACAAGGAATTGGTGGAGCTCGGCATTGACAAGATTTTTCAGGTTGTCCGGGAGATGCAGATTCATGCTAGAGGCTGCAAGAAGAAGGGGAACGAAGATGGGGGAAGACTCTGAAAATGCTAATTAGCTTTTAAATCTAGGATGCTTCCACCACTTGTGTGTGATTGTCCTTCTTTTTTTCTTTTTTTTTTGCTCCAAGCTAGTTTGTTGTCAGGAGCTTGTGATGCTGGGGCCTTTGCGAGACTGGGTGTGTGGCTTTTGTGCCTTTATCTCTGATTGCTCATACTATGGGTGGGGCATTTGTGAGGATCAGTGCTCTGTCCTGCGGTGCTTTTAGAGGGTGTTCATGTTGCCAAAAAACTCTTTGTCTGTTTTGTTTCATTAATGGAAATTAGGTTTCCCCTCTTTTGCAAAAAAAAAAAAAAAACTCTAGAAAGAACACAAATAGTGGTGATAATTGGGTCGTGCCCGCTGACCTATCGTGCTTTGGGCCTTACAAACCAGGCCGCATGGGCATGAAGAGCTCATCAGGCTAGGCCGAACCGGCACAACTAGCTGTTTGCTAGGCTCAATATGCACAACATGGTGGCATGGTGGGCTTTGTTTGGTATGAATCGGCATGGGCACAAGGCAAATTTCCCCTTAATCCTATTGTCCTTCCCACCTTGACCGCCACTGTTTCCTTACTTGCTGACTGTGGCGCTCACTGTCTCTGTCATGGGCCTCACCTTGTGCCTACATGGGGAGATAAGGCTGCAAAAAGTAGGAGAGGCGCTGGTACTTTGGACGAGGCTACAAGGGAAGAGGCCGGTGTTAGAGAGTAGCCGCGCGGGATTCACGGTGCCTAGAGATGGAGGACGTAAGAAAAGGATGAGCAACAAGAGGATGAGACAACGTGGAGTTGGGAGCTTATATATAGATGGAGAGATGACATGCAATGCTGCACTGGGCCGGGCCGGGACACCCCATCGTGCTAGGCAACCTGGAGTTGGGAGCTTATAGAGATGGAGAATGGCCATGGACATGAATTGCTGGACTCGGCCGGGCCGATACACCCATCGTGCTAGGTTCATAGACACGGCTCAACATGTCTTGGGTTTGACCTTTTCTTATATAATAAGAAAAAAAAAATCTATTTTACACTCTGAACTATCGCGCTTTGTGTACTAAGAAATTAGGCAACCTGGCCCACAACTATGCAAAATTGGAGCATATAACCCTCGAGATGGTTTTCGCCACATGTCTACCTAGTGATGTGGCCTTCGCAGCAGCAGCGTGGGCGTCCTCCAGGCACAATGCAGGAGGCCAGGGTGGTGCAACGTGGGCGTCCTAGGCGGGGTGGCACTGGCGTCCTCGAGGCCGATGAGACGAGGTAGGCGAGGGTGACGTTGTTGACACAAAAAGTGAGCTTTTCGTGAACACACGTGCGGAAGCGTCAACTCTGGGATTGTGTCACAACCAAAGACCAAGCGTGCCAGTCAATTTGACCTGTAAATTGACAAGGAGAAAATCATCAGCGACTAGCCCTAATCGGCTTTCTAAACAGCTAGATCAGATTATATAGAATCGGCTTTAGATAATCCGATTATTAGAATCTATCGGCTTATTGCCAGATAGAGCAATTAAATGTGAATATTCTTTCAATTACAAATCTTATACTTCTTTTGATATTTTCATATAATATTAGTAATAAACCTTCGCATCAATATATAGGATTAAACCAAGAAATAGTTTGAACAGATTGGTTAAGCCAAGACAGTATTCAAATCTAAGTCTAGATGCAAACCAATAATTAACCGATTAAAAGGTCTAAAACTAATAAAGATAGATGCAACGCTAATCGGCAAACGTGTACATATACAAGATCCTAAACAAGGCATACACAAGATCGATTGAACGAGACAATTGCATACATCGGATTTAGGAAAAGACATATGAAATACTTGACAATCGGCATTGCAGGATAAACACACATTACAGATCGATTAAATCGAGACAGTGCAATATGCGAGAACATATTAAAGATCGGTAATCCCGAAACAGTTTTAATATGCTTTGTATATATGAGATCAAGATGATGCAGCCATGCATACGGGTTACAAGGAGAGAATCGATTATCCCATGGAGATAGCTCTACCTGCGAGTTGAAGCCTTTCGACGAGGTCGATCGGATTCGAGAAAGTATTTTGTTTTTTGAGTATGATGTGTATTATTTTTCGAGACCTAAGGTCCTATTTATACTATTACAATTCGATACCGATACGACCTATTTTACCGCGTTGCTCTTGAACAGATCGTATCTCTTCCAAAGTCTCGTAATTATAGGTATTCTTCAATATGCTTTTCTTCTTTGCCGATGAAGCCCATTTTCTGATTCGGCCCAATAATTCCGATAAATATAGCTTTTTCACAATATCCGATCTTTTGCCAAATTTGGGTGTCAACATATGCCCCTAAGTTTGGCAATGGGTTTTCTCATTAGCCGAACTTTCACTAAAAAATTGGATTTTACCAAATTACCTCATAACATTTCACAGTTTTACCCTTGCAACCTTTACTTTCGGCCCACTCTGAGAACACGTGTCAGCCCACCATGCAATAAGGGCCGAAACAATAACGACGAAACCCTCGGTAAAAACCCTAGTTTTACCTCGACTATAAATAGGCCTCCATTCGCCGTCACTTTCACGCTCTCCTCTGCGCACACGTATCTTGCATCGGATTTTCTAGGGCCTTCAAGATTCCCAGCGCACAGCCCCTTCCGCTTCAACTTCCAATCGGCAACATGTCTCAGGTATTATTCCGATGCTCAGACACTGAAGCATTGTACTCTTTGGAACCGATAGGGGAGAGAGACCCAACAGCGTTCATAGATCATTTGGTAGCAAGGCTCCCGTT
The DNA here is from genome assembly GCA_036346415.1 of Raddia guianensis. NCBI lineage: Eukaryota > Viridiplantae > Streptophyta > Magnoliopsida > Poales > Poaceae > Raddia > Raddia guianensis. Next base: position 25,466,006 of record CM070537.1, on the reverse strand, counting down.
ATTTGCCGATAAACTTAGTATAAATAGCTGGAAATCGGCATTTCGGTCTTGGCCTAGCCCGATCAAGGGATACAAGGACCGGCTCATTCGGGTTTATGGCCAGAAAAAAGAGCAATGGGATGATCTAGGTATTACCGATGCTATCCTTCTTTCCTTATCTCCACCACCAGCAGATGAGACTTTCATGGCAGCATCGGCTTACTTCTGGTGTGATACAGCCAACGCTTTCCTATTCCCGACGGGACCTATTAGCCCTACACTCTTAGATGTAGCGATGCTAACCGGTCTCAGTCCCGATGGCGAAATGCTATCGGCTTGTGATCTATCGGCCACCCTCAAGCTGGTTCCCGAGAAGAACTTCGACTGGGAACGTTACATTACAACTCATCAGCAAACAGGCGACGTGTAAGATGAAGAGCACATTGCTTTCCTGAACATGTGGCTTGATAGATTTTTCTTCTGTGGTCAATCTCTCAGCCCTAGCAAGGTCTACCAAGGAGTAGCCGAGGCACTGGCAATAGGCCAGAAACTGGCAATCGGAAAATATTTGTTATGAGCCACCTATCGGATGATGCATGAGATCAGGGAAGGTCTCTGCTCAAAGAAAACCGATTACTCTGTAGGAAACCTAGGTGGTCCTTTCTGGTTCATCGGTTTATTCTTGAAACTTCAAATATACAACTCCACTGGAGAATTGGATTTCAGCTTAACATTTCCGAGCGAGCAAGAATCCGATGGCAACGAGCGTCCATGTAGATCATACGGGGAGATGATTTCAGTCAACTGCAACAGACGGTGCTTAAACCAAGTTGACCTTTCTCATTCTCTGGTGGCATTCTACACCATGTCAGAATCGGAATACGGTTTAGAACAGTTCAACCCATACACTGACCTGGATAGATATCTAACTCCTTCATTTTTCCTATTAGCTAATACTTTAAAGGGAGAGGCCCTACCAGCATATAAGGAATTTATATCTCCAGGCATTTTCTTCGCCATTTTGAGCACCAGAACCCACATCAGAAAACTATCATACGAGTTTTATCACCCTGCCATGGTGGCTCGGCAATTCAACCTCGGGCAGGACATCCCCGATCTTTTTATATACCGACATCTGAATGCCAGGGAAGACCTAAACCCTCAATCGGCATATGGAATTCTATCAGCTGCTCGCATTGATTTTGAAGTGCCGATGGAATTCATCATGTGGTCTGACACTTCACCGAAATTCGACATCTAGTGGGAGTCTATCGCCAAAAATATCTACGCCACAGAAGGCGGAGCCGCAACCTTAATCGAACGGCGCACTGGCCAGAGAGAGACTTGCAAACCCAATTGGCCAAAGATTACTGGCATAGAAGAGCTTTCATCGGAATCGGAAACGAGCGATAATGATAGCTCTACTTCGGATAATTCCGATGATGAAGATAATGATGATAAAGAGGAGAATTCATCTGAGTCAGGACCCTCTTCTTCAGATTCAGACGATGAAAGAACAGAATCCCAGAATCATGCATCGTCTTCTAGCAGCGAGGTTACTAACTTGCGTGCGTTCACTAACCCACTCTGCTCTTTTTCTGATTGCTAACTTCATGTTTATTTCCTTTTCAGAGCGGAGACAAGCGCCCCAGGGCCAAGCTCGTCGGAGAGGAAGCTGGTCGCCTCCATTCAACGGCCAAGTCCGCATCGGCCTTCACGCAAGGGTCCTCTCAGCAACCCAAGAAGAGAGGTATAATCGGCTTATGATTTATCTTCTTAAAAATCCGATTTCTTATTCACTTTTAAATCAACAGGGCGACCCGAAGGTGAAACTGGCCAGAGGAAGAAATTAGCCGGCAAAAAACCAAGACCCCAAAAGGTGCGTACACCTGATAGCACCGAGTCTGTATGTGACACAGTAAGCACTTGATTTTCCCCAAACTTTCGTAACTCCCTTCGGCTTCTTTCTCATCGGAATTTGTTCTTCCAGGACACTTCACCCATCCAGAAGATGAAGGATGGCACGCGTGCTCCTCCACCGGCTTCACAGACACCGCCGGCTTTCAATCCCCAAGATGTAATCGGAATTCCTTACTTTTCACCATAAAATTCCAAATCCCGATCCATCGTAACTTTAAATTTCCTTCTTTCCAGTATATGTTTCAACCTCGAAGCCCAGTCCGAGTAACTGTGGTCTCCACGTATGTCATCACTTACGACGGAAAGAAAACCGACGAGCTGAATTTCGACCCATCCAGCATGGACTGGCTTGACGACGAGCTGGATTTTCTATCTTCCCCGATCAGAACTCCATCGCCTCCAGTCGTCGTCGTCGAGCCACCTGCCTCGGAGCCCACCAAGAAGAATCGGTTTTCTGCGGACACTCTTGCCAAGCTCAAGCAGATGTGGGAATTGTTTGGTAATGAATCGGCTTTCCTGGCTAACCCTTCAGCCTTAAGGGACATCGCCAATTCTATCAAAGAAGTCCTCCCAGAGCAAGTGGCTTCAGCCATCGAGCAAGTGCTGCCTCTCGGGGATAAAAAAAAGCCGACTTCGACGCTGCATTAGATCGGCTCCATCAGCGGGAAGCCCTCAAAGATGCCGAGGCAGAACTGAAGGGGCTCATCCAAGATGCCAACGCTCAAAACGACAAACTCCTCCAGCTGAAGCACGAGGCCAAATCGGCAAAAATTGCAGCCTCCAAAGCAGTTTCAAGGGTCAAGTCCCTGGAACAGGAATTGGAGAAGGCAAGAAAAGCCGAAGCAGCCTCTCGCTCAAGCTTTGAGGAGTCCAAATCGGCGGCTAAGGAAGCAAGATAAAGATCGTGAAGGCTGTGCAGCTGATCTGGACGCTAAAAAGAAAATACCGATTATATCCGGATCAGCTGAGGAAGACACTGAGACTGTTAACCAGATCCATGATACGATGTCTAGCGCCGCCGCAGCCATTTATGAATTTTGCGAATGATTGGCCTACGAGCCAAATTTTAAACTGTTATATGTATGAATCGGTATTTTACCGATTGTAAGATAATGCTTTATCTCGCCCCTTGGGGTGAAAACAGTCAAGGCCTTCGTGCCTTCGCTTTTATGCAATCGCTTTTGTGCTATGTTTGTCTATAGACGATTCATCAGAATCGGCTTTTCCTCAACAGCAACGCGTTGAATCACCAACATCATACCGACAGCGTTAATCCAAACTATAGGCGATTCATTAGAATCGGCTTTTGCTCAACAGCAACATGTTAAGTAACATTACGTCACCAATTCGACCAAGTGCTATTCATCTTTTCGAACTACAGGCGATTCATCAGAATCGGCTATTAAAATCCATACTCAAGCTCCAACCCAAACACTTGGATAATATTTCTTCAAATATTTGGCATTAATTGCTTTACTGAAAACTTCCCCTTCAAGCGTCTCCAAAATATATGCGTTTCCAGAAATAATCCGATTGATCTTAAATGGTCCTTCCCATTTTGGAGACCATTTCCCATACTTAGGATCTCTGGAACCAATCGGTAAAAACGTTTTCCATACCAAATCTCCTACTTCAAAAGTTTTCGGCACAACCTTCTTGTTATAATGCCTAGCGACTCTTTGCTTATCACGTTCAATATGCTCCAGAGCCCTTAACCGAACAGCCACCATGTCGTCCAGCTTATCCACCATTAGATTCTTATAATCATCTGCTTTTACGTTATTTTGTTCTTCAACTCTTGTAGATCTGATGATCGCTTCAACCGGTAGAACAGCTTCTTGACCATATACCAACTCAAATGGTGACACTTTCGTAGCTCCATGCTTAGGAATCCGGTACGCCCATAGCGCATCCGCCAAAGTATTATGCCAACCCCGCGGCCTTTCGTCGATTTTTCGCTTAATCAGCTTTATGACGCTTTTGTTTGAAGACTCTGCTTGACCGTTGGCTTGAGCATTATACGGCGATGAATTGATTGTTGTGATTCCCAGGCTTCAAGCATAATCCTGAAATGCCTCTGACATAAATACCGATCCTTGATCCGTAGTGATCGTCTGAGGAATTCCAAATTGGTAAATTATGTGCTCTCTAACAAAATCGATCGCTTCAGTAGAAGTCACTTTCTTCAATGGTACAGCTTCAACCCATTTAGTGAAATAATCCGTAGCCACCAAAATATACCGATGCCCCTTAGACGAGGAAGGAAATATTTCTCCGATCATATCAATTCCCCATCCTCTAAAAGGCCAAGGCTTCACGATCGGATGTAAAATAGATGTAGGCGCATGCTGAATATTTTCGAACTTCTGACAATCTTTGCAACCTTTATAATATTTAAAACAATCCTCTACCATCGTTGGCCAGAAGTACCCCACGCGCTTTAACATCCATCTCATTTTATATGCTGATTGATGAGTTCCACACAGCCCTTCATAAATTTCTCCGATTGCAACTTTAGCCTCTTCTTCATTGAGGCATTTAAGCAATAACCCATCAAAACTCCGATAGTATAACCTGTCACTGATTAATACAAACCTTTGAGCTTTTCTTTTAAGCTTTCTATCGGTTTTCCCTTGAGGATCTTGAAGATAACCAATAATTTTTGCCTACCATCCTATCGGAACAGGATTTGCAATCGGAATAATCTCCAACTCCATAATCGGTAATTTATACCCTGTCGCTTCTTGAGCTAAATCATTGGCTTCACAATTCTGTTCTCTCGGAATATGATGAATCGTGAATATACTAAAATACTTAGCCAAATCAGAAGCTCTCTATAGATATTCCCGCAGCAGTTCACTATGGCACTCATATTTACCGATCATCTGGAAAACCACTAACTGTGAATCTCCAAAGACATCCACAGCAATAGCTCCAGCTTGAATTAACCACTCTAATCCTTGAATCAAAGCTTCATACTCCACTTGATTGTTGGTCAACCCAAAATCCACTGTAACACTGAATCGGTAAGGAACACCACCAGGAGAAACTATAAAAATACCGATTCCACATCCCTTCTCACAAACCGATCCATCAAAGAACATTACCCAAGGCAAAAGAATCGAAAGATTAATGTCTTGATGGTGCGTGATAAAATCGGCTAGTACCTGCCCCTTCACAGCTTTTGGAGATTCATTTGTTAAATCAAACTCGATGAGAGTATATGCCCACTTACCGAGTCGTCCTTTAATAATTGGGGCATTAAGCATATATTTGACAACATCGGTTTGGCATACCACTTTGCATTCAGCACCCAGCAAATAATGCCTCAATTTAGTACAAGCAAATTAAGTATAAACAAAGGCAATACCTTTCCACTACTGTGTATCGGGTTTCTGGATCCAACAACTTCTTGCTCAAATAGAAAACCACATGCTCTTTTCCAGTGACATCTTGGACCAGAACTGCCCCTATTGTTTTATCCGATACCGATAGATACAATTTAAACGGTAAATCCTCCTTTGGAGCGACCAGAACAGGTGGATTTATTAAGTATTCTTTGATATTGTCAAATGCTTTCTGCTGCTCTGGTCCCCAAACAAACTTATCGGAATTTTCAATTTAAGAAATGGAGAAAATGGGATGATTCTTTCCGATAAATTTGAGATAAATCTCCTCAAGTAATTAATCTTACCGATGAGCTCTTGTAGACGAACTTTTGAGTCTGGAGGTTTAGTATCAAAATCGCCTTTACTCTATTAGGATGAACTTCGATTCCTCTCTGATGCACCATAAACCCCAAGAATTTACCAGCCGATACTCCAAAAGCACACTTCTTTGGATTCATCCTTATGCCATATTTCCTAAACCGATCCAACACGGTCACGATATCAGCCAAGTGTTTTTCTTCCTCCTGGGATTTGATCACCACATCGTCAATGTAAATCTCAACCAATTTACCGATTAAATCATGGCAAATCAAGTTCATTCCTCTTTGATATGTAGCCTCAGCACTGATCAGCCCAAAAGTCATGACAACCCATTCAAATAAGCCGATAGCTCCAGGACATCTAAATGCAGTCTTGTTCACATCTTCTTCGGCCATAAAGATTTGATTGTAACCAGCATTGCCATCCAGGAAACTGATAATCCAATTTCCCGAGGCAGCGTCGATCAACCGATCAGCAATCGGCATCAGATATTCGTCTTTGTATGTTGCTTTATTCAAATCCCGAAAATCAATGTATACCCGAATTTTATCAGAATCCTTTTTACCAACTGGTACTATATTAGAAATCCAATCGGCATATTTGCATGGCCGAATAAACTTTGCATCCAATAACCTTTGAATTTCGGCCTTTACTTGATCGTAAATTTTCCAACTAATCCTCCTTGGTGATTGTTTTATTAGCCGAAATCCAGGTTTCATTTTAATTTTATGCTCCACTATAGATCGGTCTAGACCAGGCATCTCATGATATTCCCAGGCAAAGCAATCAACCCGATCCTTGCGTATCTGGATAAGCCGATCTTTATATTCCCGCTGCAACTGTTTACTGATGTAAGTGGGCCTTTCTTTCCCATCGGTTCCAATATCGACCTTTTCAAGTTCGTCAGCCGATATAAAACCCTAGCCCTTCTTATACTCAACTTCTTCTAGAGCCGCGGTTCCCATAAAAAACCCTCGTGTCCTTGAGTTACCGATTGCGCTTCCAATGTTGTTGGCTTGAATCCCAACTTACTGACGCTGAGGAAGTCGCATTCTTCCAAGGGTTTTCCCGATAATGCCTCCAGGTTATCATGTATTTTGGCACAATCGGTTTCTGAGGTTAGAGATTCCCCTCTTACCACTTCTATCTGCTCGCCAATCCACTGAATCAAAATCTGATGTAATGTCGATAGAATGCAGCAATTGGCGTGTATCCAATCTCTTTCCAACAGCACATTATAACTCCCTTTGCCTTCAATCACGAAGAAAGCCGTTGGGATTGTCTTGCTTCCTACAGTCAGCTCCACGACCAGAACCCCTTTAGCTTCGGTCGGATTTCCATTAAAATCACTTAACACCATGTTGGTTTTAACTAGATCTTCCGTAGATTTTTTGATTTTTCGACATATAGAATATGGCATCAGATTTACAGTAGCTCCACTATCCACCATAATTCTGGAAATCGGCTTTTCATTCATATAACCCATAATAAACAATGGTTTTAAGTGTAAACGGGAATTTTCTAGTTTCTTGAATATAGCATCTTCAGCTCCAATCACCAGCTCTGCAGCAGCCTCTTCGTAATCACACATGAATTCCCGAGGTAGCACGCAAACCATATTAGTGGCAATTGAGACTTCATCAGAGTCCTTTTCAATAATAACAGCCGACCTCAACTTGGGCCTCCACTCCTGCTTGCCCCTAACCGGTCTCGTCGGCTTTACTTGCTCTAGCAGAGCATCCTGAACTTTTCGGCTTCTGCTTCTTTAGCCTCAGCATTCCTCATCCGCTGCAAGCGCCGCTTCTAAGACTTCGTGATTCCACTTGGGCACCACTGTGGCAACGGCACCTTGGGAGGCCGATGCACATCGGTATTTTTGTTTAGCGGAATATCCTTGGCTTTTTCACTAGGAAACACCAGCCGATCTTTTACCGATGTTCTCTTTGGTGGGATGAAGGCATGATTCATTGTGCAATTCTCCAGAGTAGGCAATAACATTCTTTCCTCCCAGCAGTATCGGAAGAAAGGACAATCCCAGTGCTCCATCTCCCAATCCTGATTATTTGAATCCCTGTGAACGATTTCTGGAGCATCTGATTTAACGCTTTTCCGAGGCGTCTCCTTAGCCATCCAGTCGTATTTTTCCAACAGTTGATCAAAGGTTGGCTTTGGCCTTGGCTTGGAAATCGGATTATAATTATGCCTGCGCTTCACCTCGCGCCACTCGCCAGTTCTTTCACCACCTCATCGGCCAGATGATCGGAATTTTAGTTCCGGCCTCTCTTCCACCACGATCCTCTTAGAGCCAACAAGTACTTTAAACCGATTGGAACCCTCGTTGGCGTCCACCATTCCAACAAAACTGACTGGGAACGGTTCTGTATCAATCTACGAATTTTTACCTTGATATCGAAGCTGTCCGCTCTCGATTGCTTTTTGAACCACTTGCTTGAATATATTGCACTCATTAGTAGCGTGTGAATAAGAATTATGCCACTTGCAATACTTTCGTTTTTTTAGCTCTTCAAGTGGAGGAATTACATGCCCTTGTTTAAGCCGAATCTGCTTCTCTTGCAACAAATGATCAAAAATTCGATCACACTTGGATGTATCAAAAGAATATTTGCCCTTCTCGGGACCTTTCGGCTTTATCCATCCGAGCTCGAATTCCTTTTTATTATTGACCAATTCAGCAATATAAGCACCCATGTCTTCAATATCGGAATCATCCGAGTCTTCGATTTCATCTGTGTCGACAAAATTAATTGCTTTATCTTTACCCTTATTATTGCTGTTGTTATTCCGATACTCTTTCTGGCCTGGGTAAGAACTATCAGAGAATCGGCTTTCATAGAGCGCGATTTTATGGGCTAGGTGCGAAATATCTGTAAACTCTTGGTTGCCCACCTTCTTCTGATTGACCGGCAACAGACCCTTGAAAGCCAATTCCGCCAACTCATTGTCTGGCAGTGAAAGGCAATAGCATCGGTTCCTTACTTCCCTGAACCGACGTAAGTAATTATTTACCGATTCCCCAAATTTCCATTTAATCATCATGATATCGGTAATTCTTGTCTCATTCTCTCCAGAATAAAAATATTCATAAAATTTCTTCTCCAGATCTGGCCAAGAAGTGATACTATTTGGAGGAAGCGATGTGAACCAATTAAATGCCGATCCAGATAACGACAGGGGGAACAATCGGCACACGCGTCGATTTAAGATGCGTACGCACAAGTTTGGTCCCGATCTTCCGTCATAGAAGAATCCTTGGAGGGCGAGTTGTGACTTTGACGAAGGGGCGGCTAACCACGATCCAAGAACGCGACTAGAAACCTCGCAATCGCTAAACCACTCCTCAATTGGTTATAAACCGTGTCAAAACACGATTGACCTGTTCACGGAGAACGGCCTGAGCAATTCGACGAGAATTGAAAGAGCAACGGCGGAAGAAATCACTCGACGGTGATTGATTCAATGAGACTTCAAGTATTTGGGGCCAAGAGGCCTTACAATAGCAGTAGCTAAACCAAAAAAATCAAAGTCTGCCTCCCCTACGTGTGGAAGATGACTAATAAAAGGCTAATCGTGCGTAGCTGATGGCGTGCATGTAAGCTTCCTTCAATTGCGGCCACAATAAAAAGAAAGCATTGATTTTTGTGGTGAATGCGCCTTGGTACTTGCCTTTCCTGCACAACTAAAATTGGATGGACATCTCCTTGCATGCATAATACTAGAATTCTTCATGGCTGAAAATAAGGAGCGTGCCACAAAAATCTGGTTTTCCATCTCTCCTAGTCTCTTTTCTTGTAACCATATAATTGAATATCCTTCTCACGTTAGCATCATGTGCACCTTTATCCTTGTTCATGCAATTTCTTATCTCTCACTTCAAGTTCTTCCGAAATGCCATCACATGTAAGAAGCAAGCAAAAATCTTTAGGTAGTATCATTCGTTCTGTAATCGAATAATTAATTTGACTAAGAAACGAATTCACCTTTTCTCCAAGGCGTCGAGCACGAGTACGTGTTATTGGACCTTGCATGCAAATAGACTCTTCTAGATGTGAGCTAGCGATATCCTCATCAGTATCTTTTGATGCAGCCTCTCTGCACAGCGCAAGAAATCTAGCAATATGTTCACGCGTAGAGGTGTTGTCACTCCCACTGAATTTGGCGTACGCGAAATCAGGAACCCGATACTTATGAGGGAACTCCGTTTCATTGAAAGCCGATGGATACGACATAGTATAATGCGGGGCAATTTTAGGGGTGTTGAACCCGCAATTGCTTCATCATGTTATAAACGAGGTTCCTCGTCATCTCTTCCAGATTATCATTTATCCTCAGATTAATCGGCTGATAGATCAGATCTGGGACCGGGACCATAGCCTGATTGTTTGGTATCATCTGAATCGGAGTTGGGTTGATCGTCAATGAAGGACTTTGTGGACTACATGGGCCCCGGGTATCCTCTAGAAGGCCCATAAGGGAACGGATGGGGGGCAGTACGAGTCGGCCAACTAGGGTTGAAGATTGCTTGGGCTGCACGCGCCTTGCAACGAAAGAGAGGACCCGAGGATATGGTATATCTCCATGTAATTAGCAGATCAATGGACACATTCCATGTAACATCATAACAGAAACAGTTGCTATATACCCCGCGAAACTCTGTAATCCTATCCCCCTACACTATATAAAGGGAGGGGGTAGAGGCCGAGAGAGGGAGATCTTCTTCGGTCATCATCATCAAGCATACACAATAACCTTGATCATCTTGCATCATGCATATTGATCAACCATAATCCCAGAGCACAGGAAGTAGGGTATTACCTCCGTTGAGGGCCTGAACCTGTATAACCCTGTCTTGTGTTACCCATCTGGTTTGGTTCTTGATTAGCGTCCCCTCGTACAAATTCATTGCCGGCGGTGACCCCCCAGTTAGTCACCTGTCGACAGTTGGCGCGCCAAGTAGGGGGCTGCGTCAAAATCGTTTTTCAGATCAGATGGCTTTTTCGAGATCGCCGTACGTCGACATGAGGCCAGGGGAGTCTCTTCGCTTTGGCGCCCTAGACTTCATCGCCGACGGCTTCGGCAATCTTCATCTCTCCCCCCCACGGGAGATCGTTCAACCAGAAGGTACACGCAATCAACGGGACCCATTGCCTTTCGGCTTGGAGAATTCTACATGTGCTTTCTTTAGGAGGATCCGTCGGCAGCCTCACTTCGCGCCCCTCAGCGAGGAGAGCGAAGAAGAGCCCCATGAGATCGCCTACCCCGGCCTGGACAACCTCCAGCCCGATGAGGTCTATGAATCCCTGACTGGATTTCTCTCCGGACTCGGGAGTCCTGCCGCGGCTTCCGCACAGGTTGCTCTGGAGATTCGGACAAGAGATAACCACTCGGGGAACCACTCTGCTGATCCGGTCGGGTCAACCCGCCCGGGTTCGGCAGTGTTCGTGGGTGTCATCAACGGTGGCCAACCCATTGGACAGAGCGAACAAGTTAGCCTCTCCGCTTCAGACTCTGAGTCCGACGGGAGCGCTGAGATTCGCAACTATCGGGAGGTTTTCATCCTCGGGGCGGAGGATCATCACTCCACCTCCCAACCAGCGAGACCTGAGGCAACCGCTATCGTGGCGGCAGACCCGGACTCTCGCCGAGTGGAAGACCGAGATCGCGCACGTCAGCTTCGCACACGAGGCCGTGACGTCCAGAACGAGCTCTGCGCGGTCAAGCTAAGGGACCAGGAGGTCTACAACACTTCCCAGGCCAACGTCATCGCGTCAAAGACTCTTCTTGAGACTATCGCACCGCAACTCCCAGAAGGCAGCCCATGTATCCAGGCCCTTGCTCGAGCGACGGCCATGGTAGAGATGGCGGCCATACAACAAAATGAGGCAATACCGGCTCCGACCGCCTCGGCTCGCAGTCGATCTACGCGCAATCGGAACTGGGCTCGAGCCTCAGCGGCAGGTGACTCGCACCAATCACCCGCCCGTGATCTACGTCAAGACATCAAAGCCTGGCGGCGGGAGCGCGGTAACGACGAGCGAGACTCTCGTGGCCACCATATCCGTCGCAACGACGATCAGGCTGAGAGCACCGCCAGTCGGCGTGACCACCGCCAGGAGCAGCGTCAAGGCCCGCGGCGGGAGCATCGCAGTAGATCCCCAGCGCGGAGGCGGCCACGACCACTGGAAGGAATTCGGGCCTTCACCCTGGATCTTCGCCGAGTGGTTTGGTCGGATGGTTTTAACCTCAAAGGCATCAACAAGTTCGATGGCGAGAGGGATCCAAAGAACTGGCTGCAGGTTTACGCCTTAGCAGTCAGCGCGGCAGGAGGTGATCAGAACGTCGTGGCGAACTATTTGCCGGTCGCTCTGACCCCAACCGCCCAAACCTGGCTAACGGGACTCCCAGAGAACTCTATCGAGTCTTGGGACGACCTCCAGGAGCAGTTCATCGCCAATTTCCAAGGGACCTATGAAAGGCCCGCGGGGAGATGGGAGATTGGACAGTTACATAGGCGCAAGAGTGAAACTCTTCGTGAGTTTATCAAGCGCTTCACTAAGAAGAAGAATGAGATCCGAGACGTTTCGGAGCAAACAGTCATTGATGCCTTCTTCGCCGGCTGCAAATCAGAGAAGTTAATCAGGCAGATGACCCAGGACCCCCCGCGTAATCTCAAAGCCATGTTCACGATGGCAGATCAGGCGGCTGAAGCCGAGGAGGCCATCGCAAATCACCGCGGAGGTACTGACGGAGGCCCCAAGAAGAAGCCTAACGATGAACAAGGCAAGCTCAAGGACAAGAAGCGAAAGGGAGACGAGATGGTCGCCAACGTCGAGCATTACCGACCTAAGCCCCCCAACGACAACGACTACAAAAAAGTAATGGATTCGGTATGTCCCTTCCATCCTCGAGGTAAACACTCTGCCAAAGACTGCCTTATTCTGCAGAAGTTCGCCGAGAGCTCCAACCAGTCGGTCAAGGGCGGTCAAGGCAAGAAACCCGATGGAGATTACCAGGACGCTAAGCGCGAAATCAGCTATATCTTCGGGGGCTCTGATGCGTACGAGTCCAAGCGGAAGCAGAAGCTTACCACTCGGGAGATCAACGCTATCATGCCCCCAACCCCGCAATACTTGCGCTGGTCCGAGGTGCCTATCACCTTCGATCGGACGGACCACCCAGATCGGATTGCCTTCCCTGGGAGGTATCCACTGGTTTTGGATCCGGTCGTTCAAGGGAGCAAACTAAAAAGGGTCCTGGTCGATGGCGGGAGCGGGATTAACGTCCTTTTCGTCAAGACCTTCGACCAAATGAAAATCCCGCGTTCCACGCTACGACAAGGGTCATCTCCGTTCCACGGGGTAATCCCCGGGACGTCCACGATACCACTCGGACAGATTTCCCTACCGGTCACGTTTGGGACCAAGGAGAATTATAGAACTGAGAGCCTAAGCTTCGAGGTGGCCGATTTCGAGACGGCATATCATGCTATCTTGGGAAGGCCGGGGATTGCCAAATTCATGGCGGTTCCCAACTATACTTATCTCATCTTAAAGATGCCAGGTCCCAATGGTGTAATCACCCTCCCTGGTGATGTTAAGCGATCCTCGCTCTCTGACAAATAAAGTCGCGACATGGCGCTTGAGCACTCGATTCATCTCGCTGAGATGGAGAAGATCCGACTGGAGGTTGCAAGCCTTCAGGAGGAAGGGGACGTCCCCGCCAAGAAGCAGGCCAAAACATCCATCCAAGCAGCCGAAGAAATTAAGAAGATCCTGTTGGACCCGTCCGACCCGGCCAAAACGGCCGTGATTGGGACAGGGCTCGACAGCAAATAGGAAGACGCGCTTGTCACTTTCCTCCGGGCCAACCGGGATGTGTTCGCTTGGAAGCCTTCGGACATGCCCGGTGTTCCGAGGGAAGTGATCGAGCACTCTCTTCACGTCAACGAAAAGGCAAAACCCGTCAAGCAACGCCTACGAAGATTCGCCCCGGATCGGAAGGACGCCATAAGGAGTGAGATCACCAAATTGCTGGCCGCTCGGTTCATCAAAGATGTGTATCACCCCGACTGGCTTGCCAATCCGGTCCTGGTGCAGAAGAGGAACAAGACATGGCGTATGTGTGTCGACTACACCGACCTCAACAAGGCGTGTCCCAAGGATCCTTTCGGGCTCCCCCGCATCGACCAAGTGGTGGATTCCACCGCCGGGTGCGAGCTCCTGAGTTTTCTGGACGCCTATTCAGGCTATCATTAGATCAGCCTGAAGGAGGAAGACTGCATCAAAACGTCGTTCATTACGCCCTTCGGCGCTTTCTGCTATATCACAATGCCATTCGGGTTGAAAAACGCTGGCGCGACTTATCAGCGCACTATACAGCGGTGTTTTCACACTCAACTCGGACGCAACGTGGAGGCATATGTCGACAACGTCGTCATAAAAACCAAATCCAGATGGGATCTCATAACAGATCTGACCGAGACATTCGAAAGCCTAAGGGCATTCCGGATGAAGCTAAATCCCGAGAAGTGTGTTTTTGGGGTTCCGTCTGGTAAACTACTCGGATTCATCATCTCCAATCGAGGGATCGAAGCAAATCCGGAAAAGGTCGGTGCCATCCTCAAGATGAAGCCTTCGGCCAACTAGAAAGATGTGCAGAAGCTCACTGGATGCATCGTGGCACTTAGCCGATTCGTTTCCCGACTCGGGGAGCGAGGCATGCCTTTCTTTAGGCTCTTACGCCGACAAGACGATTTTCAGTGGACAGTGGAAGCACAGCAAGTCTTTGAAGATTTGAAGAGGTTCCTCACCACACCGCCGGTGTTTGTCCCTCCCATGCCCCAAGAGCCCCTCTTGCTCTACATTGGCGCGACGACTCACGTCATCAGCAGCGCATTGGTGGTGGAGCGAGATGAGGAGGGCTCCCTCCAAAAGGTACAGCGTCCGGTCTACTTCGTAAGCGAGGTATTGGGCGAGTCAAAAATAAGGTACCCACAAGTTCAAAAGCTTCTGTATGCTGTGTTACTCACATCGCGGAAGCTCAAGCATTATTTTCAAGAGTATGAAATTTCGGTGGTCACCTCTTTCCCGCTTGGAGACATACTCCATAATCGGGAGGCCACTGGGAAGATTGCTAAGTGGGCAGTTGAGCTTGGAGCCTTTGAAATAAAGTTCAGGCCTCGACTAGCCATTAAATCTCAAGCGTTGGCTGACTTCGTCGCCGAGTGGACAGAAGCCCAAACCCCAGCAGCAAAGGATAATCTCGAGTACTAGACAATGTACTTTGATGGTTCCCTCATGCTCAGCGGCGCGGGGCTGGGATTTTGCTCATATCGCCGACTGGAGAGAAGCTACGCTACGTCCTCCGGATATTGTTCCCCGTCAGCAACAACGCCGCCGAGTACGAGGCACTCATCCACGGTCTACGCGTCGCCATATCGCTCGGTGTCAAGCGGTTAATGGTACGCGGAGATTGTCCACTCGTGGTCAACCAAGTCCAAAAGGAGTGGTCTTGTATTGGCGACAAAGATGGCCTCACCGCCGGGAGGTTCGCAAGTTAGAAGACAAGTTCGACGGACTGAAGCTTACTCACGTGCTCCGCCGCGACAACGAAGCAGCAGACGAGCTAGCGCGGATGGGATCCACTCGGGCCCAGGCCCCGAGTGGTGTCTTCGTCCAGGAGCTACGCGCGCCGTCGATCAAGCTACCATCTGCATTAGGGGAAGATCAAGAGAAGCAGTCAGAACCCGATGCAGAGGTACTATCAATTACTCCCGGATGGACTCAGCCCTACTTAGATTATCTTCTTCGTGATGAGCTGCCTGAGGATCGAAGCCTAGCCGAGTGCATCACACGCCGAAGCAAAAGCTATAAGGTAGTCGAGGACGAGCTTTTCAGAAAAAGCAGTTCCGGGGTACTAAGGCGTTGCATATCTGAGTAAGAAGGCAGAGAGCTACTCAACGAAATCCATTCGGGGGAGTGCGGGCATCACGCGGCAGCAAGCACCCTGGTGGGCAAGGCCTATCGACAGGGGTTTTTCTGGCCAACCGCGGTCACAGATGCGGAAGATATAGTACGCAGATGTGATGGGTGTCAGTTTTTCGCACGGCAGATTCACATGCCGGCGCAAGATCTACAGACGATTCCGATCTCTTGGCCCTTCGCCGTCTGGAATCTGGACATGGTGGGCCCCCTCAAGCGAGCGCAAGGCGGATTCACTCATCTCTTCGTCGCCATTGACAAGTTTACCAAGTGGATTGAAGCCAAGCCGGTTGCTGTCATCACGGCGGCCAAGGCACGCAAGTTCTTCCAGGACATCTGTGTGCGTTTTGGCGTACCCAATCGCATCATCACCGACAACGGCGTTCAGTTCAAAAGCAACGAGTTTCAAGATTAGGGTGAGGAGATGGGCATCAAAATCTGCTACGCATCGGTGGCCCACCCAAGGAGCAACGGACAGGTTGAACGCGCCAACGGATTGGTGCTACAAGGGCTCAAAGCCTGAATTTTCGATTGCCTGAAGCCGTACGCAACGCGCTGGGTTAAGGAGTTGCCCTCGGTGCTCTGGGGGCTTAGAACAACCCCAAGCCGAGCCACTGGGCAGACACCCTTTTTCCTAGTTTACGGCTCAGAAGCGGTCCTCCCGACTGAATTGAAGTTCCGGTCTCCTCGGGTTGCCGGTTACGACGATAATCAGTCGGATGAAGCAAGGTGTGAAGACCTCGATCGGCTCGAGGAAGCCAGGGAAGCAGCATTGATCCAGTCGGCAAAGTACCAACAGGGCCTGCGTCGCTACCATCAGCGCAACGTACGGGGCCGTGCATTCTCCAAGGGAGATCTGGTCCTCCGAAGGAATCAGAAGCACGAGCATAAACTCTCCCCACTCTGGGAAGGCCCCTATGCGATCGCTGAGGTGACCCACCGGGGCTTATCGGCTACAACGTGAAGATGGATCTGAAGCGCCCAACACCGAACATCGGTACGCTACGTCGTTTTTCCCTTAGTTCTTGTATCCAAGCAGCATTTGTGTAATTAGTTTCCCTTCCTTTTGACTTGCTACTTGGCCGTAAACGACCAAGCAGTAAATCAGGGGCTACACTAAATAGTGTGCGGAGTCAACCGCACCCTATCTCATCAATAAAGTTGTTTTCTCTCTACACGTGTTGATCACATTCGAGTAGTACGAAAATTCTTGAGTAATGGCGCTTTTACATCCTAGCGACAATGTTTAGCTACTTAGTTTGTGTAGGAAGAAAGCCAAGTGCTACTTCGGCACTCGAAATTTGGACCAGTCGGCGGATGCGTTTCATGAAAAAGGATAACATGTATTATTTGGATAAGTCGGATCGCCGGTACTGGGGATCAACCAAAAGATTCTATTACAGGCATAATTACAAGTCCAATTGATCAACTATTTGGACAGCAGTCGGATGAACTTCCTCTAACAGAGCTACGGCCTCCTCCTCCGAGCAAGCAAACCCATCCTTGACGGCTTCGCAATCTAGGCGTGGGAAGTTTGACTTCGCGATGGCGAGGCCTTGGCCGGTGCATGTTATTGCGGCCTCCCGGGTGAAGACCTTGATCCGCTCAGGAAGGGCGTCGAGATGGGCCACCAGGAGGTCAGGATCGTTCGGCGGCTCCTCGTCTGGATAAAGGCATTCAATTATTGGAACAATTCCCGTTGTGGTTCGGCGGCGAAGCTCTGCGCGACCAGTCGGGTCAGGTGTATCAGTCGGGTTTCAATGAGGTTGAGCTAGGGAGAGCCAGTCGGGAAAGTTACCTTCCAACTCTTTAGCCGACCCCTCGGCTCGAGCGTTTGCTTGGCGGACTTCCTCCTCTAGTGCCTTCTGCCTCGCCTCCAAAGCTACACTCGAAGGCAACCATTCAAGATTATTACGTATGAAACACCCTTCTCAGAGATTTAGCATGGATTGGGGTCTATACCTCTGTTCATGCTGGACTCTTCCACATGGCGAAATCGAAGCTCGGTGACTTCGCGGTGGAGTTCTTCGATCCGGCCGCGGTATTGTCGCTTGGTGGCATACAACGCGTTGTCAAACTCGTCGCGCGTTTTCAGCTCGCCCACCGTCTTTTCCATGCATCGGGTCTTCTGCTTCGACCTCTCCTTCATGCGCTGCGTGAAGAAGGGAGGAAGGTTAGTGGAATGCCCTCGTGCGGGATAAGGATTCATAGTGAGAAAAAGAAGCTTACATTGTATATCTCGGCTTGAATGGCGGTTACTTGGTCCAAAACCTCCCACTCTTCATCTTCCTGCCCGTCGTCGACCTCGTAGCCCTCCATCTCCTTCTGCCATTTTAATCGGAAGGGTGGAGTGTGTGCTTTGGCGGAGGGGCGAGGAATCTCCTCGATTCGCCTCGAGCTCTCGAGCCGAGCTGGATTTTTCCTTCACGACGAGGGTTGGCGGCGGTGGCGATGGGCGAGTCTCCGGGCGCGGTGGGCTTAGCCGAGTCCTTGGAGCTTGGCGGCTCATCATCCTTCATTGGTTTCCTACAAGCATTCGACGACCTTTCATGACACATGTCTTTACAAAGCATGAACTTATGGTGTCACAAAAGAGTACCTATGTGATGGGACATATTTCATCTTGAATTTCATGCCCGAACCACTTGGGCCCGAGCCGGGAGGTTTCTTCGCCCTGCACGCTGCCTTCGGTCGGCAGATCAAGGGCGGAGGGCTCTGTGGCTGCGCTGCCCGAAGCGGGTGGCGATTTGGCCACTGGGGCGACGGCAGTAAAAGAAGCGGGACGGTGTCATCTTCTTCATCGTCTTCGTCCGAGTCCCCTGGAGCGACCCCCCTGTCTTTTTTGGCCGGAGGAGCACTTGTTGAGCCTTCAGCAGGATGCTTGCGAGGTGCCTCCTTGGGGAGCGGAGCCTCCGGGACCGGGGCAGTGGAGAAGAAGGCCTCACGCCCCTGCGACATATTAAATCACATTAATTCTGACTCTACATCGACAAACCGCGGTTGAGTTGAGGAGGATTTCTTCCTTACATTGGTGGCAAGAATCCCAAATGGTATGAAGCGGGCATTCCGCAGAGTTATTTCGAGCCCGAGCAAAAGCTCACCACTCCGATGATCTCCTCTGCGAAGGTTCTCACCGGTTCCCGAGTGGCATCTTGGGGCCCCGAGTACTCAAAGGCGAGATGGACCCTCTCCTTGATGGGCTGGATATGATGTTGGGTATAGTTCCACACTACCCCCACACCGTCAACCCAAGCAGATTTGGCTCATGGAGAAGAACAAGAAGTTCCTTCACTTGGCTTCCCCGTCATCGGCGGAGAGAGAAGACCAGAGGACGGACTGTGGGGCACTCGCCGGAGAAGGAAGGAAGGGCCGGAGGGCAGTTGGCACAATAGAACCACTCTGAGTGCCAGCCCTTGTTGGAGGTTTTCAAGCGAAGGTCGAAGTAAAACTTTTTAACCCCTTCCCGCAGTTGGAATCCCGCGCCGCCTGCGGCCTTGGGATTGTCCTTGTTGAGGTAGCGTTTGAGAAGAAAAAGGAATATGAAAAGGTCGAAATGGGGAGCGATCCCCAAATAGGCCTCACAGATGTGGACAAAAATCGCGATATGAAAGATGGAGTTGGGGTTCAAATGTGAGACCTCAATCCCATAGAAATGGAGCAAACCCCGAAAAAAGGAGGAGCAAGGAAGGCCGAAGCCGCGGAGGAAGAAAGATTCGAAGACCACTACCTCGTCCTGGCGAGGGGTGGGGCAGGATTCGCCGGCGGCGGCGCGCCATGATATGAACCCTTCCGACGGGAGCACGCCGAGGGAGACCAGCTTCTGTAGCCTCCGCTCAGTCGTGGTGGACTTCATCCACTTCTTTGCGTTCTTCGCTGCCTCAGCGGCGGTGGGGGATGGTGGAGCCATCGCGATTGGAGACGGGTGGCGGCGGAGGCGACGGCGGGGAAGAACCCGAGCGACGGAGTCTGCTGGGAGAAGCCAACTGACTGGCGTGAAAAGTGAGCGAGGTGAACTAATTTCGTTCCCCTGTTCCTAACTTATAAGCAACGGGCGGAGTTTCTCATTCTGGGCCGGGCCTTAGTCTAGCACTGGATGCGGCCTTTCCGCGAGGGCCTGATAACCACTCTGCTGCCCGAGTGATTCCCCCCGAGAGGTCCGCGTTACGCGTCGACTGCCGGTCTAGGAGCGGATGAGCCTAACTACTCGGATGAAGCGGTATCGCGGTTTCGAGACCAAATCAGGAAGAAGTGGCATTGTAGGTCTAAAATTGGAGCAAAGGCAAAGCATGATATCCAAAAGATTTTCATCGAAAGGGCTCTTAGGCCCGACTACATGTTCTTCGCGGCACAGCACATCGAGCTAAGGCTCGTCGGCTGCGCTGAAGGAGCAAAAAAAAGCCCCTGCGGAGGGCCTCAAGACTTCGTGCGCGAGGAGGCTGCGACACCAGCGTCCTTCAAGGGGAGGCGACCTTGTGGAGTTTGCGGGAACCGCGGATCAGACCCTAAAGGATTCCTCCGTCAACTTCCGCCCTCGAAGCGAAATCCCCAGAGCTCTTCTTCAAAGCTTGGCGGCGGCTCTGGCGGCGGCTACCTCCGCGTCCCTTGCACGGGCCTCGTCGATCCATATCAGGATCATCTCCATGATGTTCGCCATCGCTCTCGAAGCAGGGCGGGACGGAGATTTTGATGTCGCCGAAAAGAAGGAAACTCAAGAACTCGAAAGCCGAAGGTGAAGTAGCACTCAGTCCCTGGGATTTCTTTTATACACAAAGGAAGTTCAAGGGACGCGCCTGGTAATCCGTTTCAAACACAGTAAAACCATCATGACAATGGGACGGAAGTGGGAACGAGTACGGTTTCCGACGGAAGCTCAGACGCTCATTTGTGTGAGAAAAGGGCGCGAAAACGCTTCGCCTTCCCCCTAATTGGGCTTGGGCTAAAACTGCAAAGGGCAACCCCTTAACAAAGCTTTCTTAACACGCCACTAACGGTGGCAATGTGTTAAAATCGAGCCTAATTCGGCCTCGGTGCACCCTGGAGGGCATATCATCGGCAGCGCCAAAGTTAAAAACATTTCGTGGCATACCCCACGTTGGGTCGCTAGCTAACTTCGCACGTTCGAGGTTGGGTGTTGGTGAAATTTGATTCAACTTCTTGAGGTATGTCTTTATAAGGTCGCCATTGTATACCGCTACCGGATACAAGTACCTCTCGCAAAGTCGATATCAATCGGTACGCCCTAAGGGGCATAAGTGATCCTTCCACGGTTGGGACAGTACCACCCTATTGAAAGGTGCACCCATGTTGGGCCAGCTGGCTCTTACAAGTTAAGGCAGGCGCGACGACGATACTTTGAAAACGCTAAGATTACAAAGATCTTTGCAAGGCGAAGTTGTAACGGCGTGGCTTAAGGCATACCCCATGTTGGGTCAAGAGTCAGCCCTTGTATAGCAAGAATGGGTGCCCAGGAGCCGAACCCTTCTGTTGAGGTGATGTGCCCAATGGGCCGAGTAGGCTGGAGTTCGGTATTGCTGATCCAGGCGTTGTTTCAACACAAAAACTTAAGATTTCTTGAGTTCTTTACAATCTCTTTTCAGATTACAGGAGATATAGGCGAAACCAGTCGGCCAAGCATCTGACTCGATCGTAAAGCACTCGGGGCTACTGTGGACTACATGGGCCCCGGGTATCCTCTAGAAGGCCCATAAGGGAACGGATGGGGGGCAGTACGAGTCGGCCGACTAGGGTTGAAGATTGCTTGGGCTGCACGCGCCTTGCAACGCAAGAGAGGACCCGAGGATATGGTATATCTCCATGTAATTAGCAGATCAATGGACACATTCCATGTAGCATCATAACAGAAACAGTTGCTATATACCCCGCGACGCTCTGTAATCCTATCCCCCCTACACTATATAAAGGGAGGGGGTAGAGGCCGAGAGAGGGAGATCTTCTTCGGTCATCATCATCGAGCATACACAATAACCTTGATCATCTTGCATCCTGCATATTGATCAACCATAATCCCAGAGCACAGGAAGTAGTGTATTACCTCCGTTGAGGGCCTGAACCTGTATAACCCTGTCTTGTGTTACCCATCTGGTTTGGTTCTTGATTAGTGTCCCCTCTTACAAATTCATTGCCGGCGGTGACCCCCCAGTTAGTCACCTGTCGACAGACTTAGTTGGGAAGTCCCAATATGAGATGCCCCTGGCTGAGTGTAAGTCGGATACTGGTTCCCCCAATTCATCCCTTGCGAAATATTCCGATTCTGTTACACAAAAAGTGAGCTTTTCATGAACACACGTGTGGAAGCGTCAACTCTGGGATTGTGTCGCAACCAAAGACCAAGCATGCCAGTCAATTTGACCTGTAAATTGACAAGGAGAAAATCATCAGCGACTAGCCCTAATCGGCTTTCTAAACAGCCAGATCAGGTTATATAGAATCGGCTTTAGATAATCCGATTATCAGAATCTATCGGCTTATTGCCAGATAGAGCAATTAAATGTGAATATTCTTTCAATTACAAATCTTATACTTCTTTTTCGTATTTTCATATAATATTAGTAATAAACCTTCGCATCAATATATAGGATTAAACCAAGAAATAGTTTGAACAGATTGGTCAAGCCAAGACAGTATTCAAATCTAAGTCTAGATGCAAACCAATAATTAACCGATTAAAAGGTCTAAAACTAATAAAGATAGATGCAACACTAATCGGCAAACGTTTACATATGCAAGATCCTAAACAAGGCATACAAAAGATCGATTGAACGAGACAATTGCATACATCGAATTTAGGAAAAGACATATGAAATACTTGACAATCGGCATTGCAGGATAAACACGCATTACAGATCGATTAAATCGAGACAGTGCAATATGCGAGAACATATTAAAGATCGGTAAATCCCGAGTTAGTTTTAATATGCTTTGTATACATGAGATCAAGAAGATGCAGCCATGCATACGGGTTACAAGGAGAGAATAGATTATCCCATCGAGATAGCTCTATCTGCGAGTTGAAACATTTCGACGAGGTCGATCGGATTCGAGAAAGTATTTTGTGTTTTGAGTATGATGTGTATTATTTTTCGAGACCTAAGGTCCTATTTATACTATTACAATTCGATATCGATACGACCTATTTTACCGCGTTGCTCTTGATCAGATCGTATCTCTTCCGAAGTCTCGTAATTATCGGTATTCTTCAATATGCTTTTCTTCTTTGCCGATGAAGCCCATTTTCTGATTCGGCCCAATTATTCCGATAAATATAGCCTTTTCACAATATCCAATTTTCTGCCAAATTTGGGTGTCAACATATGTGTAGTGGAACAGCGGCGACACGGCGGCGGCGGTGCATCGTATGGGAACGGAAGAGAGAAGGGTAATGACAAAAAGAAGAGAGGAAGAAAAAACCGTTATGGCCCAAATATTATATCATTTGCTCAGGCCTTGTTCTTTTTGGTTTAAAATTAAGTTAAATTAAAATTTAGTTTATTCTTATTTACAGAACAAATGACATAATATTTTATAGTTATTTTTATGTGGTTTTAAATGGTTCTTCATAGACTTTTTAAAATATTTTTTATATAATTTTTGGGGCTATCCAAGGCCCCTCTCGAGGGGTAACAACTATTTTGGATTATGGTTCTATTCTTTTGGGTAGATCTGAACAGCTGAACAAATGAAATGACTGAATTTCGATAAATTCTTGAGATAGTCTTGAGATTCGGATCAATTTTATTTGACTTGATTTGTAAAACGTTAGCACCCACTTTCGAGACAACGAAAAAACAAACTAAAAACCCTAAAGTATTATTTTCAAAACATAGATGAGTTATTAAGCCGTAAAGCTATTAAGCCCAAAAGAATCGAGCCTAAAATTTTCAGCACCTTTCGGTTGAGGCTTTGTTCTTTCTAGCCTAATTTAAATTAAATTTAAATTTAGTTTGTTATTTTTTGCAAGCCAAACAATGCAGTGTTTTATAGTTATTTTTGTGTGCTTTTAAATTGTTCTTCTTAAAGTTTCTAAAATATATTTTTTATAATTTTTAAACTCTTCAAGTCTTTTCTTAAGTTGTAATAAAGTTTTTAAATTAAAATTTTCAGCTACTTTTTACTGAAAGGAACAAGATCCGCCGCGTCGGTGTAAATCATACCTAGTGAACTACACCAAGCTAGCTACGCACGTACGTACAGACCTACACTAGTTGTTCCCTGGGCAAGAAAAATAAGCATCGTTTCGGGGAGCCGTCGAACTTTTGAAATTTTGTCTATCACCATCTTTAATTGAATACTAAAATTGCACATACGAAAATTTTATATGGGTATTTATAATATTGTATTTTTATTGGGTTCTTTAATAAATCACAAGAGTAAGTTTTGATAAAAACTACATCCCGTGAATGATGTCCAAGTCTGAAACTACTTCTCGTAAACGAATGAAGGGAGAGATACTAAGGGTGTGTTTGGTTGCACCGTGAATCATCATCAAGCATAAAATAATCAGAAGGATGCAATCGAAACGGATGGAACCATCTATGATGTCATGCTTGGTTGGTTTTCTTGGTCCGCCCCTTTTTCTCACCGCCGACACTCTCCTTCTCCCTCACTTTCACCACCCTAACCCCCACTCTCTCTCCCCTCCTCTCCTCCTCTAGGTTTCCCTGCGCTGCTTGTCGCCGGTGGAGGACGAGGCCCACCGTTGGGGAGGACGAGGCCCGCCCCCCGGGGAGAGGAGGAGGAAGAAGCGTGCTAGGGAAAGGATGGGGAGAGGAGGGGATCTCCTAGAGCACGGGGTGAGGCTGCTCGGAGGGTCGAGGACCTCGGCCACCATGTCGCCGCCGCCGCCGTCGACTTGCTCCTCTTGGACGCGGTGCCAAGCCGCTGCCTTCCCCTTCTTCCCTCCTCTATCTCGTGCCGACCCACGCCACGCCGCCGTCGCCGAACATGAGGATGAGGATGCGCTTCGCCGTCACCGGGGATGAGGAGGAGGAGGAGGCGCGCCGCCATCAATGGGGATGCGTAGGGAGAGGTGGTGGCGATGGCCCGGCAGGCGGTGACGGAGGAGGCGGGGGCGCGTGGGGAGAGGAGTAGGCACATGGGGGGAGGAGGAGATCGGGACGAGCCCAACTTATCAATTTACAGGGGATCGATCCATCGCCCTGATTGCACTACGAAGTGATGGGAGGATGCTGGACGAACCCATTCGTTTTTTCTCAACCAAACAAAAAATCATTCCAAGCTGGATTGGACCATCCAAGATGGCCCAACCAAACACACCCTAAAGTTTTATCATCACGCGCGGACAACATGAAGCTTGTATCTATGTACGTGAATCAATATTCCATGAAAGTCAGCAAATACCTTTTGATACGTGCATGCATACATTAAGCTATAAGGGAAGAATATGCGTTAACCTTTAATTTAATTATCAGTTAATTGACAGTGATGGTGTTGGATTCTCTATTGCCAGAGCTGATAGGGACGTGTACGTGGCTAGTACGTAGATGAGAAGGATAAGAATAGATTCACGTACTCACGAGCCAATGCGCGCGGCGCAAAGCGAAAAGAAGATTCTACTAATTAACATTAATGAGATGCATGCATGTCTGATCGATATCAATCGATGTCAACTAATACGACAAGAGCTAGAGCTGCATGAGCTAATGTTAACTAATCACAAGCCGAATTGCATCCAATCATCTCATTCAAAAGAAGCCAAATTAAGATTCTTGTTGCATAGGGAGAGTTGTGTGGCCCCCATCCCCTCTCTCTTCTTGCTTAATTGCTTTCATGTTGAGCATGTTTCCCTGTTTCTTTGAAGGCGGTCGACGCATGAAGTTAAGAGTCTGAGAACATTTTTAATGAGGGAAGCGATTGATAGGAAATTAAAGAACACAACATTGCTCCATGCATATGAATGCGAAATAGCATCACAAAAGGAGCTACTATGGAGCTAACACGTCACAGCAAGACAAATGATCAACTAGGTTCTAAAGGACACTCTTTTGAACCGCATACAATTCATAGAAAATTTAAAGAACGTTCTTTTCAGATACCATGAAACTGGTAGCATTTCAAATTAAAGGGGCCAAGCATAATAGGGATGAAAACGAAACGGGTAATATCCGAACCGTATTTGTATTCGACATTCGCATTTCAGAAAACGGTAAGAAATTTAAATATCCGATTGAAACCGAGCGGATTCGGATAATTATATGGATGGAGGAGTGCGGATTCGGAGCGGATATGATATCAACGATATTCGACGAAAACAGAGCAGATTCGGATATCCGAGTAAAAGTGTAATCCGGATACTTAACCGGATAGTTGTCAAAATGATCATCCCATGGCCCAAGAGTCCATCTAGCCATCTGCCCATCCCTCGTGGCCTCACCTCATGCAGCACGCTAGGGTTAGAACCAGGGTCCTCTCTGCCTCCTGCCGATCGCTGCCTAGCTTCCATCCCACTGCCTCACGTCTATTAGTCTATGTGTTAAGACTTGAGGCTATGTAGCCTATGTTTGTGATTGTAGAATATGCACTTTAATCTTCTAAGTTAAGATTTGTGTTTGTGGACCATGCATTTTAATTTAATACGCATGTTTATGGGCTATGCACTTCTCTTTTATGTTAATGGCCCGTTTGGGAGCTACAATCTCGGCCGGGATCCCGGCCCAATCTCGGTGTGGGAGTTCCCCGTGAAAATTCTCTGGAGAAATTTTCAGGCTCGTTTGGAAGCCAACCCGGCAGGGTTTATGCAACCCCTTTCCCCTGTTTCCTAGGAGAAATCCCCCGCTATTGCCCACACGTTTATTTTTTTCCCTGTCCCTCTTTCGACTCGATCACTCCCTCCCTTCCTCCCATCGACTCGTTCGCCCCTCCTCTGGCTCCCTCCACCCCTGCCTCCCTCTGTGCTTGCCTCTGTCCCGCTTCGCCCCCCTTCTGCCCCCTCCTCCGGCTCTCTCTCCGCCTCTGCCTCCACCTCGGGCCCCCTCCGCCCCCGCCTCTGGCGAGCTCCAGATCTGTGGGGCCGCCGTCCCGTTCGGCCGCCCCCTCCCCCCAGTGAAGCCACTTCAGAGCTGTAGCGCTCGCCTACTGGAGCCACCGCGCTCGCCTGCTGGAGCCGTCGCGCCTGCTCCTTGAGCGTCGGCGGTAAGGCCGTGACTAGGAGGTGAGGAAGAAACGCGAAGAAACAAGTGTGATGGAAGGGGATGGGAAAATGAAATTTCAAATATATCCCTATGGGAAATTATCTACCCAGGGAATCATTCCTCTTTTAGCCAAATGAGCCCTAAGACAATAAGACTTCCTATGTTCGAGGAGTACCTAGAAGGGGCCTTCACACTGTTCAATCATTGAATTATGTTTTTTCTCTTCCTTGATTAGAGTGTAGCTCGTAGCATAGATGTAATGTTTTCCTTTCCCTCTCTTTTATGGATTTCGGTTGTTTGAGTTTGAATAATTTTAGGTCCTTTCAGAATTGAAACATATCTTTTGATTTGCCTTACATATCTAGAATGCCTAGCAGGTTCAGACAAACATTTTTCGTGATGTACATGATGTCAAGTGAGTGACAGACCTTTAAGACTTCCCAATATGTTAAGTCCCAAAATATTGACTTCTTCCACATGGGCGCCTGACCTTCTTTAATTGAGATAGGTTTGTTAATAGGACCCTTTCCAAATATTACTTTTAGATCTTTTATCATAGAAAATAATGTGTTCCATTACGATGCGCGCACTCAATACAATGGTTTGGTTTTCTTGTTAAAATTATTACCTTTCTTCCATAACAAGTGCTTCATAATAGAAACCTACGGTGGCCCATGTACACAACATTCAAAGAGTTCTTCAGGTACATGATGTCTGTTTCGTCTAAGCACTGGATGCATGCTCTATATCATTTAATAGTTAGGCCCAACATGCTATCATGTGCAGGCTAGTCATTGATGGTTATGAATAACAATGCATATAGGGTGAAGTGCTCTATTATGTACTCATCCCATACTTGTATACTATTGTTCCACAATAGTTAGAAAATCTTTAACCAATGGTTTAAGGTACATGTCGATGTTATTTTTAGGTTGCTTCAGGCCTTGGATAAACAACGAAATCATAATGTACTTCCGTTTCATGCATGGCCAAGGAGGACGGTTATAGATACAAAGATTCACGTGCCAAGTTCTATCACAGTTGCTCACCTCGCCGAACGGATTTATCCATTCGTACTCAACACAAATCTTATGTTACTCGCCTCCTTTGCAAAATCTAAATATACTCTATTGACTTTCCTCCACTTGGAACCATTAGAGGAGTGTTTTATCTTTTCGTCATCATTACACACTTCTTTGTACCAACACATCATCCAGTAATACAGGAAACTAGAATTTTGTCAGCGGCCGGAAATGCTGTCGGAGGCCAAAAACATGACGACAAATTTTTTGACCTGTTTCGGCGGTTAGAACATAAATCGACAACACACAACCTAGCTGGCACGACACCTGGTCGGCCACATAAGTTTTGTCGGCGGCTACAACCGCGCCACCAACTAAGGGGACGCTGACCTATCGGCGTGAACTGGATTTTGAATTTCGCTACCCACCAACTTGAGTTATGTCGGTGGCCAAGCGACACCAACGACACAAGCCCTCCCCTAGTCCCCTCTCACGGGAACTTAACGCCCTAGACACGAGGACGTGAAGGCGGCCCCGCATGGCAAGCAGTGGACTTCTATGTCATATGGGAACAACGAAGATGCTTTTGAATGATGATCAACCATACTCTCTGTTGGCGGCCATGAGAAGGCCGCTGACAAAGGTGCACCTGTGTAGGTGCCTCATTTGTGGCTGACGAGCATAATGGACCTGTGACGGCAGTTTACCTGTAGCCGCTAACACACATTGACAATATTAATTACGGATTGTTTTGAAAAAAAAACTTTTTTGAAAATGTTTTTCTTGTTAAAAAATAACAAAAAACGAATAGAGCTTTTACAAAGGTTGTTAGTCAATATAAACTAATTGGGCATCTGTTTTCTAAGTATTTTAATTAGTTGGTATATTACGACGGTGTGTCTCAATTATTCCCGTAGAGTTTCACCAGAACTTGTAAGGGCGATGCAAATCTGGGCAATCGAAGAGCAAGGAATGGTGTGGATTACGTCGTGCATGTTCTAAATACCTATAGTGACAGTAGAAATGTCTTGGTCGACCTGTTGTAGGCCATGAAATGGTCGAAGGACGGTAGGGGGTGTTTTTTTGTCGGCGGCTTCTACGAGGACCACCGACACATGTGCACAAGTGTTGTCGGCTTTGCATTAGCCGCTGATAGAGATCTAGCTGTGTTGGTGGCGCCAACAGGAGCCGCCGACACAGATGTGTCTATCAAGTTTAAAACCAGCCCGCGGCCTACATACTTGACTAATCTTTTTGTCTCCCATCTGGCTAGCAGCGAGAGGCACGGTGTGGGCTCACCCAGCTGGTTTTAAATTCGAGCACCGCCTGTGCCCCCTGATTTTTAATTTGTTAGCGATATTTGTGTCGCCGGTTTGAAATGGCCCACCAACACAGATGGGTTTATATCACCGGTGTGACATGTCCCGCTGACACAGATGGGTTGATGTCGTCAGCATTACAAGGCCCGCCGACACAGAGGTTCTATAGATTTGGAGTGGCCTGTGCACTAAGTCCCCATGGGCCACACCCTAATCACCACCACCAAGCCACCAACGAACCGCGCCGCCGCCTCAACCCTACCACCGTCATCTTCCCTCTATGGCCACAGGCTTCCGCCACCGCCGCCTCCCGTCGTAGTCGCCAACTCCCCTGTGCCATCGCTGTCGCCAACTCTCCTCTTCCGCCGCCGTCGCCAACTCTCCTCTTCCGCCGTCGCTGCCAACTCCCCTGTGCCCCCGTTGCCACCAACTCCCCTCTTCCACCGCCGTCGCCTCCCGACGACGCCACCAACTCCTCGCCTCTCCGTTGCCTCACGTCTCCATCGTCTAGGGATGTGATCGGATCGGATAAGGTCGGATATCGTTCTATCTATATCCATATCCGTATTTTTTACCGGATACAAATTCGAATACGAATATATCGAATATGGATACTAATTCGAATAATACTAGATAACATCAATTACGAATACGGATCGAATACAGATCGAATAACACAAGGATATGGATATTGTTAGTCGAATAGTTAAAATTAATTTTCAAAAATCCATTTCAAATTTTAACAAAATATGGTCAAAATTTAAATTTAAAAGTGGAAATTTATAACATTAGTAAAGAAACAAAACATTAGAAAGTCTATACACGAATATTATTAATTTAGTCTAGATTTAAAAATTTAAAAAATAAATTTAAAAGTTGAGAAACTATAAATAAAAAATTGTAGAAATACATTTAAAAAATTCCAAAAATACATTCGGATAATATCCATATTTTATTTTCGGATATTATCCGAACAAAAACTCGGATATTCCTTATCCACCGAATAATCAGTGCTCCGTGTTCGTATCCATATCCACGCCAAATTATCCAGATCCATATCCTTATCCGTAAAAATAGTCGAATATCCTTAAAACTATCCAAATCACTATCCGATCAATTCGGTCGGTCGGTCGGTCGGATAATAT
The DNA here is from genome assembly GCA_036346415.1 of Raddia guianensis. Classification (NCBI taxonomy): domain Eukaryota; kingdom Viridiplantae; phylum Streptophyta; class Magnoliopsida; order Poales; family Poaceae; genus Raddia; species Raddia guianensis. The sequence goes on along the minus strand of CM070537.1, from coordinate 25,435,745 downwards.
CCGTACCATTTCCACCCCTACCATCGTCGCAGCCTCCGCTCCGTCGCCGCCACCGCAGCCTCCCCTCCGCTGCATCCTCTTTCGCCTTCCCACCGCCGGAGATGCCCCCCTCTGACGCTGTCGCTGCCTCCCCACCAGTCATCTCAGCATCGTCCAGGTACGCCTGCACTATTTTTACTTGTGCTTAGTGGCTTCGTGAGATGGATTAGGCTTTTGGGATGATGGAAGAGTAGGACGAGGATTACATGGTACACCTTCGGAGGGTCGACATGCTTTGCATTTGTAGCGTGAACAGAGCCAGAGTCAAACCCGTTCGGTGGCGCTCCACATTTTCGTAAGGAGCTCAGACCACCAAGATAGTTGTTTTGTGTTTCAACTCAAAGGCATGAAACTAGCGCACATCTGTTTTAGGTCTCCGCCTGCGACGAACCTACAACACGGAGGGGGTTCGGCAACTGCGAGCGGTGGTAGGACGGAGGGGGAGTAGTTTCCTAACGACATCCTCGGTGTTTCTGGTCCTTTCGATGGTTCGAAAAACCATTAATACTTAACTATCATATCTCGGTTGTCTTTTGGACAATATATGTTGGATTTTAAGTTTTATGTTCTACAACTGTTTACATGTGCTCTATATGGATTCTTTGTATTATACCCTAGTTTCATGGCCTTTTGTACTATGGTTATTGTCAATTGTGCTAAATATGTGATGGCTATCGACATTTTGGTCATATACGTCGGTAATTTTGAATTTTGCAATGATGTGGATGTATATGTGCTTGAACATGTGGTGTCGACCATACAAATATGTGTGGATATGGTTAGGATGATTGGGGAATGTAAATATGTCGACCACACAAATATATGTGAACCAGGGATGCAGTTTGCAGTGTTGTCATTGGGTTTTATTTGGGCTGCTGACAAAGGTCGCCTGGGACATCAACGCTGTGTCGACGGACCTTTGTAGTCGGCCGGCCGACGACACATGCATGTGGCCGCCAACACAGAGCCCGGTTTCTTAGTGATCCGGACATGCGCAAATGCTTCAATTGAGGATTAAAGGGAAAAAAACACACCACTTTAGCGATATTATCGGGGATAAAATCTCGGCCCATTGCCATGGCCCACTCCCTGACGGCCCACTCGAAGAGCCTGCCAGGGCCCAGCTCCCTGGAAGGTTTTTTAAGGCCCATGTGCGTCGTCTTTGAGCGACCTCTGGTGATGCGATTGCGTAGCGCCAAGACTTCGTGTTTGAGTCCGACTCGAACAAGAGTTTCTGCAGACGGCTACGTGAAGACCGGATGTTGGTTTCCGGATTGGAGCAGACGTCGTGATCCCCAAGACTAGGAGTATGCCTTATCGCCTCGGGATATATTTGCACGTCGAGTTAATTCACGATCTCGTGGTTAGCCCGGCCCGATATTCCCTCGGTAGGTCGGTTTGCTCTGCACTATATAAACAAGGCCCCTACGGCGTGTAGAGGGGACGAGTTTACACGTCTTAGCATCTCATAGACACCTGATCTTCGCCTGTACACACATAATCTCGCGCGAGACTTGTTCGTCTCGCCAAGCCACCTTGTAATCATCTTTGATATATAAGAAATTTGGGCGAGGGCTATTATCTCTCCGAGAGGCTGAACCGGGATAAAACCCTTGTCTCCTGTTAAATCGTTGATTCTTTGTTCACGTTGTTCGGCGTGTCTCCTATCTCCCCTTCTTAAGAACCTTAGTTGACTTGGGTCAATATCCCAACCGTCGATAGTTGGCACCGACCGTGGGGACTTAGTAGATCGAGCATGTCGAACTCCTTCAGCGACCAGGAAAATCTTCCTGAGGGCTACGACTCAGAAGGGCAGGATGTCACATCCCCTGTCAGATCAGATCGATCCCTTCGATCTTGATCATCTTCCAGATCTGGTTCCCGACACCCCACTTGGAACGTCGACCAGCTTCGTAAGTCCTTTGTGTAGGTCCCTTGTTTGCTTAGCTCCGCGCTTTTTGTCAAACTTCGTGCCTTAGTTCGTCCAAGTCTCTCGGGCTGCCATGTAAAGTTCGCTCCATTGAGCGGAGAATGTTTGCGGCCCCCTGCGGCCCTTCTCACCACTCGTTTTCTCAGACTACTTTCTCTCTGGTAACACTTGATGGCTGTCCGGTCTTGCGAACTCTTGGCTCCACGATCTTCAGGATTTCCCTGCCCGTATCTAGTTTCAATGAGTTCCTGAACTCAGAGTTGCGTAACACGGCTTCCAGCCTTGTGGCTAAGTCTCCGCGGTAGAGGCACTTACCGCTCACGGCACAACCACTTGGCAAAGCCTGCTCTCGTAAGCCCTCCGCGGCAGAGGCACTTTCCTTGTTCGGTTACCCTCAGAATCTCCTACCTTACGTTAACGAGCAGTTCATGGAACAAGTAGATCAGGATACGGGTGTCGCTCTATCTCTCTACGCACGTGCTTGAATTCGTAAACTTAGGTCTTCATGCATCGTCCGTACCGGGGGCTAGGGTGTCGCTCTTTTGCTTGTACACCTGTTCGAATTCGCAAACTCGGTTTTCGGCGGTTGCATAACGAAATTGGGAGTTAGGCTGGCGTTCTACCGGTTTTTTCTAAAACTTTCTAGCGCTGTTCTGCCTCGCTCTTGGTTTCCTGCTCGTTCTTCTCTTTTGCTGCTCTTTTTTGTAGGGTTGCAGCCGCTCGGTCAGACTCTCGCTCTGATTCAAGCGCTGCTCGGTGGTCTTGAGCAGCTCGGCCAGCTCCTCGACCCTTCCTTCCGCGATGCTAGTCCTCGCGGACAGCGCGCGAAGCTCCTCGGCTTCTTCCGAAGAGCCTCGGAGGACTGCCTCTCCTCGGTCAGTTGGGACTTGAGCTGAATTTCGGCAACCCCGGTACGTTTTCAGTTTTCCAGTTCCTTTTCTTAGCGTTGGTTTTCCAAAACCTCATTGGTCTTTCGCTCCCGTAGCGCTCCCCGCGTTCGAGCATGTCTTTTTATGTGGCGACGATCTGTACAGCTCCGGTTAACCGAAGCGGTGCACCACCGATGGAGTTCTGCCCACCGTAAGCCCATTCTCATCGCAACGGGCACTCCTGGCGCTGGTTCCGCACCCGCCGAGGCGACACCAACGCTGCAGGGTCCATGCTCGGATAAGATTTCGCCTCGCACGTTTTGCCAGCGGCTAAGGTCCCGATCGCCTTCCCTGGTTAGCGGTCTTAGCCACAGCGGGGCTGTACTTGCCCGCACACGTCTTTTTTATCCATAAAAAACCTTGTCTCCCTGTTCGTCGTTGATTGCTGTTCGCGTTGTTCGACGTGTCTCCTATCTCCCCTTCTTAAGAACCTAGTTGACTTGGGTCAATATCCCAACCGTCGACAGATATCTATTCTTATTATGCTTCACCTCTACCTCATCTTGGTCATCACGCTTGATTTTATACCACAATGCTTTGCACACTGGACAAACGTCAAAATCCTCGTAGTTCTTGCGATAAAAGATACAATCATTAGGAAATACATGTAACTTCTGTAGTTTTAATCTCAAAGGGCAAACAACTTGCTTGGTTTCATGCATATTTTCAGGTAGCGTATTATTCTTTGGAAGCAACTTCGTTATGAGGCATAACAATTCATCGAATCACTTATCGGACAATCCATTTGTCGTCTTCCATTGCATCAGTTCTAGTTCGATACGCAACTTTTTGCTACCTTGCCCGTAGTTTGGGTACAACGGTGTTCTTGGTCCTCTTAGAGGCACTATAACTTTTTGAATTGTGTTTCATCGTTGTAGTTTCCTCTCCATCAAGCAACATCTAGTCTAGCTCATCATCACCAAACTCCCCCAATGTATCTTTGAAAGAACCGTATTGGGCAGTGTATGGGATATTGTTATCTCCCTCTTATTCTTCATCTTCTTCCTATATAATCCCTTCTTCACCATTCTTGGTTCAACAGATATAGTTTGGCACAAAACCTCTTTGGAGCAAATGGATGTGAAAGGGCCACGAGTTTGAAAACTTCTCATTCTTACAGACTATGCACGAACGTCATATGAAGCTTGACAGCTGATATGCAATAGTTGCACAAATAAAAGCTTGCATGCCCTCAGTGAACTCATTGTAGTGTCAGTTCGTGTTGTATATATATCCATAGCCAGTTCATCTATATTAGGTTATAGCAAGCTAATTATTATCTAATTTTCCAATAAAATGATTTATAATATATTACACAAAATCCAAATTAAACTAATATTTAAGTTTCTTATGATCATCTAGTCTCATTGAAAATGCTCATATAACAAAATATAACTTTTTTAAAAAATAATGCGACATGGTCACATATGGGAAGAAATCTTTGAAGAGCCTTTAGATGGTAGTGGGCTAGCTGAACATTGTAAAAAAGAGGGGGAAATCCATTTTAATTGTTTATTCTTAATTGAAACTCTACCTCCTTCTACATTTTTGTATTGAAAATATGGGATCAAAATAATTTCTTCAAATCTTAAGCAATCTTCCAACCATGACCTATATTTTAACTACATAGCCACCTTCATTGGCTGCTGCATCTTAAATTCAGAGAACACCAAGTATACGCAACAATTTTTTCCAATCTACTTTAAGAAATTGGTCGGCGACTTCTAGATTTAAAATTCTTCATCAATCATGGAACCATAACCTATATTTGAGCTAGATCCAAACCTTCAATGGGAGCTGCATTGTAATCTAAGCAAACTCCATACATAGACAACAAGTTTTTTTGCAACATATTTAAAAAACGATCGAGCTATATCTACATCAAAATCCTTCATCGCTCATGGAAAAACTACTCTTCCTCCAAATTTAAAGCAATGAGGCAACTACATTTAACTTAAAAATGATCTGAGGATGATGTTACTAACCTTGAATCACTTGGATTGGAGTAAAATTATCAAATTTTGGAAAATTTAGGCAGCACCTCCCCACCACCTTGTGCTTTGGTAGCACCGTCGGATCCTCTCTTCTTGGTCATGGCAGCGTAGGGAGGAATAAGACTTGTTGAAAGAGTGCTTGAGGATATTCACTACCGATTGGAGCCACAAACCAACACTGATGTTGTGACATTACTACCGATTCATACAACAACCGGCAGTGGCTTGACCCCCGGGAGTCACTACGAGTTCATGGTTGCAATAGGTAGTGGAAGCCTACTCCGGTTTTATAGCCATTGAACCGACAGCAATACAACTATCACTATAGCTTTGCATCCGATTAACATTGATGGGCCAGTCACTACAGAAATCGCGCGAAATATTGACGACCATAGCAACTATCGATGGCCATATATAAGCGGTCGCGAAAGCACCGCTAATCTCAATGTCTTGAAAACGGCCTAAAGCAGAGGGTACAGGACATGATGTCCAATGCACGTGTCACGACCGTCCAGGAGTACCACAGGTCGGTAGCTTTTACTCACAATACATTCAAGTTCCATTTGTTTGTTCCTAGTTTCCACTTTGCCACGTTATTGCTGGAGACAGGCGGAACTGCAAAATCTCACACCCTAGGCGGCTCGTCAGTTGTACTTGACGGCTGATCAAAACAACTAGGTGTGACTGGAGTGGTGTCAGGAGAACACCTCGGAGGCTATAGGGTAGAAGTGGGATAGCTCTGAGTGGAAGGAGAAGTCGGAGAAAGCCAAGAAGAATAGGGGCGCCAAAGACTAGACCTGATCAAACACCGGGCCGAGCCGGGCTTGGAAAAGCCCGGTTTCGTGGGACCAGGCCCGAGCCCGGGCCAGCCCGATGCGTCGGGCTCGAAAACCGGGCCCGAAAGCCCGACCCGACCACGGCTTAGATTGCGAAAAAACCGAGCTCGGACCCGGCCCTGCCCGATGGCCGCGCTCCAAATTGAGGCCCGAGCTCATCCTGATGCACCGGTCGGGCCAGGCCAAGCTTTTTCGATCTAGGTTCGGGCCAGTTTGCCGGGCCGAGCTTCCCGTAATCAGGTCTACCAAAGACCACAATTACACCGAGAGGTGGTCGATCACATAGTTAGGGAGAAAACTGGTAAATATCACTTTCTCCATTCTTTATCACTTCAGATTTGTCCCACTAACACGTTTTATTGATCATATTGCAATGTAGTTGGCGAAGACGGGGGTTAGACCGAGCCCGATGGTCGTGTGGAAGCAGGCCCACATGAAAAGGCGCCGCCTGGTAGACAACCCACCTTGGATCCCCATGCATATCTTCGTTTGGTAAGTATCAACAACATTGTCCACCACCACTACCTTACATTCGTTTTATGTGTATAATTGTGACTACCGCAAATGCATGTAGGAGCACTACAAGGTTGATTATAGAGAGGAGCACGGGAAAGAGAGCAATCCAGAGGAAGTTCCCCTCGACCCTTACGTGATCCATAAGCGCATAGGGGGCAAGGTTCACGGGCGGCTTGCGATCGGCTATGACCACCTACGGTGAGATCTCTTTCACTCACTTGTACATTGTGATTCCTACACAAAAACTGACTGCTATTTTACACATGTCTCATGTCCAGATTACATGCCCGAGGTTCGGGCTAGCCAGAGCGGGGTGAGACCCGTCGCCAGTTCAAGAAGTGGCTGCAGAGGGAGAGGGAGCAGCAGCAGAAGAGGCATGAGGAGGAGTGGGCCCATGATAGAGAGATGTTGAGGGCCATGCAGGAGAGCCCCAAGGCCGTGCAGGATGACTACGACAGAAGGTTGCGACAGCTTGAGGCTTTCGTCGCTAGGGTAATGTGTGTTTCCACAACTTCATTTCGATCCGCGACATACATAAATTGTCACGTGGACTAATGAACTCCTATATATGTGCGGGCCGGTCCACGCGGCCACGTGGGGCTTGTGGGCAGCTCCTTGAGCCAGGTGCGCCCGACCGGCCCCTACACAGGTGGGCCAGTCATCTACGTTAGCCACCCATCCCCTCCAGGCACCTACGTGGGTTAGGGCGCCTATGCGGGACAGACGGCACCACCACCGGGGACCTAGGGACCCAGCCGACATTCGTCCCCATGCCCAACTACCCAAACGTCGAACGCCCTTATATCCGTGAGCCAGCGGTGAGCCACCTATGCCAAATTAGTATGCTATCACATATAATACATAGAACTTGTAAAATGCCTAGCTATAATATCTCGCAGGGTTCGAGTTCTGCCACAATCTCTACACCTCAATCCTACGTGCCACCTTCGTAGGACGACGCACAGCAGGGCAAGAACGGCTCCGGCAACTTGGCCGCCAACCTCGCTCTACAGTTCTTCGGCACCCCGCCATCGCAACAATAATCGAGGTTGAAAGCTTGAAACTAAAACGAACTTGATGTTTTGACTTTGTTATATTTGTGATTGTGTTGCCGCGTAATTGTGATGTTGATATAAATTATGCATACTACTTGAGGTTGAAATGAACGTGTGGTTTTGTGGTTGGAAGGGGTAATTGTCATGTTGATGTGAATTTTGTGTGGAATTATGTACATCCATGAAAATTTGGGATATTTGAATGTGCGGATTATTTTTTGGTTTGCAGGCTGCTAGTGGTGGGTACAGCAGCATCTACAAAATTATGATGTTTTTTTGCAATTTATTAAATTTTTTTCCTGTTTTGCCATTATTTTCAATGGTCGGGACTAAGCTGTCGAGAATAAGAAACAAAGGGCCCACCGTCCAGCGCTGGGGTGGGGGCAGGGCTCATAGGGCAGGGACCCTTAATCTTGATGGCCCAGGACAGGTCATCGACACAGGCTTAGTGGGCCCACCTTTACGCGTATGACTGGGTTTGGGTGGGAAGATTTGTATCGACACCTTTGGCCGTTGAGAAATATTACTGGGCTAGGCTGGAAGACACACGAGCGGCAAGTTTTCATTACTAGGCTGGGCCAAAATCGTTGATTACATCAGAACCAACGGTTATGATGATGTGGTACCTTTTTTTACCTCTCTTCTAATCTTTGGTACTCAAGATACCACCACCGGAATCGACAAATGCGAGATTAATTTCATAATCGTCCTCTTCCTCCTTTCATCTACCCTCTCTCCCTCACCTCACTGCCAGCCCGTGCATGTTGCCGGTGGCTCGTCTAGTGGCGCGCCGCATGTCGTCACCACCGCCACCACTGCCCCCATGTTGCACCTCGTGTTTTCGCTGTACCCTGTGCTGCCACCGTTGCCGTGGATTGGAGCAGCTCAACATTGTACGAGGTGGTTCGTCCTCCGGCCTAACTCTGCCCTCACCCGGTACATCCACGGCGAGTGCTCCGAGGATGATTGTGCCGGCGTCAAAGCAGCTAATTTGAAAGACAATATTGGAATGTGAATGTGAAGCTAAGGATATGAGCCAAACATGTTAAACATCACATAGTTAAAATTAATTTGTATGATATGTGTTTGTACTAAAATATGAGCACTTGGCTAGTCCTTCAGAAGGTGCCAACATAAACTACTCATCTCTTTTTTCCTTCTTCCTTGACAAATGTCATTACGCACCAATAACTCCTAGTACACGTGCCTTTGATTAGCTAGCTAGCATGAACTATGAATTACTTATATAAAAGAAGTACATCAGCATCCTGAAAGTACTCCCATTCATGTTTGCAAAGTACGATGCACTAGGTTCCAACGAAACTGAAGCTTAGAGTGCCTCCTTTTGTAAAAGAAATGGGGCAAAGGAACACTTCGTGTGCGGCTAATCCGGCAAGCTAGCTAGCTAGACAGACAACGACAAGTTTTCGTATAAAAAAATAGCTTCAAGATGAACGGCAGAAGTTGGGTTGGAACGGAATTGGAGAAGAATAATCCCAAAAGGAAACGTTTGTGGTGAGCAAAGGAACGATCTTTTGGGATAGCTGATGTGGAATTAGTTCTGAGAGGAACCTGGAAATATTCCTGCATGTCACGATCCCTTTCTGCACAATTGGATGCACTGATGTTGTACGTATAAAGTAAAAGTGGTAATATTCCTTGTCTTATATGTTAGATCCATGATCAATCAATGAACACAATGTAAAACAATTTTTCCAGTGTCTCAACTTGTGCACCTTTTCCTGGCCCATGTCCCTTTATTTATACTCAAAACTTATATAAATCCAACTATAAATCTTTAGCTAATCAAACACTTCACGTCTTGTCAAGGCATCACACCACCCCACCGCCATGAATTTGGCCTCCTGCTGTCATCCATAGGCGTTGTTCGTTTCGGATTTCCCTCGCGTTGCGTTGTGTTTACCGCCCAGCCGCAGGTTCAAACTTACGTGGACACGGGCCGTGCCAAACACAACGCAACGCCACACGACACGGTAACGAACAACGCCCATACTCTGAAAGTGCAGGATATTTAAGTAGTTGTTCCTGCACGACCGAGAAGACCGCCATCCTCTAAATCATCTCGATCAGTAGCTAGCTTCTCTCGAAAACACAAAAAATGCGAGGCTTCCTGACCTCTTGCCTCTCCCACTCACCACGCCCGGCACCGAATGTGCTTACCTGACACATGCAGTGGCACAACCACCAAGCACTTCTTTACAACCTCGCTCTAATGCCAATTGTTAGAGTAAGGATTGATCAGCAAACACAATGCAACGCCTTTTTTTTGTGCCTCAACTGATGCACTTTTTCCCTGGCTCCTGGCCATTTAGCCATGCTAAAAAACTTACATTTATCCTGCTGCAGCTCTTTAGCTAATCTAGGAAACTCCATCTTCTACTCTTATACGTACAACTCAAATTCCAAAAGTACTAATATACTAACTCAAGATTAAACCTAACATTATATTCCTTCGGATTGCATATTGATTATCCATTCGTCACGAGTTAATAGCTAGCTAATAGCATTGTTATCTATGTCCCAAAATAAATGAATGTAGCCAAATTCTTGGAGGTTTTTCCAAAATGGAGGGAGGGATGGCGGGATTGGCTTGTCCGTGGTATATGGGTTGATCAACAAAAAACTATAGGAGTGTTTTTGCAAAACTGTCTGCATTGGACGGTTGGATGTTCTAGGTTATGCGATCAGGTGAGGAATCCCGAGTGGCGTGTATAATATACTTGCCTTTAGTATATAGCGATATTCTTAGGTGATGGAATGGTTTTGCATTCAAGTCTTGGTATTAAGGCATAATAAATAAATGGTCGATTAGATAGCAGATGGCACCATAAATTTTCAAATCAAAGAATTGCCACCATAAAGTTTGATAACCAGAAATTTATCACAACAAAGTCGATGTTTATAGTTTTGCCATTATTAAACTAGAAACATTAGAAAAATGTCATTATGTGCGACATAAAGGACCTTTTTATGCATGCAGACAATTCTACCCTTATCTTTTACCTCCCTCCCTCCATCTCTTTCTCCCATCTAAAATTCTACGATGACCTTCCATTGTTGTTCCCATTTCCCTTCCTCCTCACATCCGCGCTATTGGCCACCGACACTAGCTACGGGAAAATGAGGACATGCTAGGGATGATGCGTCGGAGCATATCTGGTTAAGATGGCATGATTCCCAGCTTGGATTAGGTTGGTTGCAACCGGATTAGGTGGGGAGGCACATGACGACATAGATTTATAACGACAGTGAGGCATGCATGGGACGAATATGAGGCAAGGCTATGATGCATGACATAGTGGTGCTCCAACATCACCGCATGCCTAAGAGCATCCCCATGTAATCCCCTTGCCCCTTGCACCACTAGCTAGTACATAGTAGACCTAGTCCTATCGCTAGTTGTAGATAGGTTTGTCGAGCTTCGATTGCCCGGTGCCGCCACCACCATTGTTGCCCAAGCCACCATCGCTATGTGTTGCACCATTGCATTCCTTGTGCTAGAGATCAATGAGGCAGCGGTGTCGAAATGATGGAAGGGAGGAAGAAAGAGGAGGGGGAGTGGCACTCTCCATTTGGTGGCGGTTAGATTACAAGAATGTGAGATGGTTGGGTAGAGTGAAAGGAAGGAGAGAGACATGAATAGGTAAAGGAGGCTGGGTATGGTAGTGAGATGTCTAGGTAGAGGAGGAGAGAGACAGTTGGGATTGTGGGAGCATCAAGAAGAACATGAGTGAAATTGTTCTATTTCGAAATACGGTATGTGTCGACGCAAAGGTTGTCAAGTGTTGTGTACAATGCATGCCCCCCCCCCCCCTTATTTTTCATGGTTTTATAGTGACAAATATTAAACATTGACTTTGCAACGAAAATTATCTAATTTTCAAACTTTGCAGCGATATCTATCTAATTAACCCATAATTAAAACACTAATTGTTTAGATATTTTTTTTTCTAGTTTCTAGCTTTGTGGATGCACTTCAAAAGTAGCTCTACAGTTTTTGTAATGTAGAAATACCTTTAAGATAGTATTGAGACAGCTTCAAGACAAATGAAGAATTTTATATTGTGTAGAGGTTTCCCTAATCTGCCTATATTTTTTTCTTGCGCAGATTTTTTGTTTTGAAATCTTTTTCGTCTCTCTATATGTGTTTTTACTTTTTAGGGGGTTGATCAAATGTGTTAAAAGAAAACATAAAAATACTGCAAATCACAAGGTAAACAAGTGAGGGTGTGAAATTGAAACTGGTTAACTGCGGCAATTTCATTTTATAGCTATAATGCATCCACATGGGTATGCAGTATTTACTGGTGTTTTAGAAAATTAAGCCTGCACATGCATATATATGTACATGAATATAATGTTTATATTATATAAGAAAACGCCTCTATACATGTTTGAGTTGCAGCGCAAAGTGCACATCCATGGGCATGCCGTACCCGTATCCGTGTAGTGGTTCATAGAACATGCTGATTCGGTTTGAGCGACAAGCTCAAATTAGTAACGGGAAAAGGTAATAAATACGCTTATTAAAGTAGGTTAAGAGAGAATGTCAAAAGGGATTATTTAATTAAATGTTTGGTATAAACCCTGAAAGAAATGTCTGTTATCCTTATGATCATTGGTGCTTGTTTAAAATATTTTGATGTGGACTCAATCCACACTTCATAGAATACATAAGCATATATTCTTCTTTCCCATCAAATATAAATACATCCGGTGTACAAAAATTAGAAAAAACATAATTAATTAATCACGGATGAGAATACTTGGTAGAACACTCATTAACGTGTGCATAGCATACCTTTTTTTAAATCTCTAAAGAGAAGTGTATTGCAAATAGATGGTATCTATATATCTTATTCTGTGACCCCTGGCATTGCAAGCATATATGGTACTTCCTCTAGTTCGGAACGCATTATTTTGGATACTAATTAAAATGGTTGCAACTTTTACCACTGATTATCTATGCAATTTATTTATCAAATGTAAAAAGATTATGATATTACAGAAGTGTTTTTCAAGAGGAATCAATATGCATGACTTTCATATACCAAATTCAAATAGTTCAAAAGATATTCGTAGATGAATTTTTTAAACTTTGACTTAGGACATATCTTAAACGTTATGTTTTGGAGAATTGGAGAGAGTATTACCTTATCTAAAACGACATTTTTAATGGCATTCAACAAACATTTCATAGCTGGAGAATTGGTTCTGATCATGATATTACACTTCTAGTTTGTATAGAGTAAACTCAAATTTGGCTGTTCTTATTTCTTCTCGATATAGTTCCTTAAGAAATACTTCATACCTTGTAAATCCTGTAAATATTTTATCTATTTACATATGCCGTAGGCGCCTCGATCTCGTACAGCGTTATAAAAAAAATTTCAAAAGAAAAATAATGGAGGTACGAAAGGAAGATCCACTTGTTGGATTTATCACTAAAAATCTGTCCGCAAATAAGGATAAAAGTTTAATTTCTCGTGAGAATAATTTGTTTGGGAAAGGGAACGGAAGTTAATATGGCTCCGAACAAGCAAGAGAAGTGCAAACTTGATGGCCGACGGGGTAGCACGTGCCCTACACACGTGAGATCCTATATCTTCACGGCTATAAATATTGTTTCTCAACAGCATCATTTCGTATTGGCTTAGCCATAGACAGGGGTGAAAATGGTATAGATAATTGTTGGCTAACCGATCGATCAAAGTGCCATGGATGGTGATTAGGACAACTTTTTGAATATCTGAGAAAAATTTTAAGATACGGATGGAGGGTCTCGGATTTAGATATCTCAAATAATATCCGTCGAATAATCCATATCAACATTTCAACCTAGACCATATAAGTTTGTGGCCATCAACCCATTGGACATCAGGTCCATTTAGCCACCTACATTCTTTTTTGTGTCGTTGTGAATTTTTCAAGATGCTCTTTGTTTCTTTTGTATATTAATATTATGGCCTAAATTTAATATATTATAGATGCCATCTTCACATTATCAATTTATATTTTGATAAAATAAAATTAACATAAACATGTCACATCATATTTTATTCATTAATATAAATATAAATTTAATCTCCACAAATATTCACTAGTCACAGCCTATCACTCAATCTATAAAGTTGGTTTATGCTTGCATGTATTATCCAAGAAATATCCATTCCAATCACTATCCGCCCTTACGTTATCTGTGTTCGTCCAAGTATTAATTTTCTATGTTTATATTCGATACTATCCATGTCTGAATCTATATCAGACAATATCTATTTTCGAATCCAGTATTAGGTTCTTGTTCGTAGCTTCTCTCCTCTCACTCTCATCCTCTCCTCTCTGGCCCTGCCAAGCTGACTCCATATTAGGGATGGTGCCATTGGTTACCATCTCCCTCCTCACTTGCAACCAGGCGGCTACTGAGGGACCATTGTGGCCGCCGATGAGGAGTGGCGGTGGTCGTCGGCGACATAATCCTTAGAGAGGAGTTAAAACGGCCGGGTAGAGGGAAGAGGATGGGATGGAGCTTTTTTTTTGCAAAAGAGGGCACTCCCCTATTTCCATTACTTTTCATAACGGAAAAAACCCAAGTCACAAAAACGACAAACCAGATGTGAATGGTCCTCACAGTGGCCACACATCCACAGTCCTAACAAACGTATCACATCGTAGACTTGGAGCTAACAGATCCTGCTCAACTTACAGCCGACCATTCCAAAAGGAAACACAAAACATGCCCAAGAAGATTTAAAACTGAAAAGCTAAAGGATAGGAAGATTGGTCAGACTATTTTCTTTTTAATTTTTTTATAGAAGAGCATGCGAGGGAGAACGAGGGACGAGCATGAATTTGGTAGTCTCGTGCATATGATAAAATGCGGCATCCCTGCTGACACTACCAGGGAAAAAGGCTTCCCAAGCGGTTCGTAAGCCCCCTACAAGCGGTTTAACCGCTTGTAAGCAACCGCGACTGATGCCTCGCGGAGCATCACAAGCGGTTCTCTGAACCGCTTATAATAGAGTGTAAAAAGGCAAATAAATATTGGGGGAGGTGGGATTTGAACCGGGACCTCTTGACTCACACCTCACCCAAATTAGCCAACCCACCCACGCGCATTATCGAGAATGGGAGGAGCTTTCCTTTTATCTATTCGAAAAATGGGCCTCTAGAAGCGGTTGGGACTATTAAACCGCCAGAAAAAGCAAGCATCCTAAGTGGTTCGTGTTTCCAACCACTTGTAGAGTATAGCATGGTTGGGGACACAAACCGCTTAGGATTTTAGGTCTTTAGAAGCGGATCGTGTCCCCAACCGCTTCTAGAGATCATTTTCTGGCTTGAGACTGTTTTGAGACATTAAACCGCTTGTAGAAGTTTGATCCTTTTTTTTGAATCGCTTGAGAAAGCTTGTTCCCTAGTAGTGTGAGCCGAGGTCGCCCGTACCGCCGCGCGCGGTCGATCGTCCTGGCATATGGTTTACTGAAAGACGAATGGACAGATGCAACGTGGTGTAATCAGCAGCTAGCTAGCTTTGCCGCGATCGCGCGTGCATGCATCCGCGGTGTGAAACCTGGGCCGAGGAGAGGTGCCGCCGCAAACGTTGAAAAGGGGCTGGGAATCAGCCGTGCCTGCCTGACTGCCTGACCGGCCGGAAGCTTTTGCACCGGCCGGGAAATGAATCAAGTGCCGTACGTAGGGGATTGCCTGTCTGTCCCGGGGCGGCCGCCGCGCGGCCGAAAACTTTGAAGCGAGACCGCGTGCCAATTAACGTTTGGCTGCAATGCATGCACCAGCAAGCGCCAAAACAAAGCCTGCCGCGGTCAACGTGCCCTCGCCATGCCTCCACTTGCCGGATTTGTGACCCCCCGGAGAAAATTTTCGTAGCACCCGGTGCCACTGCACAAGTCACCATAGCGTCTCTTTTTCTCTCTATCTATGTCCTCCCTTTCTCTCTCTATGTCCTCCCTTTCTCTCTCTATCTCCTCTCTCGATCTCTTCCTTCTCTCTATCTGGCACTTGGTGCCACGACTTCAGATGCAACGTGTGGTCGAACCCCCGGCAAGCTGATTGTTAATTTGCTTGTTTGCATCAATAAAGTTGTAAAGCAGAAACAAAGTAAAGCTATACATTTTTAAGATCCTGTTTGGGATACGAAAACATGCAAAAGAAATAGTTCAGTTAGCCCATGAATGAATGGATAAAATACATATCTAGTTGTAAATAGGAATAAAAATTATCCCCTCTGTCTTTTTAGGTAAGGTTGATTTGAATCGGCACATGGATTAAGGAAATTGTGAAATCAAGAGTAAGTAAAGAGAAAATGATCATGCTGCTCATGTTACAAATGTCTAGAAAATATGAGAGAGAATATCATGTGAGAGAGTTGTTAAAAAATGAATGAAAGAAAATTGTGTAATAAATAAAGGTGAATAATAAAAAGCATCAATAAATTCACATGCACATATTATATTTTTAAACAAGGTCATTCAAATTATATGCCTTACATAAAAAAAATGGAAATAATATTTTAAAGGAGTGTTTTACTGTAACCAAAGGGTAATAGATTACCACACTATTGAATTAGATATGCATGGTAATATATAATCATAGTCTCGCCGGACCTCCTTCCTTCCTTTGGGGAGGTAAGAGATCACAACACCATTGAATTAGATATGCATAGTCATATATATTCGGTCTTTTCGGCCCCTCCTTCCTTAGGAGGTAAGAAATCTCACTAAGTCATTAGATCAAGAAAATTACATGTTCATAATATACAGTTTGTGTATAGCTTAAAAATTCTAGAAACGCTCTACATCGAGCTAGGGGTGCCCTATATGTTTGGATGCTCACATAGCTCACTCGTACGACCACCCTCTCTTCTCTCTCGTGCCCTATCTCTCCCCATCTCTGTCTATTCCCTCTCCTCTTCAATCCCCCTTGTCTAGTAGCAACAGAGAGTTTGTCGAGGACATGGCAAACTCATGGAGCAATGACTACAACAAGCTCATGGGACAGTGGTGGCTCCCTCGCAGAGCCCCCTTTATGAGGGATGTTTGGCACTCCATTGGAACGGGCAAGGACCTAAACGAGGGAAGATGTACAACGCTTGGTTTGAAATATCATTCTGATACGCATGAAACATGATTTATTTTATCTGGTCAAACATGAGTTTGCTCTGATGAAACATGCAAAACAATTAAAGAAATGCGTGACATTTTATATATGTTTGATCTTTTGCGACTCATGTTTTTGCTATGTTTAAAGATTGTTTCTACTCTTGCGTAAGATGGTACCGCTTTTGTTATCAGTATTTCGCCCATGTTTATCAGTACTTTTCCATGCTTTAATAGAAGTACGTTGGCCAATGTTTCACCAAATAAAATTAATATTTCATCGGTATGTCATCATGCTTTATCAGCACTTTGCGTATTGCCATGTTCCATTGGTATTTTGTCCATGTTTTATTAGCATTTTATCAATGCTTCGTTAGTGCTTTATGATGTTCAGGGGCGATATTGGGCCTAGGGTCACCGGGGCACTAGCCCCAGGCCTGGCTCGTAGCGAAACCCCCCTTGCGGCCCAACATCCAGGCTCTCACCCCGCCACCCCTACCCACCTGGCCACCCCCCCTCTCTCTCGTCACTATCACTTTCTCACTCTCACACTCCCATCTAGCTCCCTCACCCTCTTGTCTCGACTCGAACCCTAGCCTCTCCCCACCGCCGCTATTCGCCCTGGCTGCTAGGGGCAGAATTGGTCCCGAGGCCACCTGGGCACTACGGGCCTAGCCCGTGGAGAAACCCCCTCCCCTCCACCCTTGGCGACCCAACATCCAGGCTCTCACCCTGCCACCCCCACTCTTTCTTGTCACTCTCACTTTCTCACTCACACTCCCATCTCCCTAACCCTCCCATTCCGAGCTGAACCCTAGCCTCTCCCCACCGCCACACGCCGCCATCCGCCCCACTGGCCAAGCGCCTCCCACCTCTTCCCGCCGTGCCTTGCCAGCCTGCCTCTCTAGTCCACGTCGCTGGCCTCGCCTCTCCCGTCGGCAGGCGCCATCGCCCGCCTTCCTCTCCCCGCATCCGTTGGGCCCCACCCCTCCTCTTAACGCTGAGCGTCGGCTATTAATATTTAATTGGCAAAGCCGCCGAGGTTAATTGATATAGATTATTCCATAGTTTCCACTGTTAATTGTTCATTGGCCAACATTGTTAGTTGTTCAATGTGAATTATTTGATTATTCTACTGTTAATTGGATGCTATTATTTCCAGCAACTTGCTATTATTGATTATCCTGCGAGGTTACTTGATATAGACTATTTCACTATTAATTGTACATTGGCTGACATTATTTGTTGCTTATTGTAGAGTTAAACAACTGCCACTTAACGTCATCGACGAGTACCTAGAGGGCATCCTCCCCAGCGAGTGGCCCGAGAACTTTTCCCTCCTTAGCTTTGACGACCTCCGCACCCTACCTCGAGTCGCAGATCATCACCACCAAAAAGGTTCGGTTTCTTGCTCTTTCGATCATGTCGCTAGCGTCGACTCGTTCTTGGATGTGCTTGGATATGATGATTTCTGCGGCCGCTTGTTGTGATTTGGTCGGAAATGCATGCAGATGAGCCCAACAGTGATTGTTGTCATTGGGTCGACGCCTTCTTCGCTAGCTAGTCTAGCTTGCCGGTGCTCGATGACGAGGGGAGGTGCATCGGCAGCGTCTCCAAGAAGGACAAGGCCAAGGAATCCAATTAATGGAGTCAGTCAGTGCTTTGCTCCTCCTCCCTCTCCCGCTTATGCTCTTTCCATTACCATGGTAATATGTAAGATAAATAATTTTCCATCTGACCATCTCTACATTGTGTATGTGCATAGTCATAGAGGCTACTAAAACAAGCCTAGCTTAGCTAGGGTCTAAGCAAAGGCTAACTTAGCTACTAAAACAAACCTAGCTTAGCTAATGGAGTAGACCCAACTATTCCTACTGAGGCTACTATTGAGGCCCCAACTCGGTCATGATCTTTACTAAATTTTGGTTCCGCCACTGATAATGTTTTCATAGGGTCACACATCTGGACAACAGAGGCGTCCAATGGAAAGCCCTCCTGTCGGATGTCGCCTAAAATTTCCTGTTTAATTTCTTGAGGAGATGCAAATATACATTGATTCTTCTTACTCTAGGCGAGGCGTATGTAACCGCACGCGCTACGTTCGTGAGACGTATACGTGAGATTTTCACTGTTCAATGGATGCACACAACCTCTTGTCGATGTCGATGCTGCTTTGCGTTTGCATGCTCCGGCTAAAAATATGGTTGAGACGTGGACCAGATTTTGGTCTAGTGATAGAGATTGTAGTGGCAACGCTACCCACCAGGGTTAAAACTTCAGGTTTAACTTTGTGTGTCGCATTTTTCTATGATTTTTTAGAGTTCTACGGATACGCACACGCGTGTGTCTTAATGCCTAATTGTTATTCCTTAGAGTAGTCGTTGTTTCGTGCGTGTTAGAGTTTGAGAGTGAGTTTTATGCGTCTTCTTTTGAACCCTCTTAAAAAAAATTGGTCGAGAGTCGAGACACACCAGCCAATGCATGCATGCACGCACGCTCGTCAACCGGTTATATATGTCGTCGATCGCCTAATCAGCTACATGAGCCGCACATTTTGCACCGTTTAACGCACGTCGTCTCCCTCCATATTTCTTCTTTGGACGGCGAAGAGCACCCATCGAGCTGAGCTTAGCGAGTGTGCATATGGTCAATTCTATGAATTCGGCGTCCACGCACGTCGATCGGACGTCCTATATACGGCGAGCCAGACGTACGTCGTCTCGATTCGAATGCTGCATGCGCTAGGCAGTAGCACGCATATATCATGGGATATATATTGGGGTCGAAAGCACCGCGCGGGCCAACCCATCTATCGTTCCATCCATCACATCTGGCCGCCGAAATTAAAGAACATAGCCGAAATTCACGAAAGCGAGCTGTATCTCACAAATATATGGCCGTCAACTGATGTGTCCTCTGCCTGCCCATATATTTCCATGAATCTCACTCCCCCTAGCTCTCTCTCTCTTCCCCTCTCCCCGAGCTGCTCCTTTCTTTTTTTGAAAAAGGGCCGGATGCCGCACCTCCATTTCCATTAAACTAGAAACAAAAGCATAACAAATAGTTTAGGACCATCAGTAGAACAACCAACATAGAGGAGGTGGCACAGCGCCAAACTCTATGTTGTTTTAACCAACGGCACAAAGTACCAAAAAACCTAGACCTCCATCCCTAGTGAGGCAACTATCACAACCGGCAGGAGAACTACAAACAAGCTAGACACGAGTGGATAGCAGAAGGATCAAACATCAGCTCCTGACTTTCGCTTCAGACCACTCACTGCCTTGAAAATGCCCTCGATGCCCATCTCTAGAAGCTCTTTATTATCAGCTTTGATCATTCCTATCCAATATTTCAAAAGAGAACAGATTATGTATCGTAGTCAGGGGGTCCCTAATTTATCTATTGTCAAAGCAGGATTGATTTCTTAACAGCCATAAAGCCCAGCAAGTGGCCGCTAAACCCATAAATCTTAGGTTTTTCTTGTGGGGATGATGCATTCTTCCCAATTCACATACTGATTAAGATTCATTGGAATCCAATTAACCCCAAAGCTTTTTGCTAGCATACCCCAAGTCAATTTTGCTACATGACACTTAAAAAACAAGTGCTTTGATGTTTCAACATCATTAAAAAATTCACAAATGGGATTCACCCCCAACCTCTCTTCCTCGATTGATACTTGGTCAACAAGGTATTCGCCTTTAATAACCAGACAAAGATTTTAATCTTCAAGGGGATCTTAACTCTCGAGAATCCCTCCATTTTGCCTTTCCCTTCACTGCTAAGGCAATAGTGATAAACGGACTTAATATTGAACTTGCCCTTACTATTCAGCAACCATTTAGTGGAATCACTTTTATCACACAAAATTATTGACTTAGCCTCTTTCAGAATATTCCACCACTGAACCTTTTGGTCCCTGGACATCCATCTCCTAAACTAGATGTCCCAATTTTTATCGGCACACTCAGCCACTGAAATCAATTGGTCTAAGCATATATTATAAATCTCAGGGAAATTTTTAGCCAAAGTCAGGTCTCCCACCCATCTATCATGCCAGAAATTGGTGCCGCAATCATCCCCTATATGTCTCCATCTATTATTTATGTAGATCTCTCTATTTTTTAACAAATCTAACCAAATTGGGGAGTCAATATGCTTTTTGCTGTACCAAAATATTAAACCATTCTTAATGTATTTTGCCTTCGCAATCTCATGCCAAAGCCAGCACGCCAGCATGCATCTGTTACATATATACCATCCTTGCATGTCAATTTGTCTACGAAGCCTTCAATTATATAGGTAATGTTCAACAATTGAGGTCGAATGCTAGGCTTCGGTTGTGACATCAGCGGATGACGTACGGTGGGCAAAGTCGGCTCATAATGATGTTGAAGGTTATTAGAAGGCGGCAGGTGATGACTAGATGAATCCAACGACATGACCTACCGAAGATAAGGAAAGGGGAGCGGTAGGGGTATATTGCTTATTGAAGAAGGTGGAATAAGGTGCAAGATGAGAGGAAGAATATGAGGTGTTAGAGAATGAGGATGGATGTGGTGATGGGGAAGGAGCTATAGCAGAGGGAGTCACTAGCTAGCAGCAACACTGAAGGCTAATGGTGTCGAAGAGCAATGCGTGCACTACCAATGCTTGGCGGCAATCGTGGAAGGAAAGGAAGGAGAGAATATAGATGTTGACAATTGAGAAAAAAATTCCCTAATGAGCTTACTTGTTGATTGAGATATCAACTCTCCCTTTTGCAATGTGTGTTGCTTTTAGGATCACGACAAAATTCAAAAGACAAGGACATAAAGATTTATACTAGTTCCAGTCTTCATAGAAAGGATAACACCCCACTCCGTAGTACTCTCACTACTCTGGTCCAAGCAAATGGTGTGTTTTTCCTCTCTTTTTTCACACAATAAGAAAGTGGATTTATATAGATCTAGTACTTAAAAACACCTGTAAAGGACTTGACATGATGATCCTTAAAGCCTCCATATATTCAGTCTTTACTTAATTACTGCCAATATTGAGTGCTAAAACTTAAAAATTTAAATAAAAGAGAAATATAGATAAGTAGTGAAAAAGAGATAAGAAATTGGACCTAACAGAAGACGCCCTAGTTACTCTACTTATTATTATGAGTAACGGTCTTAGGTTTCTTCTTTCTAGCATTAAACATTCTTATAGGTCCGAAGTTTAACCGGTGCATCTCTTTTAAAATTTATATATGCACGATCGATACACGGTTTCACGTGATATAGGCGGGCCCACCTGGAATCCAGGTAGGGGCCGAGGGGAAGACTCTTGCAGGCCTAAGCGCACGTTCTGGGCCTGCAAAGTTGGCCCACCTCCAGGTCAGCGCTAGGCTTCATGTGTGGCCCATCCACGTACGCACGCGCGCGCTTCTGCTCGCTCTCCTGCGTCGGATTCTATTACGTTATGTACATACTCATCAGCTTTTCATCTGCGTACGTATCGATGAACAATTGAACATATGCAGAGTTAGTTAGTACAGAGAGAGATGCTTGTTGATTTGTGCTACCATTTTGTCGTACAGTCCGCGTACGGTTAGGTTGCAGAGACGTATCAAAACACTAGCTAATGAACCAGCGCTTGTCACCCCAGCTAGCTAGGAACGTGGCCATATTAATTAACAATTAAATAATTAAGCTGTGATATATGTGACATATTAATCTATTGATTACAACCTAGCTAGCTAGACCAAGTACATAGCAAGAATGTCGAGTGCTATTACAAGTGCGTGGCCAGCCGGGTATTGAAACCATGAGGGTGCCGGGTATGTACTTCAGAGAATTTTTTTTTCGAGCATGTTTCTGAAAATGATAGCATGAATTGACCTGCTGGATATTGTACAGCATGTTATGGAGAGAAAAAAGAAACAGGAAAGAGAGGCAGAGAAAGATAGGGGAAGATAGAGCATCGCGAAGGAGAACAAGATTCTTGTTAACATTCAATGCATATGCATATTCTGTTAAAAAGACAGAAAAGATTGGTATATAATATATGCGGTTCCTCCAAAAGAAAAAGTCAGGGAAAAGGAACTATATAGTTGCCTATATATAGTTAGGCATTTTAATGAAGGAGTGGAGTTTTAAAAATAATTTTTTTATAGGGATTTTCCCAGACCTATATGTAATATACCAATCATATACGTACATCACACACACACGCGCGCGCGCGGCATGCCATATATTAAATCTTCTCTCAATGTTGGTCAGCTCACTAGCTAGCTATTTTCTGACAAATCATCAATTATGATGGCTAGTTAAGCTTTTCATGTATGGCCTCCATATATCATAATGAAACGGCTTCTCTACCCATCTGATTCAAAGCCAGTAACATTCTATCATACCTAAATGAGCAAGCCAATTCTAGCTAGCTAGCCTTTTTTATATAACCAGTCTATAAACATATTAATATCTCACAGCACTGGGGGAACTTGCAGATCCGGGCAGTGTATATACACTTCTATCCAAAGCAAAGCTATACACTACCTAACAAAGGCCACCTGAGGAATGATGACTACAAAAGTGTATATATCTAAGATTAAAGCACTTGAACGAGGCATGTATATATGCAACTTTAACCAATTCAAAAGAGTATACACCCTTAAAAAGAAGCTAATTAAATGAAACGTGTCAATGCAAGGATTGGTAAGAGTATGTTAGGTCCAGGTCTTAGTTAGATAATTAGGCGGCAAGATATATAATCATGAGAAGCTCGTCATTCTATCATGTCTTATCCACTATCAAGGACATGATCAGACAAGTTAGGTGCCATT
This sequence comes from Raddia guianensis, assembly GCA_036346415.1. Classification (NCBI taxonomy): domain Eukaryota; kingdom Viridiplantae; phylum Streptophyta; class Magnoliopsida; order Poales; family Poaceae; genus Raddia; species Raddia guianensis. The sequence continues at coordinate 25,412,501 of CM070537.1, read as the reverse complement.
GGCGCATACGTGGAAGACCATCTCAACATGAAGCCCTATAGTGCGCCTAAAAGGTTTGGCTCCACCGTACATCTTTTCTTGGCTTCGATAAACGATGAGTTGAAATCAAAACATGAGTCATGCGGCCTAAGCCGAAAAGCTGGCCTTTTCTGCATCGGCTAGCCGCCAGCTGGTAGCAGCAGCACATACCCAAAGAAAAATGTGCGTGTCAAATTTTGATCCTTGTACCCACATCATGAAAGCAAAGGAAAAGAGGAACACCACAACATGCTAACCATAACCACAATAAATAAGAAGGCAGGGGAAAAAAAAGAAAAGAAAATGAATGTATATAAATATCGGAGAGAGGTTCGATGGAGCAAGGAAATGTAAGGGTAGGTAGTAAATAAAAAATAAAATTGAACTGATGGATACAAATTCACTATGGAGAGCCTTCCAATTCCATGATGCATATATAGAATATTCATCAGTCCTTAATATATATGGATGATCATCAGATCATGAGTTTCACGACAAATAATGCATCTGCCCATATTGAAGTGATTGTGTGTTTCAATTTTCATTCACGAACGCAGCTGGATATACAGTTGTATGGATATATACGACAATAAAAAATGCAGCTGAGTGCATGGTTTGGCATTTAATTGGTACATCGGCCATGTTCTTCTAGAAGCTTGGGATGGGGATGATGCTCGATCCATATATGTTCGTATCATCACATGTCGGCAAGTTGGTCGAATAAATCTTGACACATGGACACATGGTACCGAATCACAAGTATACATATCTTAATATTGCACTACTAACTTTCATGACAAGCTTAATTAGGCTACGTATCTGATCCACTAATTTAAGATATGTACGTGGCATATGCATGTTAAGATGTATGCATTAGTTTATAAGAATCAGATATTAAGCATTTGGAACTAAAAGAAATGGATGACTTCATAATAAATCTGTTTCCTGTAACATCCGTGGATAATAATCGAATTAAGCATCCTTGATAAAGTAATATGCCCCTCGGGCCTCACCAATTGCAGCTTTCAGGTTTTCTCTAGATTCTTGTTGCGGTTCAACCTTTTATATATGTTTGGTAAAAGTACGTTTTGAAAAATGCTACATGCATTTAAGGCATGCAAGAATACTACATATGATTCAATATGATTAGACTTGACATGGACACAGAGAGATTTGATGATAAATTGATTGAACAACTGCCCAATGCAACAGGACATGCAACAGAATAATTTGGTTCCAAAAAAAGTAAAAAATCTTTGAATATTAAGAAGATAATTGAAGAACATTCCATCTCTTTAATTGAAGAAGCTCTTAAGAGTTATTAATTTTGATTTGATACCATGTCTCAAAACAATATTCGTAGTCTGGTCTGATATTCATGAATCGACATGGTTTCTTTTGTACACTCCAATATACTATATGTCAGCCAAGAAGAATATTATTCGGGCAAGTTCCCAATAATCCAAAAGACACGAACGAATATAAGTGGGCAATCATTAGAAAAACAGGTTCCATGTTTAACAAACGAGATTCCTCTCTCTTCTTTCTTTGGACTAATTAATTTGCACAATTAGTTCAAACTTGTACAAAAGAGTGGAAAAACATCAGACCATTAGACATGGTATATAGCAAACTATCTAGTTCAGATCAAGTTCCTCTAAGAAATTATCTAAAATGAAAAAAAGAGGAGCATTTGGAAGGGAAAAAACGAACAGCATGATATATCATAAGAAAAGAAATGATCATATAAATTGACGAGCAAAAATCACTCACACTTACCCCCATATTGCATGCGAACTCCTCATCTAGAGCTAATTAAGCTGTCTCCTCGATCGATCGCCGCCATCAATGTAGGCAAGCAGCAACCTTGCATGCATGCGCTCACGAGTCTTCTTTATTCTTGTGCCCACCGCCGCCTCCGTACGGCCACGCGCCGGGCGACGATGCCGTCGTCGTGGAGGATGACGCGGACAGCGCGGCGGCGGTGCCCGCCGGCATTGACACCGCCGGCGAAAGCGGGTCGGCCCGGATGAACTGCTGCGTTGTGAAGTCGAGTATCTGCGGCGTCGACGACGGCGACGGAGACAGCGACACGGCGCCGAACGGCAGGTTGACAGCGCCGCCGCTACTCGCCGCTGCAGCCGCCTCGGCCTCGCCGCGGCCGCCCTGCAGCAGCTGCGCGTACTGCATCAGGTCCGGGTACGGAACCACCGTCTGCGGCGGCGGCGGCGGCGGCGGCGGCGGCGCCGCCAGCATGGTGCCGGGGTAGTGGTGGTGGTGTTGGGGGATGCCGCGGGTGACGAGGAAGCCGAGGTCAGTGCGGCCCTGGACGCGCTCGGGGAAGTTGAGCTTGGCCTTGGTGCCCTTGAAGCGCAGCGCTGCCTCGTCGTAGGCGATGGCGGCGTCCTCCGCCGTGTCGAAGGTGCCGAGCCACACCCGCGCCGCCTTCTTCGGGTCCCGGATCTCCGCGGCCCACTTCCCCCACGGCCGCTGCCTCACCCCTCTATACCGCCGCCTCCGTCCTGCACATCCACACACACATGCACACGCATGCTTAGCTTAGCTTAACCACCAATTTATTACATGTTCGCACAATCACTTGCTAACTAATACATAGTTATTTGTTAATTTACATGTACGCTTCGATCGTCAGAGCTCACGTAATACAAGTAATTAATGCGCATAAAATATTCTCCACGATTCAGCGAGTTAAAGGAGTTGGAGTGTGCTACATACGGAGTAGTTAATAGCGTATACTTTCTTTGTGCATGAAACCGGCAAAAAATTGTAGCTTGCAGAGAGTTTATGGGCGATTTTTTACTGCCAACCACTAAGCAAGACAGTGATTAGCTAGCTGGGCTTTGGAATTGGAAGAAAGGGAGAGAGAGGGAGGAAGATAATTAACAAGAACAACTAGGACAAGTTTGGCCGATGCGAAGGCTCCAAATGGATGCAATCGAGTGGAAGCCGCGCGTGCCATGCTTTCGCGGCCGTACATGTGCGCGGACAAAAACGCCATGTTTGTATCGATCGATGCTGGTTAATTACCTTGCTCGTCGTCGTCGGCGCCGGCGGCGGCGTGGCCGAGCTGCTGCTGGTGATGCAGCTCCGCCGGTGTGGCGGCGGCGCCGGCATGGTAGAAGCTGGCTGCTGCTTGCTGCGCGTGCTGCTGCTGGTCGGGGGCGGCGCGGATGACGTGGGCCAGGGCGGAGACCATGGCGGAGGCGTCGTGGTCGGCGCGCGCCGAGTAGTAGTACTGCGCGTAGGCCTCCGGCGAGGGGCCTGCCGCCGCCGCCCCTGACCCGCCGCCGCCACCGCTGGTAGCCCCATGGTGGGAGACGAGGTGGTGGTGGTGGTGGTAGTGCTCCTCCTGATGCTCGTGCTTTGCTGCCGGCAGCGGCGGCGGCGGCGAAGGCGGAGGCTCCTCTTCCTCCTCGTCGGCGGGTAGGGGCCTCTTCCCATGCCGCCGGGGATCCACCTTACTCGAGCTATCGGCCCCGATCGGACGTCGCTAGCTGCTTTGCTCCGCCGCCGCTTCTTCTTCTTGCGTCGGCGAGAGAGAGACTAGAGAGAGCAGGCAGCTGTAGCTTGGACTTTGGCCGCCGAGGACAACGTACTGATAAGAACTGGGGAGAGAGAGAGAGAGAGAGAGATGAGTTGATCGCCTTTATGATAGCTAAATTCAGGAGTAGAACCCGGGAAAAAAGTCTTACCTCGGCCGCAGTACACAAGCGGGTGTTCTCCCATTTTTTATGGAAAAAGTTCAATTATATGTTAATTAATCTGAACTTTGACCGTTATAAATAGTAGTTTCAAAACCCCAAAATTTATCGTCAATTGGGATGACAATTTTATCCATAGGTCGGGTACCCGTGGGTACCCGACCCATTGAGTTCGGGTATGGGTTTCATTTTATACTCATGGGTTTTATAATTCGGGTTCGGGTACCAATTTACACCCATGGGCATCCATGGATATCCGAATAAATATTAAAAATTAAAAAACCCTGACATATGACCACACTTACATACTTCAATCCTCATTCCTCCACCCTCCTGTCTCCTACGGGCTACGGCCAAGGGCCAACAAACCCTAGCCGCCAGCCCCCCCACCGCCCAGATCGCCGCCGCCCCCGAGTGCTCGACGCCACTGCCTCCTCCTCCGATGGCCTGGCCGGCGCTGCTTCCTGCCTTCCTCCTCTACTCCGGTAGCCTCAAGATAATCCCCATCCTCGCCCATCCATTGCCGCCTCTGCTCTTGATCCCAACCATTGCCGGCTTGCCGCCAAGCCTAGCCTTTGCCGCCGCTGCCGCCTCTGCTCTTGGTCCCGGCTGCCCGGCCGCCGCCATGCCACGCCTTGGCCTAGCCTTTGCCGCCGCCGCAGCGCCACGCCCAGGCCGAAGCCGTAGCGCCATGCCTAGGCCTAGGCCAGGCCACGCCTAGGCCATCGGGTTTGGGTACCCGTTCGGGTATGGGTACCCGTCGGGTTCGGATATGGGCATGGGTTGATGCCCATGTCCCACTTCGGGTTCGGGTTCGGGTTCGGGTATATAGTTCGGATTTCGGGTTCAGGTCTGAGGAAGGTGTACCCGGAGGTACCCGACCCGATTGCCATCCCTATCGTCAAAGCAATACTTGAGATTTTTAATAAAATTCTATAAAAAAATTTAAAGCGTTAAAAATAATAAAAAAAGTACGATGGAATGGACGACACGCTCGACGAATAGAAAAAAACATAGGCTACTGAAACATGGACGGCATACTTGTGAAATATGGGCTATGTACTGGTGAAGCATAATTGAAACATTAATGAAATATTGTCGAGTAGTGACAAAACATTAAGGAAATAGACAAATTAATGGGTAATGAAACATGCCAAAATACAGCAAAAAAAAATGTTTCGCTAGACAAACCCGAAATTTTCATATATACATGGTGACGTACGTTTCATGGAGAAAATGAGAATGCGTCTTCTTTTGCATCGTCGAAAAAACTGTCATCAAGAGAGTAGGGATAGCGAACACCCTTTGGTCCTCATCGACTCGCGGGTTTAGTTTGGTTTTAATTGTAGTCACAAAAGTTGATGACTTTTAAAAGGAGATATGAAAAGACTAAACAAATTATTAAAAACAATTTTGAGTATCCAAGAAAACCTATATATAAAGCCTCGAAAATCATTTAGTAATGCTATGTTGAATTATTTGTATAAAATAATAAAATTTTAAACTAAATTGAAACTTACTAAAATAAACGGCTGCCAACCGGCGAGCCGTGAGCGGCGGCCAGCGAACAAGCGAGCTGTGGACAACGAGCGGGCGGCGAGCAGCGTGCATATAGCGAACACGAGAGCAATGAAATGGAGCTATGGCACGTGAAATAGCAACCAATTCCAAAATAATAATTAAATAATTTAAGCAAATAATTTGTGACCATCTCTTTTGTATTTGGTTTTTATAAGTTTGGAGGGATTAGCGGACGGGATCCCGTCGGCCGACGAGATCGTCCCCTGCTCGCCACGTGTCCCCCGCTCCCCTCACTTGCTCGCTCTCTCACCCGCTTCCCTTCTCCCGCGGCCTCCTTCCTCTGCCCCGGCGGTGCTCCACGCACCTCCGCCACCCCCGCTGCCTCCTTCCTCCGCCCCGGCCAGCGGCAACGCCGCCGGCCGCTCCGCCGCCCCAGCCTAACACCGCCGCGCCGTTGCCGCCCATCCTAACCGGAGGGGATGAGGGGCGGTCTCCCCTCCACCACCGGTTGTCCGCCTTCACCCCCTCCCCCGGCTCCGGCGGCGCCACCGCCGCTGCCTACGAACCCCACCCACTGCCATGTTGCCGCCTTCCTTGGCCCAAATCTAAACACGAACCCCACCCCGAACCCTACCCGAACGGCCGCGGCCGCGGCGACGGCGAGGTCGACAGCTAGCTTGACGGCAGCGAGGTAGGCCTTCTTCCTCCATCCTCCTCCTTTCCTCCTCCCCTCTTCCTCCTCCTGTCCGCAAGAATTTATCTTTTTATAATTGATAGCAAATTAAAGGCTAGAGAAATGATTTTTGTTATTAATAGAGATGAATGATGGGGTCATTAAGAGCTTTGCAACGTACACACTTGGAGGGTCTCGCAACATTAATTTTTGTTTTCACTTCATGGGGCGCGAATATTTTCAGTTCCCATTACTGGAGAAACGAAGCGGTAGTAGCCAACCGGGAGTGATGTTCAAGGTCACTGAACTGCTGAACCGGTAGTGATAGTACTAGAAATGGTTTAAAGATAAGTTGGGAATTAATATTGGGGTTTGGGAGAACCACTTGAACCCAGGACCTCTAATTAATTCCAACCTCACAAATCTAGCCAACCCAACCTCGTGATCTAGTTAGGATATGCATCCCGTTTAGTCTACCCACCAATCGAGACATTACTAAAGGTTTACCGGTTCGTGACTCAAACCGGTAATGATGCAACCATCACTAAGGGTTTGAGTAACCTATTCAGATGGCCGATAGTAAAGCACACTTCTTCGGTAGTGTCCTTACTACTGTTGTGATAGAAGTCTCTCCTTTTGTAAAGTAGTTTCTCCACGCAGGGACTAGCCAGCCTACTTGTGTGCTAGCCCTGGGGTGCCGGGGACTTCGACTAAGGTCGTATTGGCTACTCATAAAGTGATTGTTGAGATGTTTCTTCTTTTAACATTAGTGTTTGTATTCTCTTATTAAAGAAATGATAGAATTCATACTCTTTGCTTACAAAAGTAGCTGACTCGCCCGCCGACTCTAATGCCCTACACGGCCCCCAGCTGCCATCCCAGCACCCTGACGACCCGCCGACAACGCTCCACCGCCTATAGTTTTTTGTTATGGTTTTTTCGGTGTTCGTTAATGTTTTTTACTCATTTAGTATAGTTTTTATATATCCAGATATATTAATGATCTTCTGTTTGTGTATAGATTTTTGACATTTCTCAATAGCTTCTTGCATATTCGCGAATAGTTTTTGCGTGCAACTTTCCTTTTTCTAGTGGAGATTGTATTTATAAATATATGTTATATGGTTTTTTCGTTTTAATGGTATAGTTATCTAAATCATTAATTATATTTTTTGTGAATGTAACCAAAATCCATCAACTTTGGTCTTATTTTGTTCGTAAAAGTGTAACAAATAAAATGGCGAATACCATTTTTTGATTTCATCTTCAGATAAAAAATATAACGAAAAATGATGAAAAAAGGAGTTTGCATGCCTAATAAATGTATTCACAAGTAATGTAACTTGTAATTTTTGGGCGGCATGCAACTGCAGGTTTAATCGTTTTTAGCTATGTGCACGATCTTTTTCTATCGTTAGTTTTTTCATACTCACTATAGGAAACGAACTCTACATGGGCGGCCAAAAAACTCAGTGTCGGCGGCCAGGAAGCCGCCGACCAACCAATTTCGGCGGCACAACCTCAACCGCCGACACAGTGAGAGTAATGTCGGCGGCCCAATCGAGTCTGCCGACAAAGGATCAGCTCCCTCCCGCCCCCAGGATGAAAATTCAAATTTGGAACCCCCCCCCCCCATTAGTCTATGTCGGCAGCCAAACCAAAGCCCTTGATATTGCCCCTCCCCAGACGGAAGAATAACGGGTTGAACGGGACAACGCTAAAGCGGTCCCATGCGTCAGTAAGGCGACGTCGCTGCCATGCGGGGCCAGCAGCTTAGCTGCTAGGGAGTGACACACCCCCTCTGTCTCGGCGGCATATAAAAGGCCGCCAACACTGATAAAAAGAAATATCAGGGGCGCGGTGGGGCTCGAACCCACGGCTCGGGTACGGCTGCGCCGACAGTGATTGCTTCGCAGGGGGATGTTGACAGTGGCACGAGGTCTCCGCTCGAGCAATTTGTCACCAACATTCTCAATCCTGACCCCGACTACGACTTGAGTGGCGGCGGCCCGCACAAGATGTAGTTAGGGTCTTAATTTCGTTCTTTGCATACTTTCTATCTATTCGAACTATGTGGCTTGTATGTGGACTTTTTTTGTGCTCTCGTGACAACATATGACTTGTAAATATGTGTGGATCGATGATTTAGTGTTTTGCGATGATATGGTTGTATTTATCGATGATTCAGTGTTTTGCGATGATGTAGTTGTATTTGAGCTCGAAACCATGGTGGCGAGCTTCTAAATATGTGTGCATGTAAATGTGTGAATCGGAAATTGAATATATGCTGTGAATTGGGTTATTTTGCAGGTTGAATTTGAGGGTTTTTATAAATTTGCAGCAATATGAGCTGCTGCCAATATAACAATTTCGGCGGCCATATTTGAGCCGCCGACACAGACCAATGGCAATGTCAGCGGCCCTCATATATGCCACCGACATAGCTCTGTACCAGAGCCGGCTGCCCAAATATATGCCGCCGACACAGACCTTGGCTATGTAGGCGCCCGAACAAAATGCCACCGACATAGCTTTGTGCCAGAGGGGCCTGGGAGCTCACCAGGAAGGAACTGTGTCAGCGGCCTTTCAGTCGGCCGCCAATATAGCTTTAGACACGTGTCGTCTACTCGTTCGTGACATGGACCCCACAAGTCAGTGCGCCATGATAGGATCGGGCCGTTTGCCAAAGGTTATGTCGGCGGCTTCAGACCAACCGCACGGGAGCCCTACCCTAGGTTTTAGTTTTGTCGGCGGGGCCACCGACAAAGTGCAGCTGTGTCGGCCAAGCAGGGTCAGCGAAAGGTCAATGTCAGCGGTATTTTAACCTGTGTCGGGGACTTTAGCCGCCGACACTGTTACAGATTCCTGTAGTGACTGTACAATTTTTTCATACTGTACAGTTCTTCCAGTAATTTCTGGACGCCATGCAACTATAGTTTTTATTTTTTTACCATGTTTAATAGCTTATTTCACTGTTGTTATAATTATAGCGAGCCATCCACCGGATCATGTTACCACCTATCGCTGAATAACTATTCAGGGCGCTGAATAGCGCCGCCTTGTAACATGAAAGGCAGAAGAACACACAAGAAGCACTTTTGATTGAGTTGATTCTAGCTAGTACTTTGCGACTGCGTGAGTTTATACTCCGCATAGATGCATTCTGAAGTTGTTCGCTGCATGCATCTGAAGCTTGCCGAGAGGATGGCTAATTAGACAGATTAATTCGTTGCACCGTAATTAAGTAGGATTCTTCCAACGTACAAGGTTCACGCGCCATACTTCCTTTTGCTCCCATTTGTTTTGTATTCGTAGCAGCTGGACTCATCTAGATCGACCTAGCGATGCATGCATGATGTCTAGTGTGGAAGGACTATGGTAATTCGGCTGCGATCGATTATAAAACACTTCAGATTGGACACTACTCTAACCTTTCAAAACAAAAGTTGGACACTGCATCCATATATAATCAAGTAATCAATACCCGCTATAAATATACTACTCCCTCCAGTTTCATAATACTTATCGTTTTAAATACTGACACTGTGTTCAAAATACAACTTTGACAATCAATTACTAATGAAATTTATATACAAAATCCATGAAAATATGATATTTTGAAAATATTTTTTAAGAGGAATTTATATGTATAGTTTTTTGTGCACACAATTCAAATAATTTAAAAGATTTTTATAAATAAAGTTTTAAAACATTGACCGAGGACAAACCTAAAATGACATTATGGAACAGATGGAGTAACAGATTATCATATATACATTAATTGACAGTACTATATGCTTCAACTTCTATTTGTTTCCCTCGTACAATTTCGTTGTGGTACGTGTCCCAGCTAGAATCTAAAATATCCAGCAGACCTATTGTTATAGCCTCATATTTAATTTTGTTGAATTATGTTACTCCATTCAGTCAAGAAAAGCTGCCATCTTGCTATTTACGCGGTCAAACTTTTGGATATGTACATGGCGCGCGGTAGATTGTTTATGCTCTTAGAAGGACCTCCCGGGCTTATCTTGGTCGATTGTACATCAAATTTCATGTGTAACCCTTTCTTTTAAGTAACATTTTATAAAACAACCTTTTAAATTTTTGAAGCAAAACGATCAAATTCTTCTCTCTCATCTCTCCCTTTCTCCTCCCCTCCACCCCGGTTAAGCCAACGACTACCAACGACTACCACCGCCCCACAATGCAACCATGCTAGTGCCTAGAGGAGCCACCGCTAGAGCCATTTGCGCTCGAGGCTAGGGAGACCATGCATATATTGGAACCAAGTCATAACAAAGCACATTGATTATAGACCGTGAGAAAAGAAGATATATACTTTCAAACAATAGAATATTAGAGCCAAGTCCGGTCGAAGACCTATAAAAATGGAGTCCCAACAACACATCAAGGAGGCTCGAAAGAGAAGGTCCATTGAGACCCACAAGAAATAATCCTCTTGTAGTATAGTGCAAGCTAATGTTCCACGCCATGATTGTAGGGTTATTAATTATCAGCAAGCATTGGACATAGGGTTATTATTCTCGGTATGAGGCCTAAACTAGGATAAAAAAACCCAACTATGTGTCCTCGCTGCAATGATTTGAGCAGAAGTTGCAAGAACTGCTTTTGAGTCTCGTACACATTTGTTGATGAATCTGGGAGGACTATCCCGAGCCTCGACAGCCGGTGCATACTATGGGGATTGAGTGTGTTCTTGTTCTTTCCTTTCTTTGAGTTGCAGTTTTAGATGAGCTCTTGAAGGCATGAAGACTGAAGAATGGCCAGAAAATCAATCGCTTTATATCTCGAGAGTCTTCTAAGGTCATCCCTGGTCGTTGTAGAGATTCATATCCCAGGTCATACCTCCCGAGCAAAGGATAATAGCACTACGTCTATCATATATAACATGACTATGCCTCATGCTAGATTCATCAACACCCAAAGGGAACGTTGTATAGCCATAAAGGTGTGTGTTCTCATTAACCTCATACATAACAATTTGGATTTTGAACAAGATGATGAATTATTAACTTATCCCTATACAAGATGAATCTAAAGACTTCATAACCTGGCTCATTGAAGAAAAATGTATTTTCCTGTAGTGAGTGTGTCGCGTGCACAACACACACACATACATACACCCATATATATTATTCCATCACCCCCTCTCCAAATGATACATCTCCATAAAATGGTCCACACCCTTCATTATGCTACTATAAGTACTAGGATGTCACAGCGGAATATCTTGAGATCGAAGAATGAGATAAGCGAGTTCGCCAGCGCAGGTTCAATTCGCCTGGCCTCCTCGTCATCTTCAACCTCCGGGTCGTTGATACAGGAAGTCAGACGTTAATACTCCTAGTTTGTAAGGTTTCTCCGCAGATGGATCTATCGGATCTTTCACTCCTTATTGGTGGGCGAGAGGCTAGATGATAAAGTCTAATCTTTCGATGACAATAGGAGGTTGGGGTTCTTCTAGTTAGCCAACAAAAGCCTCTCCATCTTGTCTTGGAGGAGGATATGTCATTGCCTTAGTGCAGGTAATTTAGATCAGCGTAATGCTGCTCCGTACTACAGGCTAGAGGTTAACCATCATCAATTCCTAAATTTCAGATCCGTGCGAGGGCTTCGACATGGGCTCTAGAAGGCACAACCACTTGCGCTTATTGTTTTGGTGCGGTAGCTGGCTTATGATTCGGGGGTCTTCATATCTAGCCAAGGTGAGTTCGTTGGGTTGGGAAAGAGGAGAGATCTCCCTGGTCTAGTGTTCTGGTTGTTTGTCTTTAGTGCCATCTTCCACAAGACAGCGGTGATCTCCTAAGCCGCTTCATCAATCTCGAGCCGGATCTATATTTTACCATCATTACTTTTTGATTTTGATCTTTTCAATCTACATTCATGTGCGGATGAGACTAAAAAAAGGTGATATTGTTGGTGGTTGAGGATTTCGGTAATTCAACGCTGGCCGACAACGACAGCGGGAGAACGAACTTGGATTGCCTACGACGTTAAGCACTTAGGCCCTTTCAGGTTGTAATGCAAATCTCACCGTGGTTTAGAGGCCCATATGTAAAAGGGAATATCATATATTTGTAGAAAAATAAAGGGGATACCCTAAAGACAACTTGCAAAATAAAGGGCCTTAATATATTTGGTAGACAGGGTTTGATTTTACAAAAATGAAAGAAGTATAAGGAATGACAATAGAGATTTTCACAATGTGTGACCGGAGGATACGAGATATCCAGGATATGAGGTATCCAAGGCTATTCATTGCAATATTGAATTAATATGGATAGAAAGATGGAACCTTACGCCCTTCTACACACATGGTAGCTCCGTTCTTTTATTTGGCGTCTCCGACTTTTGGACATATATGTCTTTTATCATTCGTCTTATTCAAAAATTTAGTGTAAACATCAAAAAAATCTAAGTCATATATAAAGAACATTTAATGATAAAACAAATCATAATAAAATAAATAATATTTACATACTTTCTGAATAAGATGAACGTTAAAAGACGTGTCAAAAAACTCTAAAGGGAGCACTATTAGGCAGGCGCCTGCAATATCAGCATTTGTGCAGGGACATGCCGTGTACATGCATGCTGACCTCGCGCAAAAAATTCCACTATCGCAAAACATTTTTTCTAATAAATGAAAATGTGGAAAAACAGTAGAAATTTAGTAGAATTTTTTGCGCCCGCACGATTTCGCAAATATACGAGCAAAAAATCTCTCGACGTGAAAAACAGAAAACAAAATAAAATTTATAATAAACAGAAAACAAAAGAAATCTATAATAAACAGAAAACAAAATAAATCTATAATAAATCAGACCTCGCGCAAAAAATTCCACTATCGCAAAACATTTTTTGCAGTAAACGAAAATGTGGAAAAAGCAGTAGAAATTTAGTGAAATTTTTACTAACTGAATGCTAACTATTGGATTAATCCTGGAAGTACCCACGATCCAACAGCCGACCGCGGCGCCTAGCGTTTGGCCGGCGCGCAGACGCATGCGAAATAGCGCTGCCGAAAATTAAAAGCGTTAAATAAAAAAGAACGGAGGGAGGGAGTACATTGTATGGGTAAAAGCTGCCGAGGCGGGCGGACGCGCTTGTAGCGCGGTGGTACGTCTCGCAGCTGGCGAGCGACCGGTCGGGAGTTCGACTCCCGGCCTCGCATCTGTGTCTCCGGGATTTAATCCCGGGCTTGGTACACCCGGGATTAGATCCTGGGGAGCTCACGTGCGCGTTTAGTGGGACTCCGCGTGCCCGCGGACTCATTCAGTTCTTGTGTGCTCACCGAACGCGCACGTGTGTGTGGGGGGTGCGTGTGTTAGGTGTGAGTGTGTGTGTGTGTGCGTTCGTGTTGTACCTCTATCATCAAAAAAAAAAAAAAAAACTGCCGAGGTGGCGCTGCGCGCACACGCCGGAGGCGCGAGTGACGGCGGTGCAGCGCAAGTGCATGAGTAGGGCGCCGCGCGAGCGCGACAGAGTGCGCGGCAGTGGCGAGCCCGACGACGGGTGAGGGGACGGCGGATGCAGCATCCGCCCGACGACGCTCGCACAGGAGACGGATGAGGCGGTGTGCGTGCGTGGCACTGTGGCTCGCGGGAATCCGCCGATATATAACCAATGGAATCCAGCAGGATGTAACCCATTGTGGTATTTGGGAATCCACCAGGATCCTCTCAGGGGGGCTAGACTAGCGGTAGAGCATGCTCCCGGTATATGTTAAGAAACTCTAGAAAATCAAATAAAACAGATCGGGCTCTCCAAACTATTTTGAAAAGCTCGTGAATTTCAGTTTGACGGCAAATAAATTGATCAATAATCAAGCCCAGTTATAAAGAACACCCTTGAACTGGTTGGACTCTCCCAGCGATTCAAAAAACTCTCCAAATTCATCTTACAAGAAATAAGTAAGATCGATTCTGAAAGAACCTCCTAAGAGTATTCGTAGCGGCCACTCCAAAATACTATGGCTTTGAATATAGTAGCTGATAGAGGAAAGAAATTTTTAGAGTGTAGTGTAACTGTGAAGGAAATTTAGACAAAAGGATAGAAAGAACGGTTGTTATTAATGAAATAGAAGGTGATGATAGAAGTTCGGGGCATCCATGTTCTGACACGTCAAAAGCTCACTCTAACATGGTCCCTTGAAATGCTCTCGAGTCAAACGGAGCGAATGGCAGAGGTGGGGGTGTGTCGGCATCGCGAGGTCAAAGCGGATCCCGATCAAGCGCGCGGGCGGGTTCAATTCAGTGGTCCACCGTATCGGCGTCGCAAGCAAGTCGCCGGGGCCCGTATTCGCCGTTGAAAATCGCTCCGCCTATTGGTAATGGTATCTGCCCGGCGCCGGGAGAGGCGAGACGTCAACAGCTTCACCACTTGATGCGTGCCGTAGAAATCAAATTTCGCATCAACGCCCTGAGCCTAGTAGGGCCCTGTTCATAATCACAGTTCAGTGAAATCCTTAAGTGTCAAGTATTATAGCTGGCTAGGTTGTCACCGTAACATTTTTCACCGATCATGGATGGAGATTTAATATAATAGGCATAAGCCATGCGTATTCAATTTTTTTTTTTTTGCAGTTAATTGTTGTTGCAGCATTACGCAGGACTTTTACTTTGAGCTAGGCCATATGCAATATTGTGATATAGAAGTGAGAACAATCTCTCTAGCTAGCTATTAATTATATGGACCATCTACGCATCAAGAAAATGTTCTTGGATGTCAGTCGAACTGCAGGTACAGCACGAACGACTCCCGCTGGCCGGAGCGCCATCTCCATCCTCGGCACATACACATAATTGAAGCATTGAACATAGTCATCACGTATGCACACCTATAAATGCACCGATACATGTATTGTACTCCCTCCGTTTTTCTGTTTGACGCATTTGACTTTTTGGTACATCTTTGATCATTCGTCTCATTCAAAAAATTAGTATAAAGACGTAAAAAAGTAAGACATATTTAAATTCTATTGATAAAACAAATCACAACAAAATAAATGATATTTACAAAAATAATTTGAATAAGACGAATGGTCAAAGACGTGTCGAAAAGTCAAAGGCGTCAAACAAAAAAATGGAGGTAGTATATATATTTTTACCGGATTAAAGCACACCGACGACGATGCAACCGAGCAGAAACATAAACACATAGATGATCGAAATAGTAAAATTTCATCTTTGACATAGTGCAATGTTAGCCTTTCAAGAGTGTAAATTCAGGTGCTAAAATTAATCTGAATTTTCATTTGACTGATGGTTAGCAAAACCGTTTTATACAGTATTGAAATGTGCACATACAAAAACTTCAGCTTCAACTAACTCCATCTTAAAACAGAGTTTTCCTTAGCCGATATCTATGATTGCAGAGATGTCAAACTTTGACCAAACACCTATGGTTGCAAAACTATCAAAGTTATACAAATAAAATAGGCATGGAATGGAGTTGTGGAAGCTTTAAAAAAACATGGTTAGAAACCATAGTAATATGCATAACAACGCCCATCGTGAGCAACCCACTCTCGCCCGCTGGCCCCCACCTCCATCATCGTCACCACCGCCTCTGCCTCCTCTAGGCCCTCCAACCTGCGCCTCCACCTCCTACCCTCCCATTAGCGTTCACTCCTCACGCACCTCTCGCTTGCAGCCAGTTCCATCGGGATTGACCCCCAATTAATCCCCTCCAAATTTGCTTCCCCGCTGAACCAGATCTCACCCATTCTAGCCTCAGATTTCTTTAGGACCGCTCCCTCGTAGCAGGTTGTGATAGGATCCCATAACCCTCAAGGTAGGGTCGTCGACGAGATTGTCCAACAGGTGCAGGCTCATGAACTCATTGACTCTGGTGACGGGAGTAATGGCGAAGGTGGCATGTGTATCCTGCATAGATTGGCCTTGAGGAATGGGAAATCCTCCTTAGTGGGCGTGCCTCCTGTTCTGTAGCCCCTTGACAAGCCGGTTGACTTTGGGAACGATTGGTGCGCTATCCCTCCCGCCTAGGTTCTACTTCCAACGTAAAAGTGTCTCCTTGTCAAAGAGGCAGTCGGAAAATATTCTATTATCTCACTCCCTCCCACTTTCCCGCCGCTTGCTCTGCCCTTCCTCGCTGCTTGTGGGGCAAAGGCTCCGTACGTCATCTTCGTGACTGTAAAGTCCGCCGTCCCCCCAAGGCATCTAGTCGTCCTCCCTGTCACAGCAAGATGCTCGGCGCTGGAGGAAGCTTACACTGAGTGTGCCATCATTGTCTACGTCATGGATGATATCATCGCAGGTTCAAGGCAGATTCACCGCATCATCACCAAGCACTTCCAGATCGCCCGAGAGTTATTATCTAATCCAACGCAACTCCACAAGGAGCTACTTCATCCTCTGCTCTACCGCTGAGTTCTACAAGGTCTTGGTGTGTCGTCTGCGGCATTCTTGCCGAGGGCCTCAACCTCAACTTGTGCCTTTAGACAAAATTTCTTCAGGCAAAATCCTTCCTAGCCCGCTACAATGTTCACCTCTACATCAAGGGTGTGACTCTCCAAACGTGGTCTACCGAAACTGTCGTCGCATTGGTTGAGCCACAGATATTCTGGTGCCTGAGCTTGACGATCCTCAGACGGAGCATGAAGAGGCCTGCGTTCGTGTGTGGGTTTGGGTGGACGATGCTAATAGTCTGCCCAAGCTAGCTTGCCTCCAGATCGAGGAGCCGGGGTTCGTTGTGGATTGCAATGCTCTGCCCTCGCACGCTAGCACACCATTTCATCCTCCACATTGACCAGGTATTAGACTATGACCCCCTATATTTGAGACACAATACTCTTCTTTGCACAACGACTTCAGTGGTTGTCCCTCTAAGCTGTCTTCACTGGAGGAGGAGCAGGTCAGCTTGAAGTGCCACGGCTTAATCTGGTTCCTCGGTGTAGTTGACGGCTCGCCTGAGCATCAAGCTTCGATTCACCAGAGGTTACCTCCTCTTCAGCAAGACATCGATGATGATCAACATTCATTGACGACCATCTGGCTAGCATCCGCAACCTGTGGGAGGACGCGTCGAGGCCATCAGGAACAACAGCAGCCTAGAAGAGGACAAACCCCTCATCGACAACATCACGGTAGACATCGGTTGCGCCAACGCTCGGGCAAGGCAGTGCTCCCAAAGACGTTAGTGCTCGCCTCTCACGGTGGCTCTTTACATGTCTCAATCCCTCCAGTCGCATCGACCAAGGCGCAAAAAGGCTATGCTAAGGCAGCATATGGATAGGCCTTCTCGTCATCTTCTGCTATTGTCTCCGCACCTCCAATGGTGGTGTATACCCTTTTTGTTTATCCTTTGGAGCTCCAGGAATCCCACCTCCGCTTCCATGTTTCTTCTTTGATCCCATGAATGAAGAAGCTCTCTATCCAGCCCCTTTGAAATTGCAGGTACATATGCAGTCGGATGTTGCGCCCACCCAAGAACCTTTGCAAGTACATGTGTCGCCGCAAGAAGCTAATGACAAGCAAGGTCCCATGGTCATTGATCCACCGCCCCTCATTGTAGCTCTGAAAAATAGGATCCTCTGCCTTGTCATCTTTTAAAGTGCTCGAACTCGTCAAAGGTCCAGACTCACTCATCTGCATGAAAGTGATGCTAACACAAAATTCTTCCTTGCAAAAGTTAATGCTAGGAAGAGAAGGAACACAATTGTCTCCCTCCAAACTTAGTTTGGTTGGGTAATAGATGTGTCGGATTTAGACCATGAAATTTTGCGCCACTTTTGTTGTCTACTAGGGACCAAAGTACGAAGGAGCCACTCCTTTATTTATGATTCCCTCGTCATCCCTTGGCTTGAGTTGGTCAATCTTAATCTACCCTTCACTAAGGATGAGGTCCACCAGGCAATTCTAATGCTCCCTCCGGACAAGACACCGAGGCGTGATGGACTCACAAGCATCTTAAAGAGGATATGTTGGTGGCACTTGGGAAACTTTGCATCGGCAACACTACCGGCCTTCATCCACTTAACTCTGTGCATATACATAGCTCTATTGCCTAAGAAGTTGAAACTTGGAAGCTTCCTTGGTGGCAGATTTCAAGTCCATGAGCCTTTCCCACAACGTGGAAAAAGTGTTCTCCAAAGTGCCTGGACGAGCTGGTGTCCCCTTGCCAAAGTGCCTTCATCAAAGGCCGTTGTATCTAGAATAATTTCTTACTTGTTAGGAATACTATCACAGGGTTCCACCATAGGAAACTATGTTCCTTTTTTCTGAAGTTGAACATCGTGAAGGTCTTCAACACTATCAATTGGGAATACATTCTTGAGTTGCTCCAGCATCTAGGGTTTGGGCAACAATGGTGGGAATTTAATGCAATGTTGTTGTCCTCGACTTCCTTGAGCGTCCTGCTCAACGGAACGCTGGGACTAGCTTCATTCACCAGCGTAGCCTCCGCCAGGTAGGCCCACTCTTCCCTCCACTGTTCATAATCTCTTTGGAGCCTCTCTCCAAACTCTTCAAGCTAGCCTCCTCTCCCCATTACCTGGGCCATGGATCTCTCTGTACGCAGATGATATCTCCCTATTTGTTGAGCCAAGTTCTCAGGACCTACAAATCATTAGAGCAGCCCTACTTATCTTCTAGGGGCAACACAGGGCATGCGGTGAATGGGGAAAAAGTGAGCTTTATCCTATTCACTGCAACCAACTCTTGGACAATCAGGTACTGATTAATCTCCCAATTCAAAAGAAAAGTTTCCCTTGTAGGTACTTGGGACTACCTCTGCGTTTTACCAAGCCAAGGAAAGTTGGTGTGCTTCTCATCAAGAAAGTGAGATCTAAGCTGGCCTTCTAGAAAGCCAAGCCCCTCTCTTGAGCAGGTCATCCGGTTCTCATTAACTCCATCCTTACCTCTATGCCTGACTATTACTTGATGGTTTTCAAGCTAGAGAAATGGGCGTCCAAAAAGATTGACAAGGTGAGCCACAACTTCCTCTAGAAAGGGGAGCGAGGCTGCAATGATTGGCATTGCCTAGGGAAAGTATCGTGGTCTAAGAGTTTAGGAAGCCTAGGTATCAAGGACATCAATTATCATGGTCGGGCATTGTACCTTATATTAGGTGGTTGTAGTTCAAGTGGACAACTTCATAGATCTTGTTCTAACACCAAGTTGTATTGTGACGGTGTGTATAGGGATCTTTTTGCGGTGGCCATGTGTGGTGACGACCGAAAAGCAAACTTATGGTGCTTGCCCTGGTTCGAAGGGAGGCCTTTGTTGCTTGCCGCGCCTCTCTGTTATCTGCTTATTAAGGGGCAAGGACCCTCAGTGCATAATGCCATTGTTAGTGGCTCTTGGATTCGCCCCTTACTGCACTTGGATACTGCAAAACAGCTAGCGGAGTTCCTCGCATTGTGGCACACAGTTAACTATCTTGCCCTACAAGACTCGATGGAGGATATATACATGCGTTTGGAAGTTCATGATAGTAGTCCTTACACCGCAAAGTCGGCCTATGCTTTGCAGTTTGTGGGTTCCTACAGGGACCATACCTATCCTCGAATCTGGAGCACTAACGCAACACATAGGGTTCGTTTGTTTGGTTGTCTTGCCATCCAAAATAGGTTGCATACCGCAGATGGACTCACATTACAAAGGTGGCCGCACCCGCCCTTCTGTGTCCTCTGTGGTGGCAGGAGTGAAACATCTCCTCACTTGTTCCTTCTTTTCCTGTACACGTGATAGGTATGCACTTTGGTATGCAACCACCCGCGGAGCCGCGGGATCATTAGGACTCCGCCCTCCTGCATCTCTACACTCGGCGGTTGGTGGGACGGGCAATAGGGAGGTCAGCACTCTAGGAGAAAAGATAATGGCATCATTCTTTACACTATGTAGAATCTGTGGAAGGAAAGCATTAGCCTTTTTTTTTTTTGCAGACATCTAAATCGTCTTTTGCGGTGGCCTACCTAGTTGTTGAGGACTTTTTGCTTAGAACCCTGGCTTTCATCGGGTCTTGAGTGACCAAGTAGTCCTAATGCTTTTCGGTCAACTGGTTGTTTTGAAGTTTTGTACTTCATAAACCTTTTTCTTTTACCTTCAAATTCAATGAAGTTTTAGGCCCTTCGTCTAAGTTTTTTTTTAAGAAAAGAAACCATAGTAGAGTTATCGAAAGATGTTCTAGTTTTGCACTACACGTCTTCACTTTTTTTTAAACCATGATGGTATATATTAGAAACCAGTTATATGTTGAAAAATACCATTGGGTATAAATACCCTTAACCTGCATATATATAACCCTTTCCCATGCGTGTCTGGTCGTACTAGGACTTGGAAGGAGGTTGAATTTGTAGTGCACTAGCTAGTGCGTAAGAGCCATGCATGTTTTTTTTTCCCTGGAGCAAGAGCCATGTTAATCAGGAGCACGACACGTCCGGTTGGGCTCAGTTCAACGGTCTGCGTCCAAAACCGACACAGGAAGGAAATAACGCTGCCTGCAGTTGCCTGTTGCGATCTGGGCGGTCAAAGAGGAGCATACGGCAGGGAATCATCGCCGTCAATCACTTTCGGACGGTCAAACATGATGGGCAGCAAACGGACACATTTTGCTGGAGCAGCCGCTCTGATCTCACCAAATGATCGTATCGCCCGTCGGTTTTGAGCAAAGAATCAACTGGTCGTGGCCGCATGCGGCATGCATGTCAACGTGCATTAACCTACACGCTCCGGAGGAAGCAGGGATCCGCGCCACACATTGCATAGCATCTGTCGCTAGGTCGGTCCTGCTCCGCCTCGTTCAGGAATATTTGATGCTCGTAGGACACGTGAAAGTAAATGCTGTTTGTAACGTAATTCATGTCATCTATAAACATTGCTCGAATATAATGATAGCGATGGTTGCAAGCTTTTGTAAGAACCTCATCGCACACAAACTTTCTTAATTCTCTTGTAGAGTTCACTCTTGCATTAGAGATATCTAAAATATCCATACATGATCCATCTCCTTCACACATCATCACACATTATATTGCAAACCTTATAGACGGCTTATAGACAATTTACGTGGACCATTATACACGCTCTTAGTTGTTACTTAACTTTATTATGTTCACATGACATAACACAAGGAGAGAAAACCTTATTTGTCATAGCGTCCATCTTCTGCGTCATTGCATTTCAATTTTATTCCCCCTCTAAATATGCCATTGGCGTCAAGACCGTGAATGTAAAGTGGTATAAAGCCACCGTAATGCCTAAAATACCCTATATGATAAATAAATTAAGACCTAATTTGCTATGGCGTCCCTCTTTTGCCTCATTACATTTCAATTTGTTCCGCTTTATTTATGCCATTGACATCAAGACTATGAGTTTATACTAGTATTAAGCCACTATAATGCCCCAAATACCTATTGTTCCTATGTGTATGATAAACTGATTAAGACCTTATTTGCCATGGCGGCCCTCTTCTACGTCCTTACGTTTCAATTTTATCCACTTTATGTATGTCATTGGCGTCAAGGCCATGCATGGCTTTAGGGTGGTATAAAGCCACCATAATGCCCAATATACCCATTGTTTCCATGTGTATGACAAACTGATTAACCATCCCACCTCGCATCCCTCGGTCCTCTCTCTCTCATTCTGTCCAACCATTCCCCCTCCTCCTCCCCATTTGACCAGCATTAGTGGCTATGGCGACCGCCAGTAGTAGTGGCAGCATTGTTGGAGAGCAACGGCGGTGGTGCCTCCTCCTCCACTCCGGCACTGTTTAGGAGGGATTCGGTGCTAATGGCCCTTTTCGGACCATTAAGATATGTCTCCTCTCTCCTACTAGACTACTTGACGTTAGTCTCAACTCTCAACGGCTCTAATGTTATCATTGATGCAGAGGAGTCAATGTCAACAACCCTTGTGTGGATGCCATCTATATCGACGGCCCGATCATCAACACCGAGTGTGTTTCTCGATTGTCAATATTTGGTTGTCAACATCGCTAACTAGTAATTGAGAAAAGAAACCATTTTCTTGTAGTGGAGAGGGCTCCAAAGGTGGTCGGACAACAAGCCCATATTATGTCGAATGTGTCTCCAAAGAGTGTGTGTGTGTCAGAGAGAGTTTTATACTTTGGCCCATTGAGGGGAGAGAGAGAGAGAGAGAGAGAGAGAGAGCCATTTGGCCGAGTTATCGCCACCTTGATGTTTCCCATGCTTTGCTGAGACGGCACTTATGGTGAAGAAGATGATTCATGGCAAGTAACATGTAGTAGGGGAGGGTGAGACAAACCGACTCAATGTTTAACGCGCAAAGGGGCAACCGCCTCCGTATTTAATGGAACCAAGCCCTTATGGTTTTCAACCTAGGGTGCAAAGGAATACAAGGGATTGACATAGTAAATTTCAAGTTTCTAGGTACTAAGCGAGGTTTCTGTAAGTTTAAAGGCTCGCCTTGTCTCTAGAGAGAGGCCAGAGAAGATAACATAGCATCCACATGGATGCCACGTCACTATTCCTTGTACAAATGTATAGCCTAGACAACATTTAACAGTGATGTGGAACACATGTAATTAAGCAACACCTCAGCATTTATGGAATACCTAGTGGTTTTGAGGTTAGGATGCCAACAGATACAATATAAATTAAAGGGGAACAAAATAAATTTCAAGTTTAAGTAGCTAAGGGAGATTCACAGATTTCTGAGGATGAATTTTTCATTATTTTAAAATTTGTGTTGCACGTATTATAATTATGTAACTATTTATAGCAAGCTCCACATCATATACATAGACAACACTAGACTACTGCTGCCTCTATTATGAAATATCAGTCATTTTGGACATTGACACGATCTCCAAAATAAAACTTTGATCATAAAAAACTTTTAAAAATTTATTTATAATGCATTAAAAACTATAATATTATGAAAGTTCTTTTCAAGACTAATATATATATATATATATATATATATATATATATATATATATATATATATATATATAATTTTTATGTTCTAAATCTAAATAGTTTAAAAGTTCTCTGTTGATAACTTTTGAAACTTTGACCTAGAACAAGTCAAAAACGACTACTATTTCATAACGGAGGGAGTAATATAATAGGTTGTCTATGCATGTCTATATTGACATATAGCACATTTTGGATATTGTTTTCTTCTTATAGCACTGTCCTATAATGCTTCTCTCTCTTCCATGTTATCCTGTGTTCTAAGTACATGGTATTATGGTAATACTTATATATAGCTAACGAATTCCGTTGTATGTACATGCATGACAACAAATGAAAAACACGAGGGGAAGTTTGTTTTTTGTCAATACCAACGACTAATTTGTTGGATGCAAAAAGCATCTTTGACTGACGAGGAACCAACCACTGAATTAGACCTTAGAAATGCTGAAAATTAGACCTTAGAAATGCTGAAAAATCGTAAAATGATGAGGCTACGCATGAGAAAAACTCATATTTTTGACATTGCTGATGTAAGTGTATAACTTTTATTTTCTCTTTCAACTTGAAGCTAGCAACTACTACGGATCGGGACTTCCCAAGCGATTCGTAAGGCCTGTGCAAGCGGTTCTAGAACCGCTTGCAGGCAACAGCGATTGATGCCCGAGGGGCATCACAAGCGGCTCCCAGAGCCGCTAGTGATGCCCCTCTGCAAGTGGTTCGCAGGGCGATGGCGCGGACGGGCTGGCAGGCCTGCACGTGGGCTCTCTCTGCAAGCGGTTGGAGGCACGAAGCGCTTGTAGAGTGGCATCTCCGCAAGCGGTTCAAAAACCGTTTGCGCAGACGTGCAGTACGTTTACCATCTGGTTAATTCATTTCTGGGCGGCGCAAATAGATATTTAAATATATATTTTGGCAGGAGATTTTTTTATTTATCGTTTAAATTTAAATACATATAGGATGAGCATATAATTAGCGATCAAACAAGCTTAAATATATTAGATAATACATGTAATAATGTACACTTTATATGCACCGGCCAAATTTACAAAGTTTATAATTAATATACATTATGCAAATGGACAAAACAGTTCATTTTTTTCTTGCAGTACTCTTCTTGACACTCTTTGACGACGTAGAAGTCGTCCCTAGTTCGTTCGTGTTGGAATATGATTCTCGATAATGGAACTCGCCATGGGAGTTAACGACCTCATCGAGAATGAAACCGAATAGTTGTTCTCGTAATGCGAACACCCGATGATGTGGTAACACTTCAGTATGTTTATCCATGTCGGGCTGCCAATTTAATTAAAGTGAAAAATAAATAAATAAATAAGTGCACCCATAATGTAAATTAATGGAGCACATAAGAACGTTATTAAGTTGTTGCTAGATGCATGGTTGCGTGCATATATATACGAACCTCTTCAGGAGTTTGAGGCTCAAGCTCGCCGTGGCACATCATTTGGATATAGTGGAACACATAGTAGCCACATAGGTTGTTTCCCGCAGATTGTTGTTTTACCTACGGTCGATGCGGGGCAATTACAGATCAGTAATAACAAAAAATATTAATTGACAAAGGGCAATTACGTCGTTTTAGCGTACCCAGTCGCTTAGCTTGACATCGAATTCCTTCTTAAAACGTTCTTTCTAAATCTCTTGAAAGTTCAGGAACGCCTTGTTAAGGAGGTCAATTATCCACTGGTATTCCTTTTGTGGTTTTCTCCGTGAGTGTTGGACGATGATCATGCTTTGGTCAAGCTTTATGATTATAAGGATCCAGTGGAACCTATTTATATATTGCAACAGTTATGACATGTAATTAAACAATATATAGTGTGCCATCAGGTGCCTTAAGCAATATAAGAACAAGATGTTAGTGAGGATATCAGCACGTACTTAAAGTTGAATGGCAGAAGTATGTATGGCTTGTAGTGTTGTTGTACTAGTCATGTACAACGTAGTCGTGGATTTCCTTTGGTTTTCCAGGGTATTGCCCGACTTCCTCGTTGACCAACCAAGGGTCAAGGAAGCCAATCGAGTTCGGCTTCTGCTTTCTAAGTCTTTGTATCTCCATTCTACAGAAAATGGGTTAATTGAGTTAATTAATTAGGGTTCTCGGCAAGCAGCATATATAGATATATACACATCTTATGGAGTCGACACTCAGGCACCAGCAAGTCATGAAGGATACGTTGACGGCGTCTGCATGGTACACATTGTACCAGTCTTCAAAATCAAGATTTATCAATTGATCATTCCCTCGAAACAAATGTTCTTCTTGAAACGAGACGCAACAATGAGCATATCCCCTGGCGGACTTGTGTTCGTACCATTCATGCGCGCGTCGCATCTTGACCGATAGTTTTCGTATGTCCTTAGGGTCTAGCAACGGCTGGCCCAGCTTAAATAGCCACCTGACTTGTGCCATTGGAAGATCATCAGTTAATCCACGGACGGCTTCTATGTTATCAAGGCCAGCTTCCCCCATGAAGTCATACTCCATCTGTAGATGTTTTGCCTCCTCCTGTTCTTCCTTGCTCATGTATGTGCCCGAAGGTTGTTTACTCTTGAAGACGTGCTTTCTGATAGTTCTTTGGTAGTCGGTACAGAGAGGCGGTCGGTGATGAACAGTTGTAGCGAAGAAGTCCGCGATCTTTGAATCAATTCGTTCCTTTGGCGGTGGATTTGTTTTAACTTTATACCTCTCTATCCATGCGTCCACAGCTTTTTTCGACTCGCTCTTTAGCTCCTCAGTCGTCATCTCATAAGGTGTTTTTTCAGGTTCCTTCATTCTCTGTCTGAATGGGAAACCGGCCGCCCTGCTGCTTGGTGTCGTTCTAGCTGCAGGAATGCTCCTTTTGATAGCAAGCTTCTTACTAGGGGGAGATGCCGGCTCCGTTGTTTTCCTCGGAGGCTGCTGCTTCCTTTTGCTTTGAGGGGCTGGCGGCGGTGTTGGGCTTCTGCGCATAGCGCTAGCGGGTGGTGGAGTGCTTTGTCTCACCGGCGAGGCGTTGCGTGGTGGCGTGGCCTGTCTTGGTGGAGGAGGTAAGCTCCGTCTCGGTGGAGTGTTCTGTCTCGGTATAGATGTCACCTCTGCACCATTAGGAAACACGATGTACTTCTTTCGTCAGAGGATGATGTTATGGACGGCCTCTCCAAGCTTGGTCACATCGTCTCCTCCAGCAATATCGAGCTCCATATTCTCAAATCCGGCCACCACCTCGTCCACCGTGACCTTGGAGTATCCCGCGGGTATAGGATTACAGTGGAATGTCTGGCCCGACTCCACCGGGAAGGCCAAAGCGTAAGCCACCTTGAGGGTGAGGTTGTGCAGTTGGATGGGGCACGGTGATGTCGTCCACGGGATAACGGGCCTGCAATTCGTCGGTCGACACGTTGTTTGACGCGTAGCTGCTTCGTCGACCGGAGGCCGGGGGACTAAGCACGTTGTCCGGAGGCATGACGACAACCCCACCTGGTCTTTGAAGATTGGCGATTGCAGCATGCACTTCCCGTTTTAGCATTTCTGCCATGTTTTCCTTATGCTCCTTGAGCTCCCGTTCGATTTTGTTGACTCTGTTGTGTTCTCTTACTTTTCTTCTTTCCCGGCTCCGGTATGTGGCTTGATCATTTGAGAAGCCAGCCATCCACGGCACCTGCTTGCCAATTCCTCGTGTCCTTCCTGGATGCTCTGCGTTTTCGAGTGCGTAGGTAAGCTCGTCATTCTCCCTGTCTACACCAAGGATCCTGCACGTTGCTTCTCGATGGCTTCCGCAATCCTTTCTTTCACGGGTTGCACTTGTGGTGCCATCTCCAGCTTGCCATCATCCTTCAGCCTCCCTCCGTGGCCCAAGGTCCAGTTGCGTGAGCGGAGCTCCCAGTCTTCTGTTTCTGGTACTATACCCTTTTTTTTAAGCTCATCTTTCTGCTTCTTCCATTTTGGCATAGCCTTAATGTAACCACCGGACCCGAGATGGTGGTGGTATTTTTTCTTCTGTGCATTGGCCTTGTTCTGCTCAGTCGCGGCCTTGCCTTCAGCCGATAGTTTGTACTCCTCGAATGCTTGCCAGTGATCCGCTAGCTTCGGATACATATTGAAGTCTGGGGTTGTTCCGGTCTCCACACACTTTTTACTGAGCTCGCTCTTCCACGACTGAAAGCATAACGCCATCTTGCTCAGAGTAAATTTCTTGCACTTGTTTTCGTAAGCCGTCGGAATCGTGAAGTTTTCCTTTATATCCTTCCAGAGCAGCTCTTTTGTAACCGTAGGAACCTTGGGCCATGTCTTGATGTTAATAGGGACGTGATCCCTCACAATGACTCCGCAGGCGTTGTTGAAGGGGGCAAGTGCCGACATAGGGGCTTCTGGCTTCCCAGTGGCTGAAACTTGAGTAATGACGTACTTTGTCGACGGCTTTTTGTTAGGGCCTCGTATTTGCTTGGATTGGCTGTTGGACGTTTCCGGCTTAAAAAAAACAGGAACACGTGTCAGAGGCTTGTTGCTATGAGACGTGTAAGGAACGGTCATTTTAGTGTCCAGGGTATATATACCTCACTGCCGTCGACATTAGTTTCATCGGTGAGAGCCTGGATGGACTGATCACTGGTTTCAGCCTAACCGGTTGGATCACCGGCTTGTGCATGGATGGCGTGATCACCGGCTTGAACCGAGGCGGCCTGGTCACCAGCTTGAGCCGAGGCGGCCTGATCACCCATTGGATCTACCGGGTTAGCCTCAACGTAGCTTATGAGGGTGCCCATCGCGATTTCGTTAAGTAGAAAATCATTTCCCACATTGAAATCAAGATCATCGTTTCCGGAGTGCGCCATCTATCACTGTGCATGCACGTGAAATAATAAAACATTTAATACAACATATATATCTCTTTTTATTTGAATACAACATTTGAATACAATATTTGAATACAACATATACATCTCTTAGATGTCATCCATCTCGACACCCATCAAAACGTACAATATTTGAATACAATATTTGAATGTACAGTTTTGAAATGTACCCATCTCGACACCCATCAAAACGTACAATATGTGAATACAATATTTGAATGTACAGTTTTTAAATGTACACATCTCGACACCCTCTAAACTACTAGGTTTTAGCCTTAGATGCCATTCACAAATGAAAGGTGCTCGACGGCGAGATCGATGATTTCCTTGTACCCTCCACAGAAATTGGCAAATAAATCTCAACTTGAATATCGAAGCTGAACATACTTAAGCCATCTATCTCCTCCATTTCAATTTTTTCAAGTTTCAAATGTAGCATGTGCATGTCATCTTTAACAACACCTTTTTAGCCACCAAGTTCACATACACATGCAAATTTCTTTAGCTGCATAAACCCAACTAGGAACCCTAGCTAAGCTTAGATAGGGTGTTTGGCGGTTGCCGTCGGGAGCTCCTAGAAAACCTACTCCAGCTCCCTAGCGCCATTTCGATTTCTAGAGCTGCAACCGAGGCCATCCAGCCCTTACACCCTAGCTAAAACCCTCATATCCCAAGCACATTGCAAATCAAGTCAAGCAACCAAGGAAGTAATGACCAACACAACCTCCAGAGCCCTTGCTGCTGCCCCAAGTCACAAGGCTGCAAGAGGGAAGGGAAGAGGAGGAAGTGATCCAAGCAGCCAGGTAGGACAGTAAGGAGGAGCAGGAGCTAGGAGGCTGCACACCCCCATCCTTGGGAGGGGAGGGAGCATAGCATCTATAACCCATAGGATCCTTTTGAACATCCCAAGCATATTGCAAATCAAGCCAAGCAGCATCATCCAGCAACATCCAGCAAATCATAGAGCAAGATCCAACAACATCCAGCAGCATCACAGTGAGGAGATGGAGGAGGCGAGAGCAGGGATAGAGGGGAGCATCACAGAGAGCAGGAGACTACACCCCAAACCCTAATCCAGCAGCATCACAGAGAGGGGAGACAGCATCCCAAACCCTAAATCTGGCAGCATCACAGAGCAACATCCAGCAGCATCACAGAGCAACATCACAGGAGTTCAAGTCACAGATAAGGGAGGGGAGGGAGCGAGGCGGCTGGGAAATCCGTCGAACAGCATGTGTGCATCATAGAGCAGGGGGTGAGGAGAAAGAGGGGGCTCGATACCTCGGCCCTTCGTCTTCAAATCGGCGGGGAGATTGTCCACAGAGAACGGAACCGAGGGGCTCGCCTGCGAAGGGGCTCGACGACAGGGTGGGCAGAGCCGGCCTGTGCGGTGCTCGACGGCGAGGTGCGCGGTGCTCAACGGCGAGGTGCGCGGAGTGTCAGGGAGGCGGCGCGGAGGTGTAGGCGATGGCGTCGAGGACGACGGCGCGGTGGCGAGGACGGCGTGGTGGCGAGGACGGCGGTGATGGCTTTGGGAGTCTGGGACTTAGAAAAATTTGGGTGGAAAGGAAAGGGCGAGGAAGAGGAGTTATATGGTACAGCTGTCTACAAGCGGTTGTGAAAATACCTCTACAAGCGGTTCGTAGTCTTAACCGCTTTTAGAGAATACTTTTACAAGCGGTTTGTAGAACGAACCACTTGTAGAAGACCGTAGCGCGAAATTAAAATTTCGGCATTTCGCCCGCGAAACAGTAAATGCCTCTGCAAGCGGTTGGTGATACAAACCGCTTGTAGAGGTCACTTCTACAAGCGGTTGGTAGCACGAACTGCTTGTAGAAGTGGGGCACACGTGGCGAGGCTTGGGACTCTGCCTAAAATGTTTAAGAAGGTTTGCGCCCTTGTCATGTTGAATTGAAACTTACTCTCACTTGGCTAGCGCGTGGCGTTTAAGTGCGGGCTCCCCGTGCTGGTCGTGGGTTCGAGCCCCGCTTGCGCCCCGTTGTTTTATATTTTTTTTATAAATATGTACTGAGCCCATTATTTTGTTCGAAAAATACTGAAAAATCTTTTTTTATATTACTTTCAATTCTAAATATGTGCTTAACCCATTATTCTTTACAAAAATACTAAAAAATTTGTTTTGGCATTACTTTCATTTCTAAATATGTACTTAGCCCATTATTTTTTTTCAAAAAACTAAAAAATCTTTTTTACATTACTTTCATTTCTAATATGTACTTAGGCCATTATTCTTTTCAAAAATACTAAAAAAATTTGTTTTGGCATTACTTTCATTTCTAAATATGTACTTAGCCCATTATTTATTTCCCAAAAACTAAAAAATCTTTTTTTACATTACTTTCATTTCTAATATGTACTTAGGCCATTATTCTTTTCAAAAATACTAAAAAAATTTGTTTTGGCATTACTTTCATTTCTAAATATGTACTTAGCCCATTATTCTTTTCAAAAATACTAAAATATATTTTTTGGCATTACTTTCATTTCTACATATGTTGCCATTATTCTTTCCAAAAATATTGCTTCCATCTTATAAATTCTTAGAAATGCTATTACATGATAACATAGTTCATACAACCACATAGGTCATCCTAATCATTTACATTTTTTGTCTTTACAATTCTTCCTTCATCGTGATCGCGGCGTATGTGCGGAGCATCCATGCCTATGTCATCTAGGATGCTTAAGTCAACATCTACTGCAAATGGAGGGATCTCATCGAACTGATCGTACTCTTCCTCGTCAGTAACGTCCTCTACTCCGACAATCCTTCGTTTGCAATGGAGAACCACGTGTCGCTTTGGCTGTTCCTTCTTCTTGTCTTTGATTTGATTCTTCTTTGGTCTGTTTGACATGTCCAATACGTAGAAGACCTGTCTCACCTCGTTCGCGAGAATAAATGGTTCTCTCAAGTAGCCGACTTCTTGGAGGTCGATGGTAGTCATGCCGTATTTGTCGGCATTCACGCCGCCTGCGTTTGGTTTTACCCATTGGCACTTAAACAATGGGACCTTCAAAGGCCCATAGTCGAGCTCCCATATCTCTTCTATGAATCCATAATATGTGTCCACCCTGCCTCTATTGTCGGCGGCTTCTATACGGACACCGCTGTTCTGGTTTGTGCTATTGTTATCTTGTGATCTCGTGTAGAATGTGTAACCATTTATCTCGTACCCCTGCCATCTCACTATTTCAACGGATGGTCCCCGAGCCAGGCGTTGCAACTGTTCATTGTTGGACTTGCTCTTGAGGATATGGTTTTGTAACCATGCGCCGAAAGAATCCATGTGTCTCAGTGTTATCCACGTATCAGTCTTCTCTAGGAACTGGAGATGTAGAGCATTCTTGTGTTGGAGGACATACGGGACGGCCACTGTCGATTGCTTCAACACAGTGAAATGTGTTTGCTTAAATGTCTGAAGATCGTTGCATGCAACTACTTTTCTTTCAAGTGTCCCTTTACCTCATAGCCTACCCTCATGGCGTGATATAGGGACACCGATGGGGTCTAGATCATCAATGTAGTCCACACAGAACTCGACCACCTCCTCTGTCACATAACCCTCGGCAATGCATGCTTCTGGCCGAGAACGGTTACGTACATACTTCTTTAGTACGCTCATGTACCTCTCGAAAGGAACATCTTTGTGGAGATAAACGGCCCAAAAATACCTATCTCTTTGCTTAGATGAACAGTGAGATGAACCATGATATCAAAAAAGACAGGAGGAAAGATCATCTCGAGGCTAACCACACTTTGTACCACGTCAGCCTGCAACTCACCCAGTTTTTTTGGATCGATGACCTTCTGGGAAACAGTGTTGAAAAACGAACACAGCTTTGTGATTGTCCCCCTTACCCACTCGGGCAGTACACCTCTTAAAACCACCGGAAGCAACTGTGTCATCAGCATAAGATAGTCATGGGATTTTAGATGTACAATTTTGTTCTCTTTCATACTTACGAATCTCTTTACGTTCGACGAGTATCCGGAAGGGACCTTCACATTGCTAAGACACTCTATCACGCTTTTTTTTCTCTTCTTTGCTTGGAGTATAACTCGCTGGCCGTAGGTACAGTTGTTCCGTACTTCTTTTTTCAGGGTGTAGGTCCTTTCTGATACCTAGGACTTCAAGGTCGTTCCGAGCACTCACTGTATCTTTCGATTTCCCGTACAGATCTATATATCCTAGGAAACTCACACAGACGTTCTTGGTGATGTGCATGAAGTCCAGTGAGTGGCGAACATCCAAATCTTCCCATTAAGGCAAGTCCCAAAATATTGACTACTTCTTTCATATGGGTGCATGGCCATCATCATCATTCGGCACAGATTTGCTTTCCGGACCCTTTCCAAAAACTACCTTCAAATCCTTCACCATAGCAAACACCTGCTAGCCACTTCGATGCCTCGGCTGAGAACGATGTTCTTCCTCCCCGTTAAATTCCCTGCATTTCTTCCGCAACGCGTGGCTCCGAACAAGAAACCTGCGATGCCCCATGTATACCATCTTTCGAGAGCCTTTCATGTACATGCCATCGGTTTGATCCAAACACTGCACACACGCTTTGAAGCCTTTGCCAGTTAGGCTAGACAGGTTACCAAGCGATGGCCAGTCGGTGATTGTTACAAATAACATTGCACGCAGGTTGAAATACTCCCTTTTGGATTCGTCCCAGACCTTTACACCGTTCCATAACGTTTGAAGATCTTCTACCAAAGGTTTCATGTAGACATCGATATCATTTCCTGGTTGCTTGGGGCCTTGGATCAACAACGGCATCATTATGTACTTTTTCTTCATGCATAACCATGGAGGAATAGTATACACACATAGTGTGACTGGCCAGGTGCTATGGCTGCTGCTCATGTCTCCGAAAGGATTCATCCCATCGGTACTCAAACCGAACCTTATGTTTCTGACCTCGTCTGCGAAGTCTTTGTACTTCGATCGACCAATCCTCCACTGCGAGCCATCTGCCGGATGCCTAAACATTCCGTCGACCTTACGCTCTTCTTTGTGCTAACGCATCATCTTCGCATGCGCTTTGTTTGCAAACATACGCCCGGCCTTGGAATCGAGAGAAAATACCACAACGCTTTTGCGGTGCTCTCTTCTTCACACGCACCCCATCTACTTCACGGATCGTCACGCGCCGTCTTATACCGGGTTCCTTGCACACCGGACAGGCATCCAAGTCGGCATATTCACGCGATATAGGACACGATCGTTCGCGACATGCATGTATCTTCCGTACTTTCAATCCTAAGGGACACAGGACCCGTTTGGCTTGATCGTGGATTACGGCGGTGTTATCTTCCGGGAGCAACTTCTTTATGAGCGACAGCAACTCATCGAAACTCTTATCTGACACACCATTCACAGCCTTTCATTGCATGAGCTCCAGTGTAGTGCGTCGCTTCTTGTGCCCCTGACCACAATTTGGGTACAAAAGAGTTCTCTGGTCCTCCAACAATCCCCGGTACTTCCTATATTGTTTGTCCTCTGTGATATCTCCCTCTGCGTCACGCAGCATCTGGTCGAGGTCATCATCCACACCAAACTGATCACCTTGTGTATCTTCAACGTCCTCGTATGTCGTCGCGTCCGGCATACCATGCATCATATGTCACTTCCTCTTCATCGGCTTCTTCTTCGTCTTCTATGCTGGTATGCTCTACTTCGTCGTGGTGAGTCCAACATGTATAGTTCGGCATGAAACCTCTCATCAACAAGTGGCCCTGTATCCGTCCTCGCATTGAATGCTCTTTCTCGTTCCTGCAATCTACGCACGGACACCGTACGAAGCTTTCTGGAGGCAAGTCTCGAAATACGACATCAAGAAAAGCATTCACGCCATCGATGAACTCCCTTGTCCGACGATCCGCATACATCCATTGCCAGTTCATCTGCACCAATTAAATTAATAAGAACGCTTATTATATTTTTCAAATTGAAATATTTAACTCGAAATAACTAATTGTTATATTTTTTAATTACCCCTAAACTTTCTTGATTTTTATAGCTAAACCAACTAAATCTCACAAATTAAAAAACTTTTTTCAAAAATATTTTTAAATACATTTCATACACACAAAATTATTACCAACCTAGCAAAAATCCTATATCTATTTAGCTCTATAGCAATTGAAATAATCACCCTACCTAATATTTTAAACTAATGTGAAACTAAAACCATCCAATAGATCACCACATTGCCTCAAAAGATCTAGAAGGGAGAGCTAGCTAAGGCACCAAGCTAGATCTTGCTCTCTAAAATAAATAATCACCCTGTCGGGGATTAGATTACGGCCCATTGCCATGGCCCACTCCCTGACGGCCCAATCGAACAGCCTACTAGGGCCCAGCTCCCTGGAAGGTTCTATCAGGCCCATGTGCATCCTGCCGAACAGCCTCTTGGTCGGCACGGTGCGTAACGGCCTAGGATTCGTGTTTGAGTCTTACTCGAACAAGAGTTCTGCACGGCTACATGAAGACCCGGACGTTGGTTTCCCGGATTGGATTAGGAGTCGTGATCCCCAAGACATGGAGTATACCTTATCTACCTCAGGATGTATTTGGCATGTACTGAGTTCATTACGTACTCGTAGTTAGCCCGGCCCGATATTCCTTCGGTAGGCCGGTTTGCTCAGCACTATATAAACAGAGCCCCTACGGCGTGTAGAGGGGCTTCTGGCACTTGATCTTCGCATTATTGCTTCCTGTACACCATAATCTCGCCGAGACTTGTTCGTCTCGCCGAGCCATCTCTTGTATTCATCTTTGATATATAAGAAAGGCTGGACGTAAGGCTATTATCTCTCTCGAGAGGCCTGAACCAGGATAAAAACCCCTGTCTCCTGTTCGTTGCTGTTCGCATTGTTTGGCGTGTCTCCTATCTCAATCTTAAAGAACCTTAGCGACTTGAGATCGATATCTCAACCGTCGACACACCCCTACCAACTAATTTGAACATCTTATACATCATCAAAAAAAGAATACAAAACTAATATGAGACTTAAAACCCCCAATAGATCTACATCTTGCCTCAAATTATCAAGAGAGAGAGAGCTATAGCAAAACAAACACCCTTCAATTCAAACAAGATTATTTAATATTTCTCCACATCCAATGCAAAAAGATAAGCAATGTCCATATGAAAATGATGTTGAGACCATGTTTACTTACCTTGGAAACCTTAATTTGGAGCTATTAGCCTCAATTAAAAATATTGGCAGCACCTCCCCTGCATGAACAGCTCGGCCCATCAGTGCTACTGCCCGAGCTCTGCTCGGGGAGGAAGAAGGGGTTAAATGCACTGGGCGGGAAGGAAAAAGCATATGCAAGCGGTTCGTGATACAAACCGCTTGCACAGATAGCACACTGTAAGCGGTTCTTATCACGACCCGCTTACAGAGGAGTGCAAGTGGTTGGTGATACGAACCGCTTATAGTATGATATCTCTGCAAGCGGTTTGTATCACGAACCGCTTGCATATGCCCTTTCCCGCCACCCTCCCACCCGTTGGCCACGAACCGCTTGTGGCGATCGGGTCGCAAGCGGGTTAAAGCGAACCACTTGTGATGAGCCGTTTTGGAAGCCCCGATCCGCAGTAGTGTATATATGCATTTGTTAACAATATATATTAAGAGTCCATGCTCCAATCGTTTATATATATATAACTTCGTCTGACTGACTGTAGCTTTCAGCTCCCAACATGATAGGCTAGAGGCTTACCAATATTCATCACATTGGAAAACAAAATCTTCGCTTTAGCTGGCTAAATAACTGAACTAGCACAAATTTTTGCTTTGAAAAATGAATTGTTGACCTATATCTATATGACTATTCTCCGGGTTGCGTAAGAAGCCGGAAGCAGTTCCATTATCTAAAAAAGAATATAACTATTTTCCATCATTATATATATGAGTACACATTTGATAGGAAACTATGTAACAAATATTTAGGTATATATAGAAAAGTAACAAGATCCATAACTCCGTAGACATAACTTACAAAGTTTACAACATATCCCTCTAGTCACAAATACAAGTTAATTCAGCATGTGCAGATAAATATTTAAAATTTCATCTAAGTGTCTTTTTAAACATTTATTTTGGATGCATGAAAATAAAGTGTAGATCATTTTTTCTAATATTTAATAATATTATAAATATATTAAATGCTAAAATATACTTTTATGGTATTTAGTGGTAAATGATGCATTTTTTGGGGCCGTTTGATCTTCTCTGTCTAATTAAAACCACATGTACATTTATGCTCAAATTAAGGGAATACATGTTGGACTGTTGCCGCTTCCTCAGAGTCCTATCCATCACACTGTTAAGCAGCATCTGGTAAAAACTTGTTGAAAACACTCCCAACTTTAATACGAGATTACAGATTAATATCATGTTCGAAGTAGAGAGCTAACATCACAGTACCTACGTTGGCGTGTCCGTTCCACCGAGGGTTTGAACGCTTGCTTGGACTTTAGGCTCATTTAGAAGTGAATGATCATTTGGACCTACTAATTACCCCTGTGGCGCAGCACAAGTTAGGCCAGCAAAGATAATACAAGCCTTCCATTCATGCATATGCTTTATGCCTAGAGAAAATTGAGACCATCTTTATAGTAGGCTCTCATCCTCATGCATGAGTATATAGTATACGGCTCACACATATATATACATGTACAATGTATAACGCATATATACAATAATATACACTCATATTTACACCGATGGTTTGGCGTCCGTAAATGATTGAATACGACATGTCGCAAGTGGCGTGTGGATATGCATGATCGAGCATGTATATCTGCAGGTTGCTACGACCAAGGATGCATATGATATGTGGCTTCTGTCATCCGTGGACCATATGTGCATGGAGTCTCTGACCAGGTGAGAAGATTGACCTGACTACTCGAGCTTGCACGTTGGCGTGAAAGTTTATTATAGCACACCACTACAACTGGATCTAGTTTAGCACATTGTGTTTCAAGTCGCCATTCAGCTAACCTTCAAGCATGTGTAGTGTACAAGCTAGAAACTAGTAGAATTATTTACACGTACCTGGTAATGGTAATAATAATTAACTAACCAGCAGATAGATACATCACTACTACTTAGTACTTACATACACGTGCATGCCGACGTGGACTTTCCCTCGATCTTAATCTGTAGTACTACATATATACGCCTATCTACTAACTAATGTACTTGCAATTTGGCCGTTTCATAACCATTCTCTTTTCCTACGTCCTTATCCACAGGCTTTGCTGCGAAGCTGTCTTTCGGTTGGTTGTTTCTTTCTTGCCTTAACGTAGAGTAGAAAAGAGTACACTTGTACACTGGGAGTCTGGGACGGAAGCTGGCATGAGAACTCCTCAGTCCATGCATGGTTGCTTTGTTGCTTTAGGACTTCTTGGCGTGCTGGTCTCTCCTTTTGCCAGCTCCCTGGCCTAATCCTCTCCTTTTCTTCGGGACACGGTTTTCACGCCAGTATATGCATCCACATACATGCATGTTATCCACCGTCTATGTTTCCTTGAGATTCGTGCGCAGCACTTTTGCCTTTTAATTTATGTTGTGCGGCGCCGCGGACGGACATCCATGTGCTGACGCGCGCATCTTCCCTGCGGAAACAAAAATGCTAATAAAACAAGCCAGGTTTACGCAACACAGAACATATATGGCATTAGTTTCATAAGAAGCAACTGTATTACAAATTTTTTAACTTTTTGGATTCATTTTGGGTGACGTGGCGCAACCAATTTTTTAGATTTTTTGGATTTTGGATGACGTGGCACAACCAGAACCAGAAGAAGTAATTCAACTATTTGTGATCCATATTACTTTATGTTTGTTTATTTGCATGTATATACCGACTAGATCGTCACATAACATGCTAATTAAGATGGTAAAACCACCTCACTAACCACTGCAGAGTGATGTTTGTGTAATTGTGTTGGATTTATGATTTTGAGGGCTAAACATTTAATTTTATAGTTTAGCGGTTATGTAGACGAATGATAATAGTTCTCACCGGCACAAATCTCAAGCCACAAATACTGTACATGTAGTTGCATACAGAGGCATGGTTCATTTTCTTCGTCTCCGTCCTGCTTTGCTAATTTCTAGCTAGCAACGTCGGAGCTACGTGTTGGTCTTTGATTGGGCGCCCTGCAAGATCTCACATGTTCTATACATGAACGTCACTCTCAACCTGGTCTTGGTCTCCTCGACGAGGGCACGGGAGGAAAGGAAAAAAAAAAGAGGAGCCTTTTCATGGTCTATCTCTTGAAATTTAGGTTTTAAAATTGGCTAATTACCAATGACAAGTACGCAGCACCAAACCTCTCGTCGTTGCCTTGTACACCACATAACTTACAAAGCTATTATAGTAGCATGGATTGGCTGGAAATATCGGGAGCAATCTCTGGTCAAACAAAATACTCTGTGTTGCATTTTTTCCCTCACTTGACGTTGCTCCAAGAATCAACAGACCAGTCGGTCAATGCCAACAAAGATTACTCCCAAAACAATCGCATTGCGATCGAGTGTGTGACACTCTAAACAACCTGTTAGCAAGTAGGTCCACACGAACAAATATCTTTGTAACAGTGACAGAAAGCATAATTTATAGTGTAAATTAGTATTTGTGTCCAGTTGGAGAACACAATGGCAGATGTATGCATGGGAATCTTTGAACGACCAGCAGTAGCTCTCGCAACTGCAAGAGATGTCAGCAACAAAATTTATGCATGTTTTCCAATAAGGGAGCTGTCCAAATTAATACAGGTCACCTATCCTTGAATTTCTGGTCCCTAACTCTAATATGGTCCTCAAGAACAGTTGCTCAAATGAGAAGTCCTCCCAAGCAATGCAAGCCTGAATTTTGTCTGCAAATATTTTACATGGCACGCTTA
Organism: Raddia guianensis; assembly: GCA_036346415.1. Taxonomy (NCBI): domain Eukaryota; kingdom Viridiplantae; phylum Streptophyta; class Magnoliopsida; order Poales; family Poaceae; genus Raddia; species Raddia guianensis. Next base: position 25,373,806 of record CM070537.1, on the reverse strand, counting down.
AATGAAACGGAGTTTATTTGTGATTTACCTCCGAGAAAACATAAATCCTACAATGAACGATTAAATGATTTGAAATTTGTTTGTAGTTCATTTCAAGAAACACAGTGAAGTAATCGTAAGGGTGTAGGCGTGCATGCAATTTTATGTGAAAAAAATCCAATGCCAAGATACGAAATTGGGCTTCATCTGGGCTCGAAGCCCGCAGCATGCATATGCCATTAAAATCCAATGCAAGATATGAAAGTGGGCCTCATCGGGGCTCGAAGCCCCCAGCATGCATATGCTATTCTCGAATTTATTAGTATTTTTTTCAAATTATTTTTTATTAAGTTTAAATAAATAGACTTCTCCCGCGGTTGCAACAGGCAAAGAAAAGATATAAGATAAAAACGGCCCAATGAATTGACGAGAAATATCAGGCGGTCAAATTCCTCCAAATAACCACCATATAAATTGGCGAGATATAGCGACAAAGGATATCCCGTCAATTAGAAAGGCGAGAAATAGTGTCAAACTATAACTCACCATTCCAAACAGCGACTAATAGAGCAGATTCAAAAAATCGCCAAATGAAACGACGGCTATTAAACTCTCCTTTGCCCACTGTACAATACGCCGATTCAAATATGGGTGGGTAGTGTGATCATCGTTCGATTGAAATTGCGATGCAAATTCCCAGTTTGAAGCGAAGAGTGCAGAAGTTTTATTATGGCTAGTTAGCACACTTGACGTACGTAGGAAAATTAGTTGTTTTCCCAATAAATTGTCGAAAAATTCATAAATGTGTGTCACACCGATTTACCGATCAGTCACTACAAAAATTGATAAACATGTGAATGGTCATAAATTTCCTAGTTTATTATGGACAGTTACCACGTTTCACGTACACAGAAAAATTACCTACCTTAGCTAGAAAGTTGCGGAAAAAACTGACAAGATGCGCCACAACAAGTTCTTTGTAGCATGTTATTGTTGCATTAAGCAGATAGATCCCTGTCAATCACTACGAAAATTGCAAAACATGTAAATGGTCATAATTGTATCACAACTGCGCATTATGTTATACGCACAAGCTGATTACACGGTGCAATCAAACAATGGCACGTATGATGCACGTAACAATCTAGCCTATTAGTGTACCTAATCTAAACCTAGCATGTCTTAGGAAATTAAAAACGTAGTGGTGTATTTTCCCCACACGAAGGCTTTGGGTCAGCTACCCTAACTCTAGCAGCCCTCTTGCACTTTCTTACATGATCAACATCACGCTCGAAGGCCTATCCATTCCGGTCAGCTTCCCTGTATGCTCGTAACTCTTCTTGCCAACGCTTGTTTTTCTCTTCCTCCTTGACATCATCCACTGCTCCTTCGCCCTAACTCTCTGAGACGTCGCCTCCCTCAACATTATCTACTCATGTTGGGGAGTCTGCTTGGTGTCCAAATATTGTAGGAACTCACACAATGGATGCTACAAAGGGTAAAATAATAATATAATATTTGTGGAACATAATTTTTACGCAAATACAATTTCGGTCAGTAACTTACCATGTGCTTGTCATTCCTCCACATCTTGGTTGTTCGGTCATAGGCATAGTTTCCTCACATCCAATACCTCCGACTATAAGTGTACGACATGTCAAAGAACTTAATTAGAATGCAAAGGTCCCCGCATAGACACATGGGTGACCGAATGTCTTTTGGAACGGCTTCCTTTGGACAATCCCTTATGGGCGAGGGGAACTCCATGACAATCTTAGGGGTTCTTCTATTCTCTTCACACTATTTTGTTCTCTCCTTTTTTTCAAGATTCCATTCCCCTTCTACCTCTACGTTATGATGGTTTTAGTTGACTGGCTGTGGTAGCCCGATTGCCCAACGGCCGGAAACGAGATACCGACACCGGTCAATGGATACTGCTTGTGAAGTAATGCGCCTACGACTTTTACAGTGATATGTCACGTCACATAAAGAGCGGTGGCCAACAGGTGGGTTGATGCACCTGCAACTTTTGCAGTGAGTTGGCACGACTGAGCAAGAGGGGTTCAATCAGTATTATAATTTAAGACTTGCACGAAATTAGACAAAATATTTGAACCATAAAAATAATGTGATACAGAGATAATATGACATCAAAATATTACTACATAGTGCAACCATATTACATTGGTAGGGTATGTGGTAATGACAGGGTAGAGTGGAGACATAACAAATGGAATACCTTGTGTAACATACTACGGTATTAGTTTTGGAAAGTGACACAGGCAAGGGCACCATCGAATAGTGCATGAATGGTTTGGTTCAAAGTCTGGGTCTTTGTGGTGATCATATTCCCTATAAAAGATCCTTTATCGATGGCACACTTTCATCGTTCAGCCTTTTTGGGCAATGGCAGCCGCATAAGCATTCTAAGTTGGTACATGGAGGGCTCACCTCATATTGTGGGCCAATGACACCTTCATGTCACTGCGCTGGCATCTCTTCTATCCTCGCTTCTGTCCTCGTGATAGCCTTTAGATGGTCCTCCAATTCATTTATCCTTGCATGGAGGTGGTCGATGTAGGTCGATGCAACCATTGGGAATGTATCGTCCATCCATTTCGTGAAGTCATAATCCCCTACGTGTGAGATAGTGAAATTACATACTATAGTATTACGATGTGAGTTTGTTAATACATATGTTATACGTACGCACCTCATACATCACACATCAGTAAATTTCCGGCCTATGAACCCATCTGCGAGCTAGTTAAATAGCTGGACAACTGTGTCCTGCCTGTGCTGGCACTTAGGTCAACCTTGACAGAACTCCGGATCGAGCAACATCATAGGGTTTGTGTTGTAGTTAGCCTTGTATACAATGGGTAAGTCTGGAGGTGTGTGTGCGCGCTTAAATACTAGGGCTATCTGATTGCTAACATCTAGGTGGCACAAATGGATGAGTCAAACTATGTCCGATAGGATGTCACCCTTATATAGGAGCAGGTGCATTAGATTCTCTGGATGTGAAGAGCTAAACATGGTTGCACAGCGAGATATGGTAGAGATATAGTGTGCATCATGTTTTCCCAGTGATAGATCATATTGCACGGCGAGGCGTGGCAAAGAGGTAATGCGCATAACGCTTTAGCAGTGAAAGGTCACGTCGCACGGTGTAGGGTGGAAGCAAGGTGATGTGCCATTCATAGTTTATGGTCAAGTCAATAAGAGAAGGTTGGCAAAGGGCTCATATCGCATGGAGAAGTAGGGGCATGTGCACGATGCTCGAAAAAAGATGCAGATAGACTAGTCAACAAACGCTAACATAGCACATACATATTTTTGTCCATAGTGTCTGCCATAGTTTCAACGTAACCATGTCAAAATTCCCGAATGTTATTAGCTACAAATAACTCACATATATCTACTACCTCATATCTACGCTATAAATTACACCACAAATAAACTATACCCCCAAATCTACCCTACAAATCATGTTGATACTAGCTGGGTGGCAGTACAAATAAACTACATCCCAAATTTACCCTACAAATAAACTATATCCTAGATCTACCTCGGTAAAACACAGCGAGTACCCGCCGTGGACTCGCTAGTCGGTGGCCTCCCGAGGCAATTTGCCCCAAATCGGCGGATTACTCGGTCAGTCCGAGTAGTCAGTCCAACTCGATCAAAATCCCGAGTAATCAACGATGTGGCGGCGGCGAGTAACCAATACAGTGAAAGAAAAGACGTATGGCTTATGAGCCCAAGACGGGTGAGGTGGTGAGGGTTGGGGAATACTACATGCGGAGAGCCATTGGGCGCTAGGATTCGTGATTGGAAGAGCCGCCGCCATTGTCAGCCATCCCTCCATCATGCTCTGCCGTTGCCGACCCGATTCCTCCCCAATCTGTACTATGGACATTGCTTGCCTCCGCCGAGTTCCACCTGACAACCGGCGTCGGCGATAGGTACCTATCCTACTCATCGCTGCTTCACTCCGCCGCCACTACTTGCTCCATTCCGAGCGTCGTTGCTTCCTCTGCTCCGCATTCTCGATCTATGGTCCGCCCCCTGTCCTCTCCTTTGCCAGCACTCCCTTTCCTGCTCTTTACCAGTCAGTATTAGTCATGTGGTACTCCCTCTCCAAATTCTTATCCAAAAGCCCATTTTTTTTATTTATCATTGGTGTGAGACTCTCTCCATGGTTCTCCTCTTCACTGTTGTGTCCTCTGACAATAGTAAACAGTGTGATACTGCTAAACAGTTTGCACTGCGAATGGATTATTGTATTTATTAACTTATTTCTTGTTATGCTCTAGTTATTTGGGATGTTCAACTCAAGAATCGGTACCTTCTTGCTATTATATATATGTAGATTTACCGAGGAGTACTCCCGAGGAAACCGAGTACTTGCTAATCCCTACCTCGCCAACCGCATAGCGCATAGCAGATTCTGGAACCTTGCCTTCCATCCCTCTCCCTCTCACTTTTTCTCCCTTCCTCTCTCTCTTTTCTTACTCGTGGGGCATCCCAAATGACCACAGCGCCCGTAGAGGCCGTCGCACACGATTTTTATGGTGTGGAAAACCCACCATTTAGAACGTTGGAATTTCCTCGCCTCCAAATCCCGCCGTTCTAGTTGGATGATTTTTTGCATTGGCCGAATCCCGCCTTGCCAAGTGGCAGGTGGTGGAAACCGGCTGATTCAAACAACGGATTTTGCCTCCTGACAGTTGCGGCTGTAGTTCACCAAATTTGGCTGTAGCTCACCAAATTGAGTGCCTCTTGTGTGGATGTAGCAGTCACCAACCATGCAAATTGCAACTGCTATTCGATACGCATCAGCATAGTAACAATCGCTCTAAGCGTTCGCGTCACAATAGGACACCCTCTAATGTTACCTCTAACATCTAAAGTCTAAACACTCTCTCATGCTTAGAAGGTGTGGTTACATGAATGGCTCGATATTATATACTCTTATAGTTGTTCTTTTCTCTTTTTTCAATCTAGAAAAATCAATCGTTGAGGTCATCACTAACTCCTAGCATTTACTTGTTAGGCTGCCGTATTTATAGTGTATAGTTCTAGGCAAGCAACATGCACTACACATAGGATAAATTGTTGCACTATATAGTTGATTACATAATAAATTCTATTTACAAAAGTCATTACAAAGAATGGATCGGTATTATATACTCTTATAGTTGTTCTCTTCGTTCTTTTCACATCATTTATTTGAAATTGTAGATAAAAAATTTTGTCCCACAAAACAAATTTGTATAGTTTGTAAATTGATCACCCATCCGATTATGTAACGTCATCTTCACAATTTTGATAGCTGAAAACCTATCAACTGATGCAGTAATCGGCAAAACTAACACTAGCTTGAGGAGCTTAAAAACCAACAAATAAAAAGGGTGCTTCTTTTTATCCACCATCATGTCAGCAAGTTAAGAAATAGTGTTCAAAATAGAAAATCTTTCATCAGCTCGCACATTATCAATGTATATATGAAGCTCAAGGCCAAGATCCTTCAATTGCACTGAACTGAAATCATTTGGATAAGCCTTTGGTTGAAAGCAATGAAACAATCCTTGCGATCGAAAGTCTAACTATAGTGTTGGTAGTTAGTACAGTTAGTTTTTTATCTTAGGCTCTGTTTTTTCATCTTAATGGCTTAACAACTTAACGGCTTATCTACGTTTTGAAAAGACATATGATTTGAGTTTTTTATTCCATTTTTTTTTTGTTTCAAGGGTGGGTGCTAACACTTTACAAAGCAAGTCAAATGAAATTTATCATAGTCTTGAGACTATATACCTCGAGGAGCTCTCAAAATTGAGTCATTTCAGCCGTATAGATGTCCAGCCGTTCAGATCAGCACAAAAGAACGAAACCTTAGTTTATAGCGATCCACATATACTTCTTTTATATACAACTTATAGATATTATACTATTCAAAAAATAAATATATTTTCTCCAATAGATATTCCCAACCATCATCTCTAATTTTCTAAAATTTTTGTTTGGTCGTTTCCACTCTCAACATGACCTTCAATATATCTTGATCTTTTCTGTGTAAACAAAGTGACAGAGAATTTGCATATCCTAAGATAAGCTACATCAGGTGCAAATGTAACAAAAAGGTCAAAATCCTTTAAATAATTCAAGAGACCCCGTGTTTGTCATTTCTTTCCATTATTTAGGTCATCTTTATCAACATATTGGAGCACTTTAATGTTGGAAAGAAATATATTATTGATGCTTTTGAGGGTTTTATATTGAAAACACCATCGCGTGTCTATCACCCTTTGAACCAATTGCTCGTGATTTAGTCATAACCACTTTTTATTGTTTTCTTACTCTCTTAATGACTTTCTTGAATCATATCTTTTTCACTTGCAATAAGATTCAGTCATATTAAGCAAAACACTTACCATTTAAAATAAGTCATGAATATCATCATTTTTCTTAGCTACTGCCACAATGATTAACTAAAGTTAGTGAGCGAAGCAATGAATATAATATGTCAAGCTATTCTCTCACATGATCAAATCACTTAAGCTATTAAACTCACCTCTGATGTTGCTTGCTCTATCATAACCTTATCCTCTAATTTGTTTTATGTTCAATTCATACTTAGCAAAGAGATTATCAATGTTAGATTTGAGACATGTATACTTATTGGTGTGGTTCATGCGAAGGAGACAACAGATACATGGATATAGTGTTGATGTTTAAAATTTACATTGATAATCTCTTTGTTAAGTATAGATTGAGCATAAAACAAATTAGAGACCAAGATTATGATGGATCAAGAAACATGAGAAGTGAGTTCAACGGATCAAGTGCTTTGATCATGAGAGAAAATAGCTCAGCATATTATGTTCATTGTTTCGCTCACCAATTTTAGTTAATCATTGTGACAGTAGTTAGGAAGAATGATAATATATATGATTTTTTTGAAATTGTAAATTATTTTATTACTGTGGTTGGAGCTTCTTGGAAGAGAAAAATATGATTTAAGAAAGTAAACAACAGAAAGTAAGACAAGTCATAGGGAGTAGTCTGCTCAGTAGTGGAATAAGAATAAATCACAAGCAATCTCTTCAAATGGTGGTAGACACTCGATGGTGTTCTCACTATAAAACCCCTAAGAGCATCAACAATATATTCCTTTCCACTATTGAAGTGCTCCAATATGTTAGAAAGATGACCAATAATGGGAAGAAATGACAAGCACATTCACTTGAATTATTTAAAGGCTTTTCAATTTTTGTTTCATTTGCACTTGATGTTACTTATCTTACAACATGCAGGTGCTTTGTCACTTTGTTTACAATAGAAAGATCAAGATGTCTTGGAGGCCGTGTTGGGGTGGAGTCAACCAAATGAAAATTTAGGTAAATTAGATATGATGGTTGGAAATAGCTATTACAGAAAATATACTCTTTTCACGAAGAGCATGATATTCCTAAATTGGTTATGAAAGAATAATATGTGGATCACCATAAACTAAGACAAAATAACTAATTGTACTAACTACTATTACTATAGATTATCTGAATCCTGTGTAACTAACTTGCAATTTACATAGTGCAATGATCATTTCAGTGAGGTGAATTCTAATTTGTTTAACCAAATGCCTACTTTCAATCCCAAAGATATATTTTATGGCTTTCAACCATGAGAGTTTAGTGGAGTTGACTAAGGTTTATACATATGATTTCAATTCAATGCAATTGAAGGATCTTGGTCTTAATAACGTGGGAGCTTGCTAGTTTGAACATTATTTAGAAAACTTGTTGAGATGATGGTGGATACAAAGAAGCTTTTTTCTTATCCATTGGTTTATGATCTCCTCAAGCTAGTGTTAGTTTTGTGATTGCCACCGCGGCGATGCCATAGACAAATAAATATGGCAAATAAAAAAGTACAACGCATCACTATAAGTGAATACAGTTGTCCCGTAGTGGCACAGTGCATGTCACATGTATGGAAACTAGGAAGGCACAAAGAGACCGAGGAAGTAAGAGTAAGGACAAGATCTAGCTATGGAGAGAGGGCAGCAATATGTTGCTGCGAGAGAGTGAGGAAGTATTGAGAGATAGAGAGAGGGAGGATAGGAAGTGCAGCAACAGCTCACACGCCGGCGAGAGAGAAGGGGAAGGCGACGCCGGACTGCCAAAGAGGGATGAGAGGAAGGGGAAGGCAATGTTGGACTGCCGAAGAGGGAGGTGAGGAAGGGGAAACCGACTTCAGACTGACGGAGGTCCATCATGGTGACATGGAGACAGAGGCAACTACGTCAACATCAAACGGCGGAGATCAAATACCTCGTCATCGGAGCTGAATCCACGCCGCTAGAGCTGAATACTCATCGTCGGATCCTGAGCCTCGCCGCTAGAGCTCGGATTTGTGCCGTCGGCTTGGATTCATTGCCGGAGCTCAGATTTGTCACCGCCGGAGCTCAGATTCATCGCCACTAGAGCTCGGATTCGTTGCCGCTAGAGCTAGGCTTCACTGACGTCGCTGCCGGTGTTATGGCGTCCGCGCCTAGCCACCACGACATGAAATCGTCCTTGAAGCGACACCTTAACAACCATAATGGTAGCTACCTAAAGTTGCTCAAGTGTTCGATTCGCGACGTGCATGTAGAAGTGTGGAAGTGCATGTAGAAGTGCTTGAAGTGATGTACAATGCCGCTGCACCAGAATAGGAGACACTGGCGACCAACTCAACGGTGGCAACATCAAATGCCCAAAATCAAACCCTGGCACTTCCATGAACTCAATGTCATTGACAGCTTATGGATGAGGCCATGATGATCGGTGAGAGAAAGAGGAAGAAAGATAAGTGGTAGACAATAGGGAAGGCTATAGGGGGCTTTTTGCAAACAATTCACACCTAGGCAGATGATATGGTCGTCCACATCAGCATATTGGCCAGCTCATGGCGTTTTGGACCTCACTTGAACCTCTATATAACTTTGTGTACCTAAATTTGCAGTTTTCTATATTTGGGACCTACTCGAACACTCAGTGAAACTTTAGGTACGTACAATGCAATTCACTCTATTTTATGTGATGTCCATTACTATATTTTATAATATAATATAACTATACCCTATAACTACAAGTTGAAATTTCAAGTTAGTGTTACAAGCTATTGATGACCCTAGCAACAAATTTTCCTTGATTCACCTGAAAACGTGTGTGTGTGTGTTTTTGTTGGTGAACAATGAAAAAAAAGGGATGCAGACAATACACTAAAACAACTAACTGAGTAGCATGTAAGTTCGAGCATCTCCAAGATTTCTTTTTTTTTTAATCTCCAAGACTTTGTATTAAAACAATTAGAAAGGATCTATCCTTTTCTAAATTTATTTTTGATAGAGGTCACTCCGGCTGCCCTACCCATCGAAAGGCTACCTCGTGAGGAGTCGCGCAGCGATGGAGCAAAACCTAGCTGTCGCCTGCCGTCCCGTTCCTGATGCAAGCAGAGCAGCCACCCAACCAGCAATAGCTATAGTTTCTCTAGTTGACCCAGCCCAGCCCATTTAAACTTTTGCCAGACGGGTTAAGGTAGTTTGTGGGTTGGGTGAGCTTTGAAGCCCGCGAAGAAGCCTACCTATATGATGCATAGGCTGAGCATAGCGGCAAGCGGCTGTGCCTTTCTCTTTTCTTTTCTTTTTTTTTTTTTGACGCCACAGCAACCGACAAACCTATCAAAGCTCTATAGTATAAGTTAAAGTTCTAAAATTTTATCTATAAAAATCTTTTAAACTATTTAAATTGTGTACATAAAAACCATATATATAAATTCATCTTGAAAAATACTTTCACAATATCATATTTTCATTGATTTAGTAAATAAATTTCATTAATAATTGATGATCAAAGTTATATTTCAAAGACTGTCAATGTTTAAAAAGACAAAGTATTATGGAACCGGAGGGAGCAGCAGATTTAGCACACAACACAACCAAACTCACACTACGGAGAACGAACATATCAAGATATACATAAGACATACATGATACCATGGCAGTAGATAACGGTACCGTAGTGTCAAATACAACGCCCGGACGGCAGCAGCGTGCCACGACCGGAATACCCAAAATCGAGCTCACAGCACAACGCCTGAGCCCTCCAACACCAAGAAAATTAGGAGATACATCAAACTGGGTCCAAAAGATGCAGGGGGGCACCTGCCTTGCATACAACAGCAACACAGGAACAGAGTAAACTTTGTTTGGGTTTACCTCTGTCACCTACCATGCATTCTTCCTGGAAAACACCATCTGTACAACAATGGGTTACATCTTGCGGCCCAAAATCTCAGAGTCCTCCCTCGACATTTTGCCTTCCATGGCCTTCGGTTGGTTAGCACGCATATAGGTTTGCGAGAAACTGGGAGCGCCTTATGTTGATCCCCCTGTTTCCCGTCAGCGACAAAATTTGCAGCCGTCTAGGGAGCCTCCGGTAACCCACAACACGGGCATAAAATAGCTACAGGCTGAACATAGCAGGGGAAGCCAAAAGGAAAACGGTGGAAAAGGATGGTAATGCCAAACTGGGTTTGCAACTATCAAAAGGTTGAACGTTGTGGTTAGTGCTTCAGCGGTTCAGCCTTCAAGTGGTGGCTGAGTCAGTCTCCTTCATGCATCCTGAAGTGTCTCTGTATCCGTTCAGAGGAGTCGCACCATTGGCAGAGGTCGATAGGATGTCCTGGTGATTTTCTTCACAGCTCAAAATCCTGGATCTCCCAGATCTAGAACGGATGTTTGTTCCCATAGGGAATGGTTCCTGGAAAAAAAAGGTTGAGCACAAAAACGGAAACATATATGCTCAGAATCATTTCAGATTCATGAAGTGCATAAAAAACTCGTATATATAAAAAGAATCATGAACTCATGCTGTCAATATGAACAAGAATGATGAACCTACAGTTACTCTCTCTGAAAGGATTTGAACAGGGTTACAAGAAAGAAAACGTCCACTATAAAATATAATAAATGTGTTCTGCATAATTTTCAGATGCAAGGCAATAACCATACAAATATGCAACATTAACCTTGATCTATGTAATACTAAGATCCCAATGGTGACAGTTCAGTTCCATGACATTACAATATAACGGCCTTTTAGAAAGCAGTATTAAAATAGTTGTGTTCTTAAATGGGAATGCTTAAAAATATTTTGTAGAGCTTTAGTGGGCGAGAAGTTATTTGACTGGCAAAGTATGCTTCACAGATTAGTAGGAATTCAACTAATTCACAATGATGTATTTCAATGGAACCTTTGTCAGAATGGGCAATTCTCAATGCATTCAATATATCAAAGTTTGATTAACCAAAGCACCAGTTATTGGAATAAACTTTTGTGGAGATTAAAGGTATTAAGTTGCATGCACCAACCAGTTTATCCAAAAGTCTAAACTTTAATTGGTTGTGCAGCCTTATTTTGGGCCATTTGTCTTTGTCGAAATGATATTGTTTTTGACAAATGCAAGCATACCACCTTTTATAGGTTGTTTTCATAGAAGCGTATTGGCTAAGGCATTGGGTACTATTGCAGCATGTGGATAGAAGGGAGAGATTCACCAAGGTGAGGCAAGTTATGGAGATTATTGGCATAAGCATATCTGCTAATCATCAATGGAAATTTTGTAATAGGATTGGTGATGTTTAAGTTCTCTAATTTTTCCTTTTTATCAAGAGTTCTATTGCACTTTGTAAGACAATATAGTTTGGTGGCCGCATGCATCCTCACAGGGTGCAAAGACAGGAATTTTATTACACTATCTAAAGAAAGCATTCCATAGCTCTGGTTTCATGAAGAAATAATTTTAAACTTTGATCAAGGGAATAGAATTACAATTCTCAGGCTCCCATTGTAGAAGGGATAAAATGAATAAGGCCAACTGTTTGCTTGTGGCTAAAACTGGCTTTTGAGTGCACCAATCCAACCACAACTGGTTCATGCAATATTAAAATTAATGATTGTGGCTCACTTTCAGCCCACGTCTAAGGTCTAGCGGAGCCTAGACATCAGGGGGTGTTTAAGTATTAAGTATATTGCCGTCTTCCCTAATCAGCTTTAGCTTTTGGCTGAAATGGTCAAAGCATGCAATTCAATAGGTACATGCCACTAATGTTACCAAGTCAAGTGCCCTTTATAAAAACGTGTTACAAAAATAAACGAGAAAGATGGACAATCGGAGAACATACTTGATCTCCTGCATTTGGACCATCTGAGTGGAAAAGTATAGGGCGGCAGCGTTTATCCTCATTCATCAAACTTGAGTTCTGGAAATGAGCAATTAGAGCTGATTTCCCTTGGATTCTAGCATATGCAAGTGATGCCACCTTCTCACTATTGAATTTCTCCCACCTTTTCCCATTGAACGTCTGCAAGAGACAAGCATCACTATTAGATATCACAGAAATTTATTAAAAACATGCATTCAGAAATGTTGAAGGTACAACTTGGATACTTGACAGGCTATATCCATTTATCCAAATGTCATGCAATTATTTTGCATGATATATAAATGCAAGTTCAGAAGGAAAAGAAATGAGGGAGGAAAAAAGAAAGGGAGTAGAGGGATTGTATTTTAAAAAGTCAAAAGAAGCTCTATCTAATAATGGTGCAGGCATTTGATAAACTGTAACATCGCACCTTATAAAATGGAATAATATGATCAGGATTGATCATATTGATGAATGCATAACCCACATTACATTTATTCTGAAAATGGAAATTACCAAGCGTTAGTCCAATATATGCAAGTAACATCAAAACAAGTAGAAACAAGACAACTGCTGTTAAAAAAAAGAGAAGCTCCACTCACCTTAAAGTCAATTGGCAAGTAGATAAAATCATAAGTCCCCTTGTGATTTTCATCAATAGCAGCCAAAAGCATCTTTGAGGTGTACCTGCAATACCAATAGAAGTGATACGAACATCAAACCATGTCGTGAGTTAAAATAGATACCTGCACAGAGAACGACATAAGAAAATTAAGTCTGATGCATACTTGTTTGGGATATTTTTTATCATTAGTGTAGTCCGCGGATCATCGCCGCGGACTATACGCTCGATGTCAAGCTCATATTGCTTTTTGTTATCAGATTGATTAACACTTGACTCGTTTCTTCGGCTCCTCATCCGTTCACCAGGTGAATCAAATGAGGATGGAAGGGGAACCATATGACTCCTTCCATGAAACATATGCCCCCTCTGCTGAGGAGATGGAGCACCAATGTGTGCAGGAGACATGGCTGGGTCCATGCAGCTCCCTCCAGTCTGAGAAAACACACTATTGAGCTCCAATTGATGCAGATGCGGACTGCCAGGGAAACCCATGCTTCCAGTAGCACCTCCAGGACGAAAGCCTGGTGCTTCCATCAGTTCACCTGCATACCCATGTCGCCTATCCCAAATTGATGGATTGACAGTTGGTGCAGATCCGACATGATGATTCACAGGGAGGACATTTTCATGCATGCGAGATGCTCTTGAAATTCCATGCACTTGTGACATGTGACGAGATGGCATATTATTAGTAAATGGCCCTGTGCTAGGCCATATCATGGGAGAAGAGGGCTGCTGATGGAAGTTATTCGAATTATTCCATGCCAATTGGTGGCCATGGAGGGGGCAGCTTCCAGTTCTTGAAAACCCGAGTGCTGTAGAAGCATAAATATATCCAAAAAACGTGAATAAATAGTATTTGATGTTTAAAAGGATAAAGCTTCAAACTTTGATCAGTGAGGTTATTCCAAATTGTGATCATGATCACTGAGGTTATTCCAAATTACCATACGACTACAAGAGCTATCTTACGATTAACATCAATTCATTTGTGCATTTGTGCTAGTCAGATGGCCTTTTGAGAAAATAAGAGGAAGGTGGAAAAGGATATGAAATGAAATAAAACTAATATAGAAACATCATGTTATTATAAAAATAATAATGTATAGATACATCAGAAAATTACAGTACCCAGATTAATACCTTCAGCATGACCAGAAGAATGGCCACTGAGGTTACCAGAACCTCCTTTGTACAGATGCCTGCTATCCATTCCTTCAACTGTTCTTGAGTTACTCTTAACTCCAATGGGTGGTATTGTGCTTAAGTTGTAAGGGATACCATTACATTGTCCATTATGAAACTCAGGAAGAGAATGAGGATGACCAGCAGCAATCCCTGGAAAACCGTAATTCATATGACCATTATTTTGTTCATTCATCTTTCCAAGTGAATGGTTGTGGTCACCAAGAGCAGATTGATTATTATGTGTTCCGGCAGTTGCGATTCCAACAGGAGAGGATATGCTTTGCGTGGTAGTTGAGGCGATGTCCAGAAAAGCTGCCTCCCTGATTTGGTTTGTTGGAACTGTGGAACGCAAAATCCGAGTGATCCCATTTTCAGGGACAGTGGATGTGATAGGTGCCATATTGGCGGAACCTTGCATTATACCCTATCAAGGTTAGTAAATACCAGCCAACATAAGAAACATGTTTCATGAATAGAAATAAAACTGCTTACCAAAGCATGTTGACGGAGGACTATTTGGATTTCCCAGTTTGCATGCACTAAACTCTTCCTGCTCCAATGCAGGAGCCATATGCTGCATCAAACTGTTGTACAGAAAATAATATTAATAAGCAGATGTAAGATCAAGAATTCAAGATAATTAAATGCAACACATTATTGATCTTTCCTCCAAAAATAAAGTTTCAGGCATGTAAAATCCAGAGAGGACGTTTCGGCATCAGGTTAATTCTGAACAGTTTGTACACACATCTTTTGACACCTCAACAACTTAAAAAGAATTTTTACAGCTAGTCCATCTGTTCCACATAAGTAGACACGAGGTGTTGAATAGGTCACTTTGAAGTGTACAGGTGGCTAGAAAAATTAATATGCACAAATGAGCAGCTTATGGTCTCAAAACGCACCGTTTAGATCCACCCAAGCAGCTGGGATCCAATTTTATTTCCTTTCCTGCAATATCACTCCTGGCTAACGCATAAAGTGCAGCTTTTGCTGCTCTGACATCATAAAACTCTATGGATTTGTGGTGTCGCCTGTGCAAAATCTCATGAATCTGCGAAAGAAGGTAGTTACAACTTAAGTAATGTCCAAGCTGAAATATGCGCAAGTTAGTGTAAGAGCATACCTCTTTGATTTCACCATAGCCACCGAATATATGACGAAGATCATCATTCATTACAGATGGATCAAGGCTAAATACTACAAGTACGCCTTGGTTAATGTCTCGTGCAGAATGATTATTCTAGTGGAAAAAGGTTACCATTAGAACATATAATTGTTTTAAAAATTGTGATTGTGAACAATATTAAAGATATGTCAGATAACAATATTTCCTGTGGCAACCAGCAAAACATAGGTGTCCATAGAGTATGTCAGACAAAAGAAATATAATATGAATATCAAACTCATGAGTCATCACAGTAAGTAATGTCAAATCATCGCAGTAAGTCAATGTAAGAAAATACATGAGTCAGCATTTTGTACTGAATTGCAATATTATACGCGAATACCTTTGGAATGGAATAATGCATGTCAAGTTTCCTGTGCCTGAATTGCTTGCTTTGAAGCGCCTTCATGGCACGTTCAGCCGATCTTATATCATAGTAAGATATCATCACAAAACCACGACCTTTGCAGGCAGTGTAAAGTGTTTGGATGTCTCCATATTGCTAAAAAAGAGTAAATGTCATTAAATCAAATATGTTACCTCAGGACAAGTCTAGCTGGAAGACGAAGTCTTACCTCAAAAAGGAGTTTCAATTCAGAATCTTCAGTGTTGCTATTAATATTCCTAACAAAAAGGGTTCTCGAGGGGTGATCACCATTCGATTGGATATTTGACCCAGTTTGACCATTGATGACACCACCATTAAGTTCCGACCGTTTGTTACTTTCATCAGCTTCCAGTTCCATTCCACCTCCAGTATAAAATATATCATCATCAATGTCATCCCTATTATTAGCACGGGCAGAGTACCCAACATCATCAAGAACACCTGATAATAAATCATCGTCATCAGGGAGCAGGTTGCAAATTATTTGGGCCTCAATTTCCTCAGTCAACTCAAAAGATTCATCATCCACAGGGTTCAAAACTTTCTGAACAAGCTGACCAGCAAGGCCATCCTTCGATGTTAGTCTCACTGCAA
Source organism: Raddia guianensis (assembly GCA_036346415.1). Classification (NCBI taxonomy): domain Eukaryota; kingdom Viridiplantae; phylum Streptophyta; class Magnoliopsida; order Poales; family Poaceae; genus Raddia; species Raddia guianensis. Next base: position 25,357,611 of record CM070537.1, on the reverse strand, counting down.
AGCATCAAATGAAAACTAGCTTAAAATAAGTACCAATATATTTATTCAAACCAGATTGTTTCGTTTTTGCTTGGATGTAACATGAAAAGTTTGGATTCACTAAAGCAAGTAGGTTCTTTCAGCCAGTGGAAAGAAATGGTGGGTAAAGTAAGCAAGATTCTTACAAATAAGCAAAGCAATATCCTTTTATTTATATTCAAGATTCTTACAAATAATCAAACCAATATCCTTCTATGTATATTCTTTTCTATTCATCTTTGCCCTCCTACTTCCTTCCCCTTTCCGTTCATCCAAGTACTATATAACTACTGAAGAAAGATGCATCGTCTGATGTGTAAGCAGTTCAGTGTTATGAAATGAAGTAAAAAAAGTAAGGACGGATTATAAGGACTCACGTTTCCTGTCAAAAATGTCTGGAAGGGAGCTTGAGAAAAGTCCATTCTCATAATGGGTCCCATTTAAATTTGCCTTTCTACCATTAGGAAATAAAGCCAACGGCTTCGAAAATGAATCATATTGGTGTGCAGGATCTTGATCAGTTCTCCAGGGAGTTGGCAGCAGGTTAACATGCCTTTCTTGGGCCAATAGCCTGTGCTCAAGGCCATATGGGGTTTTCTGGTCCATCAATTTGTATGGTTGCATGAATTCTAACCGATCCACAACCTCAGCATCAGGATGAAGCAGTTCAACTTGAGAAGATGCGACAGACTTGCTTCCTGAAATTAATGAAAATTAAACTGCTTTTCAGAAAGAAAAAAAAAATGAATCAATCAACATCACAATGGACAATAATACCAAACCCAAACAAATATGATGAAGCAACATTAGCAATGTTTAATGAAAGAATCGTGTAAACAATATCTACACTCTATTTGTGAAAAAGCCTTGAGGTAGCATACGCCTACCAAATCAGCTGTTTCACCTATATATAGCAAGAAAGCTACCTGGAAAAAGCCATGCATATCCTCAAATCTTGCACGATCAATTACCCCAAATGCCGAACCACGATGCCCCACAACCCAACTAATATGCAATAGCATCTTCCTAGGCAGCATTTCATGCAGACAAGAAAACTCTCCAGACAGAATACTAAACAACCACAAATTAAACTAAACGCGCAGGAACTCACCAACATGCTGAGGAAAAGATTCCTGCTTCAAAAGTCCAGCTTGCCTCTACAATTTGACAAGATGAAAGGGCAACCGGGATGAAGGAAGCCCATGATTAGACAACAATTAAACTAGAGTACGTAAATCATTTGGGGGCAAAGATATCCTTCCTACAAGCGGGAAGCCATTTGGCTACTACAGTAGTACAGTTGTCTTACCGCAGAGCGGAGACGCAGCTCATCAGAAGAGGAAGAGGACTCGGACACAGCGGGAAGGTGGAATGGGGGCATGTGGTGCCTCTGCTCCATGGCTCTAGTTGGCATCCTGCTGGCACCACCACACCATGGACCTTAAAAGATCATAACAAACGGCACAAGTTTCAGCACCTCAGATAGCTCAATTCAAGCGGATCGACGAAGAAACGCGGAAAACTTGCTGCTGAAATGCAGCGCCGCGCCCTGAATTTCACCAATCACCAACGTTTCCATGCACGGGAATTCGAGCTCCCGAAAAAACTGGAGCCGCTGGGGGGAATCTGAAGAATTTCGATGGGAACCACACAAGATTTGACCGTTTAAAAATAGGATTATGCCAAACTCCGTGCAGTTAAAATTAAGTTTCTGCGAAATTCCGTGCAGAACTTTGTGCTCCTGGAATAATTTAGCCAAAAACCAGCGCGAGAAAAAGGGGAAGAATGATTTAATGCACCTCGTCGTCCTCGGCGAGCTCGAAGAGCGCAAGCAACTTGTGATCAAAATAAAAGCCGAAAGGGACCAAAATGCCGCCCAAAACCGCATCGAAGGATCCCCCGGAACACGAGCTCAAATCGCACCAAAAATCAAGCAAACACGCGCTAAAATCGCCATGAACAAAAGACCAACCGCAATTCAAATGGAGCAACATTTTCCTCGGGTGGGGAAAAACCTCGCCGGGTCATTTATTGAACTAAGAAAAGCGCGCGAGTCAGAAAAAACCAGCCAAAAAAAATCGCGGAGGAAGGAGAAGAAACGGCAGCCTCACCAGATCGGCGGCGGAGTCGGAGATCCCCTCCTCTACGTCACAGCCCGGAGCTCGACGCCAGCACGCAACCGGCGGACGCGCGCGGAGGAAACGGCGCCATGGCGCGAGCGGGCCGGGCGGCTCCCCTCCCGGAGCTCGCGGGCGGCGGGATCACAGCGCCCACAGCTAATGCCCGCACGGGGGAGCCAGCCGGCGCCTAGCCCACCGAGCTCTCGCCCGCTCCACCTCCACAACACAGACGCACCCACGCACAAGTCACAGCACAAGCCCACCGAACCCTAGCGAGAGAGCACGCCGGCGAGACCCCCTCCGCTCCCCCTCCCCATTCCCAGCGCTCCCTCCTCCTCCGCGGCGGCGCCGGCGAACTGCCGGTGGTGGTGGCGGCGTACTACTGGCGGTGGCGAGACGAAGCGGAGACGAAGGCCCAAAATTCCATTTTAAAAAAGCGGCTAAATATTATACTGCTCGCCGTGCTCGGGGCTACACTAGCAGTAGCAATTATTAAAAAACTAAAATAAATTGGAAACGCGAAACAGGAGGGGGCCGGCCTTTATATATACGGCCCCTGGCCAGTGCGAGCCAGCGCGGTGAGCTCACCGCGCGCGGGCGCCGGATAGCGCCACCGGGGTAGGCCCACTGACAGGTGTGCCCGGGGCGCCGGGGCAGCGGGGCCCGCTTGGCAGTGGACGGGAAGCGGCGCATGGGCGCGTACGGAATTATTCGCGGGGTTGGGGAGGTGACGTGCGCCCGCTGTCCGCTCTGCGACAGGATAACGCTTAGCAGTACGAGCTGTGGGCTCGAGTTTGATCGCGTTAATACGAGACGCAGACACTTTTCAGCTTATATTAAAATCAAATATTAGCATAATAAATTTATCATTTTTACGAACCAAACCTCTCCTAGATGGTAACAACTTTTCAGATAAAATTTGTCTGTAACTTTCAGCTTAAAGGCAAGGCCACATGTCTATGAAATATGAGCAGCTGTTATTTTTTGAGATAGTAAAAAAAAATGTACACACGTGTGCATCAAAGCATATCTAATAATTCTCAGCGATAAATCACAAAAAAAAAGTAAAAACCGGGAATTAAAACCCCGACATATAGCTCCGATAACCAAGATACTATCAACTGAGCTAGGTTCAATTCTCAACGGTTGTTATTTATACAAGAGTAAATACTCCTACATAGACAGTGGTACAAAGAGCAAGTGGCGGAGCCTGAGAATTTCAGAAGGGATTAGTTAAGCACTATTAACAACAAACTCTTAAGTATTGTACTATAGTTATATGATTATACCACATCGTTGAACATAATAATTAATATCAGTATGTGTACAAATAATAATGGCTATCTAATAGTTTCAATGATTTAAATAGAATATCAAAATGGTATTGAAAGCTTAGGTTTATAATTAAAATGTTTATAATATTATGCAATCAGCCTGCTTACGGGTTTTAATATTGTGCAAATCAACCTGTTTAAAGGAAGTCCCGGAGAAAACGTACAATGCTATTGCAGTGATGTAGAACAATGTTGTGTCTATAAAAACATTTTTGACTTATATCACTTGCCGGTAATGTCAGGTTAGGGATATGTGGGTGATAGATCACATTGATAAATTATAAAATAACACTTTTTTTTAGGAGGGAGTAAATCATAAAACAAAAAATCACTAAATTAATATGGACAAGTACGATGGACAAGTACGAAAGGGCTTTAGTGTTCTGCTGCTAGAGTGGATTGGAGTTTACCAAGCGAACCTATTAAATCTTAGTTGATGATTGTTGGATAATTGATAGCTAATTAGTAGCTGCATGGCCCCATGGGTGGGGCTGAAGCCCCACTTAGCCCTACCGGTGGCTCCATCTATGCTAAGAGTCACTCCAACAACTTCTCTATCTCACCTATAAAATACTATTCGCATCTTACCTATCCTTTTAAGATTTCTTCGCAATTACACTATCTTCTAACATATTCCTTCGCTCCGACAGCTCTTTTATTCTATGCACAGTGTTAACATGTTGCTTAAAGGAAGTGATTGTCGCTTGGACGTCTGATGGTTGACAAAGAAACAATCCTTATTTCAGTACATTAACTAAATGTTTCAAGGAATAATAAAATGTTTCAAACAAACAAAACATATATTGTGAAGATAGAAATATTTCGATGGTTATTGAAGGTTGTTTCAAAAGGCAGAACCCAACGTTTCAGAATGGGAAAACAAATGTTACAATGAAAAAAATAGAAAGTATTATAAAAAAAGAACACTTGTTTCATGAGACAGAACCCAATGTTACACAAGAACACAAGGGCAAAACACATGTTACAATAGAGGAAAAATAGAAATGTTGGGAATAGAGGATGCTTTATTCAGCACATAAAACCTAATGTTTCAGCAAGTAGTTGTTGAAACATTTGAATTAGAGCACTCAGATGTTCAATATTAGGTATTCACAGAGAGCAAACGAGATGTTTCACAAAGCCAAACACAATGGTTTATAAGAGCAAATGGGATGTTTCAATAGTGAGACATAAGCAAAAAAAAAAATCACAAAAGCAAACGAGATGTTTCATGATATCAAATAAGATTTTCAATAGTGAAGAATTAGAAAAAAGAGAATATCTTCAAAAGAGCAAACGAGATGTCTCATAAAAGCAAATAAGATGTTTATATACTCACATGATGATGTTTCATGCCAAATTTGGGAATTATTTTCTTCTCGAAAATTTGGCCACCTTCTCCAAATTTGGTGGCGGCGCCGTCGCCAGGGCTCGCCTGTAGCCACCTGCTCTCGTTGATGAGCTTCTCATTGAGCTTGCCCTAGGCTCAAGCTTCACAACAAAGACAGATGAAGAGGATAAGAAGGAAGATGGAGAAGTAAAGGGAAGAGATGGGGCGAGACCTCACCTTTGCCGAGACAAGCGAACGTACGGACTCATGGTTTCAATGTGAGGAGGGCTTCAAGATTCCGACTGCAATAGGGCCGTGCGGGGAGAGAGTGTGTGCTGGAGTATGAACAAGGTGCTAGTTACAGGATGAAGAAAGTGTTGGTTCCAGGGTATTGAGGAGTTTGGATGGCAGCACCAAGGAGGAGACGGAGGGGTAGGTGCAGAGGGGAAGGGGGGAAGAAGGGGAAGAGAGCTGGCAATTCCACATGATGGAAGTGGGGGAGCCAGGGATATGGGGATTCTAGAGAATCTGCGTAGGTTAGATATCTGTCCCAAGACAAGAAGAGGCTGATCGTGAAGTACGGACCTGAGGAAGATTCGACGTTGAAGTCGTCGCCTTGGAGCTTGATGGGGAATTTGCCAGCACCAAGACGATTGTGTGCCCAGTCGGTGCTGGAGGCGCTCCAGGCAAGATGGATGTTGCTGCGAGGACTGCTGGTGTTGGAGATCATACCAAATTTGTTCCCATTGAGGTTGCTATTGGAGAAAGTGGTCGGTAGAATCCTAAAGGCGGACCTTGGAGTATTAGCAACCACGCACTACTAGTCCAGAGCTACGTGCCAGGCAAGAGTCTGGACCACTATGTGCTCGAGGATATGCCAATATGAGTTCAACTGCACAGGAATCAACCAGAATTCATGTCGGAGGAATGGGGGAAGAAACTAGGTGGCCAATTGGGCAAGGTGCTGGAGGTGGAGGGAGGAGAAGACGACTTAGTGTGGAGCGTGTGGGTGGTCTGGAAGATGAAGGACCCTTTGTGTAGACCGATCTTCATTGAGAAGGATTGTCAAGAGTAGGGGAAGGATAGAATGTTGAGCTGGGAGGAAGAAGGGGAGGAGGAGGAAGAGGAAGTAGTGATTCTGATGTATGAGCACGTACCTTTCTTCTGCTTCGAATGTGGAATAGTTGGACATGATGAGAGAGAGTGCTGCATGCAACTAAGACAGGGGAGGAAGAACCATATAGCTTAGGGATGGCAATCTGGTAGGGTACCTCTGAGTACATTCCCCCCTCATACTCAAACCCAAAACCTAAAAACTATACCCGAACCCAATGCGTAACCGAACCCGAACCCAATGGATACCCAAACCCGAAATACATAAAAAAAATCTATATCTCAATATCGAATACAACATATATGACATTAATCAATTTCAATTATAACCTTTCATCAACTTTGAACATATAAACTTATATTTAAACTTTAGCCTTTCATTAATAAATATTTATTGATAACACATGATGACATGTCATATTATATTTAATTTTTATTATTCTTTTCGAGATCCCATGGGTATCCATGGGTGTAAAAATAAACCCGGACCTGAAATTTAAAACCCATGGGTCTAAAATAAAACTCATACCCGAAACCATCGGGTTGGGTACCCGTGGGTACCTGAACTAATGGGTAAAATTGCCACCCCTAATATAGTTTGTGGATGAGAGCACCTACATGGAATGGGTACAAGAACAGAGGCAAAATAGTGACTAATGGTGCTGCAAGCTTTGAGGAATTTTTTAGGGGCTCGGCAGCTAGATCAAACAAGTCCATGGGAGAGGGTAGTGATCCGTGGGAGGCAAGAGGAGAAAGAGGTGGTGATGGTGAGATGCAATCTCCTTTCAAGCTCAAAACTGGTACAGGAGAGAATGGAGAACAATTTCATGGCGGGGGTACACAAGGAGGATAGGTGGTGGAGCGGGAGGAAGGTGGGGAGGAGTTGGGAAGAAGGGAAGAAAGGGAGGAGAAGAGGTACTTTTAAAAGGCTAAAATTCAGGGGGGAGAAGAAGAAAGAGAAGGGAAATAAGCATATAAATGTGGAGGTAATAGAGTCTATGTCGGGCGGCGGCAAGAAGCGTACAGTAGAAATAATGATGGTCGATGATAGAGTTTTGGATGGAGCTCCCGAGAAAGCTCGTCCTGACAAACTCACGAAGGATACTAGCCTAGCAACGGCTACGACACAGCCCCATTGGGCATTATGAATTCGTTCGCTTGTAACTATTGCGGTTTGGGGGAGGATCAGATAGTTACAGAGCTGTGGGGGCTCATTAATGTTGTGCGCCCCCAGGTGTTGTTTCTTTGCGAGACTAGGTTGAAGGAGAAGGACATGTGCATAATAGCGAGGGGCTGGGATTCAGAGGATGTGTGACGGTGAGAGCAGAGTGTTTGAGTGGGGATTGTGATGGCGTGAAAGGAGAAGGTCACCTTCAATCTGTGTTCCTATTCTCAATATTAGATAGCCAAAAGGGTGACTGGCGAGGAGCTGGGCAAGGTGCAGAGAGTCATGAAGGCTTATGGAGAACCGAGAGTGGACTTGAGGCATAAGACATGGAGTGTGTTGAGAAGACTTGCAGAGCAATCCGAGATGCATTGGTTTTTGTGCCGTTGACTGGAATGAGGTGGAGAGGGAGGAGGACCATCAATCCATCATAGTGTTGGGGGTAGAAAGAAGGGGCAAATGAGGAGGTTTGGAGCATGTTTGGTAGACTGTGGTTTGCATGTCATGGGGTTCACAGGCTATAGGTTCACATGGAGTAACAGACAGAAAAAGCGCGCGAATGTTTGTGCAAGATTGGATAAAACGTATGCCAATTCAAACTTAGAAAGGGATATTGGTGGAGCATAGGTGGAGAATGTGTGGGGACCAAGAGGAGAGGGTCGAAGAAGAAGCAAGGGTTTTGATTTGAAGCAATGTGGCTAAGGGATAAACGCTTCTTACCTTTTGTGGAAGGAGTTTGGAAGTAAAGGTGTGAGGAAAGGAACGATATGACAATGGGGGAGAAGCTAAATGTGCTATTAGCGCATATGAGAAGGTAGGGCTTCAAGGTTTTTCGGGAGGTGGAGCGAAAAATCAAGGAGACGAGGGAGATCTAGGAGGAACATTAGAAAGGGGGTGGTGGAGATGGGGAGAGGGTGGTAGTCCTAATGGCTACATTGTATGAGATGCTACTTCGAGAGGAGATAATGTGGCGACAAAGAGCAATACAACTTTGTCTTAAGGAAGGGATAGAAAAACAATATATTTTTATGATAGAGTGATGAACAGGAGGAGAAATAATACAATCGAGAGGTTGAGTGGTGTGGACAGGGAGTGGGTGACGAAGGAAGAGGAGATCGAGAAGATGATGGTTGCCTAATATGAAGAGTTATTCAAGTCTCGAGGGAGTACTGATTGTGAGGAGATATTTGAAGTGGTGGAGGGAAAGGTGACAGAAGCGATGAGAGAGAGGTTAGAGGAGGAGGTCACAAAAGAAGAGATACATAGAGCTTTGTTTGATAAGCCACCCAGAAGGTGCCTGGCCTAGATGGATTGTGAGCCTCATTCTACCAGATAAACTGGCTAGTTCAGAAGAGGGAGATTATGGCAGTAGTTAAGAACTTCCTGAAAGGGAAAGGAAATGGAGGAATAAATGAAACAAAGATTGTCCTGATTCCCAAAATGCACAAGCCAGAGTAGTTGAGTCATTGTATGCCAATCAACCTATGTAATGTAATCTACAAAATTAGCTCAAAGGTTCTGGCAAATTGACTAAAGCATGTTTTGTCATAAGCTAGCAACACCACAACAGAGTGCTTCTGTGCTAGGAAGGTTGATTTGGACAATATCTTGGTGGTCCTTTAATGTTCGCACAAAGTCAAAAGCGCAAAAATAGCAAGAACCCGATGTGTGCCATAAAAGCGGACATGATGAATGTTTGGAGGGAAGACTGCCACACATGGAGTTTGGGGAGAAGTGGTGTGCAATGACTATGACATTTGTTTCCTCTGTGATACATAGGTTGAAGATAAATGGGGTTTTAACAAGACAATTCAAGCCAATTAGAGGCATGAGACCAGGGGATCCCATCTCTCCCTACATGTTTGTGCTCTGTGCAGAAAGAATTATGACTCTTTTGCAAAGGAAAGAAGAATAGGGTTTCAGCAAAGGAAAGAAGTTTGTCAATCAGATTCATTTGAACCACTTGATTTTCATGGATGACTTAATTGCGGAAGGGAGCAATGAAGGGTTTCAAGTTATCGAAGAGGTGCTTCCAAATTGCCACACAGTGTCGAGCTAGAAGATAAATAAGGACAAGTTGTGCATTTTTTCAGCCCAGGGTGTTCCAACGAGAGTGAAGGATTGAGATGTAGCCTAGAGGGGGGGTGAATAGGCTTTTCAAATTTTACAGCGAAAATAATAGCACAACAGAAAGACAATATCGGATATTCCGATGTTATATCGGATAGTCCGATATGAATCGGACTATCTGATATGTAATCAGACTGATAGTCCGATATGAATCGGACTATCTGATATAGAATCAGACTATCCGATATTGCTGAAACTAAGGTTTAGCAAACTAAGGTAGAAACAAAGATAACACCTACACCAAATAGGGTTAGAGAGCAAGCAATAAGTGAAATAAGTAAAGTAAAACCAAATCCACGAGGAGACTCGAAGTAGTTGTTCCCGAAGTTCGGATCTTTGAGGAGATCCTACGTCTCCGTTGAGGCGGCTTGGTTAAATTAGAGCTGGGGTCCCTCTTGACCCTAACCTCCTGAGTTGCACCAAGCACTCCCGGTTTCACTCTTTGGATCCTTCCCTTTCAGAGGCGAATCCCCGGCCTTCACAAACTCTCCCCGGCCACCACACCAAGCACGGTGACTCTAGGGCGACTCCTAGCCGTCTAGGAGCCCTCAAACTCCAAGAGTAACAAATCTGACGAAAAACCAACTTGGAGAACGAACCAAGTGCTCAAGATTAAAGCTTGACCAACATAAGGCCTCTAGATCTAGCTTCTTCACCCTCACAAAGATGTAATCAATGGGATTTAAGTTGGAGTGAAGATAAAAGGTGGGGAGCTAGGGTTTGCAATAAGTGCTCAGCTGAAATGAATGTGAAAGGCAACCCTAGCCCGTGGGGGAGAAGGGGAATAAATACTCCCACCCAGGCACCCACCAACTATCCATTTACTGCTGACAGACATCGGATAGTCCGATGTTACACATCAGATACTCCGATATGAAAATGAGCAAAACCCGATGCAAGGCTATCTTTGGATTCCTGGAATGATTTTGAGAATATTCAAATAAGGATCAATCAAAGAGGAAGCAATTCATATCGGATAGCCCGATATTATCATCGGATAGTTCCAATATTTTTGGAGCTGGAGACAGAGAAGGGTCAATCAGACCTATCATCGGAAAGTCAGATACATATCGGAACATTTCGGGGAAATCATCGGATAGTTTGATATTTTTGCGACTAGGAGACAGAGAGGGGTCAATCGGACCAAGGATCGGATATTCTGATATACATTGGAGCATTCCGGTTCAACATCGGATTGTCCAATACGTTTACAAGCAAAACTCTATCAAATTGGATTGGTGGATAGAATGTGTCAAATTTCTTCTATCAAGAGCACTTAGAACATCTAGAAGTGGTTTTCCGTCGCATCCCTCTTAATAGTACGGTGTGTCCTTATACTCAATTCAAAAGAAAAGATTTACGACTATTTAAAATGTACATCGTCTTCTCCTTTTAGCTTTAAGGTCTCCGAATGTCTTCCAAATCCATTTCTTAATATTAAATCTATCCAAAACTTCATAAAACAAATTAGCTCTTTAATTTGCCTATCATCTATCACCAAAACCCACATAGGGCCTAGATGCACTTTCAGAGAGGAAAGAGGAAATCAAGGCTTCTAGTGGTATACCAAGGGAGGGAAAGAATGAATCTCATCTTGGGCTACCGCCGGTATTGGGAAGTAGCAAAGGAGAACAAACAAAGGGTGCATTGGATAAGATTGATAAGAAATTAAATGGGTGGCATGAACATTTGTCGTTGTGGGCGGGAAGGGATGTTATGATAAAGGTTGTGTCTCAAGCACTTCCACAATGTGAGATGAATGTTTTTATATTGACATTGAGTCTTTATAGGGCAATGGAGTCATGGATATCGGAATTCTTGTGTGGTGCAAGAAGAAGAGGGAGGAAGGTTGCTTGGACAATGTGTGAGAAGTTGGTCTTGCAGAAAGAGGAAGAGGAATGGGCTTTAGAGATATAGCATCGTTTAATAAATCCATGCTTGCAAACACATGGGTGGCGCCTGATGATGAAGTCGAACATTGTGCGCAAGAGTGTTTAAAGCAAAATATTTTCCAAATGAGAGCTTCCTTCATGCCAATTGGAGTGGCAAAGTTAGTTTACTAGATATTTAGGAAGGAAGAAGAATTGAAGATCCATGAGAAGAGGAAAGGAGGCATCACCTCAATTGAAGTGGCAAAGGAAGGATGGAAGAAAGTGAGGTCATAAAAGCTTCTAGTCCGACAAAAACGCTTGATGTGGTGCACATGTAAGCGGAACTTACCAGTGGTGAAGAACTTGGCAATTCGTAACATTGAGTTGGACCTAAGCTTTAAGGTATGTGGTGAACTTTGAGATTGATAAACACATCTTTGTTGACTGTCTGCTAGCATAGAATTGGCTGCAACTACAAAGGTGAGTCCAGAGGTGATTAAGGATGTGCAAAATGACAATCTGTGGCCCTTGCATTTGTGGTTGCTAAAAGGTGTGCAGAAAAGGAAGCAAGAGGATAGAGTGAAGATTGAAGCAATCTCTTAGGAGGTATGGAATCCTCGAAATGAGACGGTGTTAAGTAGAATATTGTTGGGATTCGAAAGTCTTAAGACAAGGTTAAAGCTTCTTTGAACTGTTGGAGAAGAATGGAAAAGATGATAAAATGTAGAAGCTATGGAGGGTGGAAGCGAGAGTATGAACGAAAGGAAGGGCTCATTCTTATAAATGTCAATGCTACTGTCAAAGTGGACTCTGGTAAGACCGGAATGGCGGTGGTGACCAAAGATCACCGAGTAGTACTTTCTTTGGAGCTAAGAAAGTTGGTGCAGGGCATGAGACCAAGAAAAGCAGAATGGAGACAATTCAGACAAGTGTGTGGCTGGCAAAGGAGGTATAAGCAAAAAAGGTGGTCTTCAAGAGAGACCGCAAAGGGTTGGTGTAGCAGATTACCAATGGACAGGAGAATCTGTCACAAAGAGCATGGTGAACAAGAAAAGTAGGGAGGTTTTTCCGAAAGCAGCTAGGTATGAAATTGAATTTCTTATATAGTGGTTGGAATATGTTGGTCCATAGCGTAACAAGGTGGTGCCAAAACTCTGTGGCTAGAGGTTCATGGAGAGATTGTGTTCCTAAATGTTTGTATCATTGTTTGACAAGTTGTTGTACGGTGCGTTGACAAGGTGGATGTGTGTTGGCCGAAGATGCATTAAACATTAATTCAATGGATTAATACAATCCGTGCAATTACCTCTGAAAAAGTAACTCTTGTATCTTCTTATTTTTCTTTGTTATAAAAAATCCTAGTGAGTGGTCTCACTTAACTTTACCAATAGTACTCACTGCGTTATGAAATAGTAGTCATTTTAGACTTTTCCTAAGTCAAAGTTTTAAAACTTTATCCACAGATAACTTTCAAACTATTTAGATTGAGAACATACAAAACATATATATAGATTCATCATAAAAAGAACTTTCATAATATTTTAATTTTTAGTGCATTAAATAAATTTTTAAAAGTTTTTTATGGTCAAACTTCTATTTTAGAGACCGCATCAATGTTCAAAGCAACAATTATTTCATAACAAAAAGAGTTAGGTTGGTTTGTAAAAAATAATGATTTTTAAGGTAACTTTTAATTTTAGTTTAAAACAAAAGGAACACACCTACCGAATGTATTTTACTTATTTAATCTTTACACTCCCACTATTATGTCAGCTATGGTCTTGTTTATTTGAGCTGAAGTAGTTGACAACTTTAATCTGAAAAGGTTGTAACTCTTTAAAGACGTGTTAAAGAGTTAAAAAAATTATTTACGAACTCTAATAAATATTATTTAAAACCTTAAAAATGAATAGAAAGTATTACATCATTTGATTTATAAAAATGATTCATTTAATTTAATTTAAACCGAAAAAACGAGCTGTACGTATGACCGTTGACTGGCTGGTTCGTAAACTGGATAGTAGTATAATTTGGAGGTCTTCGTCGCCTTCTCCTCCCGCGCCCAGGCCGTTCGAATAACAGAGGGGCAATCCCGTCCGTTCACCTCAGGTTTATTTATCCAAACACGAAAAAGAAAACAAACGGAGCAGGTCGCCGTCGTGGGCCCCACGGGCTCGTCCGAGGATAGAAATCGCTTCGCCACGCGCAGCGGTGGGCCCGCAGGGTCCAGCCGCACGCGTGTCGTCCCCGCAGTGGCGGCCGTCCCGCTCCGGCCCCACCTGGCCGCGAGCGTCGCGAGGCGGGGGTAGGCCACGAGCGCGTGGCGAAAGGAGGGGCGCGCCCGGCGCTGCGTCGGGTAATCCACGGGCTCGTTTCGAAGATTCCAAGGAATCGAAGCGGGGAGGGGGCAGGCGCCCGCGGGTTTACTACTGTTTCTCACCGGATTATCCACCCGCCACTCCACACCACGCCACGACACGCCGCACTGACTGCGAGGAGGAAAAGGGGAGCCAAGCCAGAGGAGGTTAAGGCGGTTACGGAAGTGATTAACGCTGGGGTTTGGGAGAGTACGCAGGAAGGGTTAACCCGAGTCAGCTGCTTAACCGTAGGATTTATTGCGTGCACAGTGCACGCTAGCCAGAAGCCGAGAATGGATGTGGCTGACTGGTTGGTGTTGATCGCGGGTTCGTAAGTTGCTCGTCCACCGCTTGCCAGTCTACCACGCAACCACAGCCGTCGCCTAAGCTTCGCTCGGTGCCGCAGCTACGTGGCTCGGTTCAATGAGCATGGGTACAAGGACATCACACTTAACGCATCTTTAATCCTATATTTTTTCCGTATTGTTGTGATCCAACTCTATTTATTCAATAAAGATGTTTTTTATACTCTCTCTATGATTCGTGGTTGTGATTTAATTTTTTGTTGTGCTTCAAAAAGTTGAGACCTTTAAAAAAGGAATGGAAAGACATGTTCAGATCTTTAAGAAAGATCTCACAAAGTCTAAAAATAAAATTACACCAACTAGTAAAAGTTATAAAAAATCTAAAAAATCTATAGATGTATAATTGGTTACTCTAGCTACATATAAAGTTTTAAGATCAAATTCATTCTATATATAAAAAAGTTATAAAAATAGAACTGATAGATTTGTATAGTTTAAAATTGGCAATTTTTTATCTTTTTTTTGTAACTCTTTCGACTTAAAGTAGCTAAAAATTTTAATCTAAAAAAGTTGTTGTCCCTTGAGAGAGGCCTTAGAGAGTCAAAAAAATTCTAAAAAAATATTTTAGAAACTCTAAGATAACCATTTAAAACCTCACAAAAATAACTACAAAGCACTTTATTGTTTGGCTTGCAAAAAAAGACAAGTTAAATTTTGTTTCAATTTAATTTAACTTAATTTGAAAAGAGCAAGGCCTTAAGTTCATGAGTACATCTACAATTTTTAAAATTTTTAATTATATTTATTAGTTTGTGTACACGGTGTATACATAGAAAACACTATGTGCATATGATATATGTTGCCTTTGTATTGTAGTTTTATGACAACTTCAGCTGAAACCTAAAAAAGTTGTTGAATTTTCTTGACCGAATGGACCTTACAATGGCTTTTGTGTGTGGTCTAACCCATCCAAACCAGCAGCGACGACGGGACTAGCTAGATTGATGGAATTAATAGTTATATGAAGAATGGTGGGGAAGTTCGATTTAGCACTAGTGCATCATCTCGGGCTATAAAAAGACACGCCTCTTAAAAAATACATAAAATGTTTAACCAGTTTCTTTTAGTGCAAGCATACCATAAAATGTTTAACCAGTTTCTTTTAGTGCAAGCATACCATACCATAAGGCGTTCTTCATTTAGCGTGCGGAGTGACCGGTGAGTGCTCGCTCTTTTTACGGAATTGCATGGTAACCTTCTTCATTAGCAGTAACCTAGTGGAGCCGCTGATTTTTTTTCAAAAGAAAAAAGTGCAGCGGTAACCATCCGATCCGGCGGTGATGGCGATGATGGCGGAGGGTGGCGCGTCGCGTCGCGTCCGCATTGCGTCACCGCGCAACGGGATAAGATACGCCGCGCGTGGACTCTGCGTGAGGGGCCCGCGGCGCCTGGGGCGTGGGCCCGGTCTTGTCGGTGACCCCGCACGGCGTGGAGCGGTAGAGAGCGGGGGGCGTTCAAACGGAGAGGGCGCGGGGACCAGCGCTAGTAGCCTAGCAGGCGATGCTCCCGTGGGCCCGGCCCGGTGCGACGCCTCTTTTTTTTTTTTTTTCTTTCTTCTCCCCGGGTGGCCGGATTCTCTCTCCTCCCGGCCTCTTCTTCCCGCGCCTTCGCAGGGAGGAGAGAGATGAGCGCGCGCCAAACGGAAAGGGCTCATCTTTGACGTTTGGTTTCGTACTGGCTGATCTTCTCGGGAGTGGGGTGATTTCTGCGGCGAGAATGGGTTCATGCCGATGTTTGGATAGTGTCTTTTCCCGCTGTATTCATATAATTATTAGGAGCACAAATTGCTTATTTGCCCCAGAGTACTTTAGCAGCAGCTTATTTATCATAAAAATGTATTTTTCGTTTCGTTGATTGCTAAAATATGGGCAAATATTTGAAAGAGAAAATTGCTCTCATGCTCAAGAGTACAATAATAATTGCTGTCGTGCTCTGTAGCAGTTTGGTTTTGCTAGAATGTCTCAAAGTACTTTAGCCAAATGCAATTGTGCCTCTCTGTTTTTTTTTTTTAACTTTTGGCCAAATTTTAGCAAACAATTGAGAAAAAAGATCACCATACCCCTCCATTTGTGGAAGACGAAGAGCTTTGGAGATGCAAGGCCAATTTAGCCAATGCAAGGCTTAGCTGCTAAGAAAAACTCTATATCTTTTATGGCATGTCAAAACTATGGATTATGAAGTTAAAAAATTATTGATTCTCGCGTTCAGGAGATAATTATGCTTATATTTTTTTTGTCTTTCATTATGAAGATAATTATGCTCAAAATATTGAACTTCTTTTATAGTTCGATATGATAAAACAAACATCTAGCAATTCGTTCAAGCAATAACCAACAATTGCATGTACAATTTTCCAAAAGATTATGGTTATAGAGAGTGTCATGCATACTGTTCATTTAAGCCTCACCATGCAAAAAAAAACCAAGAATGCATCCACATCCTGCCAGGAAAGCCAGAAATGCAAATGGAGGGGTAGGATGGTCTTTTTTCTCAATTATTTGCTAAAATTTGGCCAAAAGTTTAAAAAAGGACATAGTTGCAATTGACTCGAGCACTTTCAAGCATCAGAGCAAAACCAAAGTACTATAGGGCATGAGAGCAATTGTCCATGCATTTTGGGACATCAGAGCAAATTTCTCTATCTAAAAAATGGAAACAAAGCAATTGGCTCAAGTAATTTAGAGCATTTTCGCAAAAACAAAATACTTTGGGGGCAAAATAAAATACTATGTTGGGTGGAGGATAAGCAATTTTCTATATATTAAATTTTGGTAAAGTACTTTTAAGAAACGACTTCAAATTTCTCCTTTGTAACAATATTCTCTACAAGCTCTTATTCATATTCTAAAATTTCTTTCTAATTTACGCTAAGTAAGTTTTGATACTCTGACACCATTCACCAGTCACCAGGGGTATCTCATGACTAGAAAGAAACCTATCTATAACTAAGGGAATGCAGTTGTTTTTTTTTTTTTCTAATAAAGCAGGGAATGCAGTTGTTGAGGAGAAAGGCAGTCACGGCGGATTGCAAGGTCATGCCAGAAGCATTGCCATGTTCCACGAGAACACATTGCACATAAAATAAATCACATAAAACACTGTAAGTTAAGCATGCAACTCTCGCCCTACCGACAACCCGGGCAACTAGCAAGACATGTTAGTATTAGCCGAACAAAATGAGCCTGTCAGCCTGTATGATCCGCAAGTTCCTTTTTTATTTATCTGGCGACTTATAGTCCCACCTTATTTGTTGTAGCTTTAATTTACACCCAGTTCTTCCCAACTTAACGGCTTAACATATTAACGATTTATCTACGTTTTGAAAACAAATATGCTTTGAGTTTTTTAAGTCCGTTTTTCCGCTGTTTTGAAGGTGGGTTATAACGCTTTAAAAAACAAGTCAAACGAAATTTATCTGAATCTCTAGACTTGTCGGTGTAATAAATACCGGGCTACAAAGAGTCCTGAGAAGACGAGGCGAGGGCACCACGCGCCGGGCGCAAGTGCGGTGAGCCCTCTCGAAGACGAGGCGAGGGCCCCACGCCACGGGCGGGCGCGTGGCGAGTCCTCTCGAGACCAGCAAGGGTCCCACACGCAGCGGGGCCGCGCGCGGAATGTTGCGTATGAGTCTTGGGACGAAGGCTTCCTCGCTGGGCGACGGCCCATTTAATGAGGCATCACGCGGATAGACAATGAAGAAATGATTACCGCTTCTGATGACCCTCGCAGGTCTCGAGCGGCCGCCACGCGGGCGCAGAAGAATTGACCGGCAGAGAGAAGGTTTGCTTGAGGAGGCCGCCGCGTCGAGGAGCAGTAGGCCCCACCCGCAGACTCACCGGTGATCATGCGGGTCGAGGCCACTGCGGCGGCACGCGAGGGCCTTGCGCGCAAGCGTGGCGTGACGCACGTTTGCCTCTTCGTCGTGTCTTGTCGCAGTATCTCGAGAGTATCAGATCGCTTGCCCCTCGGCTCTCTCCGCCAAATGAGAGCTTGTATAAAGGAGAGGAGAGAGAGGGAAGGGGGAACGTGCACTAGCATTCGTGCATTCGAAACACCCTGTAAACACATTCCCATTCAACCACAATCAGAAAAGAGCTAAGACTCAGCAGGAGTAGGACTATTACCCGCGAGGGGTCCGAACTCAGGTAAATCATGAGTCGCTCCTTGTTGTGCCCGACGCTCAAATCGAACCGAGCTTGATCGAGTTGGCTAGCAGTCTAAAAATCTGACCAGAGGTGTGATCCGCAGTGGTTGAGCGGAGAACACGCCGTCAAGACTATCTTGAGAAGCTCTCGAAGTTCAGTCATTTTAGCCGTTCAACAGTTCAGTCGTTCAGATCAGCTAAAAAAAACAAGGCCTTAGGCCTAGTTCTTTTCAGCTTAACAACTTATCTACTTTTTGAAAAGACATATGCTTTGAGTTTTTTTAGTCCGTTTTTCGCTGTTTTGAAGGTGGGTCCTAACGCTTTAAAAAACAAGTGAAATGAAATGGATTCGAATCTCGAGACTACCTTGAGAAGCTCTCGAAGTTCAGTCATTTCAGTCGTTCAGCGGTTCAGATCAGCTCAAATGAACAGGGCCTTTGTCATAGATTTTATATGAAAAGTTATGGGTTTTAGGGCCTGATTGTTTGACCTTCTAGTCAGCTCCAAGCCTCAAAAGTCAGAAGCTCAAACAAACAACCAGCTTTCACAACCCCCTTTCAAGAAGTCAAAAGCTCTCAAAAGTCTAAATTGTACTATAATCTGATAAGTTTTTATGGCTTTTCCTAGAAACAACTTTTATAGAACTTGCAGCTCAAACAAAGGCCATAGGTAGGTGGCTTCCACATGGCAACAATTGTTTTTCAAAAAATGACTTTTGATATTTGAGAAGAAACCACTGAGATGTTCAAATAAATTGTTACAAATTTTCGTATGCGAGATGTCATATGGATTAAAGTTGTACTTGTCTCGTTCTTTTTAGCTTAACTTTAGATTGTAATGCACCTCAAAATTTATTATACTTGCATAAATAAAACATTTTGCTGCTTTGTAGTTATTTTTTTGTTATAATCCATTTTGGAAAGAAAAATATATACAATAAATTTAATTAAACTTTACTATGCAAAACCCTTTTTATCTAAACTTAAAGGTGGAGAAAATCAGTTTAAAACATTTTCGATTATAATCCCTTCTCTATTTAAAAGAGCATGAAATGATAAAATAAAAAGAAAAGAATTAAAGGATTGTAAATCATGTCGAGTGAAAAGAAAGAAACAAAGCTAGGAGTGGATGAGCAACAAACTTGAAACCCCCTAAAAGGAAGAAAGATGTGATAGCCAACTCGTCTAAGGAATTTGTGAAACTTAATTGTTTCATAATTTACTAGCAATCAAAAGTTATGTACTAGAGTTGCAACAAAATTTAAGCCTGAGCAGCAACTCACCCAGCCCTAGTGGTGGGTCTGCCCTTGCATCTGAAAAAACACCAGCAGTGGCCCACTTTGGAGGATGAGCTGCGCATCACGGGTTGGAGCACCCTTTGTAGCATTTACAGGAGTGCGTAGAGGGCCGCTCACACAACAATGCCTTGAAGGAGGAGAACAATGTTAAATGGTGTCACCATTATCGACCCTAGGGAGCAGGACTTTCGCCTTGAGCACCATCATCCTATTGCCGCCAGTACCGTGTCGCCCTGGCACCTCGCAAGCTGAGTCGCTCTAGGTTCTCATAAAAGCTTAGAGGGCCGCTCACATAATAATGACTCCAAGGAAAGGAACGACACTAAATGGCACAAAATTGTCAGTCCTATTGGGCAGAACTTTCACTTGAAAAAGCACACCCTATTGCCACCAATACCATGCCTTCGCGTCATCATCGATGAGGTGATACCCAAGCATTGCCCTTGTAGCCACCACAATGGCAACAACTTGTCGTCCTTAAGGTCATTGGTGTCTTCAAGATCAATCCAGAGCTTCAAATTTAGGCTGGTTGTCTCCAAATTAGTTGTCAACCTCTCGGTGCTACCTCATCCACCGTCGGCCCACGCTCTCCTGCATCATCCTGGCTGCGACGCCTCGCAGCACCTCCCAGGCTCGCATGTTTGCGCCGTCCCAGCCAACTCATCATGCTCGTTGTGCACCGCCTCACCTTGGCCTGCGTGTGTTTCTGTTCTAGTCGTTCCATCTTGCCTGCCGTCGCTCCTTCAGTTGCCACCTCTCCAAATTTTGCTAGAACAGTCCACCACAACGTTGATAACTCCATCTTGTGGGAAGGGATACGGGATGAAAAGGAAGGTAAGGGGAAGGGTCTGCCGTCGCTGCACCAGTGACAACGCAGGCAAGGAAGGACTCTGGTCACCTGTGAAAAGGGCTGTTTAGGGATGACAATGGGTCTAGGTCCTTCGGGTCCAGCCTTCCTAGACCTAGACCCAAAAGCTGTAATGGCTTCAAAGTCAAACCCGGACCTAGACATCGGGTGTACCCAAACTCAAAAATTTATAAAAATACGAAATACAATTTCAGAATCAGCAACACATGTACATTATAATTATGTCACATATATAGCAATGAGTAGCATTTCAAAAGCTTATAAGCACAAAATTCATCTAGCCATCCAACTAGAAACAACACAAATAATCAAATATAAGCTAACACAAATATAAGTTGCTTCAGTAGCCACAGATAAAAGGTTTAAACACAAGGTAACAAACGGCCTTCAATCCAACAACACACACATTTAAATCCACTACATACAAATCCAACAACAATTCATAGAAGTTTAAAACTTTAAAGCAACAACAATGCAATAGCTTTGCAATACCAAAAAACAGTTAGCCCCACATGTCAATGCTACAGTTCTGGTATGGGTCTGGGTACTCATGGGGTCCAAAGTTAGACCCAGACTTGACCCGGACACATGGGTATTTCTATCATCTCTAGGGTTGTTGGAGGCAGGGATTGATCATCTCTCAAGTAGACCTGATTAAACGTCGGGTGAAATTTGGTTTGAAAAGCCCATCCCACGGGACAGCCCGAGCCCGACAAACCCGGTGGTTAGGCCCCAAAATCGGTCACGAGTCCTGCTCGGCTCGAAGTCTACCAAGGCCGACATCCCGCCCGTCCACTACTTAAATCGCGAAAAGCTCGGGCCTGGGCTCGGCCCGGCCCGACGACCGGGCTCCGGATTGAGGCCTGAGCCTGACTTTTTCGACCAGGCCGAGCCGGACTTTTTCGGGTCGGGCTGTCTGACCGGGCTTCCCGTAATCAGATCTACTCTCGAGTCACCCAAGGAAACGCTCGGGGGTCACATATTTTCGCCGTGTTGCTTATCTTTATGGAATGCTCATAAGATGAAAGAAGATAAAAGTGATACTTGTGTAAGAACCGGGGAGCTTTACCTGACCCCTTTGGTTTTTTTTCCCCTTTGTAGTGGCTAGTAACCCTCCTTGCTACAGCCTACACAAGATGGCAACACGATGGACGCGCGCAGATACTTCACATCCTGAGACGAAGCAGGAGCTGCACCCAATTGGCCGAGCAGGAAGCTCGAGATATACCATCCCTGGCTCTCTGCTCCCATAGGCCTATGTGAGGGCCCATGCTGCCAGGCAGCGCTGCACACAGTCACGGTGCGTGTGACGGTGTGAGAGCGAAGGGCCCGGTGATACCAGTGAGCGATAAAGATGGAGAGAGGGCGAGAGAGCGAGAAAGGGACGTGTACTGGTGGTACTGGCGATAGTTTCAGTTTTGATCGGTGACCACAAGGGCCCGTGGTGCCGGATGCCTTTTTCCTGGGGCGTGTAGTACGCGTACACAGTGCTTGTAAGGCGTGCGGTTATAGGTGGCCGTTTCCGCGAAACAAATTTTCTTAGAAAGTTGGAATCGTTTTATGGAAACCACGAAACCCTTCCTCAGAGTTCTAGAATGTTGGCTGGGCCGAACATTTCAGTTTTTTTGGAAGCCGTTTCTCAAAGTTTTTTAAGTTAGATAGATCCGACGAACTTCTTCCGCTTTTGGGCAAATAATTATGTTTGAAAAATAGCTTCAACCATCTCTATAGTTTGGATTTGGATGTGTCCTTTTAAAGCGGTCTCTGAGAGGCTGAAAAATAACACTAACATGCACGCATCCGCGTCCGTCCTAACACACGCTAGAAATAGCGACTGTCATAAGGAACAACAATTAGGCATCAAGGAACGCGCGCGCGTACCCCTACGTCTATAGGAAAATCCTATAAAAATTCGACACACAGAGCCAAACCGGGGGTTTGAACTCTGGTGGGTGCGTGTTAGTTTAGCGGTTATGAGTTAAGGAGCGAGTTGCGTGTAGAGGTGGCTGACGAAGTGGTTCAATCTGAACCAAAGCGGCCACACACACTATTCACCGAATCGGGCCTCGATTCGAGTGAACCGAAACTGAGGTCGGCACCTCGGCCTGATTAGGCGGCCCGATTCGTTCAGTATAGTGGTGGCCCGATTCGGTTTGGTTCGGCCCGGTTCGGTTCTCTACTGTAATATATTAATTTAATTCAATATATGTATTTCTATATAGATTTTCTTATGATAAATAATATATTTATTTAATTTATAATATATATTCATGAAATATAATGGTTTTTCTTAATTTATATATATATGTGTGTGTGTGTTTAAATAAAATAAACCGGCTAACAAAAAAGAATTTGGTCGGTTTGGTTGATTTTCTTCATGTGAATCGAACTCGACCGAGACCAAGATACTGCTGTTCTTGCTTGGTCTTGTAATTCATATAGTAACCAAACCAGCCGAGCCCGAGCCGAGCCGGTGCGTGCGTGTTAGTTTAGGAGTTATGAGTTAGGGAGTGAGTCGTGTGCGGCTTCTTTGTACCCTCTAAAAAAACTCCAAAATTGCAAATTGAGGTACATAAAGTCGTTCAATTGTTCAAGTGAGGTCCAAAACATCATGAGCTATCCAATATGCTGACCTATAAGACAACGTTATCTGTCACATGTCCATTATTTATAGAAAACTCCTCGAGCTCTCCCTACTATTTTCATAATTCACTCTCTCCTTCTCCTCTTGCTTTCCTTAATCCTCTCTCTCTCTCCATGTGATGTCCCATCCTCCCTCCACAGTGACCTCTCGGCAGCCGATGGTTGCGTCCTCGACCCCTCCGGCCTTTCTCTACCCCACTGGCGTTGCGCTAGAAGGAGAGGAGGGTGGAGGTGGCCATTGGAAAGAGGGAGGTGGAAGGAGGACAAGGCCAAACTCAAATCCGGTGGTGGTTGACATCCCTCGCCAGCGACGTTGTAGAAAGAGGGAGGAGGAGGCCGCTCGACGTGAATGGGAGGCGAAAGCAGCCCAACCTAGATTTGGTGGTGGCTAGTGCCCCTTACCGGCGAAGTTGTAGAAAAAAAATGGGAGAAGGGAGGATACGACTGCTCGATGAGAGGGGAGGTGGAAGGAGACGACGCAAGTGGAGGGCTCAACGCCTCGGCCACGACACACCAGCCATCCTTCCCCGAGAAGGCTATGGAAACCTTCCTTGCTTGAATTGCGAACACCTTCCTCCCAACTCCGAGATCTAGCAACAACAACCCCAACTCGACGAGCTCCACCTCGCCTCCACTTTTTTCTCCTTCCTCCTTCCCCCCAGCCACTTCTTTGACACATCAACAAGGGAGAAGACGATGTTTTGACAATTAAGCGATGACGATGATGAACAAGCTCATCCTTGAGCTCCTTAGTAAGCGTCGACGGTCCTGTGTATGGAGATCGAGGGGAAGCAAGGTCGTCACTGGATGCAAGGTGAGCAAGGTCATTGTCGGCCACGAGGTGAGCATTGTCGTCGCTAGCCACTAGGGGCAGCAGAGATAGAAGGGTGGGGAACAATGAACGGGTTTTTTTTTTGCAAAAAAATGGACACGTGGACAGGTGACCTGGTTGTCCACATCAGCATATTGGACAGCTCATGATGTTTTGGACCTCAACTGAATCACTTGAACAACTTTGTGTACTTAAATCTATAATTTTGAGGATTTTGAACCTATTCAAACGTTCGAGACAACTTTAGATACCTATAATGCAATTTACTCTTCTAAAAAATGTATATATAAAGGAAAAAGTCTACTTGACCCCCTGAACAATAGTGGTGCAGAGACTTTGGCCCCTCACGTGCAAAACTGTCTAGATGGACCCCTATAGTACGTTTAGTGGCGCAAATACCCCCTGTAGGCGGTTTTGCCACGTAGGCAGCCCACGTGGGCAACACGTTGACTCGCTGCATAAAAGGGTTGCAATTTTTTTTTCTAAAAAACAATATATATCGAGGGTCCCACATGTCAGCCACTCATACATCTTCTTCATCCTCCTCATCTCTTTCTCTCTCTCCCTCTCCACCGAGCCCCTCTCTCCGTGAGGGAGGTTGGGGAGAGAGGGAGACGGAGAGAGGAGGGAAGAAGATGGAGAGAGAGAGGGGCTCGGTGGAGAGGGATGGAGAGAGGGGGAGGATGAAGAAGATGTACGAGGGGCTGATATGTGTGACTCTAGATATAAATTGTTTTTTAGAAAAAAAAAATTACACCCCTTTTAGGCAGCAAGCCAACGTGTTGACCATGTGGGACCGCCCAAAAAACCGCCTGGGGGGCTATTTCCGTCACTAAACATACTACAGGGGTTCACCTAGACGGTTTTGCACGTGGGGGCTAAAGTCTGTGCACCACTATACACTACTAGAATTTCTGAAAATCGCGAGGGCCAGAAAATAAACGCGAGGGCAGAAAAACAGCCCTCGTTTTATATATAAATACACGAGGGTATATTCTAGCCCTCGTAATAAACAAATTACTCACGAGGGCTAAAACAAGACCCTCGTAATAACTAACTTACTCACGAGGGCTAAAACAAGACCCTCGTAATAACCAACTTACTCACGAGGGCTAAAATAAGGCCCTCGCAATAATTGCTAGAAGGCACATACTTGCGAGGGCTACGTACTGGCCCTCGTGAATAATGTCAACAATAATTGCTCCACCGCCACCTGTGTACACGTGGCTGTGTTTTACCGAGGGCCAACAGTGAGCCCTCGCGATTATAATCCACAATCAGATCTTTGTACCCTCCAACCCCACATGTCATAGAATAATTTTGTTACCACGTATTAGTATAACCGTGACGCCAATTTTCTTAAAACTAGACTACAACAATTATGATACGTAAGTGACCAAACGTTATCGTCATCTCATACGATGGTGAGGCGTTGCCCGATTATCGTACATGAAGCATATTTTGCGGAGCTCGTCTCAGAGAGAAACGTCAGTGTCATCTTCATTCAACGGAGAATACTGATTTTATGTGTAATGTGTATTAGTGTGTAACGTGGAATCGTAATTATATACTGAATAAATGAATCATATATGATATATGTTGAAATATGAAGATTTCAAAACGTTTACTCATACGAACACTGTATCGATAAGCAGATAGCTAGTTGTGAAGCGTATGATATTGCATGTGTCCGATTTGTGTTTAAAATATTTTTGCATGGACAAGAATGTTACATAAATAATTCCTAGTGCTTGAAAGTAATTTTAAAATAACATTTGGATTTTTTTAAAAAAATTTGAAAGTTGGGATAATAGGAGAAATTCTATTAGTAACGAGGGTTTGTCTGGAAACCCTCGGATATACATATTATACACGAGGGTCAACATGGCCCTAGTGTATATTCGCTATTTTTCACGAGGGCTATATCTACAGCCCTAGTATTTATAATTTCGCGAGGGCTACATAGCCCTCGGGCATAATGGAGGAATACTGTGCAGCGAGGAGTACACGTGGTGGGACCGCCAGACATTGGGACATCATGTTATTCGCGAGGGCTAAGTAGCCCTCGTGAATAACTGGCGCCTCTCCCGTTCATACGCGAGGCCACTCGCCTCGGGAGTATCGCATAACGGCCACACGCCCTCTCGTGGCCCCACTGCATGTATCGCGTAGTAACGAGGGCTACGAGGCCCTCGTGAATAAGCCCAATATAGATCTGGTCGCGCTTCGGACTTGGGCATTTTTCGCCCAAGTCCGAAGCGCCACCACCGCTCCGCCACGCCGCCGCCGCCGCGCCGCCGTCGTCGCGCCCTGCCGCCGTCGCCGCCGCCGGCTTGCCGCGCCGTCACCAACACCCGCCGCGTCGCGCCTTCGCGCGCATGCGCAGCCGCCGCCGCCGCCCGCGCGCCGCCACGCTGGCTGCGCTTCGCCGCCGCCGCCGCTGCCCATTGCCGCCGCCGCCGCCCGCCGCGCCGCCACCGCTGCCGCCTTCAGAAGCAGCGCCGCCCTTCGCCGCCCGCCGCCGCCGCCCGCGCCCGCCGCCGCCGCCGCCGCCGCCTGACTCCCGCTGCCGCCGGCAGCGCCAGCGCCACCGCCGCCGCCTCGCCTCCCCGCCAGCGTTACCTACCCCCGCCGCCTCCGCGCCACGCACTGTCTGCTGCCACTGAGCGTGAGGAAAGGGAGGAGGAGGAGTCCGTCGCTATCGTCGGAGCACGTGGAGGAGCAGCAGCAGGAAGACGATCGTGGTGAGAAATTTTCGCGCCTTTTGTATGTTTGAATGTTTCCACGAGGGCTATGCATGCACGTATATAGGTTTAATCACGAGGGCTTTGTGTTTAGTGAAACGTTACTCACGAGGGCTATTGTTAGGTTATTAGATTATGCACAAGGGCTACCGTTAGCTTATGTATTAAATTATTCGTGAAGGTATGGACGAAGATAGACGATGGATGTATGATGGTTGGGTGTCGAGCGAGCGACACACGATGCTGGTTTGAGGAATGCGCGGTTTGTGTCACGGGCTTTTCAGTAATTTGGAGAGGCTGTCCGTTGCCCTTGTGCGGAATGTGGTAAGCTGTCGGAAGAGAACACGTGATTTAAATGGAGACACATCTAGTAAAAATGGCTTTAAGGTCGGTTACCAGCGGTGGGTATATCATGGGAGAGTACTCGTGCTGAGGTTGCGGCAGCTGGACCTTCCGAAGGTTTTGATGAAGTAGATCGGATGGAAGACATGGTTGCTGATATTGGTCATGATTATGATGATGATGATCAGGATTCACAGCCAGGCATGGCCGATTTCTTTAGACTTTTAGAATCAGCCAAAAAGCCTTTACATGATGCAACGTTAGTGACTGTCCTATCTCAGGTGACACGTATGATGGCTGTGAAGTCTAAGTTCAACATGTCCATCGCTTGTTTTGATGAGATGTTAGCTATTTGGTGTGATGCCCTCCCTGAAGGTCATAAGATGCCCAAGACGTGGTATGAATGTACAAGACTTCTATCGGTTTTAGGAATGCCATACAAGAAGATAGATTACTACGAGAATCTCTGCATGTTGTATTACAAAGATGATGAGGGGAAGGTCTGGTGCGATCATTGTGGAAAGTCACGGTATTTCGAGACCACAGATTCTAATGGCAACAAGTTTCAGACTTCTATGGCAAAAAAAGTGTTGCGTTACTTTCCATTGAAAGATCGCCTGCAACGTTGTTTCATGACGGAGGACACATCAAATTGCATGAGGTGGCATATGTTGCATAAATGGAACCCTGATGTTTTGGTGCACCCATCTGATGGAGAAGCCTGGAAGCACTTTGATAGAAAGCACCCTGATTTTGCAGCCGATCCACGAAACTTGCGTCTTGCAATTGCCACAGATGGTTTCACTCCTTTCAATATGACCGCTCGATCATACTCCTGTTGGCCAATCTTCAGTATCCCTCTAAATTTAAAACCATCTCAACTCATGAAGGATGAATTTATGTTTCTTTCACTCATAGTGCCCGGTCCAAAAAATCCTGGAAGGAATTTGGATCTTTTTTTGAGGCCATTGGTGGATGAGTTGAAAGAGTTGTGGGAAATCAGAGCTATGACTTACGACAAAGTCACAAATAGCAATTTTCTTATGAGAGCTGTGTATCTGTGGTTAATTCATGACTTTCCTGCATACGGCATGTTCTCTGGCTGGAGCACACACGGAAAGCTCGCTTGTCCGATATGCATGGGTGATACCGTGGCATTCACGCTTACACACGGTGGCAAGGCAAGCTTCTTTGATTGTCATCAAGATTTTCTGAAGCCAGATCATCGATTTAGAAAACAAAAAGATAAATTTCGTAAAAATACCATTGCAAAAGGTCGGAAGCGAGAACCTCTCACAATAGGTGAAGTCAAAGCCTGGCATTCAACCCTAAAGGTTAATGAGAAAAACGAAACCGAATATGAGGGCTATGGAACCGTTCATCATTGGACACATAAATGCAGTCTGTACTCCCTTCCATATGCAGAGGATTTGCTATTGCCTCATAATATCGACGTAATACATCAAGAGTCGAATGTAGCACAAGCCATCTGGGGAACGAACTTGGACATAGCAGGAAAAAGCAAAGATAATGTCAAAGCTCGTCTGGACTGTGAGATGCTATGTGACCGACCAACATTTAACATGATAGAAGGGCAAAGGGTAAAGCCAAAGGCTCCATACTGCTTAACTAAGGCACAAAGAAAAGAGGTTTAGAATGGTTTAGAGACAAGGTTAGATTCACGGCGGTATCGTCAAGCTTTGTCCGTGGTGTTGATGTTGATGCGGCAAGATACATGGCATGATAAGCCATGATTTTCATATCTTTATGCGAGATCTATCACCTGTCATGTTCAGGGGCTATGTATCAGATGATGTATGGACAGCTCTTGCCGAACTGAGTTACTTTTATAGAAAGTTGTGTGCTAAGCAGTTAAGCAAGACAGATTTGAAGAAGCTAGAGGAAGATATAGTGGTTCTCGTTTGCAAGCTAGAGAAGATATATGTCCCTGCTTTCTGGAATCCGATGGAACATCTTCATATCCATCTACCTACTCAAGCACTTCTCGGTGGGCGATCCATGGCGGTGGATGTATCTGTGGAGCGTCGATTGAAAACTGTAGGGCAAATGTGAAAAACAAGGTCCGTGTTGAAGGTTCAATTGCTGAGGCATATCAAATTCAGGAGATCACAAACTTCACGAACAAATATCTTGCGAGAGAACACAATGTGAACATTCTTGTGCCGAGATACAACACACATGGACGATAGGTCAAATCTGATCTAAAATTATTCGAGGTTCAAGGCACTTCGGTCGGAAAGAGTAGAAAACAAGAGATTTCTCAGCGGGACAAGGTTATTGCACTATTATACATTTTCGAAAACATGGAGGAAGTCAACGACATTGAATCGTAAGTTAGACTCGCATTATCTCTATTACAAATACATTTCGAAAACATCCTCACTATTACATCTCCTTTAGAGAATTCGTGCAAACTTTCTGAAAAGGAAGAACAAAACCTAACCTCGAAGAGTTGAAGGCTTTAAAGGAAAGAGGAGATGGCAACGGCGGACCTAACTTTCTGTGTTGGTTGTGGAGATATGTAAGTGTTCTGATTAAAGAATAAATGAACTTCTTGTGTTTTTTTATTCTCATTTTTTCTTTTCTAAACACAGTGCAAGCAAAATCCTAGCGTACACAATAATATACGTACCATGTCACGTGGATGTTCAACACGTGTCACAGTCCATGGGACTTATGATATCAATGGGTTTCGTTTTCGTTCCGCGGAGCATGAGCAATTAAAACCTAATCTGCGAACGGTAAATAGCTATGTTGTTTGCGAGGGTCAAGCAGAAGGGCAAGATAAGTTCAGTTACTATGGTATAATTCAACAGATAATTGAACTAACATTTGAAGGTAGTAATGAGCTCTCGATGGTTATGTTCCGATGCGAATGGTTTGATCCTATTAAAGGTTTACGACGACGAACCGAGCTAGGCTTAACGGAAGTGAAACAAACTTCACGGCTGAAAGGATACGATCCTTTCATATTAGCCAACCAAGCTGAGCAAGTGTATTACCTACCATATCCATGCAAGCATCCAGTAAAGGACAGTCTCAAAAAGGACGAGGCCGATCTCAAAAATTGGTGGGTTGTATACAAGGTTAGACCTCACGGGAGATTGCCAGATGGTCCAATACAAGATCAACTATTAGATAACATATTTGTGATCGATGCTGGGGTGGGCCTCGACAATCTAGTGGCCAGCATAAATGATGACGTGGTAAATGTTGACGAAGAAGGCCAAGAAGAATATGAGGATCATGTCGAAGGCGATGAATATGCGGAAAACAATCCTATCGACGACATTGACCTACTTGATGTTGATGCGAACTACTGTTAGATGTATGCTTTCATATATGTTTATGTTACTATCATTTACTTTTATATATGTTTATGTCTTTGTCTATATTAAGTATTAACTTTGATACATATTTATCTTTTATGTAGGATGGCGCCTAGAAAGTTTGTTAGCCACAGGGGAGTACCACCAGTAGAGGACCGCGAGATGGATGAGGCTGGTCAAGACGAGGCAGGTCTGGGATCCAGTGGTCACGAGGCAGGCCAGGACTCCAGTGGTTACGAGCATGGAGGCTTTGAGGAGGGCGAGGGGTCTACCCAGCCAACCTCCACTCGTCGCCGAAGGAAGAAAAGAGGGCCTAATAGGGTGCCTAGGGCTCCAACAGATGCAAATATGCGCATCCCTATTGACATCTTAGGGGACGGGTAATTTCTAATTCTGAAAAAGGAAACTGAATATATTAGTCTCTTTGTAAATGCCTAACTCTTTTTCTTTTTTATAGGAACATGGCTACGGTCGACACGAGCATCACGAAGCAGCCTGCTTCCGTACTGTCAGGGCTAATCAGGATGCACTACCCTAGGATGGTGGAAGAGGACGGCCGCACACGTCCAACAATCACCTGGGAAGACTATAAGCTTCAACAAGAAGATGGTCAGGACTCGGCTGCCGCGGAGTGCGTCGACGAATTCTGGGTAAGCCTCTCAACACCTGCAATTACTCTAATCTTTTCTCACCCTAATAGGATGTTTGTTTCATTCCTTTTTAGAAACATTATCGACCTCGTGAATGCCTCGCTCTTTCAGACTTCCATGAAGTGATTGATAACAAAGCGAAGAATCTTTTCTGGGACCATCTACGGCGTTCGCGTGTCGAGGCAACCAAGCAGTGGTACAAGTAAGTTTATCCACAAATATTCTTTACAATGCTAACAATGTTGATTAATACAAACATCAAAATGGGGTGCAGGAGAGAGCATAATGAGGAGCTTACTGACACCGAGGATTCAGACAAGTACTTGACTCTCAAGGTACACCCAGTGCGCCCGATTTGGGTTGAAAACTGTTCGAAGCTTGGGAGGACTTGGGCATTATTGGAATAGTCCGAGTTTAGGACCAAGTCTAGCAGTCCAAAATTTGAACAAGGCGGCGCAAGGAGTAAATCAAGTACATTGGAAAGTGGTCCTGCCATTCTTCGAGAAAGAAAGAGATAAAAGTTTTATTTTCATTTCAGCGATTAACTTTTTTCTGAATTTCTCACATTGCGATGCGATCCGAGAAGGATGGGGAAGACATAGGTGCCTTAGAAGCATCTGAGGAGGGCAATGACACCAAGGCACAACGACAAGCTCCCGAGCCGACCATGGCGCCACACGCTCAAAGGAAGATTGTAAGTGCAACTTACACCATTCCTATATTATTTATCCGTACTTAACATTGTAATATCATTACTGTTTGAATGCGAGGCAGTGCGTGGAAGCGTACAAGGAGACGCATGGTCCCGATAGTGACCAGACGCGGAGAAGGAGCTAGACCACGAGGTCATCTACACCCACATGGGGCTTAAGTCTCACGGTCGCTCACGGATGGGCTCGGATCACATCGGTGATCGACTTTGCTCTTTATTTGTTCCATGTCTTGACCATCACGTTACCCAACTCCTCCATACTAATCATACTTTTACATTCTTTGGTGCGGTGGATTAATGCGCGATGCAAGGTCTCGCCGTGCCGCTAGGGAAAGGGAGCCGAGAGGAGCCGCAGAGGGAGAGGGAGAGGCGGAGCAAAGGGAAAAGGAGATAGAGGAGCGACAGGAGAGGGCTCCAAGAGTTAAGGATCTGAGATGGAAATGACTCAAAGAGCGGCTCAGAGCGTGGGAAAGAGATCAAATGCAAAGGTGGATAGAGTTCACAAGCCGCCATTCAGTGGGCGGCGGTATTCACTAAACACAATTCATATCCTCGTTTACTTGCATTGACACTACATTGCTCATGAATATGCAGGTGGGTCGGCGGGCATGTTGTTGAAGGTGGCGTTGGTTACACACCTTATGTGGTACCTGACCTAATGTTCAACTTCAAGATGCGGTAAGAGTTGTGTTTTATCATTAACTTAGATAAAGTGCATTTTGGATCAAAAGTTATATTCTAAGTGATTGCGTGGCTCGCTCCTTCAAGTCAAGGTCATGGAGTCGACCGGGGCCTCGGCGCTAGTGGGCGGATCACGAGGACCGACGGGTTTCTAAACCTACTCACTACCACCCCTTCGCTTCTTTCCTGCAGACCGGACGGCGCTCCTTCGACCTTCCCTCCAAGTGATGGTACTCCTTGATCTTTCTGACCCAGATAGAGCTCCGTGGCGGAAGGATGGATGAATGTCTCACGTATGTCGATGTGGATGTATATGTTCAAGACTTATGCGATATGGAGCGTGTTTGTGCGATATGGATCGTGTTTGTGCGATATGTATGTGATATGCGATATGTATGTGCTATATATGTGATATGTGATATGTATGTGCGATGTGTTATATGAATGTGGGATGTGGAATGAATCGATATATATATATATATATATATATATATATATATATATATATATATATATATATATATGTGTGTGTGTGTGTGTGTGTGTGTGTGTGTGTGTGTGTGTGTGTGTTTTCGTGTTTTGAGAAATTGTGCGAACTGAAATTTTAAATGTTTTTTTTCTGAATTAAATATATCCCGAATTTGCATAGGCCCTCGCAACAAAATGAATCAGGGCAACTATTTCCGAGGGCTATATAGCCCTCATAATAGTCGTTCGCCAAATATTCCCGAAGTGTGTAGCCCTCGTGATTAAGCTGCCAGCACGCCTTTGTGCCATCGCGGGCCCACTGTTATTCACGAGGGCTGCTTGGCCCTTGTCATAAAGCCGCGCTGCGGTTATCTGCGAGGCTTTACTTTAGCCCTCGGTTTCTTGATTAACGAGGGCTCAGCCCTCGTGTTTTTTTTGTTATTTGCGGGGAACAAATGCGAGCAACTTTTTGCGAGGGCTAGCCCTCGTGAATAGTTAATCCCGAGGGTTCCTCCCTTTGTTCCGAGGGTTTTAAGCTCTCGGGATAAATGGAGATTCCTGTAGTGATAGTTCTGGAGGTCAAGCAGACTTTTTCTATATATAAATATATGAAGTGAATATCTAGGATGACGTAACATGTCGATCGTAAAGGAAACAAAGCATAGATTTTTTTTAGAAGATGCGTTTGTTCGAATATAACAAAAATGTAGAAATTATTATATTAAATATTAACGTGATAAAATATAGATTATAGAGATGAGGGAACTTACATAGATATCTAAAAAAATTCCTATTTTATGACGTACCCAAACTATTATGATCATTCATTTTAGGTGATCCTTTTGCCTGAGGCCTCTTTTCGTCGAGGGGATTATACCAATACAAAACTTACAAATTTATTTTAACAGTGTAGCGAACCCTTATCGTAGAATTCTCTTAAAACAATTATTGTACATATCAAACACTTTATATGGATTTCTTTTTATTTACATTGAATTTATCTACTATTTCTTGTATGTTTATTTCTAGCCCTAAAACATGGCACGTGACCAAAATTTCACTATTCACATACATAAATTTACTATTCACAACCTCAAATTTTAGGATTAGATAAAAAATAAATATAGCAATAAACATGCCAAAACCCGTTTTGACCAAAGAGGCCTCCATCTCCACCACCTTAAAACTTGCCTCCAAATTAAACCATATAAGTTGATGTTAGTGCTCAGGATCATCCTTTTTAAATAGCTCCTTTGAGAAACACCAAGTTTAGCTATTTCTATTATTTTTATTTTAAAAAAGAACTTTATTTAAGAAAAAACCCCAGATGTCTACACTCAACATCAGTCCCCCATAGAAATGAGACTGCGAGAACATCGCTGTCATCTCCAAAAAACCTTACTCTTTCTATGTTGTTTTTTTCGAATAACTTATATTTAGTGGCTTGTGTTTGACGATCTTATCGCAACGCAAATAAAAAACCTGGTCCTTGTTGCTGCAATGCTGCAGGGGATTTCAGTTTTTTAATAAAAAAGTACAAGGCGATTTTACTTCGTGGAAGGAAACTATGAGAAATTTTAGTTTTTTACTCGACTTTGTACTCTCTCCTACGAAGAGAGGTCATATGTATGCGTGTTCGATACAAATCAAAGACAAAAAAAAGAGGAAAAAATGGAGCTTTCACAATTGTTCATTCTGCAGCTTTTTTCCAATGAGGAAAAAAGGGTGAAGATTGATGTCGCTGTCACATGTGGGTATTCCTTCAACGCAATATCCCTTGTACTGCTAAACTATTCACGGAGGTATCTTTGATAAGATCTTCCTGACCCTACTTATCAAAGCTGTTAATCCGATTAATCGCACAACGACACAGTGGTACATATATAATTATAAAGGAAGCTCTCTCTCCCCTCCCCATGACAGAAGAATAATTGCCAAATCAAAAAAGACACTGCTAGGGTTCACTCGAACCTAGCTGGGTCCCCTTAATGATTGATATGTTTCAGTGATTACTGCAGAAAGTGTCCATATTATCCCTGTTAATAGTCCTCTTGAAAATGAGTTGAAAATTTGTTGTCCTTTACATTCACTCGGGCAGAGAAGGAAAAACACCCTATATTCCCAATGCTCTGTTTGGAGATGGAGATAAACTAAGGCAGAAAAGGCTAAAATGCTTTGGATGATGGCTTCATGAGTGATTTCCTCCGGTAGTGGAAGTAACAAGGAGAAAATTAAGAACCCAATAAAGATGACTATTTAATTAGTATATGTATCTTTGTTAGCATCAAGGTGCAGTTTTATTGGCACAGTCTTGAAGAGAAACTAGCGCATGTATATTATTCAGATAATTCAGATATACCAACATATATGATTGTCCTTGCTTATTTAGGGCAACTGAACATATATCTTATGTATATATCGTATACAACTTGATGATATTGCTTGATACAACACTTGCGGTCACTGCTCAGCAGAGTGATGCTGAGAAAGCAATCTTGAATTGCATACCTTTTACGGTTGACTGTCCATTCCTCTCCATTGATATATATTTTTTAATGTGTATGTGTTACGTGCAAGCATGTAACAGGGGGATACGGCCCTTGACGCGGGCGAGACGAGCTGTTGTCGAAGCTAGCGCCTTGGCTGTTATCGGAGCCACCGCCTATGAGATCTAGATTTCAATTTTACTTCATTACTTGGATGATAATAAAGGATACATGACCCTCCCTTTTATAGGGAGCACTGACTTAGTCCGTAAGTAAAAGATCGACTTGAACTTTAAGAAAAGACTTGACTTGCCATAAGAAAACTTTTCTAATAAAGCGAAACTAATAAGGTAATATCTATAACTCTAATTGCAGCGGGGCCGTGTGCTACTGAGACCATGGGTACTATTCACGCTACATTGTTCATGGGCCTAGGCCTTGTTGGGCCTACCCATATCATTACTCCCCATCAAATCAACCTTGTCCTCAAGGTTGAGCGATAACGCCGAGCATATGCGTCGATGTTGAAGTCGAGCGCGTCCCCATGCAAGACGACGTAGCGTGCGTCCGACAAAGCATGCACACGGTCCTTGGTGGTGATAGCGATGTCGTGGTCGTTTCTTGGTGCACTTGGCGTGGAGGAAGGCGTCGGCGGCGTGGGACCGGGTGCCGTGAGGTCGTTCTTGTTGTACCTTTGTCGCCTTTGGGAGCCATCTCGAGAGGAGACCGGCAAGCGATGTCGATGAGACCATCTTCATGATGCTCGATGTCGTTGACAACGTTGGTGTTGGCGTCGTCGTCGTTCTCCTCACGCTGCTCGGTGTCGTTGTCGACGTCAGTGTTGTCGCTGTCGTCGTCGGTTCCGATCCCGGGGCGCGCGCTCGTGAGAGCTTGCGACATGCTGGCTTCGGACATCTCTTGCGCCAAATTAGCAGCCGCCGCCGTCTTGCCTATCGCCTTGACGAGGTTCTCGATCTTCATGGTGAGGTCGTCGAGGTTCGCCGTCAAGTTGGTGATGGACGTCTTCAGCTGTGCCGCATTAGTCTGGGTTTGCTCGGCAGCCCCACGACTAAACGCCGGTCGTTGTCGGGCCGGTGCCGCATTCGTGATCCGGATTTCTTCCTCGCGCTCTGCCTCACGCCCAAGTATATGGCGTCTGTAAGGTCTCGCGGCCGAGCACGACGAACATCTCTCGCCGATGACGCAGGTAGACCCGCAATGAAGGCATCGATCTCGTCTTCTCTCCTCATCCACGGTGCACGGCTAAGCAGCAGCTGGAACTCGCGAGCGTAGTCATTGACGCGGCCTTCACCCTTTTTCAGATCCACGAGGTCACCGATGGATTGCTCCTTGTTGAGCCGTTTGTAGTAGAGGTCCGAACCGGGTGGGTCGAAAGCACGCCGCTCGAAGTACCAAGAGCGGAGCGCCATCCCGAGGGATCATCCGGCTCTGATACCAAATGTTACGTGCAAGCATGTAACAGGGGATCTGACCCTTGACGAGGGCGAGACGAGTCTGTTGTCGAAGCTAAGCGCCTTGGCATTATCGACCACCGCCTATGAGATCTAGATCTCAATTTTACTTCATTACTTGGATGATAATAAAGGATACATGACCCTCCCTTTTATAGAGAGCACTGACTTAGTCCCTAAGTAAAAGATCGACTTGAACTCTAAGAAAAGACTTGACTTGCCATAAGAAAACTTTCCTAATAAAGCGAAACTAATAAGGTAATATCTATAACTCTAATTGCGGCGGGGCCGTGTGCTCTGATGCCCATGGTATCGCATTCACGCGTTACTGTTCATGGGCCTAGGCCTTGTTGGACCTACCCATATCAGTATGCTAGACTTTTAATCGCTACGCAAGATCTAGACGACATCGATGACACGATATTTGGCAACATAGTTGGCACAATTGCCTACGGTGCTTTGACTATGGACGCTCCTCCTTAATGAGTACAAGCACAACTGACCTCCCAGATCATGGTCACATGTCGTCCGTTGACCCTTGACACGTCCTGCACTACAGCTAGGTCGTCACGACCGATTATACCAGTGATGTCTCCCTATTTATAATGGAGACAAGGATACGAGTTCAACCCTAACACGAATCACTCCTGTCTATTACAACCGAGAGTAACACGTATTCGACATAAACTTTAACAAACTCCACCTTAGCAAATACAACTTCACCACCACATGCTTGATGTTGTTCCGTGTGAACACCTTGTACTTGGATTTGAGTTGATACTTCGCAGCTTACTTTGAGTCACCGATGAGTTTGACTTGACACGCTACCCTTCCGAAACAAACATTGTTTTCCTTGTGAACTCTGACTTCATCATGACTTCACCTACAACAGTTGCCCTTGCATATTGTCGGTGTATTCTACACCGGGTGTCGACTGTTGGGATATCGGTCCCAAGTCAACTAAGGTTCTTGAGAAAGGGAGATAGAAGACCTGCCGAGCAAGGCAAACATGCAATAGGGAGACACAGGGTTTTTATCCTGGTTCCGGCCTCTCAAAGGAGATAATAACCCTACGTCCAGCCTTTCTTTATATCAAAGAGGATTACAAGAAGGAACTCGACGAGACGGACAAGTCTCGGCGAGATTATGGGTGTACAGAAAATATTCTCTAGATCTAAACTTCGATGCGATGATCTGGTGCCCCTCTAAACGCCGTAGGGGCTCTGCTTATATAGTGTTGAACAACCAACCTACCGAGGGATAATCGGGCCGGGCTGACCACGAGATCGTAACGAACTCGATACATGCTAAATACATCCCAAGGTAGATAAGGTATACTCCAATTCTTGGGGATCACGACTTCTGCTCCAATCCGAGAAATCACGTCTGGGTCTTCACGTAGCCGTGCAAAACTCTGGTTCAAGTCAGACTCAAACACGAATCCTAGGCCGTTACGCACCGTGCCAACCAGGAAGCTGTTCGGCAGGATGCACATGGGCCGAATAGAACCTTCTAGGGAGCTGGGCCCTAGCAGGCTGTTTGATTGGGCCGTCAGGGAGTGGGCCATGGAAATGGGCCGTGATTTTATCCCCGACACCGGGGTGTGCCCCTGCTTCGCTGCCAAGTGGGACCAGAGTTTAATCAAGGAGCGCCCCATACTTGGAATCATGGGCCCAAACGGATCAAGGTCTAGATTCACATAAAAGGAAGTTCAAGCCGTTTTTGAGCCATGTGTCGTCGTGCGGCAAAGGGCGACTGTGCCCGTGCACCGGACAATAAGGATGCGTGGCGTCCCGCAATGAAGGGAGACCGAGCCCTAGGGCGCCAGGCGACCAGGTTACGTGTAACAAGAAAGTGAGCAAAGCGTATCTGAGGGCATCGGCGCAGTACACGGCCCCTCTTGTCGAGGATACATAGCGAAGGTGCAAGGAAGCTTCCTTGCTAAGGATTTCTCCGGTATACACCAAATCCGGAGCATTCAATGCGACGGATCCATCCTGAGTGCGCCCAGTCTGGCAGAAGGTCCGGAGGGAGGCACCAGAGCGCCAAGAGGCCATCCGAGAAGAAGTACACAATCTGCTGGGGGCGAGGATCGTGAGGAAGGTCACTCTTCCCGAGTGGCTTGCCAACCTCGTCCTAGTGAAGAAGTCTAACGGGAGGTGGCGGATGTGTGTCGATTTCACTGACCTCAACAAGGCTTGCTCGAAGGATCCTTACCATCTGCCGTGCATAGATTTGCTTGTAGACTCCACTGCAGGGTATGAGCTTTTAAGCTTTCTTGACGCGTATTTAGGGTATCACCAGATTAGCATGGCGGAGGAGGATGAATAAAAAACTGCTTTTCTAACCCCCATGGGTGTATAGTGTTATATTAGAATAGCTTTTGGGTTGAATAATGCTGGTCTCACCTATTAGCAGGCCAGGTCGGCACGGTGACGTTGGCGCAGGTGATGGAGCTGGAGCAGGAGGTGCTTGGGGGTTGCAAGGAAGTGAAGTGCATTATCAGAAATAGAAGGCAGAAGCAGTGGAGAAGGGAGTTACGGCCCTATCGATCGCGGCATGGGAAGATGTGAGGCCGACCGACGGGCAGGACCAGCCCGCTGGTGCCTTGCGCTGGTAGCGGCGCAGCGGCGGTCTCGATCGCCTTGCCCGCTGGCGAAGTAGGCTGCGGCACGGAGATTGGTGGAGGAGTCTATGCGCCCAGAGCGACGTTGTGTGTCTCGGGGGGTGCACTTGGCACAGTGACGGCGATGCCTCCCTTCCCCGGCGCTCGACTGGGCGGAGGAGTCTGTGGTGCGTGCCCGCTTGGTGGCGGAATCTTCTGCCTCCGCCGGCCTTTTTACAGCAGCGCTCACCTCTGCGGCGCGAATGCCAGAGTCTGAATCGATGGCTGCGGGCTCCCTCTAGTTGGATCCCCCAGCGGCGGGCTAGTCGTGGATCACCAGAGGGCCCCGGTGTGGGGTGGTGATCACGCTAGTGGAATCCATGGAGGGCAAGGAGTGAAGGATCTGGGTGCGCTCCGAGGAGTCGATCTCGCAAAGCGGCTTGGCCCTAGCTGGGAACGTCCGACGCTCCGGAGCTGTGACCCCTAGGATCTCAAACATCTCCCTCAGCTCGGTGCCGCTCAGGTCGCCGACGTCTGGCAAAAGAAAAGAAGGCCAAGAGGTTGGTAATGATTGAACGAGTTACGGAAATAAGTAAAGCCAGAAGGATGATCGACATACCATGGGGACAAGTGCGGGTCACATCGGAGGTGCCAGTGTATAGGTAAGAGGAACGTTCGCGCCGGCGGAGTGGGCTGATCCGGCGGGTAAGATAGTCTAGGACTACCGAGGCCCCAGACAGCTTGGCGGCGCGCTATCACTCAACGCGCGTCACCATGGTGTCGAGCTTCGTCGTGTCCTCTACCGGCACGGTCCAACTGTCCGTGGCAGTCGCCCTCTCCTTCGGCAGCTACAGGGCGTCGAGGCTGCTGTCATCACCGATGTAGAGCCAATCGGCCCTCCAATTGCTCCGATTGGATCTCATCGGAAAGGAGATGTATTGGCCGCTAAGGTGATCGCGGAGCCTGACGTGGCAGCTTCCCACCATGGAGCTGTCGGTGTTGTGGTGGATGCAGAAGAAGTGACGGAAGAGCGGAAGGTTCGGCGCCACTCGCACGAACATCTCGCAGAGGTGTGCGAAAGCAGCGATGCAGATGATGGAGTTGGGGGAGAGGTGAAGAGCATGGAAGTTGTAGAAGTGGAGGACGGAAAGAAAAAAACTCAGAGTATGGCGGGAGGAGGCCCGCCAGGATCGCCCACATGAAGGTGACGATCTCGCCGCTCCGGGGCAGCGGCTTGACGCTGCCGGAGAGAACATGCGTGCGATCGGCTCGATCTTGCCCGCACGCTCGGCATTGACGGTGGAGCTGGGAAGAATCGACATGGCGGTGGTGGCAGAGATGTTGCCGCGACGACGAAAAGGGCAAAGAGTGCTTAAGTGGGAAGAACCCTAGCTCAAAGACAGGAGGCGATGTCACGAGAGTTGGCAAAGGTTGGAGTGGGTGAGCCGCGAGGCTGTCCCCCAATTTATAGGCGAAGCGCCGACGTTTAACCTTGCGGGAGGTGGTGGAAGCGAAATCGTTCCCAATGGATGCATTATGAAGCCGTACCATGATCTCCACGATCGTCCATTTCCCCACACATGGTGTCAGTTCCCGAAAAGACGGAGGCTGCGGTGTGAGTGCTCAATAAACCAGTTGCGCAAAAAAGTGGTGGGACCCCCTTTATTCGCGGCGATTCCTTGCACGGTGGTTTTAATGCCCTGGGCGGGAAAGGCCTGCGTCTCTTGGTGGTCCCGAGGGCTACTGTCGGTGAATTCTACACCGGGGTGTGCCCCCAATTCGCTGCCAAGTGGGATCAAAGTCCAATCAGGGGGGCCCCATACTTGGAAACATCGGACCCAAACAGATCAAGGTCTGATTTTAGATAAAGGGAAGTTCAAGCCGTTTGTTTAGGCCACGTGGCGTCCGGCGAGCAGGCGGGCGACCAGGCACCGGGCGACCAAGTTACGTGGCGCTTGGCGAGCAGGCGCTAGGCGCGCGCACAGGGGCAGCAAGGGGTACGCGGGCCCCACTGTCAGGGATACAGGACGAAGGTGCAAGGAAGCTTTCTTACTAAGGATTTTGCCGGGATACATCAAATCCGGAGCATTCAATGCGACGGATCCATTCTGACGAAGTGGGCGGGGTTCTGACATTATGATTGCCCCACCCCGCTAGTGATGTTAGATACGCTATGGCCGTCTCTGTAGCCGTCTTGTTCATGTCTACTACGGTGTGACAGAAATACGTTCGGGGCAGGCGGGCCGTTCTGTCCTATCCAAGCTGTCCCGTTGTCAAAAGTAGAGGCAGGAAAGATAGCGGTGAGGACTAGCACAGGAGGAATGATGGTTACAGTAGTAGAATCATTTAATACGCACTGTGTAGCACATTGTAACTCACTCCAGCCCATGTATATAAGGGTTGGGGTGCATTTGTATGGGGGTTTCCAAATCGATCCTGAGATCGGACCCTCCAGAGACTAGCTAGTTCCTACATTGTAAGAAGCTTAAGCAAAATTAAGGCTATTACCCGATCAGGGGGCTTGAAACTGGGTAAACTTGAGTGTCTGTTCTTGTGGTCTTACACCGAAGAAAGAGGAGAGGAGTGAGCCGGCTGCGCACACCCCCACTGCGAACAACCGGATTAAGATCCCGGAAAACCTGTCAGCCGAAATACGCCGACACATATGGAATTAATAACTCCTCTGCAGCCTGTACACGCGTGACATTGCCCTCCCTTTGATCATCACAACCTTTAAAACCTCACAAAAATGACTATAACATATTAAATCATTTGGCTTATACAAAAGAAACAAATTTTAATTTAATTTAATTTAGGCCCTGTTCTTTTGAGTGATCTCGAGCAATTTGAGCAATTTGAGCAATTTGAAATAGTGAATTTCGAGAGCTTCTCGAGGTAGTCTCGAGATTCGGATACATTTCGTTTGACTTGCGTTTTAAAGTGTTAGGACCCACCGTCAAAACAGCGAAAAAATAGACTAAAAAAACTCAAAGCATATGTGTTTTCAAAACATAGATAAGTCGTTAAGCTGTTAAGCCGTTAAGCTGAAAAAAACTAGGCCTTAAAACAAAAAAAGGCAACTGAACACACACACACACACACATACATACATATATATATATATATATATATATATATATATATATATATATATATATATATATATATATATATTTATAGTGTCTGCTTTCAGTGTCTGCAGACCTCCGTGAACCGATGGGTTTTGAAATTCGAGAACTTTAGTGATCGATCCAAACCATTGATCTTGTTCGTCATGTCAAAAGGTAGCCACCAACCAAGTTTCGTATTTTTTTGAATTTTTTTGCTATTTGTTTTCTAATTTTGAAAATCAGCCTTCTAAATAGTTGTGGAGCGTCCGAAAAAGCTGATTTTGAAAATTAGAAAACAAATAGCAAAACAATTTGAAAAAATACGAAACTTGGTTGGTGGCTACGTTTTGACATGACGAACAAGATCAATGGTTTGGATCGATCACTAAAGTTTTCGAATTTCAAAAACCCGTCGAAGTTCATGGAGGGATCCGTACACTCAAGTTCACGCTCTCTCTCTCTCTCTCTCTCTCTCTATATATATATATATATATATAGGAAAAATACTCTATACTACCGGGAGTAGCTACTCCCACCTATGTATCTCAAGGTTTTGGACTTATCTGGTCGAACGGAAGGTATGTACATGGAGTATGTGATCATACTAGACCATCTAGGGTGGTATGTACCTTGAGTATTGGATTATGCATGGAGTATGTGGACATACTCATTTATATGTACTAATATAAAGGTATATCAATATATGTTAAAAATAGGGGCTCTTTTGCAATTTTTTCGTATGGTGATATTTAGTATATCTTAAAATAAGTATATGAACATACCCAAACTGATAAAAGAGTATGCAGACATACCTACGGTGGTTTTTTAAAGGTGGGAGTAGATACTCCCAGGGGTAGAAAGAATGCTTCCTATATATATATGTATATAATTAAGAACACGACAAAGGTGACTATCTAACTAGTGTATGTATCTTTAATAGCATCAAGCTGCAGTCTTATTGGCGATACAGTCTTGAAGAGAAACTATCACA
This sequence comes from Raddia guianensis, assembly GCA_036346415.1. Lineage (NCBI taxonomy): Eukaryota > Viridiplantae > Streptophyta > Magnoliopsida > Poales > Poaceae > Raddia > Raddia guianensis. Next base: position 25,314,413 of record CM070537.1, on the reverse strand, counting down.
TGTATATTATTCAAATAATTCAGATATACTAACATCTATGATTGTCCTCGCATATTTGGGGCAACTGAACATGTATCTCATGTATATCGTATGCAACTTGATGATATTGCTTGATACAACACTTGCGGTCACTGCTCAGCCGAGTGGCGCCAAGAAAACAATCTTTAATTGCATACCTTTTACGGCCGACTGTCCGTTCCCTCTCCATCTACGACAAAATCGATACTAGTAGATTCCAGTATATTCTTCGATGTGTACGTTATATTTGTATTTGCTATGTAAGATCTAGACGATACCGGAGTCACGATATTTGGTAACGTAGTTCAACACAATTGCTTATGTCTATGGAGTTATGACTATGAGCAGTCCTCCCCAATCAGTATAAGCACAATAGACCATCTGAATTGCAGCCACATATCGGCCGTTGAACCCTGGCGCGTTTTGCGCTATAGCTAGGTCGTCATGGCCGGTTATACCAGGGGTGCCTCTCTATTTATAGCGAAGACTAGGATATATGTCTAACCCTGACACGACCCCGATACAGAAAAATTTAAGTTGTTTTTTTTATATAAAAGAACAACACACGAGGGAAGTGAAGACAAAGGTCTTGTTCTTTTCAGCGTGATTACTACACCAAATTAAGAGCTCTCGAATAAAGGTCTAAGGATAAAAATAATTAAAAATAGTTTTAGGATATTTGAAAGGACTACTAAAAGGTACGAAAAAATCGTTATAAATTATCACAACATGTAGGTTGTATAAAAATATCAAAATTTGCTACAGTAGTACTCAATACTCTACGGTACTTAACGCTGAAAAAAAAACCCAGACCAATCATACGTTTGTCACCAACGTTCACAGAATAGCTGCACGGCCACACCGACAATCCGCTCCCACAGAACACAGCGGTATCACCATCGAGTGAAGGCCTGTGTGCGATAATTAAGGCATGTTTTCTGCTGCAAGCTGCAGAGACAAAATGGGCGTTGGGGACCTGGGGTTTGCCCGGTACGTGCTGCTGCGACGACGTCCTGTTCAGAAGCGAAACCGGCCACCACAACCAGCAGCAGCAGGCAGCAGCAGATGCCATGATCCCAAGTCCCAACAAAACCCTCCCAGCTGCGAGCGCTTTGGATCCCAAGTCCCTCTTTCCCATGTTTCAGGGAGAAGCTACCTCGGTTTAGCTACCCATGCAGCGCAGAGGAGACAAGCGAGGAAGAAGACATGGCGCTGCAAATTGACTAGCCAGCAACCAATCCATCAGTGCCCTCACCTACTACCAATCTTTCTCCACGGGCTGCGCCGGTGCTGGTGCTGGCCCTGTGGCAACACTGCCTCTCCCTCTCTCTCTCTCTCTCTCTCTCTCTGTGTCAGTGTGAGTGAGTGTGTGTGCGTGAAGTTGAGCTCCGTGCCCGAAAGGCAAGATTGACAAACTGTCCTACCGAAAACTTAATTCTTGCCTCTAGCTTTCGGGGTTTCGTAAGGACAAGAAAAGGCAAAGAGAAAGAGAGAGAGAGCTAAAGAGAGAGAGCGCTTCTGTTAGGTACTGATCACTGATCGGAATGCAAGGGTTTGCCACGGATTTTTGCGGGGGGCAGGGAAGAAAGTTGTTCGATTCGTACGGGAGTCTGATCCAACCCTGCCTCTGTGACCGCGGCTCGAGTGCTGGGGTTGGAGAAGCCATCGGAATGTTTGGTATGATTGGATTTTGAGAATTTTTAGGCGGCAGATTTCAGGTTTTCGAGAAAACACGGCCTTTGAGAAGCCAGAGCATTTGGCGTGTACAGTTACGACAGTGGATCCCAAATGATTTGGGTTTGTAATAACGATATTTTATTGTGAAAAAAAGACGAATGAATAAACCATAACAATTTTTTTTTTTAATGTAGGAGCAGCAGATAGTGCAATGCTGCAATATGCTCACCTAAATGCGTCTAGTTAACTCTGAAGATATACATGTTTGTGCGTGAACAAGCTCGCAAATGCAGCTTTTGCGATCTAACTACTATTAGATTATTATCTGAGGGCACATAAGTTTAGTACAGTACCAGCTAGGGAAGAGTGGGCCCCCAGATGCCATACTTAATTTGTCTTGCACAAAGAAAAAAAAATAGAATGATTGGGTGAATTATTGGTATTCGGTAGGGGGACAGTACACACAACGACGCTCCAATCCTTATCTCCAAACCCTGATCTCCCAACTGTTTTTTCCTTTCCTTTTTCAAGACTATTTCCAGCCCTCATGCATTTATCATGACAAGCATTTTGTTTTGGCTTTCTGATTAGGTCGGCAACGCTAATTAAGCTGTTGCGCAGGAGATCGATGTTTCATGTTTGTCAGCGAGCATCATATTGTCCAACACCCACACGTCACGTCCTACCCCACAGTTAATGCTACTTGAACTACTACCTGATAGACTCTTAAACCAATGCCTCCAATCAATGGACGCGGTTTAACCCATGCATCTGTTGATTTGTTGTTGACAGTTAGCCTGATAAGCTTTGTTAAAACTCTGCGTGAAATCGACTAACACGCTAAAGACTGCGCCTGACACACACCTGGGGAATCGAAATGGTCCTAAATGTTGGAAATATAGGCAAAAACTCGTCGTGTTTTTGCAGAGAAAACGATTTGTAGATTGAGAATGAGACGGGCTAACTCATGCGCATGTAACCTCTCATCCACTCCGATCGGAAAGCACGTGAAGATGCAAAGGCATCTCGTGTGAGGTGTGACCCTGACTGTGTGGAGAGCTAGCCATATGCTCCGTATTTTACAGTGGACTTTTGGTTCTTCCTCACCGGCTGAGATCGAGGGACCCTGACGGATAGAATCCCGTCAAGCAAGAACGGGCATGTTTGCATCGATCCTGTGGCGCTTCGAGAATACGTACGACCATGCGATGCGAGGCTGCTTTAACAAGTGGGGGCGCGAAAGTGGTTCCATATTCCGCTCCCTGCTCTGCTCTGCATCCATGGATGGTCTCTTGACCTCTTTCTGAGTGTGCCGTATGCTAAGTAAAAGGGATCAGGTTGTGTGTAGTTGGATGCCGAACATTACCGCAATCAGGAGCTTGACTCGACGAGTCTGGTGTTTGGTTTGAGGTTGTTGTTAGGAGCATGGCACACTTTCTTTGGAAGCCCTAGCTTTTTTTTTTCCTTATAAAAATACATAGCTTTATTGCGAGCCAAAACTAGGATTAATTGTGTTCTACCAGAGATGGATCTACCATATTAACCGTTGGGTTCAAGTGGTCCCAATGATTTTTTTTTAAAAAAAAAAGGGGCAGGGGAACTGACATCCTATTTCATTGATCAGTAAAAAGAAAATAAAATAAAAGTTTCGCCCAAGGCGTAGAATACAACCAGAAGGTCATTGCAACTTCTGGCCAAAGCTAGACAAACCTTTGGCCACCCCCCAGGAACACTGTCTGCAGAGGAGAAAGAAAGGAATGCGGCTCACCACTGCCACCTAGGCCAAAGGCCAAACAAGAGAGAGATACAGGAGAGTGAGAAGGGAAACGCCACCAACACTCACACAGCAACAAGCGACTCCTAGGTCAGCAGACCCAGCGGAAACCCATAGTGCAAGACGGCGGCCACGACGCCTCCAACAAGGTAGAGACAAGGAGAATCCGCTACCGTCGCAAAGCCGCTAGGGTTTTCACCTAGAGCAGAAAAAGGTACAAAAGGTGATGCCTCCAACGAGGGAACGGCACCAAAGGTGACGCCAACACTAGCCCAAAAGGGTAAGGATTTCGCCCAAGACCTGCCCTACTAGCGTACAAGGCAAAAACTACCGATGGTTGAAACACAAGAAGGACCGAGTCACCAGCCGACGAATGCGAATGAACGCCACCACCCGACGCGGAGAATGCCACCCACGCCAACTGATACCTCGGAGAAAGGGAGGGCCAAGGCCACAGGGACGGGATGGGGTCAAGAGGCAGAGAATGGGGACGTTGCCGGAGAAAAGGTCACCAGTCAAAGCCGCCAGAGAGGGTTCACCACACTTGGTGATCAGCGTGCGGGAAGCGAAGTAGATTGAACGCTGCGTCACCCAGGAGGCACAAGCCGAACCCTGTCCCTAACCTAGAAAACGCCAACCTACGCCACCGAGTGCCTCGTAGGGAGGGGAGGCCAAGGTGGGCGAGGACAGGACCAGGCTAGAAACAGGGGTCGACGTGCCGTTGAAGGACGTGCGACAGCCCACCAAGCCACCACAGGAGGAGCCGAGAAGACATCGAGCACATGCCCCTGGAGCACACTTGCTCCGTCCGCTCCGGCCAACTAGCAAAGCGGACCCCCAAGCGGCCTCCACCAAGACGGCCTAAGGGGGAGGGGAAGAAGGAGAAGAAGATACTGGTGCCAAGCTCCGCCGAGCTACGAGGTCACCGGTCCCATGACCCTGGAGTACACCCACTCCGACCTCTCCGGCCAACACATCGCCAGATTTGAGCCTCCTGCCCATGAATCAGACCTCGCAAAGAGCGGTCCCCCTCGGATGGTCTCCTCCAAGACAGGCCTAGGAGGAGGGAAGAAGGAAGAGGGAAAGTCGACGTCGAGCTCCACCATTGTGCGCGAAGGTGCAAACAAAGAAGAAGGGAAGCACACGCCACGCTGCCGCCGCACGTGGAGGGGAAGGTCGGGCGCCTTGTCTAGAGGAGGAGAGGGGGAGCCGCCGCCACACCTAGGCCCGAAAGGGAGGTCATCGGCCGCCAGCTACTTCTGTTGCCGACCGCCAGGCCACTAGCTCACTTCTTCGGACTTTGAGAGCGCGCCATCGCCGCCGCTCGCAAGCCAACCCTCAGGTCTGGGGCCGCTCACTGCCGAACCTAGGCGCTGGCCCGTCTTGGGTCCGAGGGGGAAGGACCGCCGCCGCCACATCCAGATCGGGGGAGTAGGTGGGGTGGGGGTCACCGGGCGCTGCCGCGACGTTGGAGAAGGGGGAGCAGGCGCCGCTACCCATGGGCGCCGCCAAGTTGAGGACTGGAGGGAGGGGCCGTCGACCGTGATCAGATCTGGAGCATGCCAGCCAACGAGGTGAAGGTCGGGTCGTCGTCACCTGCGCCGCGCCAAGTTGAAGGTTGGGGCGCAGCGACTCGGATCGGAGGTTGTGGGCGGTGCTGTCCTTCATCCAGGCCATGCTATAGGGGTCGTCAAGGCAGGTGTCAAAATCGGTAGGCGACATAGAGCTCCGAGTAGCAACCACCATGAACCATGGCTGTGGAGGAGGAGGTGTTCACCTAGGCGATCGAGCTCTCTCCTATTTGCGTTCTTCATCTTTAGCAAACCACTCCCACCTCTCTCTTTCCTTCCTATCCTGAGTGAGGAGGCAAAAGCCAAGGCACATTGGGAGGTAAGGGAATAGGGTGGCATTGCACACCGAGGAGAAGGTAGATGGTAGGACATAGTGTTGTGGAGTACCATTCCTCTGGAATGATTGGACACTAGGGGCAACATGAGATCCAAGCCACCATAGAGCACGTTGAAGAGCAGGATGGAGGAGCTCGATCTTGACAACTCATGGGAGTCAAAGGAAAGAGAGAGGCGATGGGAGGATATGGTGAGGCGTCAACGCAGCACCACAAGATTTTGAGCTTGAGAATGGAGTGCGGTTGCCGATTCGAAGGAAGAAGGGATATAGGACTGAAGAAGGAGAAGAAGAGAAAGGACAAAGAAGAGAGGACATAATGGCCGAGAAATTGAAGATAGCATAGAGATAAAAAATGTTGACAAAGACATATTTGAAAGAAAGACGATTGAGGGGTGGCATCCAATAGGTTTCTTAATTTTTAAGTAAAAGATACCAATTTGGTCCGTAAATTAAGCGTTCAATTTAAATTGATCATTGTGATACAAAACTGAGTGAACTGGTCCATAAACTTGCCAAACCATGCCAATTTAGTTATTATTACCCATCCAACCTCTGGTTTTGTGAGTGTGTGGACGATCTGGCTATTCAAGGGACGAAGTTGACACAGTTTGTAAAGTTTTACCAAGTTCACTGGGCTCGTCCTACGTCTAGAGACCGGATCATTACCTTTTCTACTCACATTTGGAAGTATCAAAAATCACAGTAGCATCAAATCTATTTTCCTTTTTCCAAAAAGGGTACGTACGTTCCCCAACAAATGATATGACCCGGCCGATAACATTTTTGGAAGAAGTTATCATGGCATTGTCACGTACTCACGTACGAGTATTCGCGCCCAGTACCTTTCGTGAACCGATCTGACTGAAACGAGCAATAAAGCACGCGTAATAGCGGACGCGCGCTGCCCGCAGTACACGTACATGCACGCGCCCAGCGAAAAACTCGATCATTCTCCTCGTGATCCGTGATCGAATGCACCAAATACGTACACGCACACCGCAGCGATGCGATCTGATTGGCCATCACCGGCGTCGTACGTGACATGCATGCATGTACACGCAGGCAGGACACAGCTCTGCTTGCGGCGCGCCCCACGTCGCTGGCAGGTGGGCCATCCAATGGTTTGCACGTGTGGTAGGTTATGTAGGTTGTTTTACGTACGTGCCATCTGTGGTCTGTACTTGGACTACTGGTGCGACAAGCACACTGCACGTCTGCCCACCCCTCACCAACGATAATTAGTGGATGATTAGCACTTTGATCAGTAGCGGCGGCAACACCGAAGCCATGGAACAATTGAATGAGGTGGGGTGGCAGCAGCAACGGACGGATTGACACACATCAATCGGAGTTTGCGGGTGGAGCGGCGACTGCGCCGACGGCCACAAGTGTTAGCTCTGTATGAGGTAAAGAAAGCATGTATAGAATTTGAAAAGCTGGTTCTAATGCAAGAGTTAGCTCTGTATGAGAATTAAAAAAAATTTTGTGTAAGCAAACTGTCTAAAAAATCATACAACCATCTCAAATATTGTACGAGTTGTTTCTAGTGATATATATGAGTGGCGTGTCAATGGTTAGAGATGATTGTTGTGTCGACAATTGTGGCGCGCTTTGATCCGTTGTTTAGTTTTAGTTTTGTTGGGTCTGTAATTTTTGTATAGACTATTTGCTTTAATTTTAAAAAAAAACTTTTTTGAAACTTTGTATGGTTTTTTTTATCAAAGGTCTCAAAAATATTTTTAAATAATTTATTTAGTTTTTTCATACCACTTTTAAAAGTGGTCAAATTTTTCGAAGTAAAACTAAACTGAAGATAAACAAGAATCAAAGAGGGCCTGTATATACACAAACATATACTAATACACTAGTTCACCACTGCTATTCTCTTTCCAATGATAGGGCACGAGACTTTCGTAAAGAAAATTGAAAAGATTTCGTTCTTAATACACTGGGCTTCGAGTTGATTAGGGGGAGAGAGGAGTGGATTAACTAGTTTAATGGAAAGAATTGGCGCGAGGAGACAAGATTAGCAGATTAGCTCATCTTTTCAGAGCGCATGATGCTGGAATGGATGGGTGGCAGCCAGTGGCCGACTGATTGACCGACCGACGGAAGATGCGATGCCATTCCACCACGCGCTGCCCTGCTTTCTCTCTCTCCCTCCCTCTTGTTTCCTTAATTAGGCAGCCGTTCATTGTCGGCTCAGGAAAACCTAAACATGGATTAGTCCTAGAATTCGCCAAAAGGCGCTAACTACGACGCAACGCTCCGTTTGGAAACGCACGGATCTCGGAGAAAGCTTAGAGCATCGGTAGTAGAATCTCTTTATTTTGTTCTTTATATCCTTCTCTAAATCATAGTCTGGTCTGATCTGGTCCAGAAAAACCTGCCCCGATGATATACCGGGAGGGCTCGGTACCAATTTGTGACCCAAAACCCAAAAAACTCAGAAAAATCCAACCCAACCCATAAAAACTCGTTCAACGGGATGGCTCAGGCCTAAAGAACAAGACCGGCAATCCGACCATACCCGACCCGAACCCGGCTCGACCCGATGAATGACCAGGTCTACTAAATCTCTATTCGCTCTTGTATGTTTATCATCTCCGACAGAGTCTCTATCTTTAAAAAGTATAAAGATCCCCTAGATAGTTTCTAAATATAGAAACGCAATAGGCAGTCTCTAAATTTATAAAGTGAGATAAAGACTCCATTGGATCGTTACAGAGACTGAGACTGGCCGCAATAGTATCTTACGGAACTTTTTAGGAAACTTGCTAAGGATGCTCTTATGCTATGGAGAAGGCAGATAGAGAGAAGGATGCTAGTAGGCGACAGCAAGATCAATCACATATGGCGAATGCAGGCAGATGATGCACCGATACACTGTTCACTTCTCTCTCAGATTTTCACGGTGCTGAGCAGAGCTGCCCTGCGCTGCTCTGGTAAAGAGCAAGATCTCGGCACCCTGGCTTCGTCATGGATCCTAACCGTCGCTCCTTGATTCGGAAAGGCCATGAGCACAGATGAGCGCATGCCGTCGGCCACGGTTTTAAATTCCGTTTCGGGCCCAAAAGCCACGGGCAAGAGAAACCGCAGAAGAAGCGAGAATCCCCCGAGATCCGGTTAGATTTTGGTGAGTGCAACGAAAATTTGGAATCCAAATATGAAGCCGACGGCGATTTAAGTTAAATCTCACTACGGTTACCAAAGCCCCGAGCAAAACCTACAAAAAAATTATGGTGGAGTTTAGAAATTAAAAGCTTTAAATTTGAGATGATTTAGGGTGTAAACACCTAAACGAATGTTAAGCTGTAATGAAGGGAAAAAAAAAAATCCAAAAACGTTCCTCGTCGAGCATCCGTCGCTCTCGGACGCTCTCGCGGCCCACAGCACAGAAGGCCCAGCACGAAGACGGCCACACGGACGCGAAGCAGGACGGAGCTAAAGTTAATCCCACGCTCGAGTCCGGGTCCCGTGGGCACTGGGCAACCAACCTGCCGTGCGGACGCACATCCTCGCGAGCCGAGCTCAGGGTCGAGCTCGCGGACTCGATGAGCTCTGCAGCTAGAGCAGGGAGCCCTGCGCGTGCGTGGTTTGCTCGCCGGAGGTGCCATCGGATCCGCTGGCTTGTTTTTCTATCCTATCTACGGTGCTTCCAATCTCTCTTTGCCTCTCTCCGCCTAAGGGTGGAAACTGATCGGATAGTGTCTTTATCATATTTGTATCCATATTTTTAAAGCAAATACGAATACGAATACGATTATGGATTCGGATAATCTCATATTTAAATATGGATATACCCGAATACAAATCCGAATATACTCGGATATGAATACGGTTTCGGACATCACTTTTTTTTATTGTTTTGTCTCACCCTAGATATAAATAAATCAAGACTTCAACATCGGATAAAGATAGAAATAATGCGAATATGGATAGCGTATTTTCAAATACGGATATTGTCGGATACGGATAGTGTTTGTATTCGAATACAGATAACATCGGATACGAATAGTGCTTTCTTGAATATGGATGCCGGATAATACGGATTTTTCGTTTCCATTTTATCGGCCAGATCCATTAATCACAACGTAAGAGTTCATCCGATCTTATAAAAAATAAAGAGAAAAGTGAATTTTCATTTTTACCGCGAAAACTTAAGCATTATGCAAGAAACTTGGATAAACTACCAAATGGTTGGTGAGCTTTTATCGGCCAGATCCATCAATCACAACGTGAGAGTTCATCGGATCTTAAAAAAATAAAGAGAAAAGTAAATTCTCATTTTTAGCGCGAAAACTTATGCATTATGCAAGAAACTTGGATAAACTACTAACTAAACTCTGGAGGCAACGCATTCCATTTTCTCTTTCTTGTTGTTGCTCTCTGGTTTGTTGTCTGCTTGAGCACCTGGTCACTGGCACCGGGCCAATCATGCGCTTGAGCGCTCTGTTTACCTTGTGTCGCCGCTGCCGATTGACATTTGTCAGCTACGACCATCGTCCACATCTGTTCTATTTTCATGTGCTTCTTCCTCTTTCCTCTTTCTCCCTCTCTCGATTTCCCATCCCTTATCTTTGTCTCTCTTTAGTAAGGATACAGAGGGACCTTAGCAAGATTTTAGTGATCAGATCTGGTAAGTTTAATGTAGGAACTCTTCGGATCTGGAGAAGAAAACGATAAGGAGGATGTTCACCCCTATTTTTGCATGAAACTTCTGCAATGTACGTGTGAAACTTGGGTGTTGTATTATGGAACTTTGGCCTTGTTCTTTTCAGCGTAAAGTTGAGTTTAGTTTTAGTGTAGCAAAATTTGTTATTTTTATATAGCCTATACGCTGTAATAATTTGTAACGATTTTTCAAGACTTTTAGTGTTCGTATAAAAAATCTTAAAACTATTTTTAAATTATATTTTCAGCCTCTTTAGACCCCTTTTCGAGAACTCTTGATTTTTGCTACAATAAAACTCAACTTTACTCAACACTGAAAAGAACAAGACTTTTGTGTTTGTTCTTGTGGAACTTTCTTATTTGCATAGATAGGTACTCTCCCATTTTCACTATTGAACTTTGTGTTTGGTCTCGTGAAACTTTTTTATATGGATAAGGAGGTCTATTCCCCATTTTCACATGAAACCTTAGAAAAATCAAGTTTCACACATACATTTCTAAGGTTAACCAGTAAATTGTGCACATTTCACCTGTATTTTTTTCTAGACCTCTTTAACGCTAATTAAGTTTCACTACACTCTCAAAATTCATCCGCACCTACCAAAGCTTATCAATCTTCGTTTAAGGTTCTTCTATAGCTTTCCCAAGTTTCAGCATGGTTCACACATGTTTTATACTTATATTTGTCAAGTTTCATCAGTATATTTTGCAATTATTTTTCTAATGTTCCATGCTTATGTCAACCGTTCGATGGGAAGATTTCCATCGGATGTCCAATTTGTGGTGCCCACCTATATTACTTTTTCATCATCCAAAGGATAGAGGTGATGTTTTTTCCATTTGATTCATACATGTAATAAAAAATTGATCATATGCCCCAAAGTTGAGAAAATTGATAATATGTCTCAAAGTTTGTTGCACTTTATTATATACCAAGAGTTGAAAGGGCAATCACTAATTTGTCCTTTTTAGAATATCTGAGCATTTTCTACCAATGAGCTAATGAAAAAAAAGGATCACTTTACCCCCTCTAGCTTTGCGGCGCCGAAGCCACAAGCTCGGTTGAAGGTGGTCGGGCGACAATGGTGGGTGGATCTTTGCTCATGATGGAGGCTAGGGTAGGGCAGGGTCGGTGGCGTGGCGGAAGCATAGGGGGCGGGGCAATGAGGCGGCGGCGGCGCTACCGACCGTGGGAGGAGGTGGTGGTGCGCAGAGCAGCAGCGTCGGCGAGGGAAAGAGAGGGAGAGTGATGGTGCCGACGAGGAAGAAGCAGGAGAAGAAGAGGCGGTGCTGGCGGTGAGCACATGAGAAGGGATCGAGTTCGGGGTGGGAATCAGGAAACACGGGAATCAAGGGAGAAAGGGAGGTGATATGGAGACATGGGGTTAAACGGTTCGGAAAATCAATTGAGAGTAAAATAAGCTTGCGTATACATTTAGTCAACTTTTACCATTGAACTCACTGGAAAAGTCAATTTTACCACTGCTCGTGAGTCGTGCTCACATCGAGCCCCACATGCTCTCGGACCTAGGTAAAATTCCAAGCCGCACCTGCCTGCTCACACAAAATTCAGGGGTATATGATCATTTTTTTTCTCTTAATTTAATTTTCAGACATGGATTCTTTAAACCAGGACATGAACTTTTAAAATAAATCGCCTCGACAAATATCCTAAATGGTAGTGAGCATGTATAGCGATCCGAGTTCTAAACATCTGTAGTGGTCACTATCAAGGGCGGATCTACAGGTCACAGCACAACCGGTCAAAAATAATTTTTAGTAAAACTGGAAAAATCTGAGATGGCCCTCGCGTCGTCCGTGGGGCGACTCGGGGGCGACGCTCCTTCCTACACCGACCACCCCTAAACCTAAGCGCCGCTGCCGCCGCCGCCGTGGCGGCGGCGCCTCCTCGTCTCCCTTTTCCTCCTCCCTTCCCTCTCATCCCTCGTCCGCAGCAATTCTTGGCGGCGTCGTGGCGGAGTGGCGTGGGCGCAGCGTCATGGGCGAGTGGTGGCGGCGGCGGGCGTGGCGCTGCCATCTTCGTGGCCGTGGCGGCGACCAGTGGTCGTGGCGGCGACCGTGGCGTGGCGTTGCGGCCGTGGCGTGGCCGTGGCCGTGGCGGCGTCGTGGCGGCGGCGGCGCGCGCTTGCGGCGTCGTGGCCGTGGGCGCCGGTGCAGGGCCACACCAGCTCGTGGAAGCCCCGGTGTTCCCTTCCTCCTCCTCCAGCCGCCCTCCCTCCTCCCGGCCCAGATCCAGATTCGGCGGCCGTGGCGTGGCGGCGTGGTGGCGGCGTCGTCGGCGCTTGCGGCGTCGTGGCGTGGGTCGCCGCGCGTAGCCACACCCTTCGTGGAAGCCTAGGTGTTCCTCCTCCTCCTCCACCGCCGTCATCCTCCTCCCGCCCAGATCTAGATCCGGTGGCCGTGGCGTGGCCGTGGCGTGGCGGCCGTGGCGGCGGCGTCATGGCGCTTGCGGCGTCGTTCCCAGATCCAGCGGATCCCTCCTCCCCAGGTGTTCCCAAATCCGGCGGCCGGCGGTGGCGGCCCCCTCCGATGGCGGCGGGAACGGATCTGGCGTCGTGGTGGACGGGGCTGCTGCGGGGTCGCGGGGCCCTGGTGGTGGTGGGTGGCGCGGCTGCTCAGCCCGAGGACATGGGGTCGTTCCACCCCGTCGCTCGTTTCGCCCGCCGTGCGTCCTCTCTCGCTGGTCGCGCGGCTCCCCTTCTTCATCACTGCCTTTGCGCGCTGAGGTGGAGCTTGTCGCTGGTCTCCCTCTTCTTCCTTCTTCCCCTCCCCTTGGGCCTGTCTCGGGTGACCGCCCTAGGGGGCCGCTCCGTTAAATTTGGATCCATGACAGGAGGCCCGGATCTGGCGTTGTTGGCCAGAGCTGTCGGAGCGGGTGTGCTCTAGGGTCGTGAGTCCGGTGGCCTCGTAGCTCGGCGAAGCTCGGCACCGGCTCTTCTTCTTCTTCCCCCTTCCCCTCAGCCCGCATCGGTGGATGCCGCTTAGGGGGTCCGCTCCGGTTTTGATCGGAGTGGATGGAGCAAGTGGGCTCCAAGAGCGTGTGTCTGGCGGCTTCTCGGCTCCTCCCGTGGTGGCGTGGTAGGCCGTCACTCGTCTTCGAGCCGCGCGGCGACCCCTGTCTCTAGCCTGATCCCATCCTCGCCTCCTTGCCCTCCCCTCCCTGCGAGGTGCTCGGTGGCGTGGTTTGGCGCTTTCCAGGTTAGTGGTAGGGTTCGGCTTGTGCCTCCTGGGTGGCGTGGCGTCTGGTTTCCTTCGTTTCCCGTGCGTAGGCCACCAGGTGTGGTGGCCCCTCTCCGGCGACTTTGCTCGACGACTTTGATCCGGTGGCGTCCCCGTACTCTACCTCTTGACCTGGTCCTGTCCCCGCCGTCAAGACCCCCCTTTCTCCGTGGTGTTTGGGTGGCGTGGACGGCTTCTTCCGCGTCGGGTGGTGGTCTACGTGCTCGCTCTCCGGCTCTGCGTCTTCGGCTGGCGGCTCGGTTCTCCTAGTGCTTTCGACCTTCGGCGGATCTTGCCTTGTGCGCTAGTAGGACAGGTCTTGGGCGAAAGCCCTGCCCTTTCGGGCTGGTGTTGGCGTCACCCTTGGTGTCGTTCCCTCGTTGGAGGCATCACCTTTCGGACCTTCCCTACTCTGGGTGAAAACCCTAGCGGTTTTGCGACGGCGGCGGTTTCTTTGCGTCGTTACCTTGTTGGAGGCGTCGTGGTTGCTGTTTTGCGCCTTGGTTTTCGCTGGGTCTACTGCTTCAGGAGTCGCTCGTCGTTGTGTGAGTGTTGGTGGTGTTTCCCCTTCTTGCTCCCTTGTATCTCTCTCCTGTTCGGCCTTTGGCCTTGGTGGCAGCAGTGTGGCTGCATCCCTTCTTCCTGCTCTGTAGGCGGTGTTCCCGGCAGTGGCCGGAGGTGTGTCTGGCTTTGGCGAGGTGGCGTAGTCTTTGTGGTTGTACCCCGTGTCTGCACGGGTTTTGTATTTTATTTTCTCCTGCTATTCAATGAAATAGGACGGCAGTTCTCCTGCCCCTCTTTCAAAAAAAAAATAATTTTTAGTAGGGATTAGTGAGTATGGACCATTAGTGCACCCCAACCCAAACCTTGTGATCCCCTGTCCTGTTCGTGTACAAGGAAGCCCACCAAGCATTTTGACCAGCGGTACGCAGCACACCATCGCTACGATCGATTGGAAACTCATCTCGCGGCTGCAACTTCGCCTAGACCACGTCGTTTCAGTTTTTCTCTAATCCACCGATGGCCGCATCCTCTTGGGATCCCTAGCTAGCGCTTGGCGCTGGCACCTGTCGATCGCCATCGCCCGATCGTCGCTCGTCATCACCTCACGTGACTGGCCGTCAGCGACCGCGCCCTTGCCTGATTGCGGTGCGGATCGCCTGCTGCACAACGTCATATATGGTCCGCCGCAGTGAACTGTAGATGGGCACGATCCATCGGTGATTCTCAAATTGACTTCACTGATTGTGCTAGGAGCCTAGGAGGTAAATACTCAATTACTTTGAATACTAATTATAATTACGAAAATGCTTATACGCGGACGTCCGAACCGATCGGCCTCGCGCCCGACCATCAGCGTCTGACCCACACCACACCCACACCCACGCAGCCACATCGTATTTGCATGCACACCCACACAAAGACAGAACACATGCACGCTTTGCATGCACATGCACACACACGCCACGCAAAGACATCATAAAGACACACGCACGCATTGCATGCACACCCTCATGACAAAGACACACGCACGCACTACATGCACACACACGCATTTGCATGCATACCCACGCATGACAACACAACACATTTCTTTTCTTTTTCTTTTTCTTTTTTCTCTTTTTTCTCTTTCTAAAAAAACAATCATATATATGTTCAAAGCATTTTCAGTACGAATTGTAATAATATATCCAAATCTCACGAAAAATCATTAGTCTAAGGTTAGTTCAATAAATCCTCAAATATTCATTCAAAATTATCATTTTTCTTTTATTGGTACAATTGTTCTATCGAGCAAGATAGATTGTTAGGAAGGCTAGACTTATTATTCTAATAAGCAAGATAGATTGTTTCAGTAGGTATACAAATTGTGATTCATCAAACTAGACATATTGTTCCAAATGGGTTAGCCTATTATTGAAGCAGACCATACATTGTTTCAACAGGTATAAAAGTTGTTTCAGCAAGTAAGATTGATTGTTCGGAGAGGCTAGACTCATTGTTCCAGCAGACAAGATAGATTGTTCCGGGAGGCTAGACTCATTGTTCCAACATACAAACTTTATTGTTTCAATAGGTAAACTTTATTGTTCCAGTGGGTAAACTTTATTGTTCCAGTAGGCAAAACCTTATTTGTTCCAGAATGCAAAAGTTATTGTTCCGAAGGCAAAAGGTATTGTTCGAAGGCAAAAGTTATTGTTCCGAAGAGGCAAAGCTCAACTATTCGATGGGACAAACTTTATTGTTCGAAGAGGCAAACTTTATTGTTTCAAGAGGCAAATTTTATTATTTGATGGGCTCAACTATTTGATGGGACAAACTTTATTGTTCCATTAGGCAAACTTTATTATTCCAGTAGATAAAATTTTATTGTTTCAGTAGGCAAACTTTATTGCTCCGGTAGTCAAAACCTTTATTTGTTCCAGAAGGCAAACATTATTGTTTCAGAAGGCAAATTTATTGTTTCATAAGGCAAAAATTATTGTTCGGGTAGGCAAAGTTAACGAAAATGCTTAGGACCGGGCGTCCGATCAGTCGGACGCCCGACCCAGCCCGCGCTCCGTCGGAATGCACAGCCACGCCCATGGACATGTCGCCCTCCCTTCCACTGCTCACCTGCTTACCCTACCCACGTACCTGACTCTCTCCACCTTTCTCGTACCTGTGTACATGCACTAAAGTAGTTACGTTGCTATACATGTATCTTTTGGGGGGATTTTCAACGCAACACGCATGCATGCACGCATGAAATACATCCATCATCATCAGCCGTTGCATGCATGTTTGATAGTATGCATCATCGATCGATACGCTCGATCATATATCCATGCATGCACGCAACACGTCGCATTCCTTCTTTATTGTTTCAGTAGGCAAACTTTATTGTTCCAACAGACAAACTTTATTGTTCCAGTAGGCAAACCTTATTTGTTTCGGAAGGCAAAAGTTATTGTTCCAATAAGCAAAGCTTAACTATTCGATAGAACAAACTTTATTGTTCGAGTAAGCAAACTTTATTGTTCCGGTAGTCAAAATCTTTATTTGTTCCAAAAGGCAAACGTTATTGTTTTAGAAGGCAAATTTATTGTTCCATAAGGTAATAATTATTGTTCCAGTAGGCAAAGTTTAACTGTTCTTGTAGCACAAACCTTATTGTTCCACATGTATAACCTGTTATTCCATCATTTTTTGTTCCACAATGTGTGTTTTTGTTTCACACATATAACATGTTGTTCTATCATTTTTTTGTTCAGCATTGTGTGTTTCTTGTTCCACATGTATAACATGTTGTTCCATCATTTTTTTGTTCCAGCAGTGTGTGTTTTTTGTCCCACATGTATAACATGTTGTTCCATCATTTTTTGTTCCACCCATATAACACGTTGTTCCATCATATTTTTTGTTCCATTAGTGTGTGTTTTTTGTCCCACATATATAACTTGTTATTCCATCATTTTTTTTGTTCCAGCAGTGTGTGTTTTTTGTTCCACACATATAACATGTTGTTCTATCATTTTTTTTGTCCAGCATTCTGTGTTTCTTGTTCCACATATATAACATGTTGTTCCATTATTTATTTTTTTGTTCCAGCAGTGTGTATTTTTTATCCCACATGTATAACTTATTGTTCCATCATTTTTTATTCCAACAGTGTGTTTTTTGTTCCACCCATATAACACGCTGTTCCATCATTTTTTTGTTTCATTAGTGTGTGTTTTTTGTCCCACATGTATAACCTGTTGTTCCATCAATTTTTTTTGTTCCAGCAGTGTGTGTTTTTTATCCCCAAATGTTCCATCAGATTAGACGTAGTACTATTCCAATAGGATATTTTAATTGTTCCGACAATCCAACATTTCTGTTCCAATAGCCTACTTTTCTTGGTCCAACATGTCACCATATTTGTTCCAGTAAGCTAAGATTTATGTTTCAGTAGTCAAAATTTTTTGTTCCAACATATCAACATATTGTTCCATACATATGTTCCAGTAGTCAATTGATTTTAAAAATTTTTTTCATATGAACAGAAAATTTTAAGGTATACTAGTTTGTTCTATCAGACTAGACGTATTTTTGTTCCAAATGGCTTTAGTACATTTGTTTCAGCAGACCAAATACTAAAACGTTCCATCAGATTAGACGTATTGTTCCAACAGTCAAAATAATTGTTCCATAGTATACATAAATTGTTCCAAGAAATTTTTATATAGCAACATAGATCTTGTTTTGTTCGTAAAAATGTCAAGAACGCGTTGGTGAAAACGGTTTGTCGATTGGAGCTACCAGTCAAAAGTAATCGCTGTTTAAAGAAAAACAAAAAGGAGGAATCTTCGCTGATGTCATCTTGCATGCATGCAGGTTGGAGGGAGAGAGCTAGCTTGCTGGCGTTTTGTGCATGCATGCAGGTTTGACGTTTTGTGCTGCGCGGGATGAGTTGGGCCGGCGTCCGATCCAATTTTTTCTGGTCGGACGTCCGACCCCAAGTCGCGCCCTTATAATTATACTTCTCCGATCTCCAATTTAGATTACTATTAATCTATTATAGGAATCTCATTTAGTTGGTGTTAATTGTTTATGAAACCATAGTGCTGAGTCCTGAAGGCTACAGGCTACATTTTTCATTTTTATGAAACCAGAGTGAGAGTGTGAGACCTACATTTTTTCATTTTTCAACAGACCAAGACAAGACTAGTAGATTACGATACGATGTCAGGTTCAAGTAAGTACCATTCTTACTTTTAATACATGAATATACATGATCTTTTATTTCTTATTAGTGAAACAATGCTATTACTTATTAGTGAACTTCATCATTTTGATAAGTGTCTTGTACCAATATTATTTTTTGACTGGTTGTTGTCTTGTTGAATGGTGAACCTCGGTCATGTTCGCTCTAGATCCGCCCTTGGTCACTATATAATATTATAGCTTTGGGTAGAGTGTCTAATGGAGAGAAGGAACCATAGAGTGTAGTGTAAAATATGAAGAAAATTTAGACAAAAGGATAGAGGAAGTAGGTAATTATAAAATATAGTGTGATAATAGAGCATGGATATTTACACCAGTAATCCTTGGCCACTTCACGGCGGAAATACGCCTTCTTTTCCATATGCAAGATGCGATCAACGAGAAACGAAAGGATTTAGAAAATGCAGGTGTAGGAGGTGCAAATAACGATGTAGCGCTCTATAAAGACTTGGAGGTTGGCGGTAGCGGCAACACTCTCCCTTCTGTGGCTTTTGCCTTCGTCTCTGCCGATCAAAGTGGTTGGCAATTTGGCATGGACGTGACAAATCCCCTCCCCTCGTCACCGAAACAGATCCGTTTTCTCCAAAAGAATCACACGTTCTTTAAGCGTACATGTCAGAACTGTTGACATATCTGAAAGTTTAAACATGTTAGAATTGTCGATATAGCTGAATGTTTGTAAAAAAAATGTAACTCAAAGGCCTTCAAGAAATGGCTTTAAAAGCCCAACAAGCATAACTAAAAATTTGACCGAAATAAATTAGAGGGTACGTGTATACAAATTTGTTCCTCCGCCAACTAGCTGCATCGACCTAGAACCGTCGTTGTAGAAGGTGAAGGTCCCAGTCGATTCACGGTAAGATCTATATTTTTCTTTAGAATATTTATGTTACTTATCTAGTTATTAGCTGCTGCGTAGCATATATAGCGCGTAGCGCTACTTCACCCCGCATTGGCCACGTTACCTCGAAAATCTCCACCGTCCGTCCGTGCCTGCGCGTCCCCGCTGTAGCCGTCCGATTCAAGCCCTCCCAGGGGGACGAGTTTGCAAAAAGCCCCCCAGGATACGGGAATTCATGCTTCAGTCCCCGTGTATTCGTAGACCGCTCCCTAGTACCATTATAAAGAACATGATTTGCAAAAATAGAAATGTCACTACATACGCAAATTACTCGTGCATCGTACTACGTGTCATCGTCACGCCAGTAGCATTTCTATGTTAATCGATCTTTATGGTAGCGTATACGCGTATACATTACCCTTCCTCTTTCTAGTTTGGGAGCGAGTGGTTACGGGGCGATTAGTTGACGGGGGCTCAAAACAAGCATCAACCGTCGCTCTAATTAGGTGGGCACTGGGCAGGCGAGCGAAAGCGAAGCGGTGTAGCATAGCACACGAACACGACGCACTTTCGTTCTCTCAAACCGGATGCTTCCGTTCTGCCTCTGGTCCCTGTGGCCAGCTGTTCCGCTGCGCCTGGGCTGCTCGATCCGAACCGTACATCGCGCGATCCACGGCTCCCGGTGTGCTGTTATCTAGCTACTGGCTAGAACTAAGATCTGTTCTTTTGGGTTTAATAGCTTGACAACTTAGCGACTTATCTGCATTTTGAAAGGACCCATATGTTTTGGGTTTTCGAGTCCGTTTATTCGCTTTTTCGAAGGTGGTTCGTAATGATTTTGAAAACAAGTCAAATGAAATAGATCTAAATCTCGAGATTATCTCAATTTTTTTTTGAAATTTAGTCATATCAACTCTTCAGACGTTTAGATCAGCCAAAAAAACAGAACCTAAAACCAAAAGCATTGCCTTCTCCCTCATGCCCTTTTCCCTACCTCTCTCTTTCTCTTTCTATTTTCTTTTCTTGGACTGTGATCAACAGCCACTTGAAGTGCACCGGCAAGTGGCGAGTCAGCCATTGGTTGCAGTTTTGTTTGATAGTGGGTGCAGCTGAGGGTGCCAACGTAAATGATGCTTTATCTCAAATCTCATGGAGGGCCGGTCATGGATGCTGTCCAATAATAGTGCACAGGAAATTATTGCGGGGTCAATTAGATGTTTCCAGTCCAAGGCCAGAGAAAAGAGAACATCACTGGCCTTTCCTTCAATTTTCTAGGAGAGGATCTCACTGCCTGGTTGCTAGCTTCCTACTGTAGTGATAATTATTTCAGATTTTTTCTAGGCTCCACTGGGCTTCAGGTCCATCACGTGAGCGGCCTAGTTTAGGACCAAATTATTATGGAATATAAATCTACTCTACATACCTAAACTATTTAACTCCATAAATTATGAAACATTCATGTTATATCAATAAATAGTACAAGCCCGAACACGAGCGTCGCTCGCTCGCCACGTGGCTTGCCTCCCCGTTCGGCGCCTTGCGAGCTGTCCAATCACTCCTTTGAATCAATGCCAGCCGTCCATATTAAACCAACCTTTAAAAACATTTGTCTGCCCACTTGAGCAGCACGGCGCGTGGTTTGCCGCCTTGGCTAGATGGGCGAGGTCGGTCTCAGGAGACCAAAGTTCGATCCCCCGCCCCGCCATTTCTTTGGGCATTTTTTTGGCGCACGCATATGCGGCTGTGTGCATGGCTGTACATGCTGTGATGGTATACACACGCAAAGACGCAGCATATATGAGTTCGCTTCATGCAGATACTGTCTGTGGTCAGATATCGTGCAAGACGCCCGTCTGAAATGCGTTAGGCGATGTCTGCCTTCGAATCCAAAATTCAATGAATTTCAAAAATAGCAAACCTTTATAGTTCTTTCAATTTTAGAATTTGTTATATTCGCTTTTAGTTTTTTTGAATTTCAACAAAAAATCCTAAATTTAGCTTTCATGTTTTTTGTATTGTAAAATTTGCTTAGTTCTTTTTTTTTAAACTTATCGTTCTTCAATTTTTTTTCCCCAAACTGCCAACCCGAATTCAAACGGAAATTTTGATATCTTTCAAAATCCCTTAATTTTTCCCAAAATTCAAATTTTTTACATTTAATTTTAAAACTTTAAACCCCCCAAAACATGAATTTTAGAAAGAATAAAGAGAGAGGGGATCAAGTGGGAGAAATTTGGTGTAGCAACGTAAACAAATCTAGAAGTTTACATGTTTTGAAAATGCAATCAAAATTTTATAGTAAGGGTCCATAGATGTATTTCAGCATTACAAATGTTAAATTTCCCGATATCAATTAGCAAATAATAGAAATAAAAGCCTTTAAAATATAGAACTACAGTTAGAAGCACGTATTTATGAATCTATAATCTATCTAAAAATAATACAAAGTCGAACACGAGCGTCGGTGGCTCGCCACGTGGCTAGCCTCCCCGCGCAACGCCACCACGGCCGTCCGATCGGGCACGTCAGGCAGATCCGGCCGTCCGTTTTGTTTTTATGTATAAAATGATTTTTTCCGCGCATGTATCAGGCACGCAGGTGGTTTACACGGTTGGTTAGCGCAGCCGGTTCGTCACCTCGGTGCCCCGGGTTCGAATCCCGCGTGCCCTCGTTTTTCTCCTTTCTTTTCCACTAGGCGCGCTGGCCTCCGCGTGCTGCGCGTTTTTTCCCGGGCTCGCCGCGCACTGGCGCACTGTCCTCCCGCTCACTACCGCGTTTTAGCCTACTCCCGAGCGCTGCCTCGTTTTGGCCGCGTGCCTGTCGCATTTTTGGCGGCCTTCGCAACTAGTATCTTACATGATGCATTTTCCATATCTAATATTCAGTTTTTTAAAAGATAAAAATAAAAATATAACCATGACAGAATTTGACTACTGTAGTGTACTTTCTAAATATATTCAATCTCTTTAATATATACACAAATATATTGAAATTCTAAAAAAATTCATTTTAAAAATGTACATGAAAATTTCAATATGCAATAAACCCCAAAAGTATAGAAGTTTGGAATGGTAATATTCTTGTACGTAATGTTCTAAAGAGTTTTTTTTTGGAATATAGGAGGTCTATTTGACCTTTTCAATTATTGAAGGTGTAAAATGGCAAATGGTAAAACCACCTTGAGGTATATATATAAAAAATAAATAGACTTATTCCGATTAGTAAATTAATAGCTATGCCTTTTGGTCAACAACTAATGACTTGAAGTTTATTGTTATTTCTCTAACAGTGGCTGAGCTAAATAAATAAACTGACTGAGCAGAAGTTAGTTGTGTATAGAATTGAATAGATATGCTAGCTGAATGAATACGTTTAAATCACTTCAAACATGCTGCAAGACAAACATTCTAAGCTTTTGGCTTCTAAGAGCTTTTATCGATTATCTTTGAAGCCGCTTCTTTTTAAAATAAGTTTGCGTAGCTTATACCTTGCGAATATAGCTTATACCTTCTGTCTAAACAGGCTCAAAGCATGTACAATGGTACATGTCAATAGTCTCTAAGATGTTTATAAGATTTGCTATGTATGACATATGATGATGTGGGTGAGAGAGAGTATGCATAGATATTTAAGAAGCCTCCAATGCAAGAGTTCACTTTATATTATAATTAAGAAACTTTGTTTGTTAGGAAGCTATATATAAAAGGCGACATATCTTGTGTACACAGGGGTTCCCGTGTAAACCCCGTGTACACCAACTAACAAAAGTTATGAAATAGTCTAAAAAAATTTATAGATGTTCTAATGAACATGCTTTACCTACATATAAAGTTTAAAGATCAAATTCATTATACATCAAAAGTTATAGAAAAGAGAAAACTATATCAATTTTAAACTATTCAAAATTGTCATTATTTTCTCTTTTTATAACTCTAAATATTGAATGAATTTTATTTTTAAACTTTATACATAGGTAGAGCAACCAATAAAGAATATAGAGTAAATTGCACTTTTGCCCTCTGAAGTTGGACGAAAATCTCACTTGGCCTTCTAAACTTTGTTTTGTCTTACTTGGCCCCTAGAAGTTGCTTTTGCGTGCCACAAAAGCCCCCTGAAGTTGGATGAAAATCTCACTTAGCCCCTAGAAGTTGGCTTCGGTTGCGGAAAAAATTAGCCTGTGTTGAAACTTTAAGAAGCCAAGCAAGACAAAACAAAGTTTAGGGGGCCAAGTGAGATTTTCATCCAACTTCAGAGGGTAAAAGTGCAATTTACTCAAGAATATATATAAATTTTTTCAGATTTTTTCATGACTCTTATTAGTTGGTATATACGGATTTACACGGAAACCTCTGTGTACACAAGATATGTTACCTATATAAAATAGGTATAACCACCTCTGCCATTATATATGTTGTCTATAACATTGCCTCTACGTAACATTACGATAGTTGAGACGACTGTCATCTCATTCATTATATAAATTAGAGCTACGGTGACGCATTAACCCTTTCACAAAAGGCCACAGAAATAATTAGTTATAGCTTGCACGGAAGAGATTTGAGTTACCATCTTTTTTCTTAACTCGGTAATGGTCTTTGAGCACATTTCGATTGAGCACTAGCATTATGGACATCACATGATTTCGTACAGACAACGAATTCTGAATATGCCATTGCTTCTTGAGACAAGTACACAACAGCATGACAATCTAGCTACAAATGTTTAGGATCTCTAGAAATAGCATTGCATTTCCTCTACCTCCAAATGTGTCATGTGAATAGTTAGCCAGTAGTCTGGGTGCTTGCATACTTCCTTAAACCTTCCACTTTGCCCAACGAAGGCGCAGAAAATTGATTGCTTATCCGAAATAAAATTTCACTCAACTTTATCGTCCTTCTTTGATGATTTTTTCCTCTTCCTCTCAGTGGAAGGATCTTTTCCCTTCAGTTCTTGAGAAAATGTCCGCAACATGCCCATAAGATGCTCGTTTCTATGTGCTGAAATAATATTGCAATGATCACTGATAGAAAAAGATGTATTGAGAGAACCATAAACTGAGTATCGAGGGCAATTATTCGCTGCGTTTCAGCAACCAAGTATTCAGTATGTGTATGACAGTATGAGATGAAAACCCTTGTCTAGAAACGAGTGTTTTAAAAAAACCAACATTTTTGTTCAAAAAACACACACAACATTTTTCCTTTTTCATTTGTATGAGGGTCAGCATAACAAGATGTTCCAAGTACCTGTGAGGATAACATCTTCCATCCTGATAGATTTACGACCAGCATGCTGTGCAAACAACTCTATGTCCTTAGCCAACTGCTCTGCACATTGCACAAAAGATGGAAACTATAATGCCTCTACGTTTTCCCCAGGTGCAAATGGAACAAGATCCAGAACCATTCTTGTGCTCAAAACAGAACAAAATATTATGCAGCTCAGTATATCTAAGCTGAAGTAGTTTCAGAGATACTGCTCCATCAACCTGATGAATCTGCTTTTTACTCTCATCACACAACCATTCTTTTGTGGAAACTGGCAATATATATTTTTTTTTTCCTAAAAGAGGGGCCTGAGCTGGATGGTTATGTGCTCAACATGCTTTCTATCTTGATACAGTGCGTCACTGGAAGAATGTGATTCTGGAGTTTGTGGACAGGATGGGGGGTGGCCCTCCATGCAATTTAATGTAACTGAGTTAATCGCTTGCCACTGATCTGTTTGGAAATATCCCTGATTGAAAAGCCATCTAAGTCGATAAGAAGGTATTTTTTTGTTTTGCATCAAGGACATGTATTGGATTTAACTAAGTATCATGAATGTTGTTAGAGGAGCTCGCAAATATGATGAAGATAATAGCTATATTGGAGTGTGTTCTGAGAATTTACTCCCTCCATTTTTTATCAAGGATATGGTTTGAATGGTCTTGTTTTGAAATATAAGGTGTAAATGCAGATTTATTGATGTTATTTTTTGTCTATCCTTATTTATTATTACACAATTCTCTTTCATACATTTATGATCAACTCTCACATTATGTTCTTTCTCATATTTCGAAGGTATTTATAACATGGGTAGCGTAATCATTTTTTCTTGCCTTTCTCTTGATTTCAAAACTTCCATAATATATGTGCCAATACAAAATACGCCTTATATAAAAAAGCAGAGGGAATAGTATATTGTCATGAGCTCCAGAGTTGCTGGGTTCCTTGTGTGAAAATCTAGGCACAGGCAACAGGGCAGCAGGAAAAAAACAAACTCCAAGCAGGTTTAAGGGCAAGGACCTCATCAAGTTATTCATAAATTGCATACCCAGGATATCTCAAATACATGGATGAACCCCATGACATTTAGACAGTGGAAACACCGAAGTAAATTTATCTTTAGAGACATAAACCGATAAATAGTATAATATATTGTAGGCTAACCTTAATTAGGCGTTTGCTAGAATATGTGCAGAAGTAGGTAACACTCTCCCAGATATGTGAGTTTATTGGAGAAGGTAAGATCATTAGCAAATGAGTCTATGGACAACAGCATGAGAAACAAGATTTGCATCTTGGAGGTCATATTCTAAACAACTTCTAGATCGTGATCTCACCCAAGAAATAGTAAGGAAAAGAAAAGCCTTTGCTCAGATCTTAATTGGATTTAGAAGCCAGGGCGCAATCCTGTTTACCATAACTATTTCATCATGGAAATATACTTTTCAAGGTATCCAAACATGAATGAATTTCATCAAACTACCTCAATTTTCTATTTTCTGGCAAACCACATTTCGACAACAAGTTGCATCATTCTAACCAAACCACACTAAACATTGCATCCATCAAGAATAGATTAAAAGGGTAATATCAAAACTAGGTAGAAAGGATACCACCAAACCGATTCCATCAGACCAAATAATCAACTGTGCCAAGATATCAAAGTGAAGATGATATAATGGGCACAAACAGCTATGGAAATAGATATGACAAAAGGTAAGGTTTTGGGGCAACCAGTGGTCTTGAAAGCCAAATCAGCAATGCAGGCAACAATGGGCACAAATAGTTATAGAAATACATATGACAAAAGGTAGGGGTTTGGGGCAACCTGCGGTCTTAAAAGCCAAATCAGCAATGCAGGCGACAACGGGGTCAGCCACATCCATGCCTGCCTTCTTTCCTGCATGAATTGGATGCCAAGGTACAAACTTTTCCAGACTCCAATCCCAATTACAGGAACAAGAAGTTACAGATACAACTGGAATTCACAGGAACAAAGGTGAGAATATTACCTTCAGAGGTGGCGATGTTAATGACGGCTAGCCGGAGGCGGTCGCGGAGGAGGTCAGCCTCGGCCTCGGCTTCAAACCTTTCGGCCTCACCGCTATCGTCAGCGATGGCAGCGTCGTCGCCGAGCGTATCCATGTCCATATCTGCCATGGGGGTTTCGGGCCTTTTCAACTATTTGTGCGATCTGGTCCCTAAATTTGTTTGTATTTGAAATCAGAGTTTAAGATGTGGTTCTAAATTTCTAATTCATATAAATGGTAGGAAATCTGGCACATGAAATGGAGGTGAAAAAATAGTTCATAGAAATAATCAAATACATATTAATTGTTAAGTTTTAGCCAGTTGATTTGTTAATCCCACGGAAATGAAACCTGTAAAATAAAATATATACACTTATCATTTTATTTTCTCAAAACTAAATATGTAGGATTTTTTTTCCAACAGCATAGACAAGTGGGTCCATGCATATGCTACATATGTTTTTTTCCTCAAATATGGTAATTGAACTGATATGCCAAATAAAACTTAGGTTCGGTACCGGTAAAAAAAAAAGAAAGAATTGGTGCGGTATTGGTATATATAACAATTATATTTAGCAGGACATTCAATTCAAAAGACAAGTTCCAAATTTTGACAAAAGTGATTGGACATCAATTTTCAGACTTCAGTCCAAATTTCAACAGTACCAACAATAGTCGCCACTGGTCAGTCATAAACCGTCAGTTTTAAGTTCAAGTTTCAACACTAAAGTGAGAAGAAATGAGTACAGTACATGCATACAAGACCACATTGTAAATTCGTACTGCGCTATACACCAATACCAAATTGGAACTCAAAACTCTACAAGATCATACCATCTCTAAAGTGATCCAAAATAGACGACACATTACAAACCAGGGTTTGGGACTTGGGAAAGTGCTGACAGACTTGGGGGATTATTGGGAAGTTAGGTGCTTCCAGGCATCAGAGCATGGCTGCTGCCTGGGATGGGGACATGGGGTGCGCGTAGGGGTGGTGCCTGGACAGCACGTAAGCCCTGGGACCTGGGGCTTGCGTAGGGGCCTAGGGGGTGGGTATTTGGTTAATTTGGTTATTTCGGTTCGGTATATTCGGTATTGGTAAAATCCAGTTTTGGAAAATAGGGACCAAAATATGCTTACTAAAAACAGAAACTGAATCATTTTAACCAAATTATTTGGTTTTGTTATTTCAGTATTCGGTATAAAACCTAATTTAACAAAAAACAATGAAAAACAAAAACAGAACATGGTTGCTTCTCACATATCAGTAGACTACTTATCAGTCAATTGGAGCCTAGTGCAAGATAAATCTTACAATCGACTCAATTTCAAAGAATTCACACCATTAACCCATGATGAAACATTCAATTCTAAGTACCAACATAACCAATTAAACATTTTACATGCCCACGTCCAGGAACCAGGAACAACACCGCATATATCCAGCGTGTAGACCAAATCGTGCAAAGCCCCCTACACTCAGTCCAGAACTCTAGCGTTTAAATCAAAGATTCAAAGAAACAATAAATCATATGAAAAGATCAAGAGAGCATACATTGCATGAACGTTTGAATCCCGGCGCCATTGCGGCCTGCCGACGCAGAGAGGAAGAAGTCGGGGAACTTGACGTTGCCGACCTAGTTTGCTGCCTCCTGGGCAGGCTCCTGGCGGTCTGGTCGGTGGATGCCGCCGGCCGACGGGGAAGGGGAATGGCAGGTTGCGGCGGCTAGGGTTGGGTTGGATCGGGAGGGAGGGAGGGAGGGAGGAAGGAAGGGCAGAAAGGGGGCGACGGAGCTGGACCCGTACGCCGTTGCGCCGAGGCTGAAGATGGACGGTGAGCAGCGGGCGGCGACAGCGAGCCGGGATTCGGTAGAGGAGGAAGGACACTCTCAGGGAAGTCGGGCCTCGGGCGGGAGAAAATTATCCGTACCAGGTGAAACCCCGCGCGTTGCTGCGGCAAATACTTAATCACATGTTGAAGAGATAGGTGAATTAGCCATATTTTAAATATATGTATCAGTAGCATCTTATTTTAAGAGGACATTTTGTAATGTATGATAAAGGGTAAAAGTGTAGTGCAACTAAATATTTATCATTGTACAGTATTACCATGTCCTCTCTGGGTATACTAATTTACTAAAACAAAAGGGGGCAGCCATCGCACATTGAAATGCAATTTCGTATAATAACATACCATCTGCAAGAATATGAGTCCCAAGCAAGTCACTAATCATTAAAATAAAGCAGAAGCCTAAGTTTTAAAAAATAAAATGGATTGCAAAATCATAAAGCATATATATGAGAAATGTGTTTGCATACATAAAACAAATCATAAGGAAAAATAATAAGATGATATACCAAAGTCGTTTTTAAACAAAAGGAATGGTACTGATCTTACACAATAGCTAAGTTACATGATTAATTAATGTCTAGCTTTGAAAAAAAATTGAAGTGAATAAATAAGTTAAGTTAATTAAATAGATTATCTTCCCAACACAAATGAACTACTTCCATAGTAAAATGTATTATTTGGAAAATATTGATTAAATCGACATATATTGAATCATTACATTTAATTAGCTGAATGACCTTTATGAAAATGACAATCTGAATCACCTTTATGAAGATGACAAAGTGTATACTTCACCAAAAAAATTGAGGAAAGAGCTGATGTAAACGAAAGGGGGAAACTGTGAATTGCAAAGATACGTATGTATGCACATGAAATGTTCAAAAAATGGAATGATTGGATAACAACTAAAAGAGTGATTCAAGCTAATACATTTCTTTTTGGGAAAGGTAAAATTATCCATATTTAAGTCTTCTTTAATACTCCCTCCGTCCCACAAAGAGTGCATTTCTAGGATTTTTAAGACAGATTAGTAGCCATGAGAAATGACCCAGCTGCCCCTAATTAAAGTTATTAACAACCACATGCATACACCTTGGAAAGGTAAAATACCAGGCAATTAAATGTGTATGTACCTTAGAAAGGAAAAAAACCAGGCAATTTAATGCGCATGCACCTTGGAAAGGGAAAAAACAAGCAATTAATCAACCAAATGAACCCATCTAGATGGTCCAAAGGCTACAAATGCACTCTTTTTGGGATAAATTTTGAACGCTAGAAATGCACTCTTTGTGGGACTGAGCGAGTATATTGAGAGCTTCTTCTATGGACCAAATCCTAATTTCATAATTTTCCCGGGGCGTGGAGAGTTTCTAATATTTCCTAGAATTTTCTAGGAATTTTCTGAGGTGATCTGCTATTTTTAATTAGTAAATACTAAAGTAATCACATTATTAACATTATTAATTTTATATAGAAATTTATTAGTGAAATAAGCAAAGTTACATTTTTACTGGGCTTTATACAATATCTAGTATTTTACATAATTTTCTCATAATTTTTGGAAGTCTTCTTCTATTTTTAATAAACCGAAACCATTTCTTTGATTTTGTAAACAGCATAATTCCTAATAGTGACGTCATGCTGACGTCACCTCGTCTTCCTCCTCCGTCCAGCACACAGCCCGTGGAGAGAATCGGCGATTACGGGAGCTACGGTTCTCCGTTTTGGACGTTCTTGGACTCTACGGATTCGTATCGACGGCGCGCTTCTAATGGTTCCATCTACACGGCCGGCGGCGGCCGAAATCGGTGGCTCGGCGAGCTACAGCGGTGGCGCCCTCGGGATCAAACGGCAACGGCGGCACAGTAGGGTTCCGATCAATATGATGCATGGGAGAGCTTCAGGGGTTCACAAGGATGCTCACCGTGGCCTTGGAACGGACGGAACGGCTCTGGTTCGACCGGAGGCAGAGGAGGAGCGGCCTTGGCAGGGGGAGGCGGAGAGAGGAGGAGGCGGTGGAGGTGGCGGGCGGGGCTGGCTGAGCAGGCCTGGCGGCCTTGAGCAAGCGGGAGGAGGAGGCGGGAGCGGCGCTGGGCGGAGGCGGCCTTGATGGCGGGGCGGAGGAGGAGGAGGGGAATTTTATTTATATGACACCCATTTGTAGCCCTTGTTGCCAATAGCCACTAAATTCCCTTCTAATTCCTAAGAGACACCCAATTCATTTTTTTCTTTTCTTTCATGACATTTTGACCCTTTTCCAGCATTTTCATTTTATACTTGAGCTAAATACATAGAGAAATACGCCCCTGACATGTGGGGCCCAGTTGTCATTCACTCACCTCACTCATCTTCTTCCTCTGCTCTTATCCTCTCTCTTCCCCTTGTGGTGGCGCCGGCGAGCTCTTCCCCCTCCTCCTCCGGAGATTGCGCGGGCGCGGCTCTCCGGCGACGTCGGGGTGGCGGCGGAGTAGAGGCGGCGCCGCCGCCGACGCCAGCCGCCGCCGCCAGACGCCTACCCTCACCGCCATACCAGACGCCGTGTCTGGCCGCCCGGCGACCCGCGCCAGCTGCCGCCACCCGCAGACCACGCGCCGCCCTCTACCTCCGCCGCCACCCCGCCATTCTTTGGAGCCGCCGCCGCCTCGAATCGCCACCACCGCGCCCTCGCATTGCCGTTGCCGTCGTCCGCGCGGCCCCAGCCACCCAGCAAAGCGGCCGGCAAGAGCAGACCACAGCGCCGCCTCTACCTCGCCGCCACCCGATGTCGCCGGAGAGCCGCCGCCGCCGCGCCCATTGCCGCCTCCCCTGCTCGGCTCAGCCTGAGGAAGAAGAAGGAGGTGAGAGGCTGACATGTGGGCCCCACATGTCGACACGTATTCTCTGATTCGGTCACGATTTGGCTCGAAATCCGAGAAACGGCTAAAATGTCATGAAAATGAAGAAATTGCGAATTGGGTGTCTAGGAGAAATTAGATGTCAATTTAGTGTCTTCTGGAAACTAGGGGTGCAATTGGGTGTCATGAAAAAAAATTTCCCGGAGGGGAGGCGGCGATGGCCAGGATGGGAGGAGCACTGTTGTATGAACAGTAATATACGTGGCACGCTGCGAGTGAGGAGGCCGTACATCTCCGCTCTTAGATATAAGGATGGATGCCATCTCTCGCAAAGCCGCCCGCTAAAATGTCACCCCACGTTTTAGGGTAGTTAACATGCTACTGATTAGGTTGACTTCGTTGGCTATATACCATTTTGGTATTTCTGGTGTATTTGATTTGTAGCCCTCGCTTGCCATGTCAAAAATTTGACTGCCATAACAATTTGACAAGTATTTGGTTCATGGCCATCTGTTGGCTCACTCTACCAATTTCATGGCATGCCAACGATTTTACACTACGCAGCTGCCACGGGCAATGGCGCCCAAATCGGGCGCTGGCGCCTTGCCAAATTCCTGCAGCAGCCGACAACGACGACGGACCCGCGTGCCAGCGACAGCAACGGCAGCAGCCAGCTACAGCACGCCCATTCATGCCTGCTAGTTTTGTATTGATTCATTATTTTTCTATTCAAATTTTTTTTTTGTATCTATTATATCTTGAGTCTAAACTGCATAGAAAAAATATCATAATTCATCTAAAATTCTAATCAATCCATTTTAAATACTTTTCCAATTTTTTGAATTTTTTAAATTTTTTTATTTTTCATTGGCAAAACTCTGTTGGCTATCATCCAAACGGCACAAAAATTAGCGAGTTTTGGTCATCCCATGAGATAGTAATGTCAATTGTTTTGGCATGGCCACCTATGGCTATGAACCAAACACGCCCTTCATACGATTTCTTCTAATTTTTTTCTTTTTTAAACTGTGAAATAAACAATTTGCACCTTTCTTCTTATAACGAGCGGCATTGTACGGGATGGCATATAGCCAATTTTCTCCTCGAACGGCCACTTGTGTCGTATGCAAGGCAAACGGATCCGAAGTATTCGTTTTTTCCGTAATTATCCGAATTGACAGATAATGTATGCAGTGTATATTTTATATGCGTGTGAATAGTCTCTTTTATATGCGTGTGAATAATCTCCTTACGATACATATATTTTGTATTTTGTATGGTATTTTTCGGACATGACAAAGTTGGGTCAGGGGTTTTACCTAGGTCCTATCAGCCTTAAGTGATCATGCCCGACCTGGTTCATCCTCCCTCCAGTTTCATAATATTTTTCGTTTCGAAATACAAATTTAACCATCAATTTCTATAAAAATATATCTATAAAATCCATGAAAATATGATATTGTGAAAAAAAATTTTACGACGTTAATATGCGCGGTTTTTAGCACACAATTCAAATAGTTTAAAAGATTTTTATAGATAAGAATTAAAACTTTGACTTAGAATAAAACTAACGGAAATGCTTCAACCCGGACGTCCAGCCCAAGCGCGAGTGTGGCCTGCGGCGAGTAGCGCAGCGCATGCAAAGGGCCCACATAAGATAGGACATGCATCAGGTCATATGTGTGGATCACCTCCTAACTTCTTTTTTTTTAATTGCCTGGTGTATAGTAGGTTAGCAAATGTGCGTTTTACTATTTTGGTTCTTTTTAGATTTCTCATTTTCTTATCTTTTTTATTTGAAGTCTAAATCGCGTAGTACAAATTTTATAATTCATCTAAATTCCTAATGAACTCATTTTAAATACTATTCTATTTTTTTTCTATTTTTTTGAACTTTTTTATCTTTATTGGTAACATTTGTTCCAGCAGAAGAGATATATTTGTTCCAGGAGGCTATACTCATTGTTCCAACAGACCAAATTCATTGTTCCAATAGGTATACAAGTTGTGGTCCATCAGACTAGACATATTGTTCCAATTGATTTAGTCTATTGTTCCAACAGATCAAATACATTGTTCCATCGTACTAGACTTTTTTTTGTTTCCAATTGATTTTAGCCTATTGTTCCAGCAGACCAAACACATTGTTCCAATAGGTATACAAGTTGTTCCATCAGACTAGACATATTGTTTCAATTGGGTCTAACCTATTGTTCTAATTGGGTTAGCTTATTGTTTCAGCAGACGAAATACATTGTTCCAACAGGTATAAAAATTGTTCCAGCAGGCAAGATTGATTATTCCGAGATGCTAGACTCATTGTTCAGCAGGCAAGATAGATTGTTCTGAGAGGATAAAACTCATTGTTCCAGTAGGCAAACTTTATTGTTCCAGCAGGCAAAACCTTATATGTTTCAGAAGGCAAAAGCTATTATTCCAAAAGACAAAAGTTATTGTTCCAGTAGACAAAGCTCAATTGTTTCATTACGGCGAACTTTATTGTTTCAGTAGGCAAACTTTATTGTTTCAGTAGGCAAACTTTATTATTCTAGTAGGCAAAACCTTTATTTGTTCGAGAAGACAAAAGTTATTGTTTTAGAAGGCAAAAGTTATTGTTCCAGTAGGCAAAATTTAACTGTTCCAGTAGAACAAACCTTATTTTTTCATTAGGTAACTTTTTATTGTTCCAGTAGGCAAACCTTGCTGTTCCAGCAGACAAAAATTATTGTTTCAGTAGGCAAACCTTATTGTTCCAGTAGTCATTTCTTTCACCGTTTCAGCAGACCAAATACATTGTTCTAATACGTAGACAAGTTGTTCCATCAAACTAGATATATTGTTCCAATTGGTTTTAGCCTACTGTTCTAACAGACCAAATTCTAAGTTGTTCCATCAGACTAATGTATTGTTTCAATAAGCTAAATTAATTGTTTCATTAGTATAGTCAAATTGTTCCAGTACAATTTATATAGCAACATGAGTCTTGTTTTGTTCGTAAAAAAGAGGAACACGCTGGTGAAAACGGTTTGTCGATTGGAGTTTCCAGTCAAAAGTTATGTCCGTTTAAAGAATAAGAAAATCGAAATCTTTTTGCTGACATCAGCATGACGTCGGCGCATGCATGGGAGGGGAGAGTGCTGGGGCATGCGCTGTTTGCATGCACTTTATTTGTGATGGCACCACTAGAACAACACGCGGGGGCACCGGAACAACGCGGGATGTTTTTTGTTCCGCGCACTGGATGGGCTGCAGGCGCGAGGAGCGTCCGAACGAGCGCCCGAACGAGGGCTGGACGAACGGACATCCGTCCTGTAGTTTAGTCCAAAAATTATTTAACAACATGGGTCTTGTTTTATTGGTAAAAATATGAGGACCATGTTGGTGCAAACAGTTGGTGGATTAGAGCACCAGTCAAATTTTATGACCATTGAAAGAAAAACAAAAAAGAATCTTGTTGATGCCATCCCTATGTTGTCTCAGGCAAACTAACCCATTTCTCACAACGCATGCATCGAGCAAATTGATCCCGTGCATCCATGTAGCCTATACGAGCGCATGAGAAATTTGATACTGCGCAGCACATTCACATGACCAGTACGCACTCATAAGCTTAACTGGGCCGGGCCACCGCACGGGGCGTCCGATGGAACGCCCGTTCCATCGGACGTCTGTTCCCTAGACGCTCCCCTAAAACTAATACGACAAGTATTACAAAACTGGAGAGAGTATGTAACCGTGCATAATAGAAACTCTAGGCTGATTGTCATATCAAATGGCCCGATGGCCCATTGAAGGACCAAGTCTTAAGCACAATTAATCTAACCACTTAGTGCTACTCTGCTTAGCTGCCTCTCAATCTCTGTAGCTTAGTCGCCCCTCCTCCCGTCTAATTTTCTCAAGGGAGCACGCTCCTATCGCCGACCTCAGTTATTGCGACGTCGATTAATTGATCTACCGAAAAGAAGGACTGCATATGTGGTGTTTAACTGATCTACCGAAAAGAAACAAAAAAGATAAAGCAGAGCAACATATTATATTGAGAGACTGGGTGGGGTGCAAACCTTCGAAGACCGCTTCAAATCCACAACAAATGAGGGAATAGGAGGAGGAAAGGATGGAACTCTGTAAAATGAAAATCACATCGTCGTCGTCTCACAGTATTGGGAACCCTATAAGAAGATAATATGTCTGGCTCACACTAACCTAAGAAACATATAAACAGATACTAGCGATGAGCATCAAGCGGAGCGGTCACCTATTCGGAAATTCTAGTGACGGACCTTTTCCAGAACCGTCAATCTTAGATAGCCCAGGTAAACTCATCACCAAGGTGGCAACAACAGGTGACGATCAATATTTCAATCCGCCACTTTTGTAATATGTGACAGGTTCAGCTAACGGTCGTCACTAGTAACTTGTCATAGGTATAGCCAGCATCGACACGAGCCTACATAAGTGACGGATGTTATAGGACCCGTCATTAATGGTTCTTTTAGTGACGGGTGTAGACTACCTGTCACCTATATTGTGTCTCCTTTGTGTGGTTTTGACGTAGTGATTTAATTTACATGTGTGCCGGATTGGGTGGCCCGTGGCCTAGTAGGTTTGCTTTCGGTCAGGCAGAACAAACACTCCAATGTAAGGACTATTTGTGTTTCGTTTTTAATGAGAAAATCATATCGCATGCCCCCTTTTATCTATAACGCTATTCTTTCGACTTATTTACTTATTTTCTCTTTTACTTATCTATTTTTTTTGGAAGACGATCATTTGTTTTTTAGCAAATGACCCACTTCATTCAACTTTTTTAGAGTCTTTAAACCCACTGTCAGGTTCGGCCAACACTACCTGACCAAGTGGTTCGGTCGGTGAAGGCCGATATGTTAGGAGATAAAGAGTTTGTTATCTTTACTTTCCTAGTTTGGTATTAGAGTTTGTTACAAGTGTGTGAGTTTGTATAAGAGTCTACTAAGGATATTTCCATGTTTAGTGTTGGCTATATAATAGCCAGGTCAATAAGAAATAAAGATAAGCAACAGATTATCTCTGTTGCCTCTCAACTTTTCCTCTCTTCCTCTCCTCTCACGCGTGGCACGGCTTGGTCGTGCGTCTTGGGAATCGACGGCGCCATCTAAACGCTGTCTTAAAGCCCCAATTCGACGTCCTGTGCACAACTACGATCTTCGTCATCGCGCACGTAACATCTTGGTATCAGAGCTACTCGCTGCTGGCGTCATGGCCAACGGCGATGGTGATCATCTTAGGAGGCCATGATCAAGGCGATGCTGCAAGATGTTCTCCAAAAGCTTGAGGACATATCAATGGTGCAAGATGGCCACTCGACGCAATTAGTCACAGTCACGACGAGGATAGATCGTCACGACTCGCGCATCGCCAAGTTCAACGAACTCGCCACCATAGCGCTCGTGGATGATGCCATCGATAAAACCTCGGCCAACAAAACTCTCTGGGGGAGGCCGTCTACGTGACGCCGACCCTACACGACCCCAGCTGCTCGACTGAGCAATCCAGAAG
Source organism: Raddia guianensis (assembly GCA_036346415.1). Classification (NCBI taxonomy): domain Eukaryota; kingdom Viridiplantae; phylum Streptophyta; class Magnoliopsida; order Poales; family Poaceae; genus Raddia; species Raddia guianensis. The sequence continues at coordinate 25,278,014 of CM070537.1, read as the reverse complement.
TACCGGGCTCCTTCGACCAGGCAACGGTGGTGGAGATTTAGGCCACCATGGCGGTGGAGGGCTTGGCGGCGGCGGACCCGGTGGTAATGGCAGCGGCGGCCCGGGCGGCGGTGGACCTGGTGGTGGCGGCGACGGCGGTGGAGGGCACGACACGGTTGCTGCAGAGGGGCGACCATTCAACCTCATCGATGGGAATTTCCCATCTACAAGGGCGGTGACGACCCTCTCTACTGGCTCAATACATGCGAGCTATTCTTCAAAGGGCAGTACACACCGGAGGACGAGAGGGTTGGCATGGCAGCATACAACTTGCACGGTGAGGCTCAACAGCGGTATGTTCTCCATGAAGAAGAATCGGGAGAGCCGACATGGAAGCAATTCAATGATTGCATCAATTTATGCTTCGACCCACCAACTCGCCTTAACCATCTTTTGGAGATCAAACAACTCTAGCAGACAGGAACAGTGGCCCAATATTAGAAGGAGTTTGAATCATTGCTTCCTAGTGCCAATTTTCGACAAGATCAGAAGATCGGCATGTTCACAACTGGACTGAAAGAAAAGACCTCCATTGCTGTAAGTTTGGATGCTCCATAGACTTTAGCGATGGCCATGAGCTTGCCTCGAGCACGCGAGTGTCTCCTGAACATGTGTGATGTCCGGCCGTTGACCAAGTCGGCCACCAAGAGCTGGGGCTCCAAGGCCGGCGCTGCCTCTGCTGTCGGTTCAGTAGGGCCAATAGCCTCGACTGCGTCCGCCAAAGAGGGCGACGGCGCAACGGCAGGAGGTCGGCTGATTCGGAAGCTGACCCGTGCACGGATGAAAGAGCGTCGTCAGAAGGGTCTATGTTACAATTGCGATGACAAATATACACCAGGGCATGTCTGTCACCAGGTTTTCAACTTGGTGGTGGTGTCGGATTATGAAAATCCCTTTGATCACAGCGACGACAACAATGATACCTTGTCTATTTCCCTCCTTTCTCTCACCAGGATTGCTACCAATCACACAATGCGTCTTCCGTTCGCCTCAGCAATAGTCAACTTATTGCCCTAGTGGACTCGGGTTCCACCCATAATTTTATTTCTGACGACACAATGGCACGCGGTGGCATTGAAGTGGAGCCGGCCACTAAGATCCTCCAAGTTGCCGTCGCCAACGGTGAGCACCTCAGGAGTAGCGACGCATGTCGACAAGTGCCCATTCAGATTGGCTCCGTAGATTTTACCTTGGACTACTTTGCCCTCCCTATACCAGGGGTCGATCTTGTCCTCGGTAGTCAATGGCTTATGACTTTGGAACCCATTACATGGGATTTTCAGCGTCTTATCATGACATTTTGGCATGGAGATCATCAAGTCACATTGCAGGGCACCACTACTTGTCACTCAGACTTGGCTGCATGGAATATTGCAACGCCCGACCTGATGGAGGCATTATTGGATGAGCACAAGCAGGTGTTCAAGCAACCCAAGGAGCTGCCTCCGTCACGTGCTTATGACCATTGCATTCACCTCCTCCAAGGCACTGATGCGGTGGTATTTCAGCCTTACCGTTACCCCCAGCTACAAAAGGATGAGCTTGAGATGTAGTGTTCTGACATGTTCGTCAGGGCATCATCCGGGTCAGCACGTCGACATTCTCTTCCCCGGTGTTAGTTAAAAAGAAGAATAATTCTTGGCGGTTCTGCGTTGATTACCGTGCTTTGAATGATAAGACCATCAAGGATAAATTTACTATTCCAGTGGTCGAGGAACTGTTGGAGGCTCGTTTCTTCACCAAGTTGGATCTTCGCTCGGGGTATCACCAAGTGAGCATGCACCCCGATGACATCCACAAGACGACATTTCGTACACACCATGGCCACTTTGAATTTTTGGTGTTACCATTTGGCCTTTCCAATGCTCCAACAACGTTTCAAGCATTGATGAATGATGTTCGTGGACCTTTCCTGCACCATTTTGTGCTTGTTTTCTTTGATGGTAATTTGATTTATAGCAAAACATGGGCGGAGTATCTCTGTCATGTGCGTTTGGTGCTGGAAGCATTGATGAAGCATGGACTCGTTCTCAAATGCTCAAAGTGCACTTTTGAGACTTCCTAAGTGGCATATCTTGGCCATGTGGTCACAACTGAAGGTGTCGCCATAGATAGGAAAAAGGTTGTGGCAGTGGAGGACTGGCCGACCCCAACCACAGTTTGAGCGGTTCGGGCTTTCCTTGGCTTGGCTGGCTACTACCGGCGTTTTATTGCAATTTATGGTGCCATTGCCACCCCCTCACTCACCTCTTGCGCAAGGAGTCGTTCTTCTAGAGTGATGAGGCCAGTCATGCTTTTGCAGACCTCAAACAAGCTCTCTCTTCTGCACATGTGCTTCAGTTGCCTGATTTCAGTCGACCGTTCATCATCAAGTGCGACACTTCTAGATCAGGTTTTGGCGTTGTACTTCATCAAGGCGCTGGTCCTATTGCCATCTACAGTAGGCCCATTGCAACGCGTCATGTCAAGTTGGCGGCCTATGAGTGTGAGCTGATCAGACTGGTTCAAGCAATGCAGCATTAGCATCCTTATATGTGGGGTCGGTCTTTCATCGTTCGCACTGATCATTACAGCTTAAAGTTTCTTCTGGATCAGAGGTTGTCCATGATACCTCAACATTAGTGGGTGAGTAAATTGGTGGGTTTTGATTTTTTGGTCGACTATCGACCGGGCAGATTGAATACGGTGGTGTACGAATTGTCTCGTCAGGACGACAAGACTTCCGACATTTCTCTTCATGCACTTACAATGCCTTCTCTTTCACTATTCGATGAACTTCGCCAAGCCTTACCTTTGGAGGCCCCGTGGTTTTCTACCCTGGCTGACATTCAAGAGAGGCGTCTCAAAGAACCCTAGTCTGTTAGTGATGGGCTTATCCTCTACATGGAGCATATATTTGTGCCATCACCTTCGTCTTTTGTGTTGAACATTGTGGCTAGTTATCATCAGGTCGGCCATGAGGGGGTCCAGAAGACACTTCACTGCGTTCGCCGTGATTTTCATATTCCTAGGGTTCGTTAGATCATTCAAAACCTTATCCGCGATTGTGCAGTCTACCAACGTAACAAGACTGACCATCTTCATCTGGGCGGCTTGTTGCAGCCCCTCGAGGTACCCCAAACAGTTTGGATGGACATTGCAATGGATTTTATTGAAGGGCTGCCTAAGTCCCGGGGTAAAACAATTATTCTGACCGTGGTTGATCGCTTCTTGCAGGCAGATCATTTTATTCCCTTGGCTCACCCTTATACAGCGGCATCCATGAGTCGGGTTTTATTTGATAATATTTTCAAACTTCATGGTATATCGACATCCATCGTTACCGATCGTGATGTTGTGATCGTGATCGTATATCTCAGTGTCCGGCCGCATCATTACCTCAAGTGACTTCAGGCAAAATCAGTCCTCGTTTCTACGAGCCATAATAGATTACCGAACACATTGGTTCGGTGGCTTATTGTCTTCGATTGGCCCCCAGAAATTGCATTCATGATGTCTTTCATATTGGTCTCCTTAAGAAGTTTCATGGGATGCCTCCTCAAGACCCGGTACAACTGGCCCCTATGATGCATGGACGTGTTCTCCCGGTTCCTGAAAAGCATTGCGTGGTCGAGTGATTTGCGGCCTTCGCCAGGTGTTGATCCAATAGAAGGATTTGCTAGCTTCGCAGTCTACATGGGAGTATGTCAACAATTTTCAGCAGTTATATCCTGATTTTCAACTCGAGGACGAGCTATTTGCAAAGGAGGGGGGAGATGTTAGGTTCGGCCAGCACTACATGCGTCGTGACCGAACCTGACCAAGTGGTTTGGTCAGTGAAGGCTGCTATGTTAGGAGATAAAGAGTTTGTTAAGTTATCTTTAGTTTCCTAGTTTGGCATTAGAGTTTGTTACAAGTGTTGAGTCTGTATCAGAGTCTACTAAGGATATTTTCATGTTTAGTGTTTGCTATATAATAGCCAGGTTAAGAATAAATAAAGATAAGCAGCAGATTATCTCTGTTGCCTCTCCTCTCTTCCTCTCCTCTCACGCGTGGCACGGCTTGGTTGTGCGTCCTAGGAATCAACGGCGTCCTCTAAACGCCGTCCTAAAGCCCCCAATTCGACGTCCTGTGCACAACTATGATCTTCGTCATCGCGCACGTAACACACACCTTTAAGATTAAAGAAAAAATGGCTCAAAAAACTAAAGTAGTTGTGTTTTTCAAACGGATAAGCAAAAGAACAAATAAACAAATAAGTCAAAAATAATATGTTTGAAGTGGATAAGTTGAATAAATAGCCTGTTTGAGCTTAATGTTAAGCTAGATTTTGAGAGGTTTTTGAATGTGCATTTCAAAAATAGTCCACTTCGTTTAAGTTGTTATTAATAGTTTTTTGAGGTGGTTTAATTAGGAAAAAAGCTGTGCTGAAAAAGTTAAATTAGTTTGTTAGCTAGTCTAATTCACTTTGAACATATCGTAAAATTTACCAAATATATAAAAAAACTCATTGGAGCGGTTCTGACTGGTACGGTTTGGTTTGTTTTTTCTTCAGAAACAACGTGCACAACTAGTCCACAACATCCATAAAAGATCCTTGGATTTTTTAAAAGAATCATCCGTGAAAGATTAGAATAATATATAGATTTAGGAAAAGCTAAGTTAAAAAGGTAGAACATCCGTCAAAATAGTTCCCACGGAAAAATTTCCCTTTTTGGGTAGGGAATAACTCTTATATAAAAAACACATCCTTATTGATCTGGATTGATCCAAAATGATCAGGCAACGAAGAACCAAGCATCATGCAAGAAAAGAAACAAGGCCACCATTAAGCACTCCTTTACCTGTAGGCCTCAGGTGTACCTATCATCAACAACAACAGTTCAAAGAACAAATTAAACATTCTCTAATTTATTTTTACTCCTTGATCGCTAGCTGTCTAGCTTCTTGTGAGGCCCAGGCGCCAAGCTAAAAGTGCATGATCGATGTGCCCTGTAGTTTATTGTTGCAAACGATTAGTTATGGGCTTTATGGCCATTGGACAACACAATAGCTAATTACCATCAGCAAGTCATCAGCCTTACATAACCGTAAGGGCAGTGCCATGTCGTCGTCAGAGCAGATAGGGCTTTCCTGTGTGCAGTGTGAGACCACCACAATGCTGCCCTTTTTTATGCACATGAGTGGAGATGGATAGGATTATGCATGCTTCCTACATTGAAAGGGAGGCAATTTTTGTTTTTTGGATGGATGGAGGCAACCTACTGGTGAGATGGAAACTGGCCTACTTAGTTCATATAGGCTCCAGCATCTTATGGCTACCATCGATACAGCAAAACATATCATATATATACACTGTTATATCATATTAGTGCCGGTTGGTAAAGAGCTAGAGAAAATTTGTAGGTACTCTTAAGGAGCCAGGCGAAATCTCATCCACACTGGTTCTTAAAAACCTAACATAAGTGCTTAAAAGTATCCCTCTTTTAGAAAAATGGGCACACTTAATATTTCTCATTTGTATAATTTATATTAAAAAAGGCATGAAAATAATGGCATGTATTATTTTGAATAATAGCTAGATTTTTGAAATTTCATAACTTATTCTTACGAGGTCAGATGAAAATAACCTTTAAAATTGTAGCTCCGGATGAGATATACAACTTTTTTAAAAAAATTGAGTTTAGCAAATTTGTATATTCATACGAAGTTTGAGGAGACAACCGTTATATGAAAATTTTAGCTCTTTCTAATTGAGAGCTCTTCCATTGAAGCTATTTACATGACTAAATAATTATCGAAAGGTCTAGACAAAAGTTCAAAAGATATGCTAGCCGTTAATGGTTGGTCTCACACTTCTATGAAATTACCCACAATATCACTTGGAGACAATCTCTTATTTGCCACTGAAAGATATGCCTTGTCCCGATCTGCCATTACTTTTCTAGAAGTTCCTTATTTGTCATTGAGAGTTTAACTTCATCACCTCAATGTTATTATATGAGTCACTAGTTTTAAATAAATAAAATAAATAAATTTGAAAATATAATAATAATTATTATTTTGTGTACTAAAAAGGCTCTATATAGGGTTAAACACAAACCTAACCTAACCCTAGTCCCTAGTTGCGCCTCTAGAAGGCTTAATTCTTGTCCATATATGACTCCTACTCTTATTAAATCTACAACTCTCCCTTTCCACCTGTCTTTATCCTATTAGAGGACCCCATCCACCTCTAGGACTCTCCCCCATATATAAAGGACCCCAGGGCTGCCTTGAGACCCATACCACTCTACCTTCCCCAAGCTAATCGCGAGATAAACCTAGACATCCACTCGACACAGAGTGTTCCCAAAACTAATCTTGAGGTAAACTCCCTTTTCAAAACCCTAAACGCTAGATAAGGCAGCATCACATTGTAGATCTCGTCGAGGTGATCAAGATGGATATATAAAGTATGTATTTTGGTGAAGAAGCGAGAAAGAAATGCTAAGCCTAAGATCGCCAAAATTTGGAGTACCACCACCACTGACATCGCCGTCGCCGTTGTTGTCCTCGCCGACTGTGCTGCCCCGAATTCTGCGCTAGCCAACTAGAGGCCGTCACGCCAACCCCGCCGCTCGCTTTCCCCGCGCTGTCCAAACCCGTGCCTACAGGCCTGCAAGACATCGCCATCCCACTTGCCATGCCACCGCCGGTGCTTTGCCAGCCAATCACCGAGTGCCACGTGTCTGCGCTGCCATGCGCACGTGACCCATTGTCGACAACACCACACCATCCCGCTAATCAGTGTGTGTCATTTTTCTGCCTGCCTCCTCTCCCCACCGCACCACGTCGCCCGCCACGCGTCCCCCGCAGTTGTCTTGTGTGCGCCGTTCACCTGTTGTATGCCGCCCCTGCTACCGCACCTGCATCGCCCGCACCGCAAGCCAAACGAACTGTGCGGTTGTCGATATTTTCTTTCGATTGACTAGTGGTTAACCGATATAAACCAATTTAATCTTTTCGAGTGATTTTCTATTTTTGAAAACTTCCCCAAATTGTTTAAGTAGCATACAAACTTTGATTTAGATGATTCCAAAGCCTAAAATTCAAAATAATTGTATACACTTTTATTGATCTATTTTCTCTATATTGTTCATTTATTTTATATTTTCTTTGATATTGCGTAGACAATGTCGATGTTTGCGGAAACGGGGATTTTCAGAACTTTCCAGGAGGAGATCCGCAAGATCCGATGTTCTTCCAAGGCAAGCTAGATTCATATTCTATTTTTCTAAATCCCTATTCATTGTCATTTACATATTGTCATCGTATGTAAGTTGTGTCTATCCCATTGTCATGTTAATCCTTCGCTAACATGAATTGCTTGCCTTTGATAGCCTTGTTATTGATTTCCTTATCTTATTCTTAAGTACATGCTTAGCCATGCTTTTAGGTTTGTAGATGACCGGTCTCTCATAAAAAATCATTGTGAAGCTTTTGCTTCGTGGTGTTGATTTAAGATTAATCACTTGAAATCAATGTGGTGCGTGTTGAATTGAGGAGACCTAGTGAACGAACCTAAGGCCGAGAAGGGGGGGGGGGGTGAATCGGACTATTTCAAATTTTACTTTTGTTTCACTTAGTCACTTAAACAAGTTAAGGCACACAGCTAGCGCGTGGATTCCTACACAAGTCTAGTTGGTGGAAGCAATTGATACACAAGTGTAGGAGGCACGAAGGCACTCACAGGCAGTGGATATCAAGATGCGGTAAGTAAATGAGACAAGGAGGCGCAAACCGAGTTGTTTAACGAAGTTCGGTGCTCAACACATGAACACCTACTTCTCCGTTGAGGAAACTTCTCATACAGAGAAGTCGGGACTCTCTTGTCCCTAGCCCTCAATCCACTCGATGGTAGCTCTTCACCAACACATGGTAGGTGAGCTCCAAACCTTCACACGAATCGGCACCCTCCACACGCGAAGGACCCGAAACACCGACTTCACAAGCGAAACCGATCTCGAGCACACCGAGGATTTAGCACATCTCCGACGCAATGGAGAAGAGCACCTTGGGAAGCAAGGTGGCCGCCGACACAACGACGGGCTTTGCACACCCCGACGAACGGAGAGGAAGCACCGTGGAAAGCACGATGACCTTCACGAAGAAGGGTTTGCTTGCGGTACGGTTGATCGAGCTTGGCGATGACGACGTCTTCCGGTAACAAGAATCCCAAGAGCACAAGATCAGAGACACCACAACTCACTCAACCCTCATCCCACCATGGAGGATGGCAAGACAACCATGGGAGAGGGCACAAACCTTGGAGATGATGAGGAGGAACTTAGGGATGATCTCTTCTTCCTCCTCTATCCTTCTCCCTCACTCTCTCTCACTCAATCTCTCAAGCACATGGAACCCTAGGTGGAGATGGGAACCATGGGAGGAGCTCTCTTGGTGGCTAGAACAAGGTGTGGCTGCTAGGTAAGGCTCTCTCAAGTTTCTCCCGTGCTCCAAGCCCCCTATTTATAGGCACAAGGCTAAACCCTAGCAATGGACGGCTCAGATTTATTTTTCCGAGATTTAGATCAATCCATCGGACCCCGTCCGGAGCTCATCGGACGTCGTCCGATTAGGTTTAGCCCAAAATTTGTTCTCTGTCGGACGCCGTCCGATAACTTACAGGACGCCGTCCGATAAGGTTTTGACCAAATTTGTACTTCATCGAACGCTGTCCGATGGCTTACCGGACACCGTCCGATAAGGTTCAATTTTCCAGATTTGGGCGCTGTCGGACCCCGTCCGAAGGGAGTCGGACCCCGTCCGACAGAGGGAGTGTTTTTCGAGACTTAGTTGATTTCCACTTCAAACTCTCATCGGGCGCCGTCCGATGAGTTTTCGGACGCCGTCCGACAGTGGCTATGTATTCTGAGACTTAGTCTCTCGGGCTCACTCATTTATTGGACGATGTCCGATGGTGGTCGGACCCCGTCCGATGGGCTTAATTTTTGCATCCCTTCTGACTTAGCCTCTCTCGCCCCCTCTCGTCACTACGCCTTGGGTCTTGGGACACTTTTGTCGATTTGTGGACACGGTGACAACCTGAGTAGGGTTAAGCGGAAACTTTGGACACTTGGGTGGGAAGTTTCGCGCTCTCAGATATTTCGGAGACTTAGTGGCTACGAAACCTCGGACAGCTGGACCCCGAACCTTCTCGACCCTGGGACAGGTGTACTCGCTCTAGATGATTCGCTCAAGGTTAACACCTGGTACCCTCGGAACCACCCTTGGGACCCACAACTGATGTTTCTAGACCTGTGCTCAATGAGACCTTGCAGCCAGAGAGTTAGAGTCTTGCCGATAGCTGGACTGGGCCAAAACGCACACAAGGAAATCAAAGAAACTACGAAACAAATGAGTCCTTATCCTTGGCGTTCCAGACGACTCAGTTGTCATCAATTACCAAAACCAAATAAGCCCCTAGGGAGCTTGCTCTTACACCTAGACGATAGGAATCTTGGTTTGTGGCTAGATTGGAAGTCTCCTCAACTAAGGACCTGGCACTTGTGACTGGCGGCCCGAACTAAACAATACAACCACCTGTGCCTTCCAACCCTAACTTACTAGCTTGTGAAACATATGTAACCGTGTACTTGTAGGCCGATGGAGATGTGACTAGCTATCATTGATCCAAATGGCTTCAATAGTGACTAACTTTGCTCGGTATGCTACCATCGTATGGCTGAATGTAGAATGCACACTATAGTCATCCTGGTCGAAGTATATCGAATGAGGCGTGAAACCTAAAGATAGGGTGCATGAAGTGCTATGCGTAAGATGTGAACGGTGTTGTATTGTTTCTCTCTTCGAGGAGACAAGACTTGTGGGGAACATGTACATACTCTGTAAAGTAAAAACTACCATGATAGCCGTATCTATGGTTATGAACGGGGAGAAACGTTTTAACATGGTAGTCTCACCATAGTTAATAAACAAATCTGTTGAGATAGTGTAGACAAGGAGTGCCTATTGAGCAGATTAGTCATCCTTTAGCTAAGCTCATGTTATTAGAGGCAGAGAATGCATGTTGAGTCATTTAGCCTTCCTTTGGCTAAGCACGTGTCATTAGAGGGTGTTTATCTCGTGTTCAATTAATAATAATTCTATCACAACAAATTGAATAGATAGGTGTTGTTTTATCAAAACAACCATTCCAATCATTTGTTACATGTATTCATATTAAGAACCGCTTGATGGATAACCATGTACTCATTTTTTCGACCACGAATAATTTGATTCAGGCGAAAGTTGAAGTCCAGTTTGGGATCAGGATCCTCCTTTCCAAGGTGATGAGGACTACCAGCTGCGTATTCCGAGTTGGCCGATTGGATATTGTCGTTACCTTCCGCTGCTACTCTAATTTATTATCTTTATTTACTATTCAGTACTAGACCATATCGTCTTTGTAAAATGGATGATATTTCATGTAATCTTGGTATTTTGTTTGTAAATTTATACTACGATAATATCCAATTTAATTGTCCACTATGGTATACTAGCTATGATCTTCCAGGATAAGAATACAATTACAATGTTTTGGTAAAAATATCGAGGGTCATGACACGTTACTCCATTATATTTGACCATTGAAAAGGCCTATCAACGACCAAAATACCCTTTCATAATTTCTAAATTTTAAACTTTGAAACAAAACATCTCTCTCATTTTAAGTTCAATTTGAGTTATTCAAATTTCTAAATTTATGTAAAATCACATTCTATTTGTCTCTCAAATTTCATAATTTTATTTATTTTTATAGTTTTTTCCTCTCTTTTTAATGAGACATGATAGGTACCATTAAGTTTAAAATAAAATTTACATCCCAAAGTTTTAAAGATCATTTTCAAATTTGAATATGCATAATTTTCTAAATCCATATATTTTTTATGATAATTTGATGAATCTTCTACTATTTATTACAATTTTTTGTTTTATATTATTTTTAAAATACAAAGGCATGATGGTCTTTATGCAACTCCATCATGACTTGACCGGTTGACAATGGCATTGAGGGATGAAGTTAAACTCTCAGTGACAAATAAGGAACTTAACAAAACCTGATGGCAGATCAGAGAAAGGCCTAAGTTTCAGTGGCAAATATGGATTCTCTCATTTATCGTGAAAAAAATCATCTCATCCATTACAATTACTCGTCATGACATCTGTGGTAGCAAATTCATTTTACCCACTAAAATTACCAACCATGTCATTGTACGCAACAAACATATGCCAAGAAAACAATTACTCAGCATTGTGTCACATTTGCGCAAAAGCCGAATGAATATGACTTGCTATATCATAATCTCGATGGTGGAGTTTGTATTTTTTTTTAGCATGACACACTTCACTAGTTTAAGGCTCTGTATGATTTAGCTTAAATTAGATTAAATTCTACCGCAAAAAAATTTGTTATTTTTCTGTCGGCCCTATGTTGTAGCACTTTGTAGTCATGTTAATGGGGCTTTTAGCTCTCAAAGATCTCTTAAAATTATTTTTAATATATTTTGTAACTTCTTCGAGCCGCATTTTAAGGGTCCTATACTTTTCAAGCAATAGAATTTAATCTGATTTAAGCTGAACAAACAGGGACTAATTAAGATAGAAAGTTACTTGAAGTGGGTTGGTTGATGTTAAGAGGTTATTTGAAGTTACTCAACTAAGGAATGTTAAGAGGTTGAGTTTGAATTATATATATAACATCATGTTTTAAAGCTAACAAATTCATAATTGTACCTTTGTTAACACTAGAATCATTCTTCACCTATATACTCCAACTAAATTTTGTAAATAAAATTTTAAAAATATTATCGGTTCATTCTAGACAAAACTTGCCGGTAGTCTCTTTAATTTGGAAAACTTTCCGGTTATCAGTCGGTTATTAGTTGATTATACAAAAAACTTTAGTTGATTATACGAAAAACTTTTTGGTTTTAAAATTTTTAGTGGGGCAGGCCAGGCCAAAATTCGGTGGTCCCTGGAAAATTTTGGATTTTTTAGAAATAACTTTCAATATGAAACTAACTAAAGAAGATAAAACTTTGCATTGCAAGGGGTTTGAAGTAACACTACATAAAAACTACATATTATCGGTTCGTCATAAATAGGTTATCTCTGATGTGAACTTGGGGTGAAGGGCGGACGGTTGTGTAATAAAAGCGAACAACGTGGACCGATCAGCAGCGTCCATGGCGAGCAGACAACGGTCGGGATAAACCACGGATGTGGGCAAGGCGATGAAGCAGCTTGAAAAGGTGCTACACGTAGCGTAGTAGAATGTGTATTTTTAAATGTTTTCACCAGTTTGTTCTTTTAAGACGGTTACCGGTAAGGCCAGGTTTTAGCAAAATATCAGCGGTAACTTTGTTCTCATTCTCATTGTGTCATATAAGAGTATGTACATCACTATATACGTCTCTATTCATCCACCTTTTCCTTTACATAATCACCTATATTTTTCTCTTTGCTATAGTAGTAGAGTCCGGATGTGAGTATGTGACTACCAATAAACATACCCTAATTGCCTAGCGATCCAGGATTTATCAACTATTATCCAGCAATCTCTTTAATTGATCTATAATTGCGTTACACAATAAGTTAGGTTGACTTACTCAACTTGGACCATAAGAGATTCATTATTTTCATCGCAAAAGGGCGGTTGTTTAAATTCTTTTCAAAATAAATTTCTAGAGAAAAGAATAGAGGTACTGTGGGCCAGCTGACCCTACAGCTGATATACGAGTTCCTCCTCTGATGTTATGGATGGCTGCTAATCCACCCACTCTATGTGGGGTACGGTGTGCATGAGATTGAGATAATCCCACAGGCATTTGCATAATTGTGTCTTAATTACGGAGAGCAAGGAATCAAATCTCTCCACAGTTGACGCCACAGTGCGCACTGACATGCTTGCAAGTGCCATCCCCGAATTTGCATCCCACATTGATGGAGGATAAAGCACTTTAGGATTGTGGATGAGCAATTGCTTACTTAACGTGAAATATACTATAGTGAAGATGAAGAATTGTTTAGGCCATCTGCAGTGCTGAAATTCTATCCAGTATTCAATATCCACGCCCATTTCAACTATTTTTTTTATATTTTTTCTCTTATATTTTATTCACGGCATTGTTTAGATAGGATTAGCACACTAGAGATACCCTTAGCGAACAGAAGTGAAATAAAAGATAAACAAAGCAAAATGGATTAAAACTTGCTAGAGTGTTATCCAAAGTCGATAATCTCACTGTATTTTTTTTTAAAAAAAGTGAATATCCTGAAATCCTTAACTAGTTTATCTTTGACATGCATAGAAAATGCAGACGTCGTGCAGTTATACATACTTTTTGGCAGTGACTCATAAGCTAGATATATGACGTTAATCAGTAAATCTTACTCATCACTATCACATCATGATCAAATTAATAAATCAATGCCATTAAACCACCGGTGGAGCTTGTATTCTCTCAAAAATTAAGGTCCCATCAGCATCCCTCTAGGGCATTTCATGGGGGAGAGTCTCAACATCCATCAAGCAGTCATGGTCCTCTGTGGAAAATGAAGCATCCATCCATCCATCCATCCATACAACAGGGGTTGTGAGCTTGTGGTTGTAATCTCTTCCAGTGGTTGCAAGGGCAGTGGCCCCCTTGAGTTAGGGCCCCAACAATGAGGTTGACATGAAAGTTACACCACGAGAAATAACAAATGACCTTTGCCTTCAAGTCACAACTCCCATATTTTCAAAAAAAAATTTTTATAACCAATTCTTACAATTTTTACTTCTCTTTGATTTTTGAGATGCTATGTTGTACCAACTTCATAAAGAAGTGAGCATGTGCAAGGAAGTACTCTATGTTTGTACATGTCTTTGCCATCAACCTTGACCTAAAACTAGCATGTAACTAAATGCTCTTCAACTTGTTAAAGTCACTTCTCAAATTGGCTTATTGTTTTAACTTGTGAAAATAAGAAAGCCGGACCATCGTTGATAAGGTGAACTCTAGGCGATGGCTCGAAGGTCCTGCGGTGTAGTCTACAGAAAGCTAATCATCCTCAGCGCTTGCCTTACGTCCGAGGATATACTTTCTTCTAGTCTAGCCATTTGGCCACAGACTGTTCCAAACAGCCCAAGCAATTATGATTTCTTTCTGAGAGATTATAGTGCCTTTATAAAAAAGGTGGAAATGGACGTGCCCCGCCCCACCTATATCCTTATTAAATCCTTGCTTGAGCGAGAGAGCTTCCTTCACACGATCCTACCTATAAAATCGGGACCTGGCTGGCAACTTGATGGGACGAAATCAAAACAAGACGTCAAGGAACCAACTGTTCGAGAGGAGCACACAGAGAGAAAAACCTCTCCCTATCGTCCGGATCCAATGATGCCGTCTCATCATGGATCGATTGTTATGCTCGTGCATTCTTGTGTTCATCGACCAAATTAATTAACAGCATAACTATGGGCAGTTGATATGATATGAATCTTAAAACGCATCGAGAGTTTGAGACTAGCTGAGCAGAGATAATTCTGACCAAGATATGAAAGCCATGACTTCTTTTTTTTTCAGTTAGTTCTTAATTAAACCAAAAAGATGTTGCAAGGCTTCCCTTCTGATTTCACTAATTAATTCTTGCTACTTTATACCTTCATCGATTATCACTTGCATGAATGTTCGGGTGAGGTTCAATGGAAGCTAAATTACGGCCCTAGCATGCTCCACTAAGAAAATTAACAGTGTTACTCCCTCCGTTCCAAAATATAAAGCGTATTTTGACCGCAGAAAAGTCAAACTTGCTAAATTTTGATCATAAATAAATCAAATAATATGCATCGTTAGTATACCAAAGTTGTACCAAATTGTTTATATTTTAAAGTGCTTTTTGATGCAATATTATATTGTAACAATTTATAATACATTATGGTCAAACTATACCTTTAAAGACTTTTGTGGAGTCAAAATATGCCTTATATTTTGGAAACGGAGGGAGTACCTTATTTCTTTATCAAGCTACAATTCTACATGAAGTCATGCATGCAGCTGGCTAAGCTCATGAGCCCTGTCAGATTTAGGTGGCAGCTGGCTCTTAGCAGTATGAGGCATGGCATCAAACTACTCTTTTTTTTTTTTTGCAATCATCATTCTTAATCACCTCCACAATTAATTAGTACTAAGCTGTGTGGGGGCCTTGAATTTTCAGTGTGTTACATCAGGGAAAAAAGAGCTACTCCATCATGAGTCCTGTCCTTTCCTAAGCTCCAACTTTTGAACGTATTATTTCTATCCGAGATGAGCGTTCAGGGTCGAAACAAAACCACCAAAAGATGATACGTCCAAAAAGAATATCAGCTTTGATGATCGCTCGGTTTCTACCGTCTACAGATAGCCCCATTTTTGCTATTAAGAAAGATGCAAGGAACTTGGTAGCACGCCTCATTTTGAAAAATAGCGATGCGTCGTATTTTGAAATTTGAATCCACACCTAGAGACGAGTATGCATTATTAAAAAAGAATGCAATGGAAATGTGCGTACCAGCAGTAGTTCAGTAAATCTTAAAATTTGCACACCTCTAGATTAACGATATTTTTTCAAAAAATAGCAAATTTTATCTAAAATCTTATCAATTAGAAAATCATGCAGCATACATAGTTAAAATAACATATCAGAACTTATTTTATGCTTATTTAAAGTCCGTCACGCCCATGCAGGTCTAGTATACAAAGTATTTAAATCATATCTTACCACAGACAATTCCAACGAAATTTTTTTCTCTCTCCGGCATATATAGGCATATGCATAGTTTCTTCCAAAAGGTCTAAAAGAAAAAATGCACCAGATTCTGTGGCAAAATCAATTATTTTTTATAATTCAGATCATAAGGTTGTAGAAATGACGTCGACAGGTGAGTCCAAATAACAAGCCGTATATAGCCCCCATACCTGGATGGCAGCAATTTCAGTTGTGCAAGAAATGCATACCCAAAACAAAAAAAGGAGCATTTCTATGCTCATAAAAGGCACTCTGAATAGCATGGGCGGCTGAGCAATCTGCTCAAAAAAGCCGCACTGCAAATTGCAACTTGTGATACTAACGCAACAACACTACTGTCACAATTCACAAAATGTAATCGCCTTGTGCAAATTAAGATTTGGTTTGGCATAGTGCCTTAAGCTAGTACTCCCAACTTGCTTGCCCATACCGATAGATATAGAGATAGAGAGATATCCCTTGCTCGATCGTGGACCTGTGGCACAGTGCCCCCATTGGTCCTTGTCACGCCACAAGCAGATCACTAAATTTTGGAAAAGGGGAAAAGAAAAAAAATAAGAGAGAGAAAGTGATTCTTGTGCTATCTGTCTAGGTCATCTTTTGCACAAATGTATATTTCAGACAAAAAAAAAATCATGGCCAGCTACCTTTGAGATGAAGTCCTGTAAAAACTCAATCCCTGTGGAATTTATCAAGTTTCAAATCTACATGAATATTTATTCCACTTCCAATTATCACATCATGATAGTACTCTCATCGGTGTACCTGACCCTGTTGCTGAAAACTGAAAATAATAGGTTAGTCCCCCAGCTAGTACCTACTAGCTCACTTGTTATTAGTAGTGTTCTTCTAATCTATGCCCTCCACCTAATGACCAACATTAGCCTCCCTTAATCCTCATTCAGCTCTAATGCTCTCATCACAGCACTATGTCATTTGCAATTCTCCACTCTCTTTGGCAGGAGCCACACTAACCTGCCCTACCATTAACCCTTGATTAAAGCGCTTAACCTCCATTACTTTACTACTAATTAAGGCCACTCCCTCCTAATCCCCAGCTTAAGAGTTACGACTTACGACACACACCCTTCTCCTTCGTCCTCCTCCCCCTGTTGCGTCTTACTGCACCCCGCTCCTCCTGTGGTCAGCGCGCCGTTGCGCCGCCGCGGCCGTCGCCGAGGAAGAAGCTCGCCGCGCGTGCAGGGGCATGTCTAACGCCGGCGAGCTGGCCGGCGGCGGGGCTGGCTCCGGGCGCGCGGCGCGGCTGCCGCGGTGGACGCGGCAGGAGATACTGGTGCTGATCGAGGGGAAGCGGGTGGTAGAGGGGCGCGGGCGCGGGCGCGGGCGGGGTAGGGGCGGCGGCGGCGCGGCGGGGGAGCCGACCAAGTGGGCGGCGGTGGCGGAGTACTGCCGGCGGCACGGCGTGGAGCGGGGGCCCGTGCAGTGCCGGAAGCGGTGGAGCAACCTCGCCGGCGACTACAAGAAGATCAGGGAGTGGGAGCGCGCGCTGCCGTCGGCGCCGCCGGGGAAGGAGGCGTCGTTCTGGGCCATGCGCAACGACGCGCGCCGGGAGAGGCGCCTCCCGGGGTTCTTCGACCGCGAGGTCTACGACATCCTCGAGGGCCGCGTCCGCGGCGGCACCGCCGGTAATGCTGCTGCGGCGGCGGCGGCGCTTAAGGAGGAGGGCAAGGAGAAGGCAGCGGCGGTGTTCGACAGTGGCCGCGCCACGGCGGCCACGGTCGGCGAGGACGCGCTGTTTTCGTCGTCGGAGGAAGACGACGAGGAAGATGAAGCGGCCGCGCAGCCGCAGCCGGCGGCTGTGCCGGTTTCCGGTGAGCGTGCTGCATGCAAAGATGTGTTTTTTTTTTTCTTCTGATGCATGATTTCTTGGCGGTATAAGCGTGAGCTCAATCCAACTGCAGATTTCATAGTTTTCTTATGCTCTTTTGGTGATAAAAGTGTGGCCTTTCCTCTGCATGGACGAGTTGGAGTTTTGTGTGATGATCATCCCTGAAGGCTAGAAGATGAGTAGCAGCAGCAGCTTCTTGGCTGCCACTGCAAATTTTGGCTATGTTTTGACACGAGTTGCAGGCACCAATTTTGATTCAGGATTCAGATGCGCTTTGTGTCCCAGGTCTCTGTCTTGTGCTTTTGGTGGCAGGTTGTGGTAGTTTTATGGCACTAATGTAGTGGTTGCTGTGTTGCTGCAGAGTGCTCCTGTGTTGATTTTGCCAGTCAGCACTGCTGTCGTGATGGCTTTAGATTTTGATATGCCAAATAGAAAACAGTTTCATATTTCAAAAAGAACTAGACGTGTTCATTGCTGATTAGATCTCGTCCGCCTCATTTATGTGCTTGTTGCTGGGTTAAATGAGATTGCTGAGTCCTTTTCTTTCGCTTCGTCATAGTTGATTGGCTGTTTGACACAGCTTTGCTTCTTCTGGATTTGGTTGCAGAGAAGACAGAGGTACATAGGCAAGAGAGCTCAGAGCAAGGTAATAGTCTATCGGATTCTACTTGGTTTTTTAATGCAACTGTTTCGGGTAATTCTTTCTTCCCGTTTTTTATATGTGATTCCATCATAAGTTTCTTCTCAAATATGAAAAAATTGCACTGTTCCATTGGTTTGATTGACCAGCCAAAATTTGTCGAGATAAAATATTTACAAGTTGTGCAAGTCAATACTGTTTTAGTCAGGAGCTTAAAATAGTTTATTGTGGAAGCACGGCAAGCCTAGCCTGTTCTCGTTAAAACTTATTTAACTTATATGTTTATTAATTTATCTTCGTTTAAATTTAAAATAATTTGGTTTTTTGAGTCTGTTTTTCTCTATGTTGAAAACTTGTATAAAATCTCTAAAACATAAGTTAAACAAAATGGATTCGATTCTCGAGGCCACCTCAAAACACTTGAAGTTAGAAGATAAGCTAGTAGATAAGTCAAATAATATAAGCCGAGGAGAAAGAGCAGGCTAAATGGGTGAATGCGAAACACTTGAGAAAGTACCTTTCTTCTATTGTTCTACAAGAGAACTGTACCATCGTCCAACTGTATTTCCAATGCCTGGTATATTGAGAGATCCATGACACAAGGATCCTGGAAGAAAGTAGAAACATATTTAAAGTAAATGATCACCGGGAAGCAATCACCGCTTATGTTCGGTAGACAACAAAATGAATAGCAACGCAGCTCACAACTTCAGCAAACATACGTAAAAATTGATGGTTTTGAGGATGGATTAGTAAACATAAAAAAAAGATTTGTTATGAAACTCTCAGTTCTGCATGCTGTCAAATTCACCATGTTTGAAATGTTCAGACAAATGTTTCAGTTCCAGGCAATGCTGAGTCAGAATCAATGCCGCAGAATGTAAATATATTGGGCTGGGACCACCTTTAGCTAATAAACCAAAGGACTGATGCTACCAAATACCAGTCCCACTTATATACATTACACAGTAATCTTCTTTAGGAATTTCTTGCATACAAAAGGCGTTTTCAGTCACTAAACTAGATTACTTTTGTGCCACTTGGAAGGTTTATTCAAAAAATATCCGCATCCCCTTTTCTTTTCAAGTCTATAACATAATATCAAACGAGGGAAGCAGTTAATAGTGTTCCATTGTATATTTGTATTCAATTTATTCTCTTCATTATCATTACATCAGGCTCTTCCTTAAAAAAAAAAAAAATCAGTTCTTCATTATTTTCTGAGACTACTTATGGATGTTTCTAACATAATTTATCATCTAGCATGCAACTAAAGAAAGAAATCAACAGTAGCTCAACCCAGGCTAATGCTTTATTTGTTTCACATTTTTCAAAACCAGCATAAGTGGAAGCTCCACAACTGTTTAGATAATAGGTTTTCGTAAAATCAAAAAATAGTAAAAATGAAAAAAATGTAAAATTTTATAGGCTGTGAGAGTTTAACAAGCCGAACAAAATGGCTGGTTCGAATCGTCGATTTTAGTCCCGGAATTTTCAAACACAACACGAAGCACCGTTTCCTCCGTGCTTCGCGAAGCATCGTAGCCTAACACCCATATATACATATATTTAGAAATGAAGAAATTGAGTTTTGCATTAATTTAAAACCTGTTTTCCCTACACCGCCTAAAATATACAAAATTAAGCATGTTGCTCAATTGCCCACAAGACAAACAACAATGACACCTAACAATCTAAATTTCTTAACAGCAGGCACGTCCAAAACCAAGCAACCAGAGCAAATTCCCGAGGACTCACCAGCACAGGGAGGGCAGAAGAGGCAGCGCAGCGATGATACCTCAGGAGAAGCCACTGACCTACATGGCCAGTTGATTGAGATCTTAGACCAGAGCAGCCGGATGATGGCTGCCCAGATGGAAGCACAGAATATCAACTCCCAACTGGACAGGGAGCAGAGGAAGGACCAAGCGAGCAGCTTGCTTGGTGTGCTTGGCAAGGTGGCTGATGCCCTCTACAGAATTGCTGACAAGCTATAGTTTGCCACTGTAAATGTCTTGAGCAAGGTAAATAATTACTGCAAAAAAAAAAGAAGTTGGGAAAAAAGCATGACATGTATAAGAATGTACAGACTGATATAGGGTTCTTGGCATTCAGTTTTTCTCATCAATTGGTTCAGAAATTTGGTCAGAAACCTGAAATGGGGATGTCTTATTTTCCTCATGGGAGATGTAGGAGCTTAATAGCATTTAAACGATCTGTATCTGTACATCCAATGACCCTAACATTGTTTATTCTGGTGAGAACATTAGTGCAAATCTGTTGTGGACTCTAGGATCGTTATGTTTTCTCTCAAAGGTGACTCCTGAATGCACAACTAACTGAAAATGATTCATACTGTCTGAAGACAATCTTTTACAGAACTGTGTTAACAACCATAAGTAACACCGTAATTAACAACAGCTGGTCAGCTTGGATCATATGTCCAAAGCACAAGTAATACATCGACATACCCTGAACTCGGAATAGCAACTACATAATGATAAGGAATGTCAAGCCTGTAAACTTTCTTGAGCATACATGACAAAGGGCTCTAGTCATCAGATTTACTCATCATTAGTTCTACTTGACCTGTAACGACGGGCATTCATCTTTGAGTTGGTCTGGATCGGCGGAGGTGATGATGCTTTAGGGTCATCTTCATCCATCTCACATTGATCAGTTTCATCAGAAGCTCCTGCCGCCAGACCAAGAAGAGATGAGTTTACATCACTTGATTTAGGGCCCTCGTCCACGACCATGGCATCAACCGACTTTTTCCGAGGGATGAATGTGACTGATGTAGGAATCTCAACAGGCGTCTCAGGCTGCACATTGTTGGGATCTGATCTCCCCAACAGATTACGCAGGTCTGCCAGAGCTCTCCTGTTAGATTCATCGTTACACTCTGGTATGTCCAGAGTGTAACGTGTGTACTTTGCAGGGTTCCTAACATAGTCAGGGACCGCAGGGGACTCAGATGGAGTAGACGCATTCTCCTTTAGTGTGACCACATCCAAGGATTGAGGGACCAAAGGAGAATCTTCATCATGTTCAGGAAGCTCTGCTGATTGATCTTTAACATCAGCATCAAACCTGACACGTTTCCTTGGTTTTGAATCACCTTGCTCCTCTTTCCTCTTCAGTATAGGCTTCACACTGATATCCTCGGTTTTCATTGCTTGCATTCCAGCAGTAGGGCACTCCTTGGTTTGAGTTGGAGGGAGAGGAGCACCTTTAGCTAAACCATCGTCTTCTTGGAGTCTTGCAGATGCTGCACTCATGTCAGCCCGAGGATCCTTTGAGAAGCGGTAGACATCCTCAATGGAATCATCAAGGAGGTCAGGCACTACAGTATTAATACTCATATTAATGCCGTCATCCATGATTTCATTCATGTATACACGGTCCGCAGCATCCTCTCTACCAAATGCCGCTCTATCATACTTGTCCTCCTCTTCCTGAAACATAAGAAATGCCCGGTTAGATAGCAATCCGCAAAAATGTACCATAGCTACATTCTCCAAGCACAAAGATGGGTATAGAAAATAACAATATGAGAAAGCCTTCGAGAAAAATCAGGTTTAAGTGATTTCAGTATTCCATCAAGTTAATGTTCTGTTGAACCTGCACCATTTAATTGATTTGTGCAATTGTTTATAAATTAAGTAGCACTAGAAAACTTGTATTCTCTTTATCTGTATTTTCACCCAGGAAATTACAAGATCCAGTTAGAACAGGTGAATCACAGTACAGGCCCTAGTTAGGACAAGTTAAGTGATGTGTATAGATTGAATGAACCAAAGAGGAAGAAGTAGTTGACTCCACCTTATTTCACACCCTAATCTCAACAAGCTAACTACGAGCAGTTAATACACAAGTGCTGCTTGGCTAGTACTAATTGGTCAAATCAAATAGAGAATCGAATTATCCTAACAAAAAAGAGGACGAATCGAATTAGCGAAGTGATTTTTCTACTCACCTCCCGATCCAGAGTCGGGTCGAGGCCGATGGAAACCCTAATCCCCTCCTCATCGTCCTCCTCCGGCGGCTTCCCCTTCTCCTCCTCCTCACCCTCATCGTCGTCGTCGTCGTCGTCGTCGAGGTCATCCTCGAAGTCCTGCTTGCGCCGGCGCCTCCGGCCGTGGAGGCACCCGTTGGTGTCGTAGAACGCAGAGGCGCAGGGCGCGTCCGCGCGGAGCTCCGCCCCGGCGCGCTCCTCCTCCTCGTCGCGGGCCTCCGAGGGGCGCGCCCAGCGGTGGCGCTCGACGTCCCCCGCCGCGACGGACCACGACGCCGCCGGGAAGGAGGAGCCCCGCACGCCATCGTAGAGGCTCGACCCGAAGAGCCGCTTCACCCGCGCCTCGAACCCCTCCTCCCCTCCCCCTCCCCCTCCGCCCCCCGCCGCCATCCACGCACGCAACCTCCCTCCCTTCCCGAAGCTTCTCGAAGCTTCCACCGTCCCTGCAGCCGTGGTTCAGTGGCCGTACTGCGGTTCGGGGTTTGGGAAAGAGTTGGGGAGCAGCGCGAGTGCAGCCGTATTTGAGGGAATGCAGCCGTGCAGGTGGCACGAGGGAGTCGGTTTCGATTTGGGCCATGGCCTTAATACACGGAATAGCTATAGGCTTTGGGCCGTGGGGAAAGAGATGGGCCGGCCGAAAATATAGCTAGAGAAAAAGGAAAAGGAAAAAGGGAAAGTAGTTCGTAGCCGCCGCCTCCTTTCCTTATCTATCTCCTGCTCCTCTCTCTCTCTCTCTCTCTCTCTCCGTCTCCCTTCCCTTCTCCTCATCCCCAGCCTGCCTTCCTCCGCCCGCCTCGTCAGCCGGGCTCTCACCTAGGGTTTGACCGGCGGTCTCGCCGGCCACGAGGTGAGTGAGCCCCCTTTCCTTTGCTTCCTTCCCTCCTCCTCGTCGGTAGCTCGCCCGCTCGCCGTCGGCGGTGGGGGTGGGGGAAATCTCCGCGCGGTTTCGCGGACCTGATACCTCTCGCTTGGGAGCTTCCCCATGCTGCTTTGGGTTGGAGGCTGGTTGGTTCCGGCGGGCGTCCGGCGAATCTGGTTTCTAACCTGCGTGTCGTCGCGGTGGTGGATGGTTTGGTCGTTGCGCGTGCTGGCTATGGGAAGATGCGCTGTCCGCCTGGGGGGTGCCTTTGTCGAGAGGATTTCTCCTTTTGATGGTGTGATTTGTAGCGGTTGAATTCAAGCCCTGGCACCATACGTGGATAAATTTCCGTTCAAATGCGTAGCTGAAACTAGTGAGGTTCAGTCAAATCCGTGGGCAATGTTACGGCAGGGAGCTCCTGGCTCCGGAATCATCACCTGAATGGCATCGAATAGACCTGAAGCCTATATTATTGCTGTTTATTTGTGATCCTTAGGTTAGGTTGATATGATATATCTGTTGTGATCTTTGAACTCTCTTCAATATGGATGCCGGTGCAAACTCATCATGTTCTGCCATAGGAAGTACTGTAGTTGCATTAGCTAGATATGTCATCTTTTTTCTTTTTATGCTGACCGTTTCATTAGTACACTTCTTGCAGGCATTGTTAGATTGGTGGGTGAGGATCTTCGTTCGTTAGGTCAGTATGGAGGGGGCTCTAGTGCAGTCTGCAATTGTTCCGACCATATATAGGAGCAATTCTACACGGTTCCGTGTGCGAGCAAGGGCTACAATGGTGCGCAGTATGCCAACAAGGACCCTTACTCTTGGGGGATTCCAAGGGCTACGGAAAACAAATTTTTTGGATACGAGATCTGTCATCAAGCGTGACTTTGGAGCTATTGTAGCAAGCCAGATTTCACGGCCACGAGGGTCAGCATCAAGAGGGGTTGTCCGGGCCATGTTTGAGCGCTTCACTGAGAAAGCAATAAAGGTGATTATGCTTGCACAGGAGGAAGCAAGACGTCTAGGACACAACTTTGTTGGGACAGAACAAATTCTGCTGGGCCTTATTGGTGAGGGAACTGGAATTGCAGCCAAGGTTCTCAAGTCTATGGGCATCAATCTTAAGGATGCGCGTGTGGAAGTTGAAAAGATAATTGGGCGTGGTAGTGGGTTTGTGGCTGTTGAAATCCCATTCACACCTCGTGCAAAGCGTGTATTGGAACTGTCACTTGAAGAAGCCCGCCAACTAGGTATTACCTTCATTTTCAACAGGTTCATCTAGTTTTCATGCTGTGTTCTAGTGCTATTCACTTTTGATTGATTAGTTTCTACATCCTACATTGTGTACGTATTCATCTGTGATATATTGTCAACAAATGCTACAATCTCTAGTTTCCAATAAAATCTTTCTGTGCAAGTATGCCTGAATATATGACTAAATACTAATTCAGAATTATATTTAAGAAAAAGTAAATTGCTATAAATGTGAAAAAATGAATGTAGAACAATGATTCATGCATTGTCCATTAAGGTGGTACTAAAATACTTGCAAATCTTGAGCTTAGATGATGCTTTGAGACATCACATCAAACTGTCAGGTCCTTTGCACTAAAAAATCAAAATGCTAGTTGATTTCCATTCATTTGGGGTTTAAAATTGTGCTTCTTTGTGGTACTACTTGTTGTTTAAAAATATGTGCAAATTATTTTCACTAATGTTCATCAATGTTCATCGTTCAGGACACAACTATATAGGATCTGAACATTTACTCCTAGGGCTACTTCGTGAGGGTGAAGGTGTGGCGGCCCGGGTT
Source organism: Raddia guianensis (assembly GCA_036346415.1). Taxonomy (NCBI): domain Eukaryota; kingdom Viridiplantae; phylum Streptophyta; class Magnoliopsida; order Poales; family Poaceae; genus Raddia; species Raddia guianensis. Next base: position 25,252,998 of record CM070537.1, on the reverse strand, counting down.
CTTGAAAGTCTTGCTGCTGATCCAAACAACATCCGCACCCAGGCAACTCCCTTGATGCTATTATATTTTGTAGCCATTATTCCCCAAGTTAAAAGTTGTGCTGGGAATGATATTTGATTGACATGGTGTGCAGGTCATAAGAATGGTTGGTGAAAACGCGGAAGCAGTTGGTGCTGGAGTTGGTGGGGGAAGCAGTGGCCAGAAGATGCCTACACTTGAAGAATATGGTACTAATTTGACAAAGCTGGCTGAAGAGGTCTTTCCTCCCTCTCCCGTCTGTGTTTTCTTAATTGCATAAACAAACCAGTAGCCACATGTCATTTTTTTTTTCTTTCCCTGCAGGGTAAACTAGACCCAGTTGTTGGCAGACAAGATCAAATTGAGCGTGTGACTCAAATTTTGGGCAGGAGGACAAAGAACAACCCTTGCCTAATTGGAGAGCCCGGTGTCGGCAAGACTGCTATTGCAGAAGGGCTTGCACAGCGTATTTCTAATGGTGATGTTCCAGAAACAATTGAAGGAAAAAAGGTTAGCTTACTCCATCTTTTCACATATGCATCTCCATTGTTTTCTTTATATGCTTGCAAATGAGTAGCGTGACTATGCCACTGCTTTCAAGTTGCTTCTCAACATGCTAATGTCCTTCGTAAATCATGCCCATTATGAGTACAAAAATACTGCCATTCCTAAATCATGGCACCCATCATGAATACAAAAATACCGACTTCGATGGGTAACTTTGTCTTGTAACATGTACAGGGTTATTTGTTGTATTTACTTTTTTCACTATGCTAGCACCATTATGTGATTATGAGGATCAATATTAGTTCGCAGTGTGCAAATGTTAAGGACTCGAAGCTATTGTCGGATGTATATGAAAAGGAAGAGTTACCAAGAGCAGTTATTTTTTAGTGGGGTAAAGCAACGTATCCTAATTATCCTAATGTTGTTTCAGAGTGCTGATATATATCTTTGTTAGGTTATTACTCTTGACATGGGACTCCTTGTTGCTGGCACCAAGTACCGTGGAGAGTTTGAAGAAAGATTGAAGAAACTTATGGAAGAAATTAAGCAAAATGATGACATTATTCTCTTTATCGATGAAGTGCACACGTTGATAGGTGCTGGTGCAGCTGAAGGTGCTATTGATGCTGCTAACATCTTGAAGCCAGCTCTTGCCAGAGGTGAATTGCAGGTACAGGATCCTGATTTTGAATTCCACTGCTTCCATCTTTATGCTGTTACTCTTTGTTAGCTTATGTCTGTTCCCGTCAGGAGAAAATCTCTTTTTGTCTTCCTGTACATGATGAATATACATGCCCCACATATTTGCACATACTTTTCCACATCTCTGATGCTCTCTCTCTCTCTCTCTCTCTGTAGTGCATTGGTGCCACAACACTGGATGAATACAGGAAGCATATTGAGAAAGACCCTGCACTGGAAAGAAGATTCCAACCAGTTAGGGTTCCAGAACCAACTGTTGATGAAACAATACAGATCTTAAGAGGACTTCGTGAGAGATATGAACTTCATCATAAGCTGCGATACACAGATGACTCTTTAATTGCTGCAGCACAGTTGTCGTATCAGTATATCAGGTTTGTAGTGCATCATACTATAATGGAAAAAGTGCCGATTTGGTCCCGCAGCTATACCCATCGGACCACTTTAATCTCTGAACACAATACCAGACTTGTTAGGTCCTTGAATTCTCAAAACCGGACTTGGCTAGTCCTTTGACCTGTCAAAACGGTAGTTTTGAGGTTTTCATTTACGCTGATGTGGCAGATTTCTTCTGCGTGGACGCCATTTGGGGCTGCCACATCGTTACCACATGGCTGCTACATCAGCAAAAGTATGCTAGATCTGCCACGTAAGCTGCCACTCTGTCTAAAATCACCGTTTTGACCTGTTAAAGGACTAGCCAAGTCCGGTTTTGAGAGTTCAAGGACCTGACAAGTTCGGTATTGCTGTTCAGGGACCAAAGTGGCCCGACGGGTATAGTTTGAGGGACAAAATCGACACTTATTCCTACTATAATTAATGTGTGATCTTTAAGAATTTACTTCTTATATTGTTTCTCTGCCAATATAGTTGCTTCTTTTAGCAACAGATATCCCTTGATATCAGCTGTATGCAATTTACCTTTTTAATATTCTCAAATGTAAATGGTGATGGTAATGGATAGTTATTTTAATATGTCTGTTGGTTAATTTGTCTGTATTATTATCTTTTTTGTAAGGTTGAAGTTTGTTTGACTTTTTTATTGGATAGCTGAGGGGCTTGCATAGGTTATCATGCAATGCTTGATTATCCACCATTGAATGATTAATTGACCTGGCTTTTTTATGTTCAGAATTTTCTCTATGATCTATTTTTTGACCTAGATTTTTGCAACAAATATTAAATGATCTAAGTTGTACGTAATATTGTCACTGGTTTGCACTTAATCTTGCCTAGGGTTGTCAAAGTATCTTGTACAAATTAAAATACAAAATAAACTAGAGTCAAATCATGTATCACCTTTGTTGCTGATTCCACATATGACGTGCATAACGAATTGATAAATGGATCCCTCCTAGAAGTGAAATGTTAATTTCCAGTGATCTATTTAGATGTATGTGCAAAGTTCTGTTTGCCACCTTCTGATTCCTATGTACTATTGAAAGGATATGTGGCTATAGCTGAATGAAAAAAAAAAGGAAAGAGTTTTGCATTAATTTTTTTAAAAATCTATTTTTTATTGAACTTTTGGCAACCGAGCCAACCATTTATTGTTACTATAACAAACTTTTGTTTTGTTTATGTTTCTTCAGTGACCGCTTCTTGCCTGACAAGGCTATTGACTTGATTGATGAAGCTGGATCCCGTGTTAGACTCAGGCATGCGCAGGTACTAACACTATACTTTTCAGGAAAAATTCGTTTTATACCATCGAAAGATCATAAGTTTCAGAATACACCACCTGACCCCACTGTCATACATGGTTATCAATACGTCGTATATACGACGTATATACGTCGTATATACGACAATACGGTGCTGGGAGCCAATACGTCCCGCTCGTATTGGACAAGGAGGCGAGGAGGAGTCGGGGGAGGAGAGACTGCACGTGTGGGGAGGAGGAAGCACCGCCGCCGCCGTGCCGCAGAGGAGGAAGCGCCGTCGTGCAGCTGATGAGGAGTCGCCGCTGCGCCACCTGATGAGGAAGCGCCGTCGCTGCCGCATTGTGGGGAGGACAGAGAGAGAGGCGGCGGCGCTGGGAGAGAAAGGAGGAGGAGGCGGCGCTGGTTGCCGGGAGATGGGAGGCGGCGCTGGATCTGCAAGAGAGAAGGTGGAGACGGGCTGGAGGAGAGAGGCGGAAGCAGTGGCGTGGGAGAGAAGACACGAGGGTGTAGCACTGTAGCTGAGGAGAGAGGCGGAAGCTAGGTAAAACCCTAGGGTTATGAGATGTGGTATGTGGATGCATTGGATGGGCTAAGATGGGCCGAATCTAGTGTCCAGGCAGCACTAGGCCTATTCTTCCTCAGACATAGGGCTGGACTTTTGTTAGGACTTGCTTGGGGCCTATGTTATTTATCTAATATTTCCAATGTTTTAAATAGCGGGGTAAGACATTTAGCGGAGCTCTTCTGAAAACGCTAAGACTGCTATAGCGGTGCTATAGCGGCCGCTAAGCATTTAGCGTTTTCAAAAAAAAAGAAGAAAAATATGGCATATGTATTGCTCAAAGTGACAAAGTCCAAGGTCAATAAACAATCATTTCAGCTAGTTTTTGTCCAGGCCATAATGTCAAAGTGAGAAATGGAGGAAAATGGGGAGGGCTAGGGTTTCTTGCTCTGTATGTAATGGCAAATGGTCTGTAGCCGGCCTAATTGGTCCCGAGCCAGCCACTGGGTCTTCACGCAGCATCAATTTCGTCCTGCGGATGTCACACCCTCAATAGCGCCGCTAAGCCTTTTAGCGCCGCTATGCCTTTTAGCGCAGCTAAAGCATGCTATAGCGGCTTTAGCTGCCATAGCGCATATATGGCCAATAGCGTAGCATTTGCACCTCCAAAACGCTATAGCAGTGCTATAGCGGTGCTATTGCCCGCTATTTAGAACATTGAATATTTCTGAACCTAGTCGTATTATTATGTGCTTAATACGTCGTATTACTGCTCGTATTATCGTATATACTGTAACAAGGTGGCCCGTCGTATCGTACTCGTATTACGTATTGATAACCTTGCTGTCATATACAGAGGGTCCCACCTGTCAATGAGACATGGTGGTATATTCCAACACTTATGATTCTTTCGATGATATGAAATGTAGCCAAACAGCTACTTTATGGTATATTTCCTGTCTAATAATCATCCCTTTATATTACAGCTTCCTGATGAAGCCAAAGAGCTGGACAAAGAGCTTCGCCAGGTTACCAAGGACAAGAACGAGGCTGTACGTGGCCAAGATTTTGAGAAGGTATAAATTGACTTTAGAGAAGTCAGTTCTGTGCAAAGGTTTCTAAATGATCATCTTAGATAGCTATTGATATATTTGCAATACGATGAATTGGTACTGTTTTTACTTTGTGTTCAAAATTGAGTTTTAAATCATAACAAGAAGCCATCCTTTTCTTCCTCTTCCTGTTTTTGCCATTAGAGTTTGCATAGATCCTGAACCTACTCTACCACTTACAATTTTCATTATTGTTTCTTGACAGGCTGGGGAATTAAGAGACCGGGAAATGGAACTGAAGGCTCAAATTACAGCCATCATTGACAAGAGCAAGGAAATGGTTAAAGCAGAGACTGAATCCGGCGAAGTTGGTCCTCTTGTCACTGAGGCAGATATTCAACATATTGTCTCCTCTTGGACTGGAATACCTGTGGAAAAAGTCTCATCCGATGAGTCCGATCGTCTCCTTAAGATGGAGGAGACACTTCATACACGTATTATTGGTCAGGATGAGGCAGTCAAAGCTATTAGCCGCGCTATCCGCCGTGCTCGTGTTGGACTGAAGAATCCAAATCGACCCATTGCTAGTTTCATATTCTCTGGACCAACTGGTGTTGGTAAATCAGAATTAGCAAAAGCTCTGGCAGCCTACTACTTTGGCTCAGAGGAAGCCATGATCAGACTTGATATGAGTGAATTCATGGAGAGACACACGGTCTCCAAGCTCATTGGGTCACCTCCAGGTTATGTTGGCTACACCGAGGGAGGCCAACTGACCGAAGCAGTTCGCCGCCGTCCATACACAGTGGTTCTATTTGATGAGATCGAGAAGGCCCATCCTGATGTCTTCAATATGATGCTTCAGATCTTAGAAGATGGGAGATTAACTGACAGCAAAGGACGGACAGTTGATTTCAAGAACACACTGTTGATCATGACTTCGAATGTTGGAAGCAGTGTCATCGAGAAGGGGGGCCGGAAAATTGGATTTGACCTTGATTACGACGAGAAAGATACCAGTTATAACAGGATCAAAAGCCTGGTGACTGAGGAGTTGAAACAGTACTTCCGGCCTGAGTTTTTGAACAGATTGGATGAGATGATTGTCTTCCGGCAGCTGACCAAATTGGAGGTCAAAGAGATTGCTGATATTATGCTCAAGGAAGTATTTGACAGGTTAAAGGCAAAAGATATTGACCTCCAGGTTACAGAGAGGTTCAGAGATAGGGTTGTTGATGAGGGTTACAACCCTAGCTATGGTGCCAGGCCTCTTCGACGTGCTATTATGAGGCTTTTGGAAGACAGTCTTGCTGAGAAGATGCTGGCTGGTGAGGTTAAGGAAGGTGATTCTGCTATTGTTGATGTGGATTCAGAAGGTAAGGTGATAGTTCTGAACGGTGGGAGTGGTGTTGCCGAGCCATTGGCACCAGCTCTCAGTGCCTAATTGAGGAGATGGCATCTTTGTTCTGGAACCTGGCCAACTATACTTCTCAGCATGGGGTCCTTATGATGGTAAAACTAGATTGATAGCACACCCTGTTCAATTAGGTGACCTCTTTCCCTGATTTTTTTCTCTTGAAGTGAGGCAGTAGATTATGTTATGGAAATGAATCCACAGAGACATTTACAAACAAGCTGTACTCTAGATCTCGAGTTGGTTTGTTTTTGAAAGAAGTTGGAAGCTTCGTTTTCCTTACAGTGTTTGTATTCTTTTAGGTAGCAGCAAGATATGGATGTCTTTGTACTGTTGTTGTATTCACATCAAACAGCTTTCAATACATTACATGTATGGATGCAACGCCCGTAAGTCCCATATAACAGTGGGGACTTGCTACTGCATCCTGGCCGTCAGCAGCATTGATGTGATGGTCATTGAAAATAAAATGAAATTTATGTTTCTGTAATTTGCTACGGTGGTAGTGAATTGTATTGATGCTTCCATCAGAAAGAAAGTGATGCAGACTGGCACGACTGTTTGTTGTTCTGGGCCACACACTGTTTTTCCATCATTGGCACTTATTCAGCATCAGAACTCACAAGTGAAGTTCGTTCCACTAGGTGGTCAGAACTCACACGTGAAGTTTGTTTGATTGGGAGTGGGCATTCGGTTTATTTGGTATTTGCAAAGTTTGGGATACAGAGGTTTCCCTTGAAAAAAAAAGAAACAGAATTACCGTACTAGGATCTCACGTGTTGATTTAAAATAATTAATGAACATATATGTTACTCCCTCGTCACAAAAGAAGTCGCACTTTTATACACGCCTTTAACCATTCATCTTATTTAAAAAAGTTATATAAATATTGTTTATTTTGTTATGATTTGGTTTATTATTAAATGTATTTTAAGTATGACTTATATTTTTATGTATATACTTGAACTAAATTTTTTAATAAGACGAATGGTTAAAGACGAGTTCAAAAGTCAACGGCGACTTCTTTTTTTGACCGGAGGTAGTATATTCTCTCATGAAAAAATGCAGGGTTTTTAAAATTAAATGTTAATTAATTAGATAGAGAACGGAGAGAGGAAGGAAGAAGTTCGCATCGAGATTCTCATAGGAATGCAAAATAGGAGGTTAGAGCCCATGTTATAATTCCTCCAAAATTTCATGTATATTACCCAGCCCATAAAATTTTCCTATAGATCAACCGCCTCCATATCATCTTCCCTCTCAAAATAAATTCCTTTGTTTTTTAAAATTTCAAACTTTTTGAATCAAAATAGCCTTCGTTCGGAGGGTCGCTGAGGACTCCGAAATGCGACTCTGTTGCAACCAGCAAAACTGATGAATCCTAGTTGCACGTCACTTGCATCAATTTGAATTCCCTGCATAGCAAGTATAAATGCACGGTGTGCATTTTAACCTGAAAACAGATTATAACTTCTATAAATATGTCATACGCTGTCCAATTTGTACAAAAAATTTTGTAATTTATCTGAAATCCTAAAACTCATTTTCGAAACTTTCAAATTTTTGAATTTTTAAAATTCAAAATAAAAATAAAAATTAAAAAATGGGTTCTTTAGGATTTTAGATGAATTATAAAATTTATTTCATACAAATTAAATACCGTATAACATATTTATAAAAGTTATAATCTATTTTTAGATCAAAATGCACACCGTTGCTACTGCAATGGATCCCGATTGCACTTGCATGGGCCATGAACACCACCACACCTGACAAACACAACGGCCCCTTTGATTTCCGGTTTGATTCGGTTTTGTTCAATTGAGTTAAAATTAATTATTTTTATATAGATCATTCGTTATAACATTTTGCAATAATTGTTTTTAGGCTTGGTGGGTTTTCTAAGGATCTTAAAAATGTTCTGAAATTTTTTTTTTAGCGTTTTCGTGCATCTTAATGGCTCCTGAGTACTGACTTTTAACTGAACCGAATCTGTCTTCGTTTCTCAGCAGCGCAAACGCATCTGACATTCTGATTACACTTGGCAAACAATCTGATCGGCCGAGACGCATGTGGCGTGAACCACAGCTTCTTCCTCCTCCAACCGCTGCGCACGCGGCGCAAGAAGCTTGCGCCGGCAGCGGCCGGGGTCACTCGAACGACTCCGGCAGAGGCCGGCCGGCGAGGAACGCCCTGAAGAGCACCAGCGACCGCTCCGGCTGCGAGAATGGCGCCTCGTGGGACGCGCCCCGGACGGTGGCGAAGGACAGCGCGCCGCCGTACACCTGCGTCCACCCGCCCACCTGCACAGACAAGAGACACGGCGCAGCGCGTTCACTAATCACCCCTGGCCTCTCACCACCCACCACCCGCCGCCGTCATGGCGGCGCCGCCGAGGAGCTCGGGCTCACCTGCTTCCCTTCGAACCAGACCCGGTACGGCGTCGTGGTGTTGAGCCGTAGCCTGCCGGCGAGGCGGTGCACCAGCGTCCTGCTCCCCGTTAGGGGGATCACTGAATCTTGGTCGCCACTGCACACAGGGGAGCACCACGTTTGCATCTTTAATGGTGCTTCTCCATCAGGCACATCTGTGCTCTGCATTGCCTCCAGATCAAATGCTGTCGGCATCGACAGGTTCAGGTTCCATTTACCTGTAAATTAGCACTGGGATGCCAGACTTCACGAGCGCACCGACGGTGTTGATGGTTGGGATCTCGAGGTCGAGCTGCTTGTACTCAAGAACACTGAATTGGCCCAAATTTATTTTACAGTGGTAAGTAATTTAGCTTGCTGAATTAGCAGAGCTGAAAATTGTAATGGGGGTAGCTATTGAGCAAATGCAGTAGGGGGAGAGAGCACACACCTGCTACAAACCGTCCACCTCGTCACACCATTGAGCCGGGCGTGCATCGCATCCTGCACGTCTTTCCGGTTCAGGTAGTTCACCGTCTCGTCCTCGACGCACACATCGAGTTCCCTGTTTACTTGCTGCATAGTCACCAAGAAAAAAATTTGTCATGATCATAGCTCAAAGGCTTACAAAGGTGAATGTTGCATTGCTGCAATCTTACCTGTGGGGCAAGGATTTTGGACTGCATCAAAACTGAAGAAATGCAGACGTCGAGGGTGACGTCATACTTATCAACGAATCTGCTTGTCTCTCTGGTTACTTGGCTCAACACCCTGTCACAAACCGGGCTAAGCGAGCCATGGTAATATTCGTTGACGTACCGCGAATAGTTGCAAACCGTTGTGAAGATATTATAAGTTGAATCCGATATCAGCCCATGCGACCAGAAGAACTCAGCCCTCGAGTTGAAATCAGTGGAGAATTCGAGAACCGGATTGCCCAACTGTTGGATCAATGTGCACAAAAAAATAAGGACAATAGATACACTTTGGCTAGTCCTAAAACTATAAATTGAAGAGGCATCAGCAATTATATTTTGGTAAGCTTGTCTTACAGCAATGCCTTTCAGATTGAACAGCTTCTCCTTCTTGTTGAATTCAACCATGCGTTGTGCTAATTGTGGAACATAATGTCCTGACAAATACCATCGCAGCTAGAAGATGAAGAGATGAATTCAGAACAGAACAGCAAGGTAATAAAGTAAAATGGCTTTACCAGCATAGCTCTCTCCTGTGATATAGAAGTCCCTACCCTTGTACTGTGGGAACTTGGCAAACCAGCCTTGCAAGAACCTTAAGTTGTCTCTGGCTTCAGAAATTAAAATCCCTCAAAAACGATCATCTGGCAAGTTAATTATACAAAAAAAAATGAGATACAATTTTGCGAACATAAGAACTAACCTGTCCTGCTGTCACCGACACCGCCGTAGAAGGAGGGATCAGTGGAGTAGGAGAAGCCCACTCCAGCAGGGCTCTCCAAATACAACATGTTGGCCACTGAAACAACACAACAAGACGTAGAAAAAAGAAAATGAGTCGCTTTTCAATTTTTTCAACTTTTGTTTCTCTGAAATCTCTTGCGCTACGAAAAGGAAAACAAAAAGGTGTTCAAACAAAAGCTTGCTCTGGTGTGGTTACAGTTACACATCACAATAAGGAGAAAATTGCTCTTCTGGTGTGGTTACACAAGGAGGAAAGTGCTCACCTTTGTTCCAGCTATACTCATTCCTCACTAGCACATTGCCGCTGGGCCTGAATGGCCCATTCTCTGAGAATGCTCCCACTCCCACAGATGAACAGCCAGGTCCTACACATGCATGGGCATCAAAATTTAACACCGAAAGGAGGGGAAAGTTGTATCCGCCAGAAATTCTGCTGAGATTTTGTACTTCTTCCTTTGTTTCCGGTTGAAATGTCATGTTCCAAAAAAAAAAAAAACTCAGCTCTAGATTATCAACACCTATGGTCCTTCCTCTTTGTTCAAGAACCCGAGAAAATGGAATATTTGGTTTCTTTTGACAGCAAGAACTCAAGCAAGCTAAAATCTTTGGCAATAAGCCCAATTGCGCAGAAAATTTTGCTCTAGTGTACCCTCTTTCTCCCGCATCCCTAACATGACTCCTTATTTCTTCTTCCCCTTTTGTCTTGTCATACAGTTCTTGCTGGAGTGAACTCCCCAAAAAAAATGCAGGTAGTATCAGCATGCACATGTACAGAGACAGTGATTTGGCCTAGCGAATTACCTCCATTAAGCCAGAGGACGAGAGGCTTGGATGCCGGATCCAGCTCGGCCTCTGCGAAGTAGTAGAAGAGCGACCTCTTCTTCACGGCGTCCACCGCGATGTAGCCGGAGTACTGGGCGAAGCTGACCCGCGGTTGCCCCGGCAGCTGGCTGATCTTGTCCTCCATCTCCGTGGCCATGGAGACGCGGCCATTGCCGACGAGCAGCACCACATGTAGAGCTGCACACACCACTCGAGCAATGGCGCCCCTGTACCTGTGCATGTCGCCGAGACAGAGAGAGAGGAAGAGAGAGAGGTGAAGACTGGAGAGTGAATGTTGCAAGATGGTGAGGTGAGGAATGCACAGGTGGCAATAAATAGGGTTGAGAGGCCTTCCTCCAAGTGATGCGGTGTGCACTGTGAACAATGCTTAATTACCTTGCCTGCTTGCCAGGTAGAGTATCATCTGCGGTTCTTCCGTGTCTCCGTTCTAAAACATCATTGACACTCTCTCCACCGATTACTCTAATTTTTTTATAATTTATAATATATTTAAAAGATTTCCTTTTCTCCAAGATACCCTCTATATATATTACAGCATTATAGAGGGCCGGCTAAAAATGCTCTAAGGATTACAGTTTATTTGGTCATTGGGTTGCTAAAAGATAATTTCTTTTCTCCCAAAGCAAATATCCTGAAGTTACGAATCTTTTTAGATGCATAAAAATTAAATGTGTGGATTCTTCTCTAAAAGTATAATAATCATGTTTTAAATTTTATTAAGTTATGTAAATAAATTGCAGCAATAATTAGTTGTCAAAACTGCTTTTTTGGAAATATAGTTATGTTCAAAACGATATGTGGTTGTAACTAAATATTGTCGGTAAATTTTAACATTGCGAGTCGAGGTAAAAAGACAAACTTGTGTATGTGGTCATGCTTGATGCTTATATCGGTTTCTGATGAGAAAATTGCGTACCGAGTAGATCTCTCGGTTTGTAAAGTCACTTTTTTTCATTGAAAAATTGTTTGGTGCACTCTAGGGTCAAGAAGGAAGCTTATTCTACTGATTTCAGATTTTTTTTAGAGCAACTGATTTCAGTTTTATTGGTGGCATTTTCAGTTTAGCCTCCTTTCAGGAAACCACGGGGACGAAAGGAGACTGATGGGGAAACTGTAGTGTCAAAGTTAATAATAATAAGAATCATACGTGTGTTCGGAGGTTTGGATTGTAATCTTAAAAGTTCGCATGTACCATCAACAGCTACTTTCTCTCTTTTTCAGTACATCACTTTATATCAGGTGGAATAAATTTCAACCGCCAACTCTGCTAGTACACAGAAATAGACAAACAGTTAGGGCAAATATGAATATGTGACTCTACTGTTGCTCCTACTTTACTAACAGGGCTCACACGCCGCTGCATCAGCTCCATGTGTTATATTGGTTGCAGTTCGATAACATCGTGTGGGGAATGTGGTTTGAACAGAAAATTTTGAAGGAAAAAAAAAACGGAGAAACATTGGATCACATGAAAACTTTGGAAGAAAGTGTTGAAAGGGTAGACGAAACCCCTAAACTTCTTATCACCTTTATTAAAATGAAAGTCCTGTGAAAATTACACAACTTTGTACAAACTACTTCAAAACCACGTGACATTGAAATACAACGGGAATCATCACGATCCCGTAAATTCAAAATTAAGTGTTTTTTTTAAAAAAAATTCTAAAAAAAACCTCACGATTGGTTAAACTTGATGTTTTCTAAAATTTTTAAAACATTTATAAAAGACTACGATAAAATATAAAAACTTGTGAAATTTATGAAATTATCATCGTGATTATATGAATTTAAATTTTCTTTTTTTAAAAAAAATGATCGTCTAAACTCAGTTATAGGAAATATTGAAAAAATTCCAAGAGAACACTATTGTAAAAACTCAAAAACTTGTGAAATTTATAAAATTATCATCATGCTTTTGTAAATTCAATATTTCCAAAAAAAATGTTTTTAAAATTCAAATATTTGTGAAATTTTAAAAAATGTCCAGCTTGCGAACTTCCAAATTTTTGGAAAAACCCTCCATTTTTTCATGTACACCATTTTATATAGGAAAAAGTTTATATTACAAGCTGAACTATAGTGTTTCGTTTACTTAACCCCTGAATTACAAAACCAGGTATTCTAGCCAACCAAACCAAAGAAAATGTACAAATAACCCCCGTGGTGGTTTTGAGGGCAGTTTTGCCTATGTGGCAACAAACGTGGCAGTCAATCATAAATAAACAAAAAATTCAAAAAATGAGGTAATGTTGTAAGTCTCTTTCCATCTCTCCTCTCTCTGGCTCTACTCTCACCGGCGGCGCGTAGTAAGGTGGTGGGCAGCGGCAGACAGCAGCGACAGTAGGGACGTGGTGGAGCGGAGACCGTGCGGGTGGGTGTGCTCTGCACAAGCCGAGTGGCGCGACGCACGAGGAAGTCAAGGGGGTGGGAGGCAACGGCGGCGGGAAGGCGCAGGAGACGCGGGGAAGCGGCGGCAGGGTGGCGTGGGGAGGAGGCGGTGACGGCGGGAAGTTGAGGAGTAGAAGGCACTAAAGACACGGGGAGGTGGCAGCAGGGTGGTGTAGGGAGGCGCTGGAGGCGACGAGAGGTGTCGACAGTGAGGTGTGGGTAGACAGCCGTGGTAGGGAAGTCGAGCGAGAGGCGCTGGAGGCGACGGGGAGAAGTGAGGCAGAGAGAGAGAGAGAGAGAGAGAGAGAGAGAGAGAGAGAGAGTTCGGGGAGGAGGAGAGGAGGGAAAAGGAGATGACAATCGGGTCCTACCATTTTAAAATTTTATTTGTATTTATTTTTCTGACTAAATTGCCAGCTCACCCGCCACGTAGAAAAAAAACTATCCTCAAAACCATTGCGGGGTGTTTTTTGCATCTTCTTTTTTTTTGATTTTAGAGGACAGAATACTTGGTTTTCTAGTTTAGTGGGTGTTGACACGAAAATTAGCTTCTCGCGAACACACGTGCCGAAGCGTCAACTCTGGGGTTGTGTCGCAACAAGGAAAAACCAAGCGTGCCAATTGATTTGACCTGTAAATCAATAAGGTGAAAATTATCAGTAATATAGGCCCAATCGGCTTTTTAATATAGCCAGATCAGGTTATTTATAATCGGCTCTTAAATAACCCGATTATAAGTTCTATCGGCTTAAAACCCGATAGAGCAAATAGATTCGAATAAGCATTTAAATATAAGTCTTGTTTCTTTTTGGTATTTTTATTAATATCAGTATTGAAACCTTTAAATCGAAGTATTAGATCAAATCAGAGAAATAGATCGAATAGATTGGTCAGGCTAAGACAGTATTCAAATCCAAGACTAGACATAAACTAATAAATCGGTTTATCAGTTTAAGGCTGATTGATAACACAATACTAATCGGCAAACATCTGGACATATCAGACCCTAAACAAGGAGTACGCAAGATCGATTTAACGAGACAGTCGCATACATCAGATTCAGGGAAGAACATGCAAGACATTTGATAATCGGCATTGCAAGGTAAGCACATATTACATATCGATTAAACCGAGACAGTGCAATATGCGAGAACATGTTAAAGATCGATAAATCCCGAGACAGTCTAACATGGTTTGCATACATGAGATCAAATTGATACAGCCATGCATACGGGTTACAAGGAGAGAATCGATTATCCCATCGAGATAGCTCTACCTGCGAGTTGAAGCCTTTCGACGGCGTCGATCGGGTTCGAGAGAGTTTTTTGGTGTATTGAGTTGTCGATTTCTATGAGGCCCTAAAACCCTATTTATAGCGTTTACAAAGCCGATACCGATACGACCTATCTTTCCGCGCTGTCTTTGATCCGACCGTATTTCTCTCGAAGTCATCTTCATCGTTTTCTGCAATATGTATTCTTTCTTCTTCAACGAAGCCCAATTCCGATTTGGCCCAATAATTCCGACATATTCGGCCTTCTCTGAATATCCGATTTTCTGCCAAATTTGGGTGTCAACAGTGGGGTATGTAGACGAAGGGTTATAGTTTAGAGTGTAATATAGACTTTTTTCGTTTAGATACTTCACAATAATTCCGATAGTTCAAATATCCATTTACCGCCCTGCTCTGCGGTCTAGGAAAAATAATAATTAACATGCCACTGGAAATCAAGCTGACACTTTAGTAACTATCTGTCGCATAATTAACCGTACATGTACTGCATCCAATCCAATACGAGGGGGAAAAAGCAGAGTTATACGGCTGATGAGGTTTGATTTGTGGAGCTGTAGCGTCGACGTACGTGTGGGCCCAGAGAATTCCACGGTGGGTGGGGCCATGCCTTCGATCGGCGCACACATAAACACAGAACTGTTAAATGAGCGGTACATTCCAAAGTTATTGTTGGATCTGGTGGCCACATGTGACCTGGCAGGCCGGGCCCACACTTTTGACGGTAAAAAAATAAAGCAGAAAGAAAACAAATAAGAAAAAAAAGAAAGAAAAGGAAAGCTCGTCGTCAGAGACGACTACGCTCGAGCACGGCCACGGTAATTGATGGTTTACTGTATGGTTGCGCAAGCCTCTTCTTATCTTGTCAGAGAGAGAGAAGAAAATACTATAGTAGGATCAAAAGGTTAAAGGACACTTTTTTTTTGGAAGTAGTTAATAAAATCTATGCAGTTTTCAGCAGTTTTGGCTTTTTGACCTTTGCCTGCTAGCGCTCGGTCCGGTTTTGACCATCAATTGTCTGCGAGTTTCTTAAAAAGGAGGATTGTGCAGGTAGGCAGGTAGCTGCGTTCTCCAAAGCGTGAGGAAGGGTGCGGTCTGGTGTTTGATCAAGCGGGTTAGTTAATACTCCCTCCGTATATAAATGATCTACCTGTAAACTTTTTTGTTTGTTCAGAAAAGATAAACATATTAGACTAGTTTTAATTGCATTAGACTGTAGTTAATTTCATGTCGAGATGGAAGTTATGGCTGCTGTGAACCTGCTACAAAATTTCTCTGCCCTACCTCGGCCATTTCTACCGGAAATTTACTCAGCCCAACACATTGGAGAAAAATCCCTCCTTTCCTCACCAATCTCACCTCCCTTGGTTGATTACTTGCTTTGCTTGCTTGCTTTGTCTCATTCTGTGGTAGGTCCCAAGGAGATGAGCTCCAAGGCACAATGGAGGAGGACGTAGGTGGTTTAAGACACTACTACGAAAATGGCCTTTAGTCCCGGTTTCCCCAGCCGGGACATTAAATTCGGGACTAAAGGTCTGGGGGCTTTAGTCTCAGTTCTCCCAACCGAGACTATATCCACCGAAATATCTAAAAAAATATGACAAACTAAAGACTCGAACATGGGACCTCATGCCACTACATGACTCTCCACTCATCATTCTAACCAACCCACCACCCACGCGTATTGATTAGAGTAGGATATGCATTCCTTTTAAAGTTTGCTAGAACGAACCTTTAGTACCGGTTCGTAATACGAACCGATACTGATGAGCACATATCAGTACGAGTTCATATTACGAACCGGTATTGATGAGTTTGTGCGTCAGCTAACCTCTACCCGTGTGCAAAATGTATCTTTACTGTTGACTTCAACCAGTATTGAAAGTCTAAAATTGCTACTGTTGCTATATGAACCGGTATCGGTGCACTATCAATACCGGTTTCAATCCAATCGGAACTGATGTGCCGGTAAATTAGGCCAAGATAAGGTAAATAAAGCCTAGTTATCCTCAGATAGGAAACTCAGGTTTTTCCTAGGCCTATCCTAAGGCACCACTTTGGATTCACAGGACAAGGTCGAATGATGTCAGCAGACGTTATCCAATCCCCACTAGAATGGTAGTCCGAACTCCAACCAGGATGGTCGGAACTCCAACAAGCACTTGATGAAGATTTATGTGGAACTCAATTATTCACGAGGAGGGAATTTAGCTCAAAATTATAACCTTCAGTTTTTTTCTACGTTCGGTGTTGGTAAAATTGAAGTATATATGCAAGCTCTTCCCTATGCAAGCTCGAAGCAAGTGCATGGTAAGGGCATTTGATCCATTATTCTGAATGTTACCGTACTAACAAGGTTTGGTTGAATGCAAGCCACTCCTCAATTTCAAAATTAAAGTGCACGAGTAAAAATATTACTTTAGTGGCATGCGTAACACGTGTAAAAATGCGGTCGCTTGTGTTGAAGCTTACGGCATGCTCAATGCTCTCTCTTTTTCTCCCTTATTTGGTACTTAAATCACTGTAGCAATAGATAGGTATTAAAATAAAAGAGAGAGAAATGTAGAGAGGGATAGGGTAAGAATTAAAAAGTGGACGAATAGTAATGAGATAGGGAAAATATAGAGGTGGCATTGGATTGGACGTGCCCTTAGCACAAACGGGCTAGCTGTGAGCCTGTGAAAGCCTATCTGGGCAAAGCGGTCAAAGAATCCGAGCGTCACAGATCCAGTTTGCTTCGTCGGCCATGATCGAAACTTTCCATTGATCATAAACCTAGCTATGACTGAGACGACACACAATGCATTAGCAATGCTGATTAGTGCATGTATCTGTGTGTGTAAGAGCGTAGCTAGCATGACTCAGACTCTCCTCCTCTCTCTCACACACAGGCACTAGCTCTTTATGTTCACGGTTCAGTACGCAGCATTAGCATGGCAGCAGCGCTGGATCCGAATTGCCGATGCGGCTTTATGCGAGTGAGAGATGCTGACAACGCAGATGAAGACGGGGCGCGCGGGGGCGGCCCGCTGTGCATGCATGATGAGGCGGAGGAATATGGGCAGCGTAAAGCGAGACGACGAGCGGCCACAGCCTCGCAGGGCATGGAGGCATGGAGCCAGCCGCCCCAAGGCTGCACCCTCCACGCACAGTGCACACTGTGAGCGCGCGGCGCCACCTCTCGGTCGCGGCATGGCATGCAGCTAGCTGCAGCCTGCCCTGCCGTTGTAGGGCACATTCTGCCGCCCGTGCCAGTGCCCACCAGTGGCTCTCCCCTTCACATCCCTCTCTCTCTCATATGAGTCATGATCACATGTCTCTCTTTCACTGTCTCAGCATCTCCCTCTCTCTCTGACAGGGTATGGCTGTATGTATAATCTGTATCAGCACTGCATTTTACGCTTTGGTGTAACATCCCAATCTGGGAGGTTTAACAAAATTTGCCAAAATTTGAAATTTATTCGAATTCATGCACTGACCGACATGCGGACCCAATTGTTAGAAGCGCTTTCTCTCTCCTTCTCTCTCTTTCTCTCTCTCCCTCACTCTCTGCCCCGTGGGCCGCCGCCGCTCGGCTGTCTCCTCTGCCGCATGCCTGCCCTCTACGCCCAGCAGCGCTTGCGCCTTGTGTGGCACCTCGCCAGCGCGCATGCATGCATCGTGCCTCAGCGCCAGCCGCGCCAAGCTCCGCGTCACCGAGCGTGCCCTCGGACCCCCATCACAGCCCGGCGCTAGTATAAAGCCCCGAGCAGCCCCGCCGGCGTCGATTTTCCGATTTCCCCATAATTCCACCACTTCGGCGCCGGGGAATCCTTGCCAATTTGGTGAGCCCAAGACCAATTCCTTCCGGTTTTAGCCTCTAATCCTTGTTCTTATCATTTCGCCCCCAATCAATTTCAACGAAGACGCCCTAGGTTGCTGGGTCGCTGTGGTGTCTGTCTCGGCCGCCGGCGAACCCTCCGTCGACAGGCGCCTCCGTCCTTCCTTGTGCCGGCCGTTGAGCCCAGTAAGCATACCCGTCCCCTCCCCTTGCTCTCTGCCCAAGAAATTAGCTCGTAGATTCCTAGCGCATGCTCGCGCCGCCGACGAGCTCGTGGCTCGGTCGTCACTGCTGCGTCTAGCTGTCCCCGGCCTCGACGAAGGCACCACTAGAGCCATAGGAGGCCGTAGATGACGTTGCGCCAACACACATGACCGGACAAGCCCTGTAGCGCCGCCGCATTGCTCGCCGTCGCTTTCCGGCCACGTCGTCGGCTGGAGGAAGAAGATAAGCCGCGCTTGTTCAATCCGCGTCGAGATTCGTGCAGAGGGCAAGCTGTTGGGTCTCTGGCACGCGGGCCCCACCTGCTAGGGATCCCCTCGTGCGCGCTCGAACCGTAGCCTACGTATCACTGACCGGTGGGTCCGTGGCCCCATAGCCCCATATGTCGGATTGAGTGGAGACGCCCAGATTGTGGGCGCTTTCTCCAAGCGGATGCGTCATTCAAAAAGACGCCTTCGACATTGCTTCTTCGGCCAGCGCTGGCGCAGCACGTGTATGGGCCGTGGTCCGTATCTCGCCGTTGGGCCGCTCGTCGGTTGGCTCGGCCCAGCGAGATTTATCCTTTAAACACCGGTTTAATCATTTAATTAATCCTAGAAATAGCTAGCGATTTATTTCAAATAGCTAATGACTCCCAAAAATTATGGAAAGATTTATATAAATACTAGATGTCATTTCCTATTTTATAAAAATATAAAAGGTAGCCTCTGTAAAGAGAAATCGGTACTGTTATGATGTAAGAGTAGTTTCCTCTAATTATAAATAGTTAAATAGATTTTAGATCATTTGTTGGTTAATTCCAATTAATGATTTTGACACCAACTGTCCTTAGGAAAATATTGGTTAGATAAATGCTTTAATACTTCTGGAATGATTTAAATTTGCACTCCAATTTAAATATAATCTTAGGGGTATTTTATTATTAAACACTAACCAAATAGCTAGCCTTTTATTTATTAAATCCATGAGATGATTTTGGGAAAATAAGTTAATAAAGAAATATAACCTAGGTTTATCCCATTTATTTAGGAACCTTTAGTTTAATGTCAACTCCGATGAACCTTACCTCGTTCGTAGGTGGAAATTCCGATTAGTTGTCATTTTATGTTGCCAAGAAACCGTAATCACTCTTGACGATCTAACCGTACGACATCGTATTTTGGGGATTAGTAGTCTAATATATACTAATATATTATTTATTAATGCACGTGTCATGCATAGCATGTCATACGAATGATAGGTTCGTTAATCGACCTTAGGCACTAATGCCAAGGGATCGACCTAGATCGTGCATGCATCATATTTTCTATTGCATTAGTAAGTAATTATGGTTTGTTGGTATGATTAGACGTAGGCGCGATCCCGAAGGAAGATTTGGGGACGCCGAAGAGGGCCACCTACCTTATCAAGGCGAGTTAACACTCTTTAGACGTGATCCGTATTTGGGAGAGATGGCTACTTTCCCAAGTGCGGATTAACATCACTAATTAGCATGTTCATTACCCAGTTTTTTGTTAACTATTTTGTTTATTAATTAAATGCGTGCTTAGTAGATTGCCTAGTTGTTAATCGTGTAATAATAATACATGCCTACCTTGATCTGTTTAGCCTTAATGACTACCTTGATTGTCATTGCTCTTGATAGCTTATGATTAGTCTGGTAACCACTTAAATCCTACTTAATGGGTAAAACTTGCCCCTAGTTGGACATCCTGAGGGATGAGTAAGGCACAGGGTGCCTAGTGCTGGGTTTAGCTAGGGCTCACCCAGGAGGAGCGCGGAGTAACACGCGTAGCAGGAGAGCGCTGCCATCTGAGGGATGGTTCCAACAAAACGCGTGGCCTTCACGCGTAGTACGGGTCTTGGATCGCCAGTTGTGAGTGCTCTGCGAAGACCCTCTAGGACCATTTTTGATATGGATCTGCATTGGTCATTACCGAGGGTGATAATGGCCACACAGCCACAGGGTGACGGTCGAATAGTGAGGGCTAGCAACCCTACTAAGACAGGGTGGGCATGCCATGGCATGTGTGGACCATAACAGGATTGCCAAATCCTAGAAGGATGGCGGAACTAGAAAAGGTTGGGGGCAACCAGAAGAAAGTTTGGGAAATGTATAAGCTGGTATGATGATTGGTTAAGTCGGTTGTGTTTATGGTCGAGGGTTGGTCGATTTGTGAGTTGGTTGGCGTGTTTGGTTTACAGTTGGGTTTGGGATGCATGGTTAAGATGGAAAACCCCTGATTTCTATAAACAAGACAAGTTTTAGTTAATGCTAGTTAGGTTGTTTCCAAAAAGTCTTATAAAACTTGGCTTTACGCAAACAAAATAACTCTCTCCTTCAAATAAAGCTTTCTACACTAAATGCATTAAAGGAAGTGTTAACTAGCCAGCGTTTGGATGACACTGACATCGTCTTCTTACCTTCTTTAGTCGATGGAGTCAAGGATGATCCCTACGAGTGTCACGAAGATGACGGACAGGACTATGGTGAACCTGAGAAGTCTTAGGGGTCGACGCTCCAGTCGCTGATGGACCGTAGTCGATAGGGATTCTTTTGGGTAAATATTTTTGTGACCGATGTGCTCTGAACATTGTTTTGTAATCTAAGACATGTATGTGCCGTCTTACTAAATTCGTCTAAGGGCGTAACACTGTGATGTAATATTCAGATATTTATTTAATCGATGTATGCTTGTATCGACTATGTGGTCTTCCGTGCTAGCGTACTGATCTAGGGGCTAGTACACGGGATAGTCAACTCTCAAGGTAAGTTAAAATTGAGGGGTGACATTTGGCCAAGGAGGGGAAACCGGGAGAAGAATGAGGAGATGCCATCGCGGCTAGCAGCGTATTGTTTTGAGAGGGGGAGATGAGATGCCATGGGCCGGTCACAGTGTTTGGTTTTCAATTCTGTGCCCACATCATGCAAATGCAGCAGACCACCTTGCGCTTTGTTGCTGTGCATGGCGGACTATTAATTTTGCTCAGCGCCGGAGCTTTGACCTTATATGCATGATTGTTGACTCAGGGTTCGAAGAGCCGCTATCGGCCTTCCGTCGATACCTCAAAACGCACAGTTTTCGGTGGTAGCCGTTGTCATTAAGAAACCTAAATTTTGCTCTGACATATATGTCCCGACTTATCAGACAACCGGGTCAAGATCTGGTTGGGTCTCCGATTCAAATCGGTTTGGCTACTACTCCACCCGACATGCATCGACTTGGCCCCTGCCAACTAGATCCCCATTCCAATTCCAACCTTTACAAAATTAAGTGTTGGTGGTCGGAGTCATGGTCAAGTCCAACACTACAGGAATCAACCGTAATATCTGTTGAGAAACCTCGCTACCGGGTGTAGTCCGAGGTATAAACATGGACAATCAATCACAGAGAAAGATCAAAATCACAGAGACACAGAGATATAAGGTGGAGCTTCTCTTTATTATTTCTCAGATCTATTATACAATAGGTGCTTCACCTCTTCTTTTATAGTACTGCTTAGAGTTTAGGCTAGGTCCAATGTGGGACCCACCGTGCGGGGAGCCGCCCGGCAGCCCTAGTCACTTGTTGTCTTTTTGGCCAAGCCCTAGCCGGGCCGGGCTCCCACCCGTCGGTTTCCCAACAATATCGACAGCCAAACTCAATCTCGACGGCCATAAGGAAGCGGTCGAGATAATAAAGTTACTCTCGACGTCACATATAAGCGGTCAATATTGCACGCTTAATCTCGACGGCCATGGATAAGCGGTCAAGATTTATTCGCTTTAGCCCGCCCTACCTTTTTTTCCTTTTTCTGCATGCACGGGAAAATTTATTCTCGGCGGCCCAGTACTGGTCGTCGATAGTAGTTATGGATCTCGACGGCTTGCAGTAGGCCGTCGAGATAGAAGGACCCGTGCAGACGACCCGAGACTTATAGGGCTGGCCCATTTCATCTTTTCATGATTTAAACTTTTGTTTAATAATTTGCAGAGAAGTTTATTTTATTTGTAAATTTTGCAAAAATGTTTGAAATTTGTAAAAATAGGTGGAAAATTTAAAGTTGTCCATAAAAAATAAGCTTAAAAATTAAATAATGTTTTTTTCCTAAATATATACATGTTTTGTGTTGTAGAATACTTCCCCGCTCCGTCTACAGCTTCTTCCAGATTATCCTTGAACAAGGTGCGGAGACGGGCGCGCCATCGTGGGAAACGGATGGCCTCAGGAATCGCAACAATTATGCGATACAGTGCATTTGTACTTTAGACTGAGTTTGCACATCTTGCACGTAGTACCTGAGGGTCTGATGTGTCCTAAACAAAGCTTCACCACCAACTTCAACATTCTCAAACTGTTCCTGTCCCTTTTGATATTTGTCATTGAATAGAAGTCTCTGATAGACTGCAGGATGCTCAGTGTGACCACTGCCATGCAACCTAGCATCGCTGAAAAGGTACCATAGGTTATTGTGCATGAATCCAAGCATGTACATATATTCAAAGCTGAAGACCAAAGGCACTTCGTACTGCACATTCACCCAATCCTCAGGCGATCTCAATAGGACCTTGAAGAACCTGCTGCGCAGGGTGAGTGGCAACCGGTATGATTGACCATCCTCTATCACAGCATATACCTTTTCTGTCTCATCTGGTGTCTCCGCTCTACCCCTTAGTGCCAACGCATGTCCGATCCACTCCAATAGATCTCTATGGGATTGCTCCATTTACTCTCGTACTGTGAAGCTGCCACACGGTTGTAGGAGCCTATGAAGGAATCAATAAGTGGTTAAACAAAAATAACACAATCTTAGAATTACATTAATCACAACTTATTAATATAATCTTTCGGCAAAATTGATTATTTGCCCCAAAGTTGGTGTGCCTCTGATTATTTATCCAAAGTTGGTGTGCTCTTGATTATTTGCCCCACTTACACCTAGCTGTGACTATCTTGTTTTCAGTGGGTTCTTTGCAAAATTCACAAACCTCTCCATCTCTAATCTCTCTCCCTCTCTAATCTCTCTCTCTGTACGTACGTTCTCTCTCTCCCCCTCTAATCTCTCTCTCTGTATGTTTAGTTCCCCCTGAAGACTCAAGAATTGGGTAGCACCATAGGTTCGGTGTTATGTGAAACAGACATGATTGGTCAGCATACGTAGAATGTATTAGCGTTACACTACTGCTGATCGGGGTAGGCCAAGCGGCTCGTAAGGCCTGTGCAAGCGGTTTTAGAACCGCTTGCAGGCAACCGCGACTGATGCCCAAGAGGCATCACAAGCGGCTCCCAGAGCCGCTAGTGAAGCCCCTCTGCAAGCGGTTCGCGGGGCGATGGCGCGGGCAGGCGTGGAAACCACGTGGGGCTCTCTGCAAGCGGTTGCATCTCCGCAAGCGGTTGAGTAACCGCTTGCGCAAACGTGCAGTTTAATGGCCACTTGGTTAATTCATTTCTGGGCGGCGCAAATAGATATTTAAATATATATTTCGGCAGGAGATTTTTTTATTTGTCGTTTAAATTTAAATACATATAGGATGAGCATATAATTAGCGATCAAACAAGCTTAAATATATTAGATAATACATGTAATAATGTACACTTTATATGCACCGGCCAAATTTACAAAGTTTATAATTAATATACATTGTGCAAAATGGACAAAACAGTTCATTTTTTCTTGCAGTACTCTTCTTGACGCTCTTTGACGATGTAGAAGTCGTCCCTAGTTCGTTCGTGTTGGAATATGGATCTCGATAATGGAACTCACCCTGGGGGTTAATGATCTCATCGAGAATGAAGCTGAATAGTTGTTCTCATAATGCGAGCACCCGATGATGTGGTAACACTTCAGTATGTTTATCCATGTCGGGCTGCCAATTCAATTAAAGTGAAAAATAAATAAATACGTGCACCCATAATGTAAATTAATGGAGCACATAAGAACGTTATTAAGTTGTTGCTAGATGCATGGTTGCGTGCATATATATCTGAACCTCTTGAGTTTGAGGCTCAAGCTCGCCGTGGCACATCATTTGGATATAGTGGAACACATAGTAGCCACATAGGTTGTTTTCATGATTGTTGTTTTACCTATGGTCGATGCGGAGGTAATTACGATCGGTAATAACAAGAAATATTAATTGACAAAGGGCAATTACGTCGTTTTAGCGTACCCAGTCGCTTAGCTTGACATCAATTACTTCTTAAAACGTCCTTTCTGAATCTCTTGAAAGCTTAGGAACGCCTTGTTAAGGAGGTTAATTATCCTTTGGTATTCCTTTTGCGGTTTTCTCCGTGAGTCTTGGGCGATGATCATGCTTTGGTCAAGCTTTATGATTATAAGGATCGATGGAACCTATTTATATATTACCTTGATTATGACATGTAATTAAACAATATATAGTGTGCCATCAGTGCCTTAAGCAATGTAAGAACGAGATGTTAGTGAGGACATCAGCACGTACTTAAAGTTGAATGGTAGAAGTATGTATGGCTTGTAGTGTTGTTGTACTAGTGCTTGTACAACGTAGTCGTGGATTTCCTTTGGTTTTCCAGGGTATTGCCCGACTTCCTCGTTGACCAGCCAATGGTCAAGGAAGCCAATCGAGTTAAACTTCGCTTTCTAAGTCTTTGTATCTCCATTCTACTGAGAAAAATGGGTTAATTGAGTTAATTAATTAGGGTTCTCGACAGCGGCATATATAGATATATATATACATCTTGTGGAGTTGACACTCACGAGCACCAAAGCAGGTCATGAAGGACACGTTGACGGCGTCTGCATGGTACACATTGTACCATCTTCAAATTCAAGATTTATCAATTGATCATTCCCTCGATGTAAATGTTCTTCTTGAAGCGAGACGCAAGCAATGAGCATATATATCCTGGCGGACTGTGTTCGTACCATTCATCTTGCGCGTCGCATCTTGACCGTAGTTTCAGTATGTCCTTAGGGTCTAGCAACGGTGGCCCGGCTTAAATGGCCACCGACTTGTGCCGTTGGAAGATCATCGTTAATCCAGGCGGCTTCTATGTTATCAAGGCCGACTTCCTCATGAAGTCATACTCCATCTCAGAGCGTTTTGCCTCCTCCGATCTTCCTTGCTCATGTATGTGTCCGGAGGTTGTTTACGCTTGAAAGGCGTGCTTTACGATAGTGTCGGTGTAATAAATACCGGTACGAAGAGTCCTAAGAAGATCAAGCGGGCCCCACGCGTCAAGTGGGCGACTGTGCCCCGGCATGCTGGCGAGCCCCTCGAGCGCCGGCGAGGGCCCCACACGTCGAGCGAGCCCCAAGCGTGGGTGAGCCCTCAGGCACGGGCAAGGGCCCCACACGTTTGGCGGCGACCAGCCCCAGCGTTTGGCGAAAGCCGTCAGTCTTGGCCGGCGAGGGCCCCACACGTCGGCGGGCGTGGGCGAGCCCCCGGCGCGTAGGGCCTCCCAGCATCAGCGGGGCCCGCGTGGCGAGGCGTTTCGGAAGGAGCCTTACGGGCGAAGGCTTCCCTGCTGCGAAGGACGAGTGCATTCAATGCGACATTACGCGTGGATAGAGCGAGATGAAGAAATGATTACCGCCACGGTGACCCTGCAGCCTAACCAAGCATCGCGTGTGGCGCAGCTGAATTGACCGCGAGAGAGTTTGCCATCATCAAACTCGCCGCCAGCGTCGGAAAGAACAAGTGGGCCCCACCCTGATCTCATTGGAGCGTTCTCTGGTCGAAGCCACTTGCGGAAGCAGCGTGAAGCGGCGCCGTCTTGGTATGAGAGCAAAGACGTTTGCCTCTCTCTGTCGTGTCCCTCATGTCTTATCGATTGTCGAGAGTATTGAAATCTTGTATTGCCTACCCCACGCTCTCTCCTTGACTCGAGGCTTGTATAAAAGGCGGAGAGAGAGAGAGAGGGGTTCAAACATTCGATAACCACATCTCATACAACCACAACACGGAAAAGAGCTAAGGCTCGGCAGGAGTAGGACTATTACCCGCGAGGGGGTCCGAACCTGGGTAAACCCCGTGTGTTGCTCTTTGCTGCGTCCCACGCTCAAATCGAACTGAGCTCGGCTGATAGGCTAGCAAGATAGAAATCTGACTAGGGGTGTGATCCGCAGTGATTGAGCGGAGAACACGCCGTCAGATAGTTCTTTGGTAATCCGTACAGAGAGGAGGTCGGTGCTGAACGGTTGTCGCGAAGAAGTCCGCAATCTTTGGATCAATTCGTTCCTTTGGCGGTGGATTTGTTTTAGCTTTATACCCCTGTATCCATGCGTCCACAGCTTTCTGCGACTCGCTCTTTAGCTCCTCGGGCGTCATATCATAAGGTGTTTTTTCTGGTCCTTCATTCTCTGTCTGAATGGGAAACCGGCCGTCCTGCTGCTTGGTGGCGTTCTAACTGCAGGAATGCTCCTTTTGCTAGCAAGCTTCTTCTTGGGGAGATCTGGCTCCGTTATTTCCCTCGGAGCTGCTACTTCCTTTTTGCTTTGAGAAATTTGGCGGTGGTGTTGAGCTTCTGCGCATAGCGCTAGCGGGTGGTGGAGTGCTTTGTCTCACCGGCGAGGCGTTGCGTGGTGGCGTGGCCTGTCTTGGTGGAAGAGGTGAGCTCTGTCTCGGTGGAGTGTTCTGCCTTGGTATAGAAGTCACCTCCGCACCATCAGGAAACACGATGTACTTCTTCCGCCAGAGGATGATGTTATGGACGGCCTCTCCAAGCTTGGTCACATCGTCTCCTCCAGCAATATCGAGCTCCATATCCTCAAATCCGGCCAGCACCTCGTCCACCGTGACCTTGGAGTAACCCGCGGGTATAGGGTTACAGTGGAATGTCTGGCCCGACTTCAAAGGGAAGGGCAAAGCGTAAGCCACCTTGAGGGTGAGTTTGTGCAGTTGGACGCGTAGCTCACATTGGCGGGGCACGGTGATGTCGTCCACGGGATAACGGGCCTGCAATTCATCGGTCGGCATGTTGTTTGACGCGTAGCTGCTTCGCCGACCGGAACTCGGGGGACTAACCACATTGTCCGGAGGCATGACGATAACCCCACCTAGTCTTTGAAGACTGGCGATTGCAGCATGCACTTCCCGCTTTAGCATTTCAGCCATGTTTTTCTTATGCTCCTTGAGCTCCTATTCGATTTTGCTGACTCTGTTGTGTTCTTTTACTTTCCTTCTTTCCCTGCTCCGGTATGTGGCTTGATCATTTGAGAAGCCAGCCATCCACGGCACCTGCTTGCCAAGTCCTCGTGTCCTTCCTGGATGCTCTGCGTTCCCAAGTGCGTACGTAAGCTCGTTATTCTCCCTGTCTACCACCAAGGATCCTGCACGTTGCTTCTCGATGGCTTCCACAATCCTTTCTTTCACGGGTTGCACTTGTGGTGCCATCTCCGGCTGCCATCATTCTTGACCTCCTCCGTGGCCCAAGGTCGATTCGTGGGCGGAGTTCCCGATCTTGCTTTGGTACTATACCCTTTTTCTAAGCTCTTATTCCTGCTTCTCCTATTTTGGCATAGCCTTGATGTAACCACCGGACCCGAGATGGTGGTGGTATTTTTTCCTTTTGTGCATTGTCCTTGTTACGCTCACTCGCGGCCTTGCCTTGTTAAGCGGCTTATACTCCTCGAATGCTTGCCGGTGATCCGCTAACCGGATACTTATTGAAGTCTGGGGTTGTTTGGTCTCCACGTACTTTTTACTGAGCTCGCTCTTCCACGACTGAAAGCACAACGCCATCTTGCTCAGAGTAAATTTCTTGCACTTGTTTTCGTGAGCCGTCGGAATCGTGAAGTTTTTCTTTATATCCTTCCAAAGCAGCTCTTTCGTAGCCGTAGGAACCTTGTGCTATGTCTTGATGCTAATAGGGACGTGATCCCTCATAATGACTCCACAGGCGTTGTTGAAGGGGGCAAGTGCCGACATTGGGGCTTCTAGCTTCCCAGTGGCTGAAACTTGAGTAATCACGTACTTTGTCGATGGCTTTTTGTTAGGCCCTCGTATTTGCTTGGATTGGCTGTTGGACGTTGCCGGCTTGAAAAAATAAGAGGAACACGTGTCAGAGGTTTATTGTTGTGAAGTAATATGATAAGAAACGATCATTTTAGTGGCGGGCTATATATACCTCACGGTAGTCGACATTAGTTTCATCGACTTGGCACGAATGGCGTGATCACCGACTTGACTGGCGGTTGGATCACCGGCTTGGCGAGGCGGCTCGATCAGCGGCTTGAGCGAGGCGGCGGATCCATCGGGTTGGCCTCTCGTGGCTTATCAAAGGTGCCCATCGCGATTTCGTTTAGTAGAAACTCATCTCCGCTTGAAATCAAGGTCACGTCCGGTCGCCATCTATCATTGTGCCTAACAGCGAAATAATAGAGCATTTAATGCATTCGTCCACATGAAAAAATACAATATTTGTTTTGAATACAATATTACGAACCATGATTTACGGTCCAACAACACATTCTAGATTAATTGATACAAAGCGATACAAAAAGCGATTCGATACAAAAGCGATACAAAATAATTCATACAAGCGATACAAAAAAGCGATTCGATACAAAAGCGATACAAAATAATTCATACAAAGCGATACAAAAAAATGATTCGATAAATGCGAGCCATAGGAACCAATTCCAGATTATCTTCAAATGGGGAATATACAATTTTGTCCCCCCCTAATTCTGAACATCTGGAAGCATCTGGGAGCCGGAAGTATCTGGGGCCAAGCGGTTCTTAATTGCACTCTCAAAAGGTAGCAAGTTGTTAGATGACAGCCACTAATCCAACCAAAACAGCTTAAAGCTCAGATTAGAAAGATTATAAATTGCTCTCAGATTGCAATTAAAGGGTTGCTAAACTTAATTAGCCATCCAACTCCAATTTGAGCAATTATTACATCACTGCTTATTAAAGCTAAAAATTATGCAATCATCATCAAGCAATTTGCTCAATTGAGGTGTATTAGCCCTTTGCTCAATTGAGCAAGGTCCCCAAATCCACCTCAATTGGCATTAAATCCAGTGACACCGGCATCACTAATCCCCAAATCCGCAACATCTCCACATAGAGCGGACATAGAGAAATTGGTGATGTTTGGTTTATAAACCGGCACAAGTTCAAGTTTAGTTTGTAAGCTTGACACAAGATCAATGTTACAAAGAACTATTGCTCTCGATTTGTACTCAATTAATCCTACCACATGTGCATGGTCAAGCGAAGGAAAATCACATGAAAGACAATGAGCGATACCAAACTTGGCAACACTTCAATGACCACATAACTCAAGTTCAATTTGTAAGCCAAACACAAGATCAATGTTATAAAGGACTATTGCTCTCGACTTGCAATTAAAGGGTTGCTAAAGTTAATTAGCCATCCAACTGTTAATTGCCTTTAAACCTCATATTGTATAATCTGAAATTAGGACTTAAAACTCTAGTTCAGCACTGCTCATTGAACAAATAAAGGATTCTAAGTTCAAACATTATAAGACCATGCACATAGGGTTAAGGAGTTAACAAGCCACATTTAGAAATCATCATACTTTTCACAGAGTAGTACCAAAACTTGGGCAATGAGCAGTACCAAACAAGTTGTAGCAATCATCATAGAGCAAGAGCAGTACCAAACTTGGCCAATGAGCAGTAGCAAATGGGAGCACCATAGATGGGAGTGAGGGGAAGGAGAGAGGAGCAATGGGAGCATGACAGAGGGGAGCAATAGGAGCATCTCCACCGCGCGCGCATTCCGTCGAACACTACAAATGCATCATAGAGCAATGGGGGCAGGGTAAGGAAGGGGGCTCAATACCTCGGCCCTTCGTCTTCAAAGTGGCGGGGAAGAGGTCCACGGCGAACGGGAGCGAGGGCTCACCGCGAAGGTGCTCGCCCGGCAGGGTGGCGGAGGTGGTCACTGCGCCAAGATGGTCGATGTCGCGAGTCTGCAGTGCTTGACGACGGCGAGGTGGAGTGTCGAGGCGGCCTTGTGCGGTGCTCGGCGACAGCGAGGTACGGCCGTCTTGGTACTAGACGGCGAGCGAGGGTGGATGTGGGCGCGGCGAATTCTGACAGAGCAGTTGAGGAGCGAGGGCAAAGGACTTAGACAAAATTTCGACGCGAACCCTCTACCTTATATAGGAAAGACCTCTACAAGCGGTTTGTATTACGAACCGCTTAGGAAACTCTCTACAAGCGGTTCGTAGTTTTAACGCTGTAGAGAATACTTTTAAGCGGTTTGTAGAACGAACGCTTGTAGAAGCCGAAGCGTGTGACATTAAATTTGAATTTAGCGCCATGAAACAGGCCTCTTCAAGCGGTTGGTGATACAAACCGCTTGTAGAAGTTACTTCTGGCGGTTGGTAGGACGAACCGCTTGTAAAATGGGGCCATCACCGTGGTGAGGCTTGGGCGTACCACTCTAGCGATAACGTTTAAGAAGGTATTGCGCCCTTGTTACATTGAATTGAAACTTCCTCTCACTTGGCTAGCGTGGCGTTTAAGTGCGGGCTCCCGTCTTTGGTCGTGAGTTCGAGCCCGCTTGCCTTGCATTTTATTTTTTACAAATATTCTTGAGCCCATTATTTTGTTCCAAAAGTACTAAAAATATTTTTGTTATTACTTTCATTTCTAAATATGTGCTTAACCCATTATTCTTTACAAAAATACTAAAAAATATTTTTGGTATTACTTTCATTTCTAAATATGTACTTAGCCCATTATTTTTTCCAAAAACTAAAAATCTTTACCTCTGTTGCAAAAATCTAGTACTTCTACAGGTTCTACTACTAGTATGGCCAACCATTGGATCGCATGTGCGAGAACCAATGAGCTTTACCTCGCTCTGGGTTAGGAGGCTCCATTCTTAGCTTAGTCTAGAGATCGAGAATGGTGGGCGGCCGCAAATATATGGAGTGGATGGAAGGCATCGCCGATCGGGCACAATGAAACGGCTACTATTAAAAATCATGCAGCGGATTAATGCAAAGAGTGGCTAAATGGATGGGAGTTACAGAAAAGGAGTAATGATTTGATTAGCTTCGGTAATAATTAGTTTTGGTAATTATGAGCTTGGGGTTTGAGCATTGGAGAGTATGAATAGTGGGAATAGTGGCCATCAAAACATTTCGGCTAGATTCTACACAATCTTTGGGAAAATGTGGGGACAAAATGTAGGGACAATATTTGGCATTACATGATAACATAGTTCATACAACCACATAATATATTTAGTATGACCACATAATAAAGGTCATCCTAATCATTTACATTTTTTGTCTTTACAATTCTTCCTTCATCGTGATCATGGCGTATGTGCGGAGCATCCATACTGTGTCATCCGGGATGCTTATGTAGACATCTCTGCAAATGGAGGGATCTCATCGAACCGATCGTACTCTTCCTCGTCGATGCGTCCTCTACTCCGACAATCCTTCGTTTGCCTTGGAGAACCACATGTCGCTTTCATTTGTTTCTTCTTCTTGTCTTTGATATGATTCTTCTTTGATGCCTTGACATGTCCAATCGTAGAAGACTGTCTCACCTCGTTCGCGAGAACAAATGGTTCTCTCAAGTAGCCGACTTCTTGGAGGTCGATGGTAGTCATGCCGTATTTGTCGACATTCACGCCGTCTGCGTTTAGTTTTACCCATTGGCACTTAAACAATGGGACCTTCAAAGGCCCATAGTCGAGCTCCCATATCTCTTCTATGAATCCATAATATGTGTCCACCTTTGCCTCTATTGTCGGCGGCTTCTATCACGGACACATTGTTACGGTTTGTGCTATTGTTATCTTGTGATCTCGTGTAGAATGTGTAACCATTTATCTCGTACCCTGCCATCTCACAATTTCAACGGATGGTCCCCGAGCAGCGTTGCAAGCTGATTCATTGTTGGGCTTGCTCTTAAGGATATGGTTTTGTAACCATGCGCCGAAAGAATCCATGTGTCTCAGTGTTATCCACGTATCAGTCTTCTCTAGGAGCTGGCGACGTAGAGCATTCTTGTGTTGGAGGACATACAGGCGCCCCCGCCGATTGCTTCAACACAGTGAAATGTGCTTGCTTAAATGTCTGAAGATCGTTGTATGCAACTACTTTTCTTCCAAGTGTCCATTTACCTCGTAGCCTGCCCTTATGGCGTGATATAGGGACACCGATGGGGTCTAGATCATCAATGTAGTCCACACAGAACTCGACCACCTCCTCGTCACATAACCCTCGGCAATGCATGCTACGGCGAGAACGATTACGATACATACTTCTTTAATGCGCTCAAGTACCTCTCGAAAGGGAACATCTTTGTGGAGATAAGCGGGCCCAAAAATACCTATCTCTTTGCTTAGATAAACAGTGAGATGAACCATGATATCAAAAAAGCGGGAGGAAAGATCATCTCGAGGCTAACCACACTTTGTACCACATCGACTGCGGCTCATCCAGTTTTTGGATCGATGACCTTCGGGAAGCAGCGTTGAAAAAGCGAACACGACTTTGTGATTGTCCCCTTACCCGCTCGAAAGCGATACACCTCTCAAAACCACAAGAACAAGCGTGTCATCGGCATAAAACAGTCATGGAATTTTAGATGTACAATTTTGTTCTCTTTCATATTTACGAATCTCTTTACGTTCGACGAGTATCCGGAAGGGACCTTCACACTGCTAAGACACTCTATCACGCTTTTTTTCTCTTCTTTGCTTAGAGTTTAACTCGCTGGCCATAGGTACAGTTGTTCCGTACCTCTTTTTTCAGGGTGTAGGTCCTTCCTGATACCCAGGACTTCAAGGTCATTCCGAGCATTCACTGAATCTTTCGATTTCCCGTACAGATCTATATAGCCTAGGAAGCTCACACAGACGTTCTTGGTGATGTGCATGAAGTCCAGTGAGTGGCAAATATCCAAATCTTCCCAGTAAGGCAAGTCTCAAAATATTGACTTCTTCTTCCATATGGGTGCATGGCCATCCTCATCATTCGGCACAGATTTGCTTCCCGGACCCTTTCCAAATACTACCTTCAGATCCTTCACCATAGCAAACACCTGCTTGCCACTTCGATGCATCGGCTGGGAACAATGTTCTTCCTCCCCGTTAAATCCCCTGCGTTTCTTCCGCAACGCGTGGCTCCGAACAAGAAACCTGCGATGCCCCATGTACATCGTCTTCCGAGAGTCTTTCATGTACGTGCCATCGGTTTGATCCAAACACTGCACACACGTTTTGAAGCCTTTGCCAGTTAGGCCAGACAGGTTACCAAGCGCTGGCCAGTCGTTGATTGGTACAAATAACATTGCACGCAGGTTGAAATACTCCCTTTTGTATTCGTCCCAGACCTTTACACCGTTCCATAACGTTTGAAGATCTTCTACCAAAAGTTTCAGGTACACATCGATATCATTTCCGGGTTGCTTGGGGCCTTGGATCAACAACGGCATCATTATGTACTTTCTTCTTCATGCACAACCATGGAGGAATATTATACACACATAGTGTGACTGACCAGGTGCTATGGCTGCTGCTCATGTCTCCGAATGGATTCATCCCATCAGTACTCAAACCGAACCTTATGTTTCTGACCTCGTCTGCGAAGTCTTTGTACTTCCGATCGACCATCCTCCACTGCGAGCCATCTGCCATATGCCTAAGCATTCCGTCGACCTTACGCTCTTCTTTGTGCCAACGCATCATCTTCGCATGCGCTTTGTTTGCAAACATACGCTCCAGCCTTGGAATCAGAGGAAAATAGCACAACGCTTTTGCCGGTGCTCTCTTCTTCACACGCACCCCATCTATTTCACCTGGATCATCACGCTTCGTCTTATACCGAGGTTCCTTGCACACTGGACAGGCATCCAAGTCGGCATATTCACCGTGATATAGGACACAGTCGTTGCGATATGCATGTATCTTCCGTACTTTCAATCCTAAGAGACACAGGACCAGTTTGGCTTGATACGTGGATTCTGGCAGGGTGTTATCTTCCGGGAGCAACTTCTTTATGAGCGACAGCAACTCATCGAAACTCTTATCTGACACACCATTCACAGCCTTCCATTGCATGAGCTCCAGTGTTGTGCGCAGCTTGTTGTGCCCCTGGCCACAATTTGGATACAAAAGAGTTCTCTGGTCCTCCAACAATCCCTGATACTTCCTATATTGTTTGTCCTCTGTGATATCTCTCTCTGCGTCACGCAGCATCTGGTCGAGGTCATCATCCACACCAAACTGATCGTCTTGTGTATCTTCTACGTCCTCGTATGTCGTCGCGTCCGGCATACCATCATATGTCACTTCCTCTTCATCGGCTTCTTCTTCGTCTTCTATGCTGGTATGCTCTACTTCGTCGTGGTGAGTCCAACATGTATAGTTCGGCATGAAACCTCTCATCAACAAGTGGCCTTGTATCCGTCCTCGCATTGAGTGCTCTTTCTCGTTCCTGCAATCTACGCACGGACACCGTATGAAGCTTCCTGGAGGCAAGTCTCGAAATACGACATCGAGAAAAGCATTCACGCCATCGATGAACTCTCTTGTCCGACGATCCGCATACATCCATTGCGGTTCATACGCACCAATTAAATTAATAAGAACACTTATTATATTTTTCAAATTGAAATATTTAACTCGAAATAACTAATTATTATATTTTTAATTACCCTACCAACTAATTTCAACATCTTATACATCATCAAAAGAAGGATCTGAGAACTAATATGAGACTTAAAACCCCAATAGAGAATTTGGTCTATGAAAATGGGAACTACATCAATCGCTTAGATTTTAAATCGGAAGCGTACTTTCAAGATTTGAGGTAAGTCCTCAACGGTTTCTTTGCAATATTTTAGGCTTGTGTAATAATTCTCTCTTGACACTCTGCGGATCGGAGCTTCCAGCGGCCCATGACAAGCGGTTCGCTCTAACCGCTTGCGACCGATCTATAGCAAATGAAATAATCACCCT
Source organism: Raddia guianensis (assembly GCA_036346415.1). Lineage (NCBI taxonomy): Eukaryota > Viridiplantae > Streptophyta > Magnoliopsida > Poales > Poaceae > Raddia > Raddia guianensis. The sequence continues at coordinate 25,217,798 of CM070537.1, read as the reverse complement.
ACCTACTATTTTAAACTAATTTGAAACTAAAACCACCCAATAGATCACCACATTGCCTCAAAAGATCTAGAAGGAGAGCTAGCTAAAGCACCAAGCTAGATCTAGCTCTCTAAAACAAATAATCACCCTACCAACTAATTTCAACATCTTATATATCATCAAAAGAAGGATACAGAACTAATATGAGACTTAAAACTACTAATAGATCTACATCTTGCCTCAAATTATCTAGAGAGAGAGCTAGCAAAACAAACACCCTTCAATTCAAACAAGATTTTTTAATATTTCTCCACATCCAATGCAAAAAGATAAGCAACATCCACATGAAAATGATGTTGAGACCATGTTTACTTACCTTGGAAACCTTAATTTGAAGCTATTAGCCTCAATTAAATTTTTTTGCAGCACCTCCCCTGCATGAACAGCTCGGCCCGTCAGTGCTACTGCTCGAGCTCTGCTCGGAGAGAAAGAAGGGGTTAAATGCACTGGGCGGGAAGGGAAAAGACATATACAAGCGGTTCATGATACAAACCGCTTGCAGAGATAGCACACTGTAAGCGGTTCTTATCACGAACCGCTTACAGAGTACTTCAAACGGTTGGTGATACGAACCGCTTACAGTGTGCTATCTCTGCAAGCGGTTTATATCATCAACCGCTTGCATATGCCCTTTGCCGCCACCCTCCCACCCGTTGGCCACGAACCGCTTGTGGCGATCGGGTCACAAGCGGGTTAAAGTGAACCGCTTGTGATGAGCCGCTTGGGAAGTCCCGATCCGTGGTAGTGTTAGTTGTTTATGGATCTGTTGTTTTCCTGATTATTCAAGGTGAGTCAAATCGAGTAGGAGGCTATGACAGTAAAAGCAGTATGTTATTACTCAGATTGGTGCGTAGGCACTTGTAACTGTACACTCAAGCCTAGCTTTTAAACGAGGCCTGCCTATAGATTATATGGACACCATAACTATCGGTGGTTAATAATCAACTGAGATCAGAAGTAGATAGCGTGTGATCAGAACCACTTAATCGGTGTGGCTGGGCAGATGCAATGCACCATTTCTACAAGCGCCACATTACTAAAAAAACAGAAAGAACCAGTGGCTCCAATGCATCGTATCTCCCCATTGTTTCATCATTAACAGCTTGCTCCCCTAGAGCTACAGATCATTGTTGATGCACCTTGGAAAGAGGGGGAGGTGGCAGTCATAGCTGCAATCACTAAGAATCAGGCCGAGGAAATCATTTCCTGCGGAATCCCAGCTGCACGCAAATCTCTCAGATCATGAGGAAGCGGAATCCATGGCGTTGTTGCTTGTAAGATGGCCAGAAGCTTTGGTAATCAGTGCAAAAAGGTGAGTTCTGATTGCAAGGTACTGGTGGACAAGATTGGTAATGGAGAGGAGGACAGAAGCTCTTGGAGTGATTTGATTGCTCACTTATAGAAGGAATGCAGAGAGGGGTTGTTATTTTTCAGATTTCTGCCAAGAGCACTAACCTGGCAAGCTCATGCTTTAGCTAAGTGGAGCAAACAAAATGTAATCTATAAATCATGGTCTGTTGATTTCCCGGCTTGTATCTCTCTCTGTAACCTTAGTGTGATCTCCATGAGTCGCTGCTGGGTTTAGTTAATGAATGAAAGCGTCAATTACTAAAAAAAACAGCTTGCTCCCCTTTCTCTCTCTAGCATTTGATAGAAACAAGATCGATAGAAACAAGATCCATGTCACGTTTTCATCCTTGGTGGCATACCTATCAATTTTCATTAAATCTTATAGAAAGAGGTCAAATTTATTCTTTTTTTTAGGGATTTCAAGAAAAAAAAAGGCTCTTGTCATTTTTATTCTATTCTTGAACAGAATGAAAAGACAAGGCGGTTATTCTTTGTCTCTGAATATCCAAATTTTACACCTAATATTCCATAGATAGTTCGAATTGGATAACAACAATAATCTATTTTAAGCCTTAATTGTTTGGAGGAAGTCTACCCTTTTTATGCATTAAGCGTGCAATTTCTTTCCCCGCAAGGCGACCTGCAATTTTTACTTTTACTCCCCTTATATCTGCTTTTTTAGTTAATTCAATCGCTTTTTTCATTGCCTTTCGGAATGAAACTCAAGAAACGGCTGGAGAAACGCCGTGGCATACAGAAGTCTCTCTCTTTGCTAGTATATGTATACATAGCAATAAAATCAACAAAAAAAACTTCTTTTTTCCCTCCACCCCTCATAGAGATGAACGCTGCAAGAATCAGAGATGAACGCTACAAAAATCGAGATGAACGATGCAAGTACGTCTTGGAAGAGCAGGATGGGGCAGTACTACTACAACAATAATCCACGAGACGGATGGAGCCAGGGAGGAGAGGGTGGGGAGGCAGGCGCGCAGGCATACATCGTGGAAGAGCGGGTTGGGCTGTGCTCCTGCTCCTGCCGCCGCCGCCGCTGCTGCCGCCGCCACCATCCCGCGCGCCTCGCCGTCCTTCCTTGTCCTCTCCGGTGCAGCCCCTAGGCGGCGGAGGAGCCCGAACCCTCGCTCCGCTGCTCGCGCTCGCTCCGATGGTGTTCTCGCCTCGGCAGGGCTGAACCTAATGTTTTAAGGGCCCTAGGGCGAGACTAAAATATGTCATTTTAAATTTAATTTTATATTTTAATTTCTAATTTCTTAATACATTAAATATTAAATATTTTTGTGTTTAAGAACTATTCTCTGAGCTAGCGAATCATAAATTAATAATGAACTAAACATCTGTAAATGACATGGCTTGATTATGAGACTCATTATTACAAATGACTACTATATTATAGATTTAATAATATAACAAAATATTTATAGATCTTTTGTATCTAGCCTACTTCTTTTCTCAAGCACACTGACCATGTAGTTAACCTATCTATACATGGTCATTCACAGACTTATAAAAGATACTCTAAAGCACATCAATTTATAAATGTGTTAACAATATTGGATTATTGCCACATTGTAAAATCTAGTTCATCCGTATACAAATATCTCCTAAAATATCTATATTCTATGTAGTTCTTAAAATTATTATAAAAGAATATATCTAATAGTCATTATTCATTGTGTGGATTACTAAAATATCTATGTATAGACATACTTTTTATACAAAAAATGCAACCGAATCATGGATGATCAGCTTGTGTCGGTGATAGGACAATCGAGGTATGGAGGGGCGAGACGTGGATGTGTTCGGTCTCTGTCATGCTCCATCTAGATGTTGCTATGGCTAATAACTTGCACACGTACCACTTAGGTGACTCACCATGGCATCGAAAGCACATGGGCCTAGGATCCTAGGAAACGAGAGATTGTATCAAGATGAAACCTAATAATATTATACCTTGGCTGAAGCGCAACACTGTCCTGCCCTAATGTTGTAGTCACCATGGTTATCAAGTCGTAAAGTCGAGTCGAGTCTCATGAGGGGAGACTTGGAGACTAGTCGTGGCTAGTCCACGACTAGTCGACAACAACAACATTTATTTTGTTTAGAAAAGTAGTTGTGTTGTTGGCATGACCACTTGTACTTTTGTAAAAAAATAACAATTACAGTGGAGTCCAAAAGCATAGCAAGAATGAGAATGCAATACCAAGTGACTAGTTTTCTTCTAATGTTAGATGATGGAACTCACGGTAGAATGCCTAGTAGAGTCGAGGTCCCTAGTCGTTCTAAAAAAGAGACTTATGAACTAATCGTGGATTAATCGCGACTAATCGCAGGACTTGATAACAATGGTAGTGACATCGTTACACAAAATCAAACTACTCATTGCTCAACTGCTCACAATCTAAAACCATACCTCGATGGTCACTACAATTCAGAAGCCCTCGTCATGTCAATTTATTGTTGATCCTACGAACCAATAACACCTCGTATTCTTTGGCGAAGCCAAAGCCTTAGGTGGTCAGGCCGCTTTATACAACCATTATATGTATCTTCTTTCTGCTAAGTAATGTATGCCTTTATAGAAAATGAAATGATAGTGGACTCACTAGCTCATAACGACTAAGTACTATGTTGTTATAACTAATTGGCTAGCGACTAGGCCAATTTAATGGACTATTTTGTATTGATTTATGAGCTCCCTAGTACTCCCTCCTGTCATAAATATTTGGCGTTGGAGATGTATGGTGGCCAATGTTTAAAACTTGAGTTATGAATACCTTTTAAAATTTTAGATTAGCTACATACAAATAATATGTAGATTCATTTCGAAAAGTACTTCAACAATATTATAATTTTTATGGATTTCATAGATAAACTATAATGATAACTAGTGACTTTGCTTTGTAAACTAAAAAGTTTAAACCACAAATATTTGTTACTAATAGAAGTATTTACTAATATCTACTAATTATATGGGTCGGGGCCTATAAAATTAGAGGTCCTTGGCGGTGGCACCAAGTGCCCCCCGTCTGGACCGGCCCGGCCTCGACGTGGAAGTGTGGACTGTGGAGTGCGCAGTAGCACTGCGGCGTGGTGCGAGGGAAGGAGACTGGTAAGTGGAGCCACCTGTCGGACGGATGGCAACCGCAACCGCAACACAGGGTTCTCCATCCGGTCGAGGTCGGACCAGATTCATTGCCTTAGGTTTAGCTGATGGATAATGGATTGGGTCTAGCGGTCATTTTTTTGGATAGCTAAAGACACATGAAGAGTCTCGAATACGATACATATGTCTAGGACGATACCGGTTAGATAATTAATATCCAAGTATTTTCCCTGTATAATACACGTATCAACCTTTTAACCGAGCCCATATAGCCACCTACATTCACTTGTTTATTATGCAATTTTCAGCTCATTGGGCACCAAGTCCATTTAGCCACCTCCATTTAGCCACCTCCATTCAGTTGTTTATTATGCAATTTTTAGCTTACTCTTTATTTTTGATACCAGCACGATGTAACGTGAAATACTCCCTCCAATTTTCAAATAATAAACGTTTTGGACAATGACACGGTCTCTAAAATATAACTTTGACATAAAAAATATCATAATTTATTTATAAAATGTGCTAAAATTATAATATTATAAAAGTTCTTTTTGAGACGAATTTATCTATACAATTTTTATATACTCAATCCAAATAGCTTGAAAAATATTTACGGATAAAGTTTCAAAACTTTAACTTAGGACAAACCTAGAACGTCTATTATTTGTGGACTAAAGGGAGTACTGTAGATGCCATTTTAACATTAACATCCACATTTGCTTAATAAAACTTAAACGTGTCACATCCTACTTTTTTAAGAATACAAATTTAATTAGCCATAAATATACAATACAACCTATCAGTCAATCAATAAAGCCATATCATTCTGATCACTATCCGCTCAAAGCATTGCCAACATGGGTAGCATTTCTCTGTTGCAGATTGATCTCAATCTTTACAGCACTCTTCAGCACTCTTCGGCAGAGCGTATATGTCATCCTCTAATTTAGATACTTTCTCCCTTCCCCGAGCCTTTGTATTTTTTGTGAGTAAAGGACAGGAGAACTGCCGTCTATTGCTCTAAAGAAAAAGTTTGGGGGGGGGGGGGGGCACCTCAGGGGTAACGACAAGCTAATTAATTACAAAACGGGCTCCTGTAGCCATCCAAAGGTGCGTGTCGTCTAATAGACAAACAAAAAAGGTTGTAACTAGACGCTCTAACATCCAAAAGATTTGATTGTTACGCTCTAGTCACAATTGCCAAAGGGTGCCCAAGACTACCGAGTCGAGGCCTAGAACGGTAGATGCACTTTGTATAATGTCTAGCCATTGGTTGATGCTTTGGATGTTGGACTAAGTAGCTGGGTTGAGCATCGGGATGCCGAGCCGCGTAGCCAAACTCGTCCAGATGGTCACGTTGTAGTCACATTCCAGGAACATTTGTTCCAGAGTTTCGAGGTTTCAATGTCATAGAGCATAGAAGTAGTTGTTGGGGATGTATCGGAAGAGCAGGGCGTCTGTTGTCAAGACGTGTTTGTCCGCTACTAACCTCGGCAAAAAAACTTGCACTTGGATGGGGGCAGTGTTTCCAAAGGCGACGGTTGTCGGATGATATGCTTCCAAGGAATTGCAGCCAGCTTGCAGATAATCTTTATATTTGGAGACTATAAGGGATAATAGACAAAATATGGAGATTCTACTTGCCATGATCTCATATTTGTATTCATCAGAGTAGTATTCATATTTATATATCCAATATTATTCATGTTCATGTTTGAATCTATATCCAACAAATATATGAATACAAGTATAATATAAATGGTTTTTGATAATGTATCTGATCCATCCCATCCTATAGGCATGACGAGTACATCACCCATGTGGATAATGTCGACGATTGGGATATTGACCCAAGTCAACTAAGGTTCTTGAAAAAGGGAGATAGAAGACTTGCCGAGCAATGCAGAACAGCGATCAACCACGAACAGGGAGACACAGGGTTTTTATCCTAGTTCAGGCCTCTCAGGAGAGATAATAGCCCTACCTCCAGCCCTTCTTATATATCTGAGATGATTACAAGAGGATGCTCGACGAGACGAACAAGTCTCGATGAGATTATGGTGTACAGGAGAGCAATACGAGATGATGCGCTAAGTCTCGATCTTCTGGCCCCTCTACACGCCGTAGGGGACCTTATTTATATAGTGTAGAACAACCGACCTACCGAGGGAATATCGGGCCGGGCTGACCACGAATCCGTAACGAACTCGATACATGCCAAATATATCCCGAGGCAAACAAGGTATACTCCAATTCTTGGGGATCACGACGCCTGTTCCAATCCGGGAAACCAATGTCCGGATCTTCACGTAGCCGTGCAGAACTCTTGTTCGAGTCGGACTCAAACATGAAGTGTTGGGCGCCACGGATCATACCGATCAGGGGGCTGTTCGGTACGACGCACATGGGCCTGATAGAACCTTCCAGGGAGCAGGCCCTAGGAGGTTGTTCGATTGGGCCGTCAGGGAGTGGGCCATGGCAACGGGCCGTGATTTTATCCCCGACAGCTAGCCCCCGAGACTCAAGTGGAAGGACTCACTAGAGTGGGTTCTTCCTCTTGAGACTCAATGTCAAGAAGAGGGAAATTACGCTGCTACAAGGAAGTGCAACAAATGACCGAACAGGTTATGGTTCTACCGAACAGAACTTGTCTGGGACCGAACAAACCCGACCAGTGCCGAGCAACTCTGTTGCGTCGAACAGGGAAACACATCTGTCCGAGCAGAGCACTCGAGTCTTAGGTGAGATGAATCATCTCCTCGAAGCTGAATGTCATTAAGGAGGGATTGACATATTGGTAGTGAAAAGCGTACCACCGTATCCGGTAAGATCAGATCTTCCGGGAGAATGAACATAACAAGTCACGAGATGGGTTCGTGTTGCTGCATCCAGGTATGAAGATACCCAGGATAGCATAAACGAAAATAGGTGAACTAGCTCTCGGGCTAGAGCTTGCCCGAGGAAATAGAGATTGCGCTCTCGAGCGAATGTCGTGCTCAGGAGCGAAGGTGATATGTCCCAGACGTAGATCGTGTGTTAGAAGCAGACAATGCATACGAGGGGTAAGGTGACCCAGTCCCCGAGCGTAGAGCTCGTCAAAGGAACCAGGTAAAGAGATTCAGTCCCCGAGCACGGAGCTCGTCGCGGGACCAGACGCGCGACCCGGGCGAAGAGATGCCCGGTGCGAGGTGATCCAGCCCTCGAGCACGGAGCTCGTCGCGGGGACTAGACGCGCGACCCGGGCGAAGAGCTGCCCTGTGCGAGGTGATCCAGCCCCTAAGCACGGAGCTCGTCGCGGGGACCAGACGCGCGACCCGGGCGAAGAGCTGCCCGGTGCGAGGTGAATCACAACCCGATGCAGTCAGAGCTGCAAGAGAACGTGTGAAATCAATTCTTCACCCATGACGTATTCCTTGCGATAGTGTAAGCGTTGTCTTAGTAAGTGCAGAACCGATGCTTGGAGTGCCCGTTGCGATGAGAATCGTTTTACGATGGGCTTGCCCGTTTCGATGAGAATCGGCTTACGGTGGGCAGGACTCCGTTGGTGGCGCACTATCTTGACTTAGCCGAACTGTGAAGGTCAGTGCCGGGCAAAGGCAAGACATCATACGCGGGTGAAGTAAGTCAGTTCCTGGGCATGCGCGGAGCAAACCCGAGAAGAGAGGGATGCAGACATCGGTTTTGGTGGGGAAGCCTGGAACCTCACCGCGACCATCATCGGAGTCTGACGTTCCCCGTTCCTATACTTCCTGCAGAAGACAAACAAGAAACGAGCCAGTAAGGGAAAAAAGAGAGTAAGAACAGGCTCTAAGAAGAGCAAAGCGAGTTTTAGAAAAAACACGATAAGGACGACCTACCCGCACAAGACATAATTTTTTCCGGGCACGCCCCCCGATAGCGCTAGTGTCACCTCGGCGAATGTGGAACCGACGCTAGAAGTGCCCATTGCGATGAGAATCGGCTTACGGTGGGCAGGACTCCGTTGGTGGTGCATTGCTCCAGATTACCGTGCAAGAAAGGACGTAGCATGGATCAAAAAGACGTGTGCGGGCAAGTGCAGCCCCGCTGTGGCTAAGACCGCTAACCAGGGAAGGCGATCGGGACCTTAGCCGCAGGCAAAACGTGCGAGGCGAAATCTTATCCGGGTATAGTCCCGTGCAGCGTTGGTGTCGCCTCGGCGGGTGCGGAACCAGCGCCAGGAGTGCCCGTTGCGATGAGAATCGGCTTACGGTGGGAATGCCCGTTGCGATGAGAATCGGCTTACGGTAGGCATGCCCGTTGAGATGAGAATCAGCTTACGGTGGGCAAAACTCCATCGGTGTTGCACCGTTTGATTAACCGAGCTATGCATGTGTCGTCGCCGGATAAAAGACATGCTCGCATGCGAGGCGCCACGGAGCGAAAGACCAACGAGGTTTAGGAAAACCAACGCTAAAGAAAGGCTGGAAAACGAAAGCGTCATGGGGTTGCGAAATTCAGCTCAAGTCCCAATCGACCGAGGAGAGGCGATCCTCAGGGTTCTTGAGAAGAAGCCGAGGAGCTTTGCACGCTGTCCGCGAGGACTAGTATCGCGGAAGGAAGGGTCGAGGAGCTGGCCGAGCAGCTCAAGACCGCCGAGCAGCGCCTGAATCAGAGCAAGAGTCTGACCGAATAGATTTTCCCTGCAAAAAAGAGCAGCAAAAGACAAGGACGAACAGGAAACCAAGAGCAAGGCGAACAGCGCTAGAAAGTTTTAATGAAAATTGGTAGAACGCTTAGCCTAACTCCCAGCCCCCGTTGTGCATCTGAACGAAAACCTGAGTTTGCGAACTCTAACAGGTGCACAAGAGAAAGAGCGCCACCCTAGCCCCTGGTACGGACGATGCTTGAAGACCTAAGTTTGTGAAATCAAGCACGTGCGTAGAGAGTTTGAGCGACACCCGCATCGTGAACAACTTGTTCCATGTACTGCTCGTCAACGTAAGTTAGGCGATTCCAAAGGTAACCGAACAAGAAAAGTGCCTCTGCCGCGGAGGACTTACGAGAGCAGACTTAGCCACAAGGCTGAAAGCCGTGTTACGCAACTCTGAGTTTAGGAACTCGCTGAAGCTAGATACGGGCAGGGAAACCCTGAAGATCGCGGAGCCAAGAGTTTGCAAGACCGGGCAGCCATCAAGTGCTACCAGAGAGTAAGGTAGTCTGAGAAGATGAGCGGTGAGAAGGGCCGCAGGGGGCCGCGAACATTCACCGTTCAATGGGTTGAACTTCACAAGGCAGCCCGAGAGACTTGGACGAACTAAGGCGCGAAATTTGAGAAAAAGCGCAAAGCTAGAAACGAAAGACCTACACAAAGAACTTACGAAGCTGGGCGATGTTCCAAGTGCTGGTCAGCTCTCTCCCTTTCTCCATAGCGGCGAACGGCCCCAGGCGGCGAGAGAAAGCGACCGTGAGCAGGCCTCCCAACGGGAGTTAGCTTGTTGGCATTGGACAGTTTCTGGACACGGCGCAGAACGAGATCGCCCGCCTTCAAAGCCCTTGGTCGAACGGATTTGGCAGCATGCCGACGAAGAGCTTGCTGGTAGCGTGCCATTCTGACTTGTGCCCGGTCGTCTGTGTCTTCGAGGAGATCGAGTTCGAGTAAGCGCTCTTGCTCAGAGTCAACGAAGTTGACCGAGCTCGTGCGAGGCGAGCCTAGTACTATTTTGGTGGGCAGGATGGCTTCTGCACCGTAGACCAATTGGAAAGGAGTTTCCCGGTTGCGGTACCGGGGCGTGGTGCGAATCCCGGAGGGCGGAAGGAACTTCGTCAACCCAGGCCTTGTTGTGCTCGCGGTGTGCCGCGAACACGCGCCGTTTGATACCCTGGACCATCTGTCCGCTAGCTCGCTCGACTGCTCCATTGCTCTGTGGATGAGCCACAGAGGTGAAGCAGACCTTGGTTCCCAGCTGTTCGCAGTATTCCTGGAATAGCTCGCTTCTGAACTAGGACCGTTATCGGTGATCAAGGCAGGTTGACTGCGTTGCCCGGAAGAAGTGTTAACTTCACCTATGGACTTAAGGCCTTCAGCCAGCCGCTCTAGGTGAGAAGCAACAGCATTGCCTATGAGGGCAAGATTAGCCTGGTTAGTGGATCTGACCACCGTTGCCAGGGCTTGGAGTCGTTCCCGACTCTGATCAAGGGGTCCTGGGATCCCTGAAGTGTCCGCGTCTTGCCCAACCAGTCCGGTTTGCTGGGATTCAACCCAGCGGTGAACCTGCGGGGTTTTAAGCGCATGCCTTGAGGGGTCGTCAAGTTGTCGCTTGTGCTGGTCGCGGATCTGCGCCAAGGTCTAATTGATGGACTCGTCAAGAGTGCGGCGAACAACATCTTGCTCGCGAGCAGCTAGCACGGCCTCATCTTGGTGCCGAGCAGAATTGGACTGCCCGATCTCGTCTGCTGCAGCGGCCCGTGCAACATCCTCCGAAGTCCCTGCGCCGGCCATGTTGATGTTGCGATGGCCATGTGTTGGTACTCTAGACGGTGTCATCACTGTGTCGCCACAGGAGGAATCGACCGACATAGCCTTGGAGTCCGAGAGATCTAAACCAGCGTAAAGATCGTCGGTTCCGTATTCATCGTCGATGACGGGAACTTGATCCAAGACCATCTCCGGAGTATATCAGGAGAGCTCTGTCTCAGATCTAGAGAGCGATCGAGATCGAAAAGATCGATCTGATCTGGCAGGGGAAGAGACATCCTGTCCTTCTGATTCGTAGTCCTCAGGAAGAATTTTCTGGTCACTGAACGAGTTCGACATGCTCGAACAGGCTTGATCTGCTATCCCCACGGACAGCGCAAACTGTCGACAATTGGGATATTGACCCAAGTCAACTAAGGTTCTTGAAAAAGGGAGATAGAAGACTTGCCAAGCAATGCAGAACAGCGATCAACCATGAACAGGGAGACACAGGGTTTTTATCCTGGTTCAGGCCTCTCAGGAGAGATAATAGCCCTACGTCCAGCCCTTCTTATATATCAAAGATGATTACAAGAGGATGCTCGATGAGACGAACAAGTCTCGGCGAGATTATGGTGTACAGGAGAGCAATACGAGATGATGCGCTAAGTCTCGATCTTCTGGCCCCTCTACACGCCGTAGGGGAACTTGTTTATATAGTGTAGAACAACCGACCTACCGAGGGAATATCGGGCCGGGCTGACCACGAATCCGTAACGAACTCGATACATGCCAAATATATCCCGAGACAGATAAGGTATACTCCAATTCTTGGGGATCACGACGCCTGTTCCAATCCGGGAAACCAACGTCCGGGTCTTCACGTAGCCGTGCAAAACTCTTGTTCGAGTCGGACTCAAACATGAAGTCTTGGGCGCCACGGATCATACCAATCAGGGGCTGTTCAGTACGACGCACATGGGCCTGATAGAACCTTCCAGGGAGCAGGCCCTAGAAGGTTGTTCGATTGGGCCATCAGGGAGTGGGCCATGGCAACAGGTCGTGATTTTATCCCCGATAGATAAGACCACCAATCCTTCCTCTATTCCTTCTTCACCTCATATAGGGCTCCATCAGCGAGCCGTGCCACCCAAAAACCGTTTTACCCCTCAAAACCGAAGATCCGTCGGTCTCGAAAACCACAGCTAACCGAGGAAACAACTGAAAAACCTATCAAATTCAAATCCAAATTTGATTTGGTTCTGGCTCAGCTAGCCGGTCGGTTAATTTTCTCGGCTGGCCGAGCAGTTTCCTCGGCTTGCCACAGTTTTGTCATAACATAAAAAGAGAAATATAAAACATGCATTAAAAAATATTAAAAATATGGAAAATAGTAGAAGCCTTTATAAAGTAGAAGACAACCTAGGAAAATATAGAAGTTGGAAAAATTCTATAAATTAACGTATATGTGGTAGAATTATGACATTCAGATGGTTTAAAACTTTTTTAATTACCACATGTTATCCGTCATATATTATATTCCTAGTCCATCATACATTATTGTCGGTGTCTGGGAAACGCGCCAACTACGGGCCACGGGTCCACGGACTGGCAGACGAATTTGTGATTGGAATGAGGCCTAACAACAACCCTTCTCAGCAGCCCGGGGTGGCGGTCGAGCTCGCGGGGGCTCTGGCCGCGCGGTATTCCCGGACTGTGCCTGGTGCTATCTGGGATCCGGGTACAGATCCGTCGTGTGGTGAGATTAAGAGGGGGTGAGAGGTGAGGCGAAAGAAATAAAAACCATGCGAGACAAGTGTTTTTACCCTGGTTCGAGCCTCCACTACCGGGTAGTAGCTCTACCCAGCACTCGTTGATAATCTGGTGGAAACAGTACAGGGGCGCCAAGATCGGGCTAGAAGGCGCCGGCCCCGAGCTTACTGGGGAGTTTTGGACACTGAGGTGACTAGAATCTACTCTGCTACGACTGCTGCTACTGCTAAGGAAGCTACCCCTGAGTCAATTTGGGTAGTCTGGTTCGACCAGACCAGCTCGGGAAAATCAGGAATTAAATATTTTTTCAAACCACTATTAATTAGCAATTAACAACCATCATTAATTCTCCTCTTTTTTAGGATCTGATTGAATACTATTTATGCCACGTTCACACGCACGATTCAAATCATTTCATTCCAAATTTCCGGATCACAACCACACCGTCGTGCACTCGTGCTCTGTCGATGGCAACGACGAGGACGACGCCGGCAACCACGACGACGACGCGCGGCTGCGGCGTCCTCGGCGACAACACGCGACGACCGCGATCTCGGCAATGGCGCACGGCAGCGATCATGACAACGATGTGCGACTGCCACAACGTCCTCGTCGACGGCGCGCGGCGACCGTGACCTCGGTGACAGCGCGCGGCGGTGACGACAACAGCGAGCGGTGGCACGCAGCCACGACAACGACGAGCAGCGGCGACGACGACGTCGCGCGGCCACGACACCTGCCTCGACGACGACACCAGCGCCGTGCGGCCATAAAGACGGCGTGGTCCGGCCAGGCGCGGCGACGGCCTACGCACTATGGTGGATAGCAGCGGCGGCGGCGCGCTGTGGCGATTGGCGGCAGATCTAGGCCACCGTGGACGAGGTGAAGGCATGCCCTGTCTCCCGACGCCGTCCACCGCTAGTCGCCGCCCTCCCATCTCGTCGTCGTCCGCCACCGACCTCTCCTCCGCTGTTGCTGCCGGTTTACTTAGGGATTGCTTAGGAGATTACTTAGCAAATTCATCGGATTACTTAGAAAACCCGCTCTGAAAATGTAATAGTTCTGTATATTTACTTTGTATTACGACAACGTAATGCATAGTAATAAGTTTTTGACTGCTTTTTCACTTTTGTATGTTTGCATAATCGAAAGTAATAAGAAGTAATTGGTCTAAAATTCTGATTACTTTCTTATTTTGGCTCGAGAAATATCATTAATCAAAAGTAATCGGTTTGAAAAGAAGCAACTCAAAATTTCAAATAAACCGACATGCAACCCACGATTTTAGGGCAGCTAATGCTCCCACGATTCTAGGATCTTGCCTCCTAGCGAATTACTTTCCATGCTGAAACATGTTCACTTCGGTTGGTCCAATTACTTTCAAAATACGACCATTTACTTTCGGGTTTGGCTGGCTCGCATGGTTCGCTTGGAAGGCTCGGGTGTAGATTAGCTTAATCTACACCCAGAGGTTGATTAGGGCCTTCGTATACACACATAGGAAGCCTGTTCGAGGCTCCATGCAGCCTAGGCTCCATTGGTATCCACCCTATATCTTTCTTTGATCAGATTAATATACCCAACATGCAGATTAACAGATCATTTACATGCATACCGTTAAGACTATGATATTAATGCACTTTTCAGATCACTCACTAATCATATATTTAATGTACTTTTCAAAATTTCATGCATGCACCGACGGTGTGATTGTTTCTTTTTTCTATAGATGTATGTGATTTATCCATGCGTACACGCCGTATATATATACTCATGTATATACTCGGATATGCAAGTGTATAATTTCAGCCATAGACGCCTTGTAACTCACACGTATATTCGTGTATACAAGTATATACTCCATACATGATGAGTATGCGCATTTTTACGTGTATAGGAACTCTGTTATTCAACTCCAACTCTGTTCTCAGTGAAACAAATTAAGGTTTGCACATACCATACAGAGGACCAAGATATTGTGCATCGGATGAAACCCTGTTTCTATTGCTTAGCAAAATCTAGGCTACAGGTGACATGCTTCCCGGCATGAAAAATTATTCTTAATTACATTGAGATACTTGCTTACACAAGTCTGTGTTATTTACAAAAATACCTCTTGACTCTTGTACATCAGTAAATCGTATAGAACATGTATATCACTATAAATGGTATGGAACATGTATATCAGAAAATTGGGTGTATATTGAGAGTACAATGAAAAAAAATAAAATTGAGAGTATGTATGATTGATCTTAATATACCCATACGTTTTGATATTGTAAAAAATGCAAGTAAATCTATAAAAAATGAAATTGAGAGTTTGCTGTAAAAAATTCAAGTAAATCTATAAAAATGAAATTGAGAGTTTGCTGGTGTATTCCAAATATACACACACTCTGATATTCTTAAAAAATGCGAGTATGTCTAAAACAATAAAATTGAGATCTTGTACGGGCAATGTAAATATATCCATACACTCTGATTTCTAAAAATTATTCGAGTATGTCCTTAAATGTTTTGATTTCTAAAAAAATGAGTATGTCGAAAAAAGTAAAATTTGGGACGATATACGGTCAGGCAAAATACAAAGATTCACTTTGATAGTTACTGGTAAAAGGTATGTGCAAATTCATCACTGAATAGTGTTTTCACCGGTAGTGTTTAATATCTGCTGCTCTCGACGTATGATGAATAATTGTTAAAATACATAACAATTTCCATACACACCATGATATCATTTTGTTCTATCATTGAGTTAGTACTAATAAAGGTATTCTACATCCTTATCTCTACCAGGCAAAACAATTATATTGTTCAATCTTTATCTAGCCAACCAATTCGAATCAGTCCAACAAGCACATTGCTCTACTAATCAGTACCAATCTATACTCAAAATTATCCCTTAAACAAACCCTAGTGAGCAAGATGAGATGCAGTTGGATCAAACCTTTGATCGACAGTCCAAGAACACGATATCAAGCACAAAATTGGGCAAGCAGCCACCCAAATCGAATCAATTTATACCCCCTTCCATGAACTGAATCGAGCCTATAATGTGTAGAATCCTACAAATGATACACCTTGTTGATGCCAAGACAGACGAACAACACTTCAACGCTTACGCCCTCCATTGTGCGGATTAACCCAGCACAGGCGTTAATCGCGATGCGGCGGCCGTACCAAAGCACATACTTTAGCGACCGATGACGCCGAACTCGCAGTCGTCGCCGAAGAGGAAAACCTCGAAGGAGCGATCCAGCCGGAGCTTGCAAGACCGCACGCCCTCCGAGAGTATGCCCCGCGTCGACGTCCACGGGGAAAGGAAGAGGGCCGGGCGCTGCCGGGGACGTCACCGCGCCGTGGTGGAGGGGGCGTCGGCCGCCGGGGACATCGCCGCGCCATGGCGACGCGTCCTTGGAGCCTTATGTAATAATCCTCCATACATACATATATATATACATACATACACACACACATATATATATATATAGGAAGCATTTTTTCTACCCCTGGGAGTATCTACTCCCATCCTAAAAATTCCAATTAACGCTAATAAAAACCAACAACGAAATAAGAACCACGCGCGTTGGCAACGCAAATTCAAAATTGGACTATCCACCCTTTTTGGTAGGTAGATTGTTACAGTTAGTTGTTTCGGTAATTAATTAGTAGATACTCTGGATATGCGCACAAGGGAGTATAATTACTACACGTGTCCAGGAGTAGCTACTCCCGGTAGTATAGAGTATTTTTCCTATATATATATATATATATATATAGAGAGAGAGAGAGATTTTTTAGCGTGAACTTGAGTGTCTGAATCCTCAAGTGAACTTGACGGGTTTTGAAATTCGAGAACTTTAGTGATCGATCCAAACCGTTGATCTTGTTCGTTATGTCAAAACGTAGCCACCAACCAACTTTCGTATTTTTTCAAATTTGTTTGCTATTTTTTTTCTAATTTTGAAAATCAGCTTTTTTGGAAGCTCCACGACTATTTAGAAGGCTGATTTTCAAAATTAGAAAAAAAATAGTAAAAAAATTCAAAAAAATACGAAACTTGGTTGGTAGCTACCTTTTGACACAACGAACAAGATCAACAATTTGGATCGATCACTAAAGTTCTCGAGTTTTAAAACCCATCAAGTTCACTTGAGCTCCGCACTCGAGTCACTAAAGAAATCTCTCTCTCTCTCTCTCTCTCTCTATATATATATATATATATATATATATATATATACGAGTGGAGTTATAGTGCTCTTAGGAGTACTTTAACTAAAATACTCCCATGTTTAGAGCTTGCCATATGTCACTTAACCCTCCTCCCCAGAGGCACCTCCCACCTTCTCCACGCGCGTAGATTCCGTTAGAGAAGTTATTGTAAACTTGCACTCAAATTATAGTAAATGCCATTAAAAATTGGTCAGATTGCTCCCCTAAATTAGGGATGGCATTGGGCCCCATTCCCCGATCCCCGGCGGGGAATTCCCCTATTAGGGGACGGGCCCGGGGCAAAATGACTCCCCACGAGGAGGGAAATGGGGGAAAGTTGTCCCCGTCAGGGATCGCGGGTTCGGGTCCGATCCACTACTCCTCGTCCCCGTTCCCCATTTGGGGCCCCGACTTGTGTATGACAGGTGGCCCTCCCCTAGCCACAGGCCCATTTCTCAGTCGCCCAACCCAAATATCCTAACCGCCGCCCGTTCCCGTTTCACAAATCCTGCTGCCCTATCCGCCGCCCTATCCGCCGCCCTCCAGATTCCAGTGCACGTGCTCTTGCAGTCTCTCGCCTCCTCCTCTTTCTGCATCCTCGTTGAGGGGCTGCACCGCGGTCCGTGGACCTGCGATGTCTCCATCGAAGGACGACTGCGGTGGCTGCACCTAAGGATGGGCATAGCCTCAATCTGCTCTCTTAATCTCTTTGCTTAATCTGCTGTCGATCTTCTTTGCTTGATTAGTATTTCGGTACAGCTTGCTTTGCTCAATCTGCACGCAGAGACAAGTATTTTGGTCCAGTTTTTGTTTATATGTTTAGCAATTAACATAAATTGATGAGGGCATGAGGCCTACTGATTGCTAGAGATGATGAATTATTGGGTATTTGGCAGGTATTTCAACCTGTGGGTTCCCGTATACCCGAACGGGGGCCGGGACGGGGCAAAACCATCCCCGTGAGCAGCTACGGGGACGGGGACGGGGAGCGGGGAATTTCTATATTGCGGGGGACGGGGACAGGATAGCACTCCCCTATGAGGAATGGCCCCGTTTCCATCCCTGCCCTAAATGCAAGCACATGGTGCTTTAATTACGTGAATTTCTCTTTTTGTTTCTACTTTTTCCTTGATTGCGAGCTCCGATGGACGAACCATTTTCACATGCGTATTTGTCGAAGTAAAAAAATTCATATAAAATGGTTTACTATAGTTGGGAACCAACGTTTACTATAGCTCACATGGAATGTATTTTCTAGAATGTTGCTTAGCTCAAATTATAGTAAAACTACAATAATGAACTTTACTATAATGTGCTAATAAAATTTGCAATAATATGTTGTCCAATTTACAATAACGAACGTATTTTTGATATTTTTTCCAACAAAACTTGACTGGTTTTACCAAATAAATTTTGTTTTACTATAATTGCTAATGTACTTTACTATGATACAAAAACATAGTAAAACCTATTTGTCGGAGTAAAAAAATATTTTTCTGTAAAATGTTTTACTATAGTTGGGAAGCAACGTTTACTATATCTCGCAAGGAATGTATTTATTAGGATGTTGCTTAGTTCAAATCATAGTAAAACTATAATAATGAACTTTACAATAATGTGCTAATATAATTTACAATAATATGTTGTGCAATTTATAATAACAAATATTTTTAACATTTTTTTCCAACAAAACAAGACTGGTCTTACCAAACAAATTTGGTTTTACTATAATTGCTACTCAACTTTACTATAATATAAAAACATAGCAAAAACTATTTGTAAAAATAAAAATCAGATTTGTTGAAGTAAAAAATAATATGTGGACGATAGAGGAAGGATTGGGAAACACATGGCAAGCTTTAAACTTAGCAAGCTCTTAATCTGAGACTATCAAATGACAAAACAATATAACATGTGGCAGCGAAGTCATCTCTCTTGAATTTGACATGAAGCCATCATCCGATACATTGATGATACCATTCACATAATAGATCATTAATCGGAATCAGCAGAATCAACTCGAGAACTTAGTTATGTAGCCTACAAAAGTGATGCTTTTGGAAAAATTCTCTGCAAATCAAACATATCAATGTATGGCCAACAATTTTTTAGAGAAAAAATTAAAAGAAATGTATCAACCATATATTCACGATGCAGCAGGAGTAAGGTATATGTGTTGTGGATGACATGCTCATGGGCGTTGCCAATCATCCTCATTATAATACAAGCAGGTAGTAATACATGGATATTTGTAAAGGCCAAATAAGGAGGTATACAAAAAATTCAACATCAAGGAAAAAAGCTAGAAGCAGGTTTCAGCATACAGGAGCAAATCAAGAGGGTTTATACCTGAACTTCAAATACAGATCAATGGTTTGCAACATTGCTCAATTCATCTATAACCACCAAAAGAGAGTATGTATGTATAGAAGTACAATTCATTTGAGCATATACTGACAGCCTCTAACTCCGAACATACTAGTGGCCTGAAAGTAGTTTGCAACATACTAGCAGCATCTTAACTCTAACAATACCGCCAATCTGAATGCAGTCTGTTAACTCTGAATAAACTACCAACTTGAAAGCAATTTACTCTGAACATACTACCAACTTGAAAACAATTTGCTAACTCTGTACAGAACCACATACTTTGGAATTTGGATATTCATTCAAATCCTGAGTGAGTATTATGTACTTGGTTCCATTCACAAGAAGATATCTAAATAGATTGTACTACTCCAAAATTACTTGGAAAACATTGAATTTCTTGAAACATCTTCATTGTCGCAACAAGACCACCTTCTACTGAGCGCCTGAGCTTGAAAAGTGACCGATGTAGTAAATATTGGGCCATTGGGAACTTACAAAGAGTTAATGTATTTCACTGCTTCATTTGACTTTGCACCTATGATGCAATCAACACAAATTAGTTCGAGGATGAGAACGCAAAACACTTAAGTATCCGGATAGTAAAGAAAGTGCTTCAAATCTGAACATACTTCCTAAACAACTAAACATTGTACTTGCATTTTCAAATCAGTGAACATACTCTGCCTTCCTACTCTCAAATCACTGAACATACTACCATCTCAAATAAAATGAGCGAATTTCATTATAGTAAATGAGCGAATTGGCAGGAGGCCACGCGGCTAGCAGCATCTCATGCCGGCAAGTCAGTAATCCGTGATCCCCAGATCTACACGAAATCATAATAAATAAGATAGCAATTTCAAGCATGGAAGAGAGAGTGAGAGGGAGAGAGGAAGGAGGGCACGACAGGGGAGGAGAGGAGAGGGAGATGTGGCGGCCTTGGGGAGGAGGCGGCGACCCTCAGCGGCGGCGTGGCTCTGGTGGAGGGGCGGCGCTGGGGCGGCTCCGGCGAGGGCGTTGCCGAGGCAGCCGCTCGGCTGGGGGCTCCCCGGCGGCGCGGCAAGGGAGGAAGGCAGC
Source organism: Raddia guianensis (assembly GCA_036346415.1). Lineage (NCBI taxonomy): Eukaryota > Viridiplantae > Streptophyta > Magnoliopsida > Poales > Poaceae > Raddia > Raddia guianensis. The sequence continues at coordinate 25,197,435 of CM070537.1, read as the reverse complement.
GGCCTTTGCCGGCGACGCACCGACGACGCGGCGGCGATTCCAACGGGCAGGGGCGGCAGTGGCAGCACCATGGTGGGCAGGGGCTGCGGCTCGCTCCGGCGGCGGCTCGGCCTCGATCTGGGCGGTGGTGTGTCGGCAGCAGGGCAACGGTGGCATCCCCGGGGCGGTGGTAAGGCGGGGCGGCGCCGGCATGGCGCAGGGCAGGGGTGGTGGCGCTACGGTAGGGAAGGGCGGCGACAGAGCACGGAGGGAGCGACCGGCGGCGGGCCGGGGAAGAAGAGCGAGCCGTGTTGGCAGGGATAAAAATTCTATGCGGGGGGTCCGTAGTGGCGGGGGGCGTGCGGTGCCTCTTTGGATGGACGACGCGTGGACCACCGGCGGGCCTACTCCGCCGTGCGCCCCTCCCCTCCCCACCGGCGCCATGGAGGCGCCGCCTCTGTGCAGCACCGAGGAGCCGCCGCCCCCGTGTTCCACCATCGAAGCCTGGCGAAGGACCGAGCCAACTCCTATCCGGAAGCGGGGGCGGTCCAACGCCCGTCGGACCGCTGCTCCGTCCGACGCCCGCGCTAGCCGTTGGATTTCGATCCAACGGCCAGCGTTAGATCTTGAGCAAACATTTGTTTTTTTTGTTTCGCCATGTAAAAAAATTCAAAAAAATCAAAAAATCATAAATATTCTCTAATCAATGTAAGGTACCACATATATTTTTATATTGATATAAACATTTATAAAATTAGGTTATTCTTTAAAAAACGTTTATAAAAATGAATATTGGTCGCGTTAATGTCTGAATAAAATATATGTTGTACCTGACATTGATTAGAGAGTATTTGTGATTTTTTTGATTTTTTTGAATTTTTTTACATGGCGAAACAAAAAACAAACGTCATTAAGATTTAACGCCGTCGCCGGATCGAATTCAACGGCCAACGCGGGCGTCGGACGGGAGCAGCGGTCCGACGGGCGTTGGACCGCATGGTGTTTATGCGTGTTCAGATTTTATGAAATAGTTGGATGTATATGTGCTTTTTTTGCAGGCATTTGGATGAAAATTGTTCAGATTGTAACTTTTCAGATTGTAATTCATATTGTAATTATTCAAATTGTTCAGAGGAAATGAATTTTGTTCAGATTGTATGACGCTGTTAGCATGGTTGAAGTTGTGCTTTAGGGCAATTGCTGCTGCCATGTGGAATTGCTGAGTTGCTAATTGCTCTGTAATTGACATGTATGATCGTATCTCCTGTAATCTGTAGTGTATCTCCTGAATATATGTGCATTTTCAGTGTAATTTTCAGTTCATCACTTAATCAGTTCTGAACATGCTCTGTACATCTTCTCATTTTCAGAAATGTACAGGCTAATGCACCTGATCAGTTCTGAATGCCAATGCACCGCTGAAGTTTATAAATAAACATGCTATATCTTCAGTTTTTAACTTTTTTATCAATGCTGCGTAGAACTAGGTAATTCTTCAGTTTTTATCAATGCTTCTGGAAGTGCTTTGAGCTGATTGAGAACCATCTGGAGATTGCTGCAAGCCAGATAAATTTCAGATTATGAAATTGCATCTTGTAATTTCGGTTTGAAACCAATGTTCAGCACAAGTTAATTTCTGAACCATCTGAACCATGCTGTTGTCATGGGGAAAATATACAACATGTACACTTTCGAAACCATGGAGGCTATTTACAAAGAAAAATTCATCCTCTCTCAAAAACATGTATACAAACCATTGAAATCATGAAGGCTCATCATTTCATTAATCTGAAAATTATATACAGGTCACATGTATACAATCAGAACAAATTTCATACAATCTGAACATTTTTTATACAATCTGAAAAAATTCCAAATGCATGTAAAAAAGCACACATATACATCAAACAAATTTCCTCTAAAAAAAACACGTTTTCAGAATTGACACAAGTGCCCTGCAATTTCAAATCAGCTAATCAAGTTTGTGCAAAATACATACAACATTTAAAATACATATTCTCCAAAATACATAGTGGTAGCACAATTTAACAAAATACATAGTGGCAACACACTGAACAAAATACATTTAATTCCTAGACACATCATTTGGCGGCTCATCAAAATGTAGTCTTCTGGAGGCTGAGTTCATAGTGGCATCTTCGACTCCAAATGAGGAGCGGGGGTTCCATGGCGGGCGACGGAAGGAGAAGGCGGAGGGCGTCCTGCGGCTCGTCGGGGCTGCACAGTGGCGGCGCCTCCATGGCGCCGTGGGGCGAGGCGAGGCGAGGATGGCGGCGCGCCGCTGTTGGGGGAGGGCGCAGCGAGGCCCGGCGACTCCGGAGCGGGATGAGGGGTGGTGGCGAATCCACGGCGCTGGGTGAGAGGCGGCGCCGGGGAGAGAGCGCGGGGTGAGAGGCGGCGCTGTCGAGAAAGGCGAAACCCTAGGAGAGAGCTCGATGGGGATCGCAGAAAAGAATCGGGGAGATGGAGCTTGCCCGCGCGCTGCGATTCGGGAGGCCACGCGTCGTCCATCCAAAGAGGCACCGCACGCCCTCGCCACTACGGACGCCCCGCATAGAATTTTTATCCGTTGGCAGAGAGGAACGAGGGGGCGCGGAGGTCGAGAGTGAGCCTGGGGCGAGGATGAATTTTGAAATCGGGTGGGGATCGGGCGTTGCTAAATGTACAGATCGGATGGCCAGCAAATTGGGTTAGAGTACTCCTAGGATTGTTATAGTCTTATGTGTGTGTTTAATATTTTTAAAAAGCGTAGAAAATTTTAAAAATGTTGTAATTACTAACATTACAGTGCAATGATTTTAATATAAAGATCTTTGGACCCAATGGTGATTTTTTTAAAAAATTATGTGCACATGTCACCCGTATTTCATACAGCTCTACAAAACGTTTGATAAATCATTGGTTGATATGGCCCCTTACTGTAACATCCCCATTTTTAAAATCCTAAAAATCATGGCATCATTATTTCATGTGCATGAGTTTTGAAAAATTAATTAATTTGAAAATGTGTATGTTACCTTCTAGAGGCTAAATTTAATATTTCAAATTTTGAATTAATTATTATAAATGTCAAAGTAAAATTTTGGTAAAAATAAATAATTTGGTTTTGAAATTTTAACATAAGTAATTGCAAAAGCCAAAAGAATATTTTGGTAATTAATATTTTAGCTTTGATATAAAGAATGTTTAATATTAAATTTAAGAATAATATTTTGTGTTTCAAAATGATCATTTAAAATTTATATTTGATAATAAATTCTTTGATGTGAGTTTGATAAAAATAAAAATAATTTAAATCTAAATTTGAAAATAATTGTTCTATTTTGACAAAATTTGATTTAATCAAATTATGTCTAAATTTTATACCAAAAATTTGGAAAATATTTGTTAAAGATAAAAATTCTGAAATACTAATTTAAAAATAAAAATCTCTTCTAGTGGGCCCCACCTCTTTCTTTTCTTTTATTTTCTTCTCTCCCTTTTTCTTCTCCCCCGGCTTGTCTTCTTCCCCGAGCCTCCTCCACTCATTGCCGCTGTGGACCCCGCCACATACCTCCGGCGTGGCCTCTGGATCACGCTGCCGTCCCCACTTGCCGCCGTGGTCCCCACCTCATTGTCGCCTTCCGCCACGGCTATAAAGCCATGGCTCCGCACCGCTCCTCCCTCCTCCTCTCTCGTCCCGATGCCGCCGGGTTGTCGCTGCCGCCACTGCGTGCGTGGCCGACGTTAGTAAGACGCCGCCATGTAAGCCGCCCCCCACTTCTCAGCTTCGCCATGTCCATCCCCGTCCAAGACCATCTCCACGGCGCCAAGACCAACCAAAGCCGCCCAAGCTCCAATCAGTGCCACCCCCAGCTCCCTCACCACCCCATAGCTCTATGTATCACCTGCACCGCCCTTCCTCATCGCCGGTGACCAATTGCGCCGAGCGCCGCCGCCTACCTCCGCCCCGAGCCGCCGGCGGCCATCACCGGAGCTCCTCAAGCACCTCCGAGCCCTCCCACAAGACCCCCAGGGCCCCCTCTCAAGTTCCTCACACCTCATGGGAGAGCCTCGCCAGAGCGGAATCCCGCCTCCCGAGCCATTTCCGCCGCCTCGCCTGGTCTCCGCCAGTGGTGGCCCCCATCATCCTCCCTGCTCCCTCACTGAGCCGGCCAAAGCCGAGCCAAGCCACACACAGCTCCACTGGCCGAACCACGCCTGTGCTGCCTAACGCCGAGCCAGCCAGACCTCCTCATGCAAGGCCTGGCTTCGGGCGAAGCTAGCCGCCCACTTGTCAAGCTTCCTTTATTTTACTAACGCAATTAGATTATTTATTTTATATCTTTTGCAATATAGCTTCAAATTTAGTAAAATAAACTTCTGCAGATTCATAAAAATGTAAACTTTAATTTAAAAATATCATTTTCACCATTGCATTCATATTTTTGGTATGTGCATTTATTGTGTGATTATTTGTTTGCGCTAGATCCGGATAACGGCGTCGTTGGAGCCGAGGACCTACCCGTACACCCGGAACACTGGATTCACGGCAAGTCATTGTTGACCTTTTCCCAAATGATTGTTGATCATATTTTTCACCTAGCTTTATAAATGAATTTCTAGCTTTGTAAAGATGCATGATAATTGAAATATAAAAATGCTAATTAATTAGGCTAATTAGTTAAATACCCAGAAAATTTATTATTATCGTATAAACCTGATCCTTGTCAACCCTAGGAATATATAACTTGTTTATCGCCATTTCATTGATTAGTTGATCGTTAAATGCTTAGCCTTGCTACTTATTGCTTTATGTGTCACTGTTATTTCATGTGAAATGCAATGTTTGAAATGCGTGATTTAAAGACAGTTGATGCTGTCATGTTTGATAAAATGGGACTATTGGGGTACAATAGTTATTGTTATAATGGGAAATTATTTTCGGAAAACCCTGATTTGGGTGGATGGTTGTATGGATTGGTGCAGTATGCACGAGAGTCGGGCCCAGTGTGGGAACCACCCAAATCCTTTAGGACCGAGTCCTTGAGGTAGACAAACTAAGTTCAACAGTGCGACCACGAGTGGCTAGTATGGGCAGGCCTGGTTGAGTACCCTTCAAACTCTTAGTTCGGGCATCTCACTTGGTGGAATAGGCAGCGCAGAATCCGTAGCACACGGTGTCGCGCAGAATCCGTGGTTAACGGAATTGAACCGTGGATAACGGAAAACCGCTCATAATCGAGCAGAATTTGATAGTGCCCGCAGATGACGGTGCCACAGAATTGAGTGCAACAACCGTGGATAACGGTGTCGCACAGATTTGAACCTATTGGCGCAAGAGGGGGCCGCTGGCAACTGAGTACCAGACCAGAGGTAGAATCCTTAGCGGTGATGCCTGAGCTAGGAGTGAGTTGGTTAAAGACCTTGTGGTGGTTTACTAAGTAAATTACCTCTCGTGGGTAAAGCGTGCAACCTCTGCAGAGTGTAGAACTGTCTAGACAGCCGTGCCCACGGTCAAGGGCGGGCGACGGAGCGCTGCCTCATGGTAGTTTTTCTCATTTTGTTTTCGAAATGGCGCTTTAAAAGAAAACCACGACAGAACGTCTTGAGTCTTGTTTTGGGCCTTCGCAGCAGGACGCTGTGAAGTGATTGAGTTAGCATGACAGGTAGTCATGAGATTTGCATGGCGGCTAGCCCTGAGATTATAATTTTGACATGGCGGATAGCCTTGAGATTTGGATTTGGCGGCTAGCCCTGATATTGGATTTCTATGGCAGATAGCCATGTGATCATTGGATGGATATGGCAGGTAGCCATGAGTTGCCCGTGCTGGGTTAAAACCGGTGGGTAGCCGGAGATTCGAAAGAAAGATATTTGCTTTAACTCTTCTTAACCCTTTTTATATTTTCAAAGATATAGGAAAAATTATAAAGATGGCTTTTCGCAAATGAAACCCTGATCCCTCCTTTGCTAAAGCCCTCATTTGCATATGTCAATTTGGCTTGCGAGTATTTGCACATATACTCACCCTCGCGTTCACTCATGGGCTGCTCATTCAACGGCGTGTTCGAGTCTCGAGTTACTACCCGAACGACGGTGAGCCTCAAGACGGTGACTTCGCCGATGGTGTTCGGGGCGTGGACTTCTCCGATGCCTAGGATCGCTACTACTGACCTTGCTCGTGGGATTGTGTTGGAGTTCTCTTTTGGATTTTACTATGTACCCATGCTTCATAGATTTTATGGCTGCGTGCGATCTTTTGTATTAAGAGCCTTAATGGATGCACTCGATGTAATATTAAATGTTTTAATAAGAATGGTTATGATCCAAGTTCGAAATCGTGTGTACTAGCTCTCGATCCGAGGACTAGTACAAGAAGGCATGAAGGGACTCGACTCGCTCAAAGGGTCCCGACACTTACACATATACATGTTATTCCAGACAGAATTTCATCGTAAAAAAAATTATGGTGGTGTATGTTCATGTGGTAAGCAAGACTAGCCAACATGAATTTAGAAAAAAATTCTACCTTTTTTAAAAAATAAATAAGCTCGGTTGACCATCGGAGGGGGTATGCACTGTGAAAGGATCTATAAGGCCTAGAGGGGGTGAATAGGCAATTTTTAATTTCTTTTGGGTTACACTTGATTAAGCAACACAATTAAGAATGACCCAATCCTAAATTCTAGTGCCCCATTAAACGGAAGCAAATTAAACAACACGCACTAGTAACCTAACCCATCCCAACAAAGCACTCAAGCAATTTATGCGAAAGATAGAAGTGGAAGTAAATGAGACAAAGAAGAAGTGACACGGTATTTGTTTCATCAAGTTCGGAGTCGTAACTCCTACTCTCCGTTGAGGCTAGCCCTTGCGCACCAGGACCGGCTCCCTCTTGAGCCACACGCCTCACTTACTCCCCGGTTGTCGTTTCGGCACTCCGGCGAGGTGGACTCCGCCACCTATACACCGACTCGAGAGTAGCCACACGCCAAAGCCTACTCCCAAGCCCACTACTCTAAGAAGAACACCGTCTTCAAAAGTAATAAGCTCGAAATGCCTCAATCATGCCAAATCGAAGGATTTCCATGAAGCCTAGTTTGGGGGAAGGTAGGTGGTTGATGAATTGATGGAGAAAGGCTCTAGAACACCCGTAAGATGAATAGATGTTGGCTATAGATGAAATAGAGCATCAAACATCATAAATGGCTGCCTACCGAAATTAATTTATACCCTCGGAGAGGAACTAATTGTTGGAGCACGGAAAAACTCCAAAAACTAGCCGTTACAGTATCCGTCGGACCCGGTTCGATGGTCATCGGACCCAGTCCGATGGCTGCAACCATGTCTCAGAGCAGCTGGGACACGTACTGTCGGACCTAGTCAAACGGTGGTTGAACCCGATCCGATGGAGGTTACGGCACCAGAGCAAGGTACTGTCGGACCCAGTCTGACGATGTTCGGACCCGGTCTGATGGCGTCGAACTCATTCCGACCAGCAATAGAAATCGGTTCTTAGGGTTTGGGCCCATCAGACCCAATCCGATGGCGGTAGGACCTAGTCCGATGAGCACTGACAAAACACGGCTTAAGTATTTTGAACATATTGGTATCTTTAGCTTTTTGTGAATGGCTTGAGAGCTAAGAGAATGCTAGGAAATTAAGTGAAGGAAAAGTAAAACCTAACTACTCCTAAACCTACACATGACCTCTTCACTCGCCCGGTCATGCTTAGATCATCTTGAAGCAGCTCAAATATTCATCGAAGCCTTGCTAGGGTTCCTTGAAAAGTCCAAGAACTCTTTAGCACAAATATATATGTCATCAATGCCACTAAAAGAATTAGGGCTCAACGATGCTCACACACTGACTGCCGTCGAGACAACACTCTTTCTCGACAGATAGCATTAAAACGGTCGAGAAAACGTGTATGTCTCGACGGTAGTCAATGCTGGCCCTAGAGATAGTATTGTCTCGATGGCCGAGCTGATGTAGCCATCGAGACACGTGATGCGGCTCGATCTATGTATAAGTCTCGACGGCTATAAGCCGTCGTGAATACGTGGGGCCTACTTGCCTGATTCCGTATTTCTGGTCACAAAAGGGGGAATAGATAAAAAAAAGGGGCCTACTTGCCTGATTCTGTATATTTACTATCGGTCGCTGGTGTCTTATGGACTCGTTGAATTTGTCATGTGGAGTCTATTTATCAAATTTAAAACTAGCTAGTGCGATATTGTGTATTATTTTTGAGCATTTTGTTTATGAGATAGATGATCATGATGAGTCCTTGGTATGACATGGAATGTAAAAAAAAAACAGGGTAAAAGGTGTGAGCTTGACTATGTAATGTCACTTGCCAAATTAGTTAAAGAAGCAAGGTCAACCTTGCCATACGTGCGAAGTAAAAAGATGACAGTGAAAAATACTTATCACACGGGAAAAAGATGTAAGCTCAAACTTGCTAGTCGAAAAAAGGGGAATAGATAAAAAAAAAAAAAGGGATTGCCAGAAAAAAAATTGCATCCTTGGACAAATAATTGTGAGTCTGTTATGCTATCTGTGCTCAAATTTAGTATCTTTCTCACACTGGCATATTTTCTATATATTAACGTATTAACTCCATGTGTGCTTTTTTACTTGACCATGAGTTATTGGTAAGCTTATAGTTTATATATTCAAATGTGGTGATTTTTACTTTCTATGGGGCAGTTCATGAATTTGGAAGTGTGTATGAGCTATATTGTGTCTTTATTTCTCAATTGGATAATTCTCAAATGCTTTATAGGTTTGCATTTCATATCATATTTATTGGTTCCTTGATGTGTGTTTTGTCAAAGGAGGAGAGTGAGAGAGAGTGCATAGTAGTGCGAGAGTGCATGGATGTGAAAGAGGGCTACGTGAGTTATTGCATTAGGTTTACTTTAAGTGCATGTGTTAAGGGGAGAGCATGTGTTGAGGGGGAGAGCATAAAAGAGATAAAATGGAGTAAATTGAACTTGAATGGGCGTATTGTCAAATTACTCATCAAGGGGAAGATTGTTGAGTGAATATTTTGAATATTGTGTGATGAGATGAGTTTACAATTTATTTACATATTTTTGTGAGGATTTTTGGAATATCTTTGAAAGAAAATGATAGTTTTGGATGAATATTTGAGGATGATTGATGATTTATTGGACTAACCTTGGACTAATGATTTTTGGTGATACATATATACATACAGACATACATACATACATACATACATACATATATATATATATATATATATATATATATATATATATATATATATATATATATATATATATATAAAGAGAGAATAGCTAGCGTGGGTGAGTCTATGGATCCTCAAGTAGACTTGACGGGTTTGAAATTCGAGAACTTTAGTGATCGATTCAAACCGTTGATATTGTTCATCTTGTCAAAACGTAGCCACCAACCAAGTTTTGTATTTTTTTCAAATTTGTTTGCTATTTGTTTTCTAATTTTGAAAATCAGCTTTTTTTGGACGCTCCACGACTATTTAGAAAGATGATTTTCAAAATTAGAAAACAAATGACAAACAAATTCGAAAAAATATGAAACTTGGTTGGTGGCTACGTTTTGACAAGATGAACAAGATCAACAGTTTGGATCGATCACTAAAGTTCTCGAATTTCAAAACCCGTCAAGTTCACGGAGGGGAGACCACGCTAGCTAATATATATATATATATAGGGACCCCTAATCTATACCCAGGTGTAGATTAGGCTAATCTACACCAGGCCACGCTGGTCCTTTTTAGGATGGGTTGATCCCTACCAGTTTGGCGGTAATTGATAGTAACTGTAATGAACTGATTTTGGAACATGACAGTAAATCATTGTGGAAGTGGTACCTAAAATCAAGGAAGCTTTAACTAGTCCGTTTAAACAAATTTCTTTCTCTTTTTTGAGATAAGTTTTGATTCGCAGATCCGATGACCAATTACTTTTCACCATTGAATTGCCCTGCTTTTTTCAAACAAAACAATATCTCAGTTTCCATGTAAATTTGATTTTTTTGAAAAATTCAAATTGAACCCCGCGCGATTTGGTAGTAATTGAAAGTAATTGTGATCAATATGGTTTACTCGTGACGGTAATTTGTGTTTTTCTGTTTGAAACGACAGTAACCTGATTACTTACAATTTTTCTAGTAGGAACGACAGTAACCTGATCACTCAATTCGTGTTTTACTAACAATGTCCAGAATTAGGGTTTTGTATGAATTACTTTTTATTACTACGGAATGTTCCCATGAATAACTTTGATTTACAATTAATTACATTGCCCGCAAGAGGTTTAAAAACATCCAGAATTGGGGATACAGGGGTCTCGATAAATAGTCCACATGAAGAAACTAGCACCAGTCAAGAACACGATATCAAGCAATCAAGCACCAAAATTGGCCAAGTAGCCACACAAATCGAATCAATTTATACCTCCTCCAGGAATTGAATCGAACCTGTAATATGTAGAATCCTACAAATGATAGATGCCTGCGATGATACAACCGACCAATGAATGCAATTACAATTGCAATTATACATCTGCAAGCAGAAGTAGCAACAAGTAAATGCAGCAATTATTTTCATGAACGTGAAAGCATCTGATTCATAGTTTCCAGACCGACTAGCAAATGCAGCAATTACTGATCACTAATGACCCTAGCAGTGACTAGCTAGTGTTGAGAAACCCATCCCAGCCGCCGCCGACCTTGGGCCTGGCGTGCGCCTAGGGGTGGGGCCCACTTGTTGGACCAAGCCGAAACCCTAGCACCAAGCATAAATAAGAGAGGTTTCAATCTATTATGTATCCCCGAGAAAAGCAATAAAGAATCTTTCCTCTCCTACATCCTCGTGTTCATCTATGATTGTTCTTCGTCGTCTACGTTCTGCGCACTGCTAGGCAACCTCGGACTACACTCGGTAGCGTGGTTGTCTAACACGTTATCAGCACGAAGCTTTGACGAACGACGTCGGAGATCAGTCGCCGACGAACTGCATCGAATCTTCATACCCTTCGTTGGCCTAGTTGGTACCCCTTGATCTATCCTATGCGATAGTTTGCGCATCCCATCTTTGCCATAAGCATCGAAGGTATAGATCAGTTTCTACCGCGGAATCCCGTTTGGATCTGTTAAAGAATTGCAGTAATCTCGAAGAATCCATCGAATTAAACTGTCGGTCTTTTGGATCGGGGACGAACAAGTGTAAAGAATTGAACTAAGCACCGTGCCGTCGCCGGCGCCGTTGAAGAAGGCCGTCGCCGCCCGCTCCGCCCTCGAAGGCGGCGCCGTTCGCACAAAGCAATTGCGCCCGCGTCGGCCGCAGTTGCTTGCGCGCACGCTTCTTGCCAGCGCCCGAACAGCGCAGCGCCGCACACGCCAGCCGCCGCGCCAGCGCCAAAGCCGAACCACCATCGCGCCTGCTGCACCACGCCCGCCCGTGCCCGTGCTGCCGGGCGGCGGCTAGAAACCCTAGCCGCCCCTACCTCAGGCCGCCGCGCACCGCCTGTGGTCGCCACCCTCTAGGCAGCGCCCCCCTCGATGAGCCGCACCACTTCACGGGCCATCCGGGCAAGCCACCTCTCCTCGCAGCCGCTGCCCGTGTGGGCAGCGCCCTCTAGTGGGCGGCGCCCCACATGGGCGACCTCCCACTGGCCGCTCGACAGCCGCCCACTGCCACATCAGAAGAGTCATTGGCTGCGTTCGGCCTCGCCCGTCTGGCCCTCCCAGCGTGGGTGTGCCGCCCTAGCAAAGCAGCGTGGGCCCCGCACACCCTAGCAGGGCCACTGGTGCACAAGGCGCCGCTGTCTGAAGCACAAGCCACCTCTTTAGCAGGCCAAAATAGAGAAAGAAAAGGATGGGCTGTGGGAAAGAAAGAATGAGAAGAAAGGAAGGCCGAAAATGAATTATGCATTATGAAAAGAAAAATTAAGAAAAGAAAAGGGGAGTTGGGCCGTGTGTTTAAGAAAAGAAGGCCTCTGGCTGAATGAAATTAGAGAAATAAAGAATTAAAGAAAAAATGAATTGCATGGGCTTGAATTCTAAAATTGCATGTGTATTTTGCATTGCGAATTTACACTTTGACCTTAGAAATTTATTAAAAGAAGGGCGCGGGTGGGGCCATGAAATAAATATGAAAAATTGGAGCTACTGGACCGGTTTTGAATGGACCAGACCGAAAAAGAAAAGAATGGGCCGAGGCAGACCGAAAAAATGGGGAAGAAAACCTGTTTGCCCTGTAATTTTATGAATAAGTACTTGGATTTCCTAGAAATTATGAGAAATTTTCTTGGCTATTGTTTTACAGAAAAACCCCTGGCATTTGGAAAATTATATGAAATATTTTCTGAATTTAAGAATATTGCAGAAAGCCCTGAGAATTATGGAAATTGCGCATAGCTTTTCCTAAGCACTGAAAATTTCATAAAGGCCCTTGGAATTAGCATAAATTGAAGAAATCATATATTCAGGCAAGAAAGCACCTTGGGAGTTCAATTTTTGACCCCGGTTTGAATTTGCAAGCTTATTTAGCTACTGTTAATTACTTTTGTGCAATTATTTCTTGAATTTGCTTTGTAATTATCATTTTTTTGTTTGTTTATTATATGAATTGGTAATGGCATATAAGTAGGAATATTGGATTTACATGAGAATTTATGTATTGAAGTCTACCTAGTACCACTCTCCCCTCTAGATTACTTATAGTAATCTTCTGAATGAAATTTGAAATATGAAATTGTCGGGTATCATAATTTATGAATTTAAGAAATTGGCCCCTTGTGGTCTTAATTATCTCACTTGGACATAGGACATGATGATTGTATTTGGTCCCTAGAAACCCAACACTGTCAATCGGTTTAGATCCCTGCAAGGGAAAGAAACCTACCGATAAGTAGAACGAAAGCACTGCACTTTCTTAGACATCACCTCCTTACCAAATTTTGCATGCATGGTTAAGGGGGAGCACACTGATGCTATGTGCTGCACTTTAGAAGTGGCTTATGAAGCTCAAGCATGATATCATGCCATAAGTATGAAAGGTTTTGGTGCACATAAGGTTTGCAGACTATAGAATTATGACCGAGTACAACTCAATATGCATAGAATTTATATGATCCCTCTCTATGTGACAAGATCACAAACAAGGGGATTGTACCTTCCACTTTTCACCTCAGTGCAATTAGAGCAGCTACTAGGGGTGAAAAGCCCATTCGTTGGAAGAATGGAAAGAAGGAAAATTATAGAAATTGACCTAGAAAAGAAAGTCCATTGTCCAAGTGACATAGAATATAAGAATAAAGTCGCATTATACAGGCCACATGACCACTAGGTCAAGATGTGCTATAAATATAGCATTTAGGGGCATTGGTCGAAGATTCGCCGCAAACCTATTGATGAAATTGCGGTTTATTAGACCGAAAAGAATTTCTAAGCAGTAGAGGTGTCTCACTATGGCTAGAAAAGAAACCTTTTGGTAGAATACACCTATGAAGAGACAACTTTGCATCGCCTCTTAATCGTATTGAAGTCACAAGAAGTGAATAAAGAAGAGAAGATCTCGACAAATAGAATTGACGCTAAGAGAAAGTGCATAATTGTACCATTTAATTATGTAAGAGTTGCACTATTAGTTTTCTCCCTACAGATTATGGTCGCTAATAGACATTTATGAATTTTAGTATGAAGAATTTGAAGCTCTCGAAGAGCACACTATTTGAATGAACGAATTGAAGCACTCGAAGAGCAAACCTTAATTCTTATGTTTATTATGAATTTATCATATATTCCAATATATACTCTGAAGTTGCAGTCAATATTTGAATTATATGGATTATGAATATTGCCATTGCCTGATTGCAACTATGAATAGAACTAGTGTAGTGCCCTCTAGAGATATGAATTGTTAGTAGTTTAACAACACCAATAGAATTTTAAGAGACGACATAAAGTCTATGGGTATTACATCAGCACTTTAAAGAAGCATTGTTTTACCCAGAATGCACTTGAACTCTCTTAAATTCGAAAGACATCCATCTCGACGGTTTTCGTGTTGAGACCAATGAAGATCGGCAAAGAATTGTAATGCATTTTGAAGCATGATGGATGTGTGTACAAAATATTAGAATTTTTCCCTCTCCATTTGAATTTGGGCTATACTACATTAGGATGCATTTAGAAGCTCTAATCTCTTCCATCTGGCATCGTAGAATTGCCATCTCAATTATAGAAAAGATGAGGTGCAATCAACTTGCAAGGACATAGCATTAGTATAAGAATATCCTGAATCTTGAACTGTGCACTCTCCTATTAAAGGTTAAGTTGAGTTTTCTCCTTGCCTAGAATGCATCTAGGAGAGGTTCGCGGCCGTATGCAGCCCTTGCGAAGGACGCTTAACGACATCCTAGTGCTCAGAATTGCTTCCTTGTGGTAAGTTATGAGTTTATTCTCTACATAAACCACATGTTCGTGAAGCTGATCTCGCAGATCATAAGAATTAAAGAATATATTATCTGATCATCACTATGAAGTCTGAAATAAGAAGGACAATGCTAGCTGATCGATGATCATTGAACTATACTGAATACCAATGAAGAGCACTATATATCTCATGTCCAAGCGTCATGGACTAGAGATGTCCGGCCGCACTTGCTGAGTTGTCATATATTGAATACAGAAATAGAAGCCCAATAAGCAGCCCTCATCAATTAATGCAAGGGACACGTAGTCCCACAACATCCGACTAGTGTAAAGAAAGAAATTTCCCAATTTTGAATGCAAGATTTATGTACCTATACCACACTTGCAATGAATTTAAAAATGACGGAGAATCAATTCCCGTCATTAGGGGGAGGAATAGAATCCTGAAAAGAAGAATGCCAGAAAAAGATGTGGCTAACCTCAGACCCCACTAATGCATTCCCGTGCATTAGCTGCACTAGTATGAATTTAAAGTAATAAAACAATTAGCAAATGAACTGCCTAATCATTTTTGTGATTTGAAGGATGTGATCAAGTTGCATTACTGACAATAATGTACCAGAGAGGGTTGAAATACCATAGAAGGTATCCCTCATTCTGTTCCGAGGACTCAAAGAAAATGACAGAAAATCTGGTTACTCGAATCCCAAGTATCCGGGGACGCTTTGAGAAAAACGGATAAGAGAGCTTGCCACAACCGATCACGAAAATACCCCAAAGGAAGTAGAAGGGGAGTCAGTTGAGACCTGGCACTGGTGAGCAGCCTGCTAGCGAGGCACTCCCAGATTTGAATTTATCGGTACAAGAAGAAAGATTAAAGAAGAAGCCGAAAGACAGGCAAACGAGCGTGCCGAAGGGCGTGCAGACGAGCATGTGAATACGAACATCGGCAACCATCTAAAGGTCCTTGCTCCCGCGATTGGGAAATAGCGGTGCAGAGCAAGTGATGGTGCAAGAAGCACATGTGCACGAAGCACCCTATGAAAAAATGACCATAAATTATATGCACTCCGGGGGAATATTGAATAGAATCACAACCAATGTCGACATAAACTTTTCAAAGAATATTGTCAAAGCAATTGAACTCGATTCTTAGCCTGCATCTCTTTTGAGTGTAAGACACGGTTGGACCGAAAAGAATGTAAGAAGGCAATCACCGCGGAACTATTCTCTGAACAAAGGAAAAGTGCTTAGGCCTCTGCGCCGCACATTTCCTCGTGTATGCCACGTGGGCCTTTGTTCGAAAGGAGAAGTAAAGAAAATAAAGTAGTATGGTACAAAGCAAGGATGGTAGTAAAATGTTTCACTCAGCGTCTTTGCGTTGTTTATTAAGAAACTTATTCCCTGGTCATGGGTGGTGTAACCTTTAGATACCCTTATGTCAATGGCAGTACTCAATTGAAAGTTGAGAAAGAAAATGAATTAAAAGGATGTTGTAACTGAAAAGAAACTTGGATGGACTTATATATGAAGATACATGAGTATCATTGTCCTAAACCAAACTAGAGCAAATAGAAATGTGTATAGTGTAATTCTTTATATTACTATACAGATTGAAGGAAAGAATAAAGCACATACTTGAAGTATGAGAAAGAGATGAATGGATTGGCCATTGCAGCTTGGGTTAACATCTTGAGCATATGCCAAATGAATCTCGCTACGTCAGTCAACCTACACGTTGATCGTGTTGTAAAGGTTTGATTTTGAGAAGGTGTACACATGAAAACCCAATGGTTGGTTGGTCAATTTTTACAGACCTAGACCTGTATAGACCTAGGGATGAGGGGGAGGATGTCTAGAAACATCAAATTTTGTGTTAAAATTTGAATGGCTCATATACCTCGTGATTAGTATACGGCAGTACAATGCATTTGCCGCCTGTACGTTGCAGTTGCCGTTAATTTCATCAACTTGGTATAATGCAGAGCATAAAAAGGGCATTTGAAAAAATCAAGGACATCTTCCGATACCTCTAAAGAAAGAAATCTTAGAATGAAAGAATCAAGATATGGATATGAATATGTTTCCTATGTGGTAAGAATTGGAATTAAGTAGAAGTCGTCAAAGCAGATTGTTATGTTAATGCTGACAAACCACTCAGAAATCATAGCATTGAATGAAGCCTATTATGAATATGCATGGCTTTGAAGAAGGTTATTCCACATTTTCAGTCATATGGATAGTGCATTGAATGAACCCCTATTATCATTTATGAAAATAATGCAGCATATGTCACACAATTGTAGATTGGATATGTGAAGAGAATTCTATTGATTATATGAACCCCAAGTAAAGAATCAGTTTTCTGCAGATTAAGTAAATTGAGAATATAGCAGACTTATTTAATAAGTCACTCCTTGCATCTACTTTTGAAAGATGCGTGAAAGGAATTGGAATAAAAAGACTTAAAGAAGTGCAGAATTCAAGGGGAGAAATTTCACATATTATGAATTGAAATCTTGAATACGAAGTTCGAGTACCCAACTTGAATGAATGAATGCATGAATTTGAAGAAGCGTTGGGTGGATCTGTACTCTTTTTCCCTTAAGTGAGTTTTCAATGAAGTTTCTCACGTGAGGTTTTTAACGAAAGAATCCGTACTTGACAATGACGTATGCTATATACTCTTTCTCCAACATTTTTCCCACTGGGTTTTGTGGAGTTTTGGAGCATATGCATCACGCTGCAAGTCGAGGAGTGTTGAAACCCATTAGGTCGCCGCCGGTCTTGGGCTGGCGTGCGTCTCTAAGGGGCCCACTTGTTGGGCCGTTCAAATCCTAAAGAGCGTAAATAGGAGAGGTTTCAAAACAATACAAAACTTGCTCCAGCTAAGAACACAGCTGAGCCCCAGCACGGAGTCACGGAGATACGACCTAGAGAAATCTCGGAGTTGCCATGGCAGTTTCTTCATCAACACTCAGCTGCTAGGCAGTGGCCACCGCGTGAAACAAGGAGGGGGAGGCGAGGCCGCGGTCACGGCCGCCACATCTGCAGCCTCCAGATGAGGAGGCGGCGACGCCTTAGCATAGACAGGCGGGAGGCGGCCCGTGCCGGCGATGGGGAGGCGGCGGGGCCTCCAGATCTGACTGCAGCCCGGTGGCGGGGCAACTACGGGCGACGGGGAGGTGCCCCACGGGGTTGGCGGCGACGAGGAGGCCGCCGCCGACAGGGTGGCGACGAGGTGGCTGCCGGCGCCGCAGCCATTTGGCCACGGGTCCCCACAGGGCAGAGAAGGTGACGGTGAGGCGGTGGCCGGCAGCAGCGGGCGGGCGACGGACGGCGAGGTGGGCGAGCGACGGCGGCAGCGGCTAGTGGCACCGGCGGCGGACGGGCGGCGAGGAAGGCAGGCGGCGGCGGTTGGGCGCCTGTGCACGCACGCACGCGCGGGGGGGGGGGATGGGCACGGGTTGGATCTAGATCTGGGTTGGGGCTGATTTTAAATCGTGGACCACGGACCAGGTGGTCCATTTTTGGATGGGATGGTCCAGGTGTAAAATAATGTTTAATTCTGCGTGGGTCGGTTTGTGGCTGGGATCTACCAAACCGTGTCTTAATTAAGATATGATTAATTAGGAAATTGATAATTAGGAAAATCTAGTATTTAATGCGAGATCCACTTTTTTAGGATCGTGGCCACAAGCCATATTCAAAATCGACTCTTAGTTTCTCTCTCTCTCTCTCCTAGTTCTCCCGATGCAGGCCGATCTCGGACGCCGTCCACAACGCCGCCTGCCCCGCCGCCGTGACAGTGCCGCCACACCTCGCCTCCTCGCCGGTCATCGACCCCGCTCGCCCATCGCCACCGGACCGCCACCGCCTCGTCTCCACCCTGCCGCCTCTCTCGCCAGAGGCGCCGCCTAACTCTCCATGGCGCCGCGGCCCGGCTCCGCTCGCGTGGCTGGCCTCGACTCTCCATGAGGCCTCGCCTCACCGCCGCGCTGGGAGGGCGAGCACAATGTGAGCCGACGCCTTAGCGTCGTCGTGCCTTTTGCCTCCGCCGCCCACCGTCGGCCCGCTTGCTCCTGCGACGCGCCATCGTCCACCAACACCGGCGCAGTGGTGGCCGCCGCCCCGTAAGCCACCGGCCTAGGCCAGATCTAGTCGGGGAGCGCTTGATCTGGCCACGACGCCGCCGGCCACCACGTATGTTGTCTCTAGGATAGGCAGCTTAGGTGAAATTTATAGCTAGAACGACGTGGTGCCGGCGTGATGGAGATGAGTGGGCAACGGGCATGACTCACAGCAAGGGTATGTTTTTATGGAGCCTTTTTCAGTGCTGAGGTTTTAGATCTTCATTATAATCTTCAGTTCACTCTTTTGATCTTTGACTTGAGCAATTGAGCTTCAAATTAATTGTGTCAGTGCCATTATGAAAATTTTCATGCAGATTATTTACGCATACAGACTATATCTTCATATCTTTAATGCTCATGTGCATGACTTCCTTTAGCGCTACTTTAGGATCTACTACACCATGCACCTTAGTGTACCTGTTTGCTTTGAACAGTTTGCATCATGCTTTATTAATTTTAACAAGAAGTCGTTTTTAGGATGCCACCACACAAGGTGTCTGCATAATAGCTGTTTTCCATAAATGATTTATTATTCCGAAACCGGTAAAGACGGCCACAGGAGCTGCTTGATCGGTCGACGACAATCCCCGGGCTGGCCGAATCTATCCACCCTTCTTCTTCCTCCTTTTGGTGCATCGGTTACTGCCTTAGCACTTCGATTTCCTTCTTATTCGGAATTCATGGTCAGTCTTATTAACTGTGCAGGTGTGATTTTTTTAACCCCCACATGATATATGCATGATTCAGATCGTTTGGCTTCATAGGTTTGAAGCCACCGCATGCAGTACCTACCGTCCAAGCAAATCCAACGGCTATTTGGAGCATGCATAGTTTCCTATAGTAGTGATCAGGTTAGCGGGACATAATTTGCCCGATTCGTTGTTTGATGCCTCCGATTTGAGTGTTCTTCATCTAAATCGAGCCCGATTGAAAGGTTAGTGACTCTGATTTGGGGATTTCATGAATTAGGTTTTTGTGTTCACTGAAATTTGGGGAAAGACTATGAACTCATGTCAATATCGCCCAGAAATTATCTAATTTAGGTACTATGTTTTTTGGCAAAGCCAAATCGTTGAGTCCATAAAAATAGCTTGGCATTAGCTTAGCTTTTCGTTGTTAAAAGGTCTTGCACAATTGTCTCGCACAAATAGTCAGTGTTTCTTTACAGGGCGGGAGGGAATTAAATAAGACTGCATATAGGTGAATTTGAAAGCATTTTTTTTAGATATTGGAAATAAATAGCTCGGTCTCTACATCCTGGGCTGTATATGAGAGCCTAAGGGTATCTGACTTCCAAGGTATATGTGCTATACTGATTCAATGAATTACTTCCTTTGAGTCAATGCTATTTATTTTTCCAAGAGCATACTAACAGTTTTACTAAATTATGTTCCAGGTGTCTCTCTTTCTACAGTGGGCAAAAGTACACTTGAGATTAATCCAGGCAAGGCAAAGAAGCTTATAGCTTGGTAATGTTCCCATCCTAGACACTGCTGGCATGTGGATCATCTAGGGTTCTTGACTATTTTGTCAAACATGTATGACACTGAAGGAAAAGATACTTCAGTAGTACCTCCGAATTTCTAAGGCCTTCTCTACTGGGAACAGCTAGTCATGATCTCTCCAGACAATTAGCACTTCCTACATGGAAAATGCACCATGGCAGAAAGATTAGTTACAACAAAGCATGTCAGTTAATCCACTGGTTCAACTATCGCGGATTCACATGCCTGAGGTATTGGTGTCACCGAACTTATCGCGCGAATGTAATCCCTCACTACAGAATCGGTTTGATGTCGGCGGCTAAAGCCGCCGACACAGGTCCAAATACCGCCGATATTGACACGTGTGGCGGCTAGCCGACAAAGCTTTCGCCGACGCTGCGTGGCGACATAGGTTAACTATGTCGGCCCCACCGACAAAACGGAAACCTGGGGAAGGCTTTCGTGCGTAAGGTCTATGTCGGCTGTATTTTGAGCCGCCGATATAGCCTTTGGCAAACGGGCCCGATCCTCTCACGGCGCTCTGACTTGTGGGGTCCACGTCACGATCGAGATCGCGACACGTGTCAGACTCTATATCGGCGGCCCTTTTCCATACCGCCGACATAGCTCCTTCTGCTAAGCTCCTAGGCCCCTCCGGCATTAGGTCGGCGTGTGCTCCCTCAGGTCGTGGGTTCGAGCACCGCCAAGCCCCCTGTTTTTATTTATTTTATCTTTGTCGGCGGCTATAGTTATGCCGCCGACACAGATGCCTCCCCTGTCTACGGTTTGGGCCCGCTTGTTAGCGACCTCGCCTGATTGGCACGTGGGCCCACATAAACGTCCACCGTTATCGGACCGTCTCTAGAGGTAACAATGTCGGCGGTTAATTTCGTGCCGCCGAAACAGAATATTTGGCGGGATCAAAACTTTGAAATTCATCCGGCGGGCGTGAGGTGGCTGATAACTATCGGCGGCTTAAGTATTGCCGCCGAAACTAATTATGTCTGTGTCGGCGGTTATAGTTGTGCCCCCGACATTGATCTGTCGGTGGCATTTGCCGCACTGAATATTCTGGCCGCCCACACTGAGCGCGTTTCCTGTAGTGCCTTGAAGAGCTGCAGAAGTTGATCCATGTTATCCGTGAATAGTTTCTGACAGAAGATTACAAAAACATCGACTTTAGCATCATCGTGGTAGTGTTTTTATTTTTGTAGGTGATGAAAGTGGCATATCTGTTGCCTGATAATCAGAACGACCTAAAAGTACAGCTGAAATTAAAAGAGATTTACCAATCTCTCAGAAGAGCAAACAAGGATGGGCAGCTCCTGGTTAGCCAATTCAAGGCAAGCAGTTGGGCCACATTATTACACCGTTCATCAGTTCATGATTTATTTCCGTGCGAAATAAATGTTAGATTTGCAAGGTGCTATCTTTTTTTTTTCCTTCATAGGTGCACACACATTGGATTGAAGTTTGTTTTAACAATTACATCCTCCTTTTCAAATTATAGTTCATTGTTGACTTTTGGATTTGTCTTTTTACCATTCGTCTTATTCAAAAATTATTGTAAACATTTTTTGCTTATGTACTGGCCATTTGGGCCAAACTATGAGTAATTAGATATCTGAATTTACAAAGGTATGGACAACAATGTAGATAATAATTTTTTCTTTCATGTAGACAACAAGTTTTTAATCCCGATGGGCTATGTTTTTTCTTATAATTTCTACCTTACGATATAATACCCGACGTGCGTCGTACGTACATGACTACTAGTGATATTGAAATCACCACCTATGAGAACGGAAAAGAAACCGTCAACAAGTACATATATAGATGCAAGCTAGCGTGAGGTGACAGGCAGTTGACTACCACGCGCTCATGATGACTGCTGACGGCTTCAACACGAAGGTGCGTGACCGACGACGCCGGAGAGCGACCCCTTCACACTCTGATCCTGCCATTCTAGCCACCATGCCTTGCAATGGAACAACCCACTTATTACCCACGGGCAGTTGAACATAGGCACGCCACGCCGTACGTCGATCGTGTGGCCACCATGCATAGCCGAGCTTCTGCCATGCCCATGCTCGTGTTGCTCATCGTCATCACCTGCTGCTGCTTCTTCCTCACGACGCATGCGCATGCACAGCAGCAGCAACCGCCGCCCCAGCCCCAGCCCGCTGCGGCCGGCGGTAGCACTGCCACTGCGGGCGCGAGCTGCATGCCGCACGAGAGGGACGCCCTGCTGACCTTCAAGCGCGGCGTCACCGGCGACCCTGCAGGTCTCCTCAGCTCGTGGCGGCGAGATGGCGAGCACCAGGACTGCTGCCGGTGGAGAGGCGTCCGGTGCAGCAACCGGATCGGCCACGTCCAACGGCTAATGCTTCCTCGTCCCCGCTACGTCGTCGGAGCAGGAACAGCTTTGGCTGGCCAGATAAGTCCTTCTTTGCTTGCGCTGGAACACCTGGAGCACCTTGATCTCAGCAACAATGGACTACAGGGTCCAAGTGGCCGTCTTCCTGAGTTCTTGGGCTCTCTCAGCAGCCTCAAGTATCTTGACCTCTCCGGCATACAATTTCGCGGCAGCCTGCCTCCCCAGCTCGGCAACTTATCAAAGCTGCAGTATCTGGATCTTTCCTATATGGAAGCCATGAAGCCAACAGATCTCTCATGGCTAACGCGCCTTCCTTCCATACAATATCTTGACCTGGGCAATGTGAATCTCAGCACACTAGTGGACGATTGGGCTCTTGTCATGAACATGATCCCTTCTTTGAGGGTCCTTCGCCTTTCCAGCTGCTATCTCGCAAGCGCAAACCAGTCGCTGCCGCACCTGAACCTCACAAACCTTGAGGAGCTGGATGCCTCCCAAAACTCCCTCAACCATCCCATGGCGACCAGCTGGTTCTGGAACATCACAAGCCTCAAGTACCTTGACCTCGGCGGCACTAGTTTGTACGGTCAAGTTCCGGACGCACTGGGAGACATGGCATCCCTGCAAGTTCTTGATCTTTCGGACAATCGACATGGCGATGATTTGCTTCCAAAAAAAAAAAGACATGGCGATGATGATGATGAGAAGAACATGCGCATCATGACCACGAAGCTGAAGAAATTGTGCAATTTGGAGGTCCTGAAACTTCGCTGGGCTCTCCTATACGGAGATTTAACTGATGTGCTGCCTCGCTGCTCACCCAACAAATTGCAGCAATTGGACCTCAGTTGGAACCAATTATCTGGGATGCTGCCAAGATGGATAGGGCAGTTCACGAGCTTGGTCATTCTGGATCTCAGTTGCAACAACATCACAGGACCTCTCCCAGCATCTGTAGGGCAATTGACTGGTTTGCAGACCCTTGACCTCTCTTACAACCACCTGACTGGACATGTCCCATATGAGATCGGTATGCTCGCTAACCTGACCTCACTGTACCTGAACAACAATGACTTGCATGGTGTGATAAGGGAGGAGCACTTTGCTAGTGCCAGGAGCTTGCAATCCATAGACTTTTCTTATAATGCCCTGAACATTGAGCTCAGCTCAGACTGGAAACCTCCACGTACACTGAACTATGCACTCTTTGCAGCCTGCCAGATGGGCCCACTGTTTCCTGGGTGGCTTCAATGGCATGTGAACATTACCTATCTCGATATCTCGAGTGCGGGTATAGCTGATAGGCTTCCACAATGGCTCTCCAATGCCTTTTCAAATGTCGAAAGCTTGAACATCTCCAACAATCAGCTCACCGGAGGTTTGCCGACCGATATGGGCTTCATGTCACTGGGATCTCTCTTCCTCAATTCCAACCAATTAACTGGTCAGATACCCACAATGCCACCAAACCTAACCATCTTGGACTTGTCCAATAATTTCTTGTCAGGACCTCTGCCCTTTGGTATCGGATCTTCAAATTTAATGGAGCTGTCTTTGTTTTCCAACCAAATCACCGGCCGTATTCCTGAATCATTTTGTAAATACGATGGGTTGGCTGTATTGGACTTATCGAACAATTATTTGGAGGGTGAACTTCCGCCATGCCTTGGGATGATGGAAGATATGGAATTTATAGCCTTAAGTAACAATAGTTTTTCAGGAGAGTTCCCATCTTTTGTGCAGAACTTTAGGAGTGTGCTATTCTTAGATTTGACTAGGAACAAATTCTCTGGAAGATTGCCAATATGGATTGGAAACTTAGTGTCAGTTAGAATTCTGCGGTTAAGTCACAACAAGTTCTTTGGGAACATTCCGGTGAACATGACCAATCTTGCTTGCCTTCAGTACATAGATCTAAATAACAATAAGATATCAGGCTCTTTGCCGAGCAACCTGTCAAACCTGAAAGCAATGAGAAAGGCATACATGACAAGTGGGTGCTACGACGACGATATAGACAACTTTCATCTTATTAGTTTGTCTCCAGTCTTGAAGGGGCAGGAACGGAACTACGGTTCCATCAGTAGAATTTTTGACACCAACATGATGAGCATTGATTTATCTTCAAACAATTTAACCGGCGAAATTCCAGAAGAGATAATTTCTCTTGATGCGCTGGTGAATTTAAATCTGTCATGGAACCACCTCGAAGGAGTTGTTCCAAACAAGATCGGGAAAATGCAGTCGCTGGAATCACTCGACCTCTCGAGGAACAAGCTTTCAGGGGAAATACCGGCCACTCTTTCAAAGCTGTCGTTCTTAAGTTACTTAGACTTGTCATACAACAATCTTTCGGGAAGAATTCCATCAGGATCGCAACTTGATAGCCTGTATGCAGCAAATCCATATATGTACATTGGCAACATCGGCCTTTGCGGGTATCCTCTTCAGAACAATTGTTCAAACGAGGGTGATGATTCAAAGCAAGATCGCCCGGGAAGAACTGAAGATCAAGGTCATGGGATAGGATTCTTTTATCTAGGACTTGGGTGCGGCTTCATAGTTGGTACCTGGGTGGCATTTGGTGTTCTGTTGTTCAATAGAAGCTGGAGAATTGCTTACTTCCAACTCCACGACAAGCTGTATGACAAAGTTTTTGTCCTTGTTGCTACATGGGCAACACAACCACCAACTGATTAACATGAAGCAGCTGTGAAGGTTGGTGCCTTTGACTAAATTCAACCAAGGTATGCATGAATGATAATGAATTAATGAAAGTGGAGAAGTCTGTCAGTGTTTCGACTTTTGTTACTAGTACTAGATGATAGGAGTATATGAATAATATATTGCTTGTTTTCATTTTTGAAATGAACTGACAGTGCGATCTTTGCTGTATGCATGAATGACAAGGGATTTTTACGAGGTTCGGCGCAAAGCACCTACTCCTCGGTGAGGAACCTCCCCGAAAGTAAGCCGGGACCCTTTCGTCCCGTGCCCTCAACTCACTCGTGAAGCGTTTTAGGGCGTGAGCCCAAGACTTGCTTCTAACCCTTACACCGAGGACAGAGACTCCCACAAGTCGGAAGCTTTCTGTCACCCCGGCACCACCGTAGCGATGCTGACCTTCTCGATTGAAGGTATTTCGTACACGTGACCCCGGAGACCTTGACGTAGCCCGTGTCGACGGACATCTTGATCACAACGGCTTCTCGGCACCTTGGACGAAGCCCGGCACCCTAGAGGTGAAGAAGTACACGGCTTCCATGGCTTCGACTCCGGCAAAGAGGAAGCACCCGGACATGAGCCGAGTGGCCTTACTTCGGCAAGGGCTTGTCTTAGTTGTTGGTGAAGAGGAAGTAGACGAACGGGTCGGTGAAGCTCACGAACGTGGCGGTGAAGGTCTCAACTCCGACGAAGAAAGACCCAAAGAACACTCGAACCAACTGGGAGACACACCACGTACCGGGAAAACGGAGGGGAACCAACCAGGGAGGTGGAGGGAGGCCTTCTCCTACCTTCTACCCACTTTCCCTCTCTTCTCCACTCTCGACACTTCAAACCCTAGGCCATGGACATGGGGGACCCATGGGAGGAGCTCTCAAGACACAAGAGGCAAGGGGTGGAAGCAAATGAGCTCTCTCAAGTCTAATCCGTAGCCTACAGCTCCTTATATAGACCCCTACACGACCTGGACACATGGCGACTGGACAGACAGCTCCCCAACATCCAATGGTTCAGATCGGCAGATCTGGGAATTCACCGGACGCGTCCGGTTAACCCGACCGTACAGGCCAGATGCGTCTGCGACCCTGTCTTGACGCGCCTCCTCCGAACGCTTCTGGTCGCCTATCGGACGCGTCCGGTCTGGAACATCACAAGCCTCAAGTACCTTGACCTTGGCCACACTGGTTTGTACGGTCAAGTTCCGGATGCACTGGGAGACATGGCATCCCTGCAAGTCCTTGATCTTTCGTACAATCAAGATGGTGATGGTGACATGCACAAGCCTCGACACGCACGCAACCAAAAATCATTAAAAAATCTAGAAATAAGACCTTAATCTTCGGTTGATGTGCTAACTGCTATGACACGTGTCATCAAATGCCAAAACTAGCCCAGGGGTCCAATGGACTTACAGAGATTCACACTCCAATCTCCCCGCGTGCTCTTCGTTTGTTCGTGCGTGCGTGCTTTGTTGTCGCCATAAGAGACGACGTTTGTTGCACCTGCTGTTGCTCCTCTTTTTTTGTTGCCTCAGTTTTTCCAGTAAAATCACAAATTTGTTGCTGATTGAATAGAGCAGAAAAATAGACTGAGAAATTGAGGTGTGCACATATCAGTCTGTTCAGACAAAAAACAAAAATAAAAATGAAGCGGCCCATACTATTTGTAATGTTGTCGTTTTGAGCCAACTCTAATACTATCTTGGTGTAATACAAAATGTTCAGAGATGTTACCAAGCATGCTAGCTTTTCTTGTTGAATGGAGGGCGAGTGTACCAACTTGTTCAGTGGGTCTTCTTGGCCGTTAATGTTGTGGTTTCATAATAGATGGTTGCTACACAAAAGAAGTCTTATTTAGCCTTTAGAAGGGGTCCGTGCCCCCAATCACTTCTAGAGGCCTCTAAAGACCCACTTTTGGTTTTTACTACCGTTTGTAAAGATCAGTTCTGTAGTAGTGCTGCCTCATACGAGCTTAGTGTTGGGCCTAATCCCTCCACATGGATGTGAATGTGCAACTCATTTAGCACAACAAAAGCCCAATCAATGTTGTCCATTGATGTCCCTCTAAATGGATGGTTGAGATTGCATCTTGTGAGAGGGAGAGAACAAAAACCCTAGCCACCATTCCTCACCTAAGCAAGCTGAGAGAGTTGCTGTTGTGTTCTTGCTGCTGGGTGATAAGAGCAAGAACCACACCACCCAAAGTGAGAGAGAAGGAAGGAGAAGAAGAGGAGCTGTCCAGATTTGTTTCTCCTGCGCGATCTTCGTCAAGCCCTTGGTTGGAGCGGCAAACGTGGGAGTTTCATCACCAAGCTTGGTGAGTGTGTTCCTAACTTGTTGCTCTCCGATCTGTACGGTTGGTTTGAGGATTGGGTTAGAGGAAAACCGGATTTGTGTGAGGTTTAGTCAGTTCTGTTTTCACCAAGTTCAGATTCGCGCAGTCTTGGGAGTCGAGCAGTTTGAGGGGTCAAACGTTGTTCAAATGTTTTGAAATTTGAACATCCGTTAGAGGACTCGTTGAGATACATTCCTGCCAAGTTTAATGTGATTTGGACTTGTGGTTTGTGAGAAACGAACTGAATACCGAAGGGAACAGCAGAGTTGCCCTGTTTACAGCAGTGTGTGTTTACCTCCTTATAGCTCTTGTTATGTGTGGGTGATGTTGGTGCTAATGCCAAGTTTGTAACTTGATGATGATGGTGTTGCTGTGTAACCTCTAGATATTCTAGAGAAGACTCCATTTCTAACCATTGTTCGTAATAGTGGAAGAAGCTTGGAGTGGACCGATTGGTCCCGTGGTTTTTTAGTCCTCACCTTGAGGAGGTTTTTCCACGTAAATCATTGTGTCAATTGTGCATGTGAAGTTGTTTATTCCATTGTGTATTTGTTGGTTGAAGTTATCCTCACTGTCATCACAAGAAGAGTGGATTAAATGTGTATCTAGTGTTGTCCTTAACCTAACACTCAGCTCCTCCTTCGCCGCTGTGGGCGATAGCGCCGGCTCTAACGATAGCGCCAATATTGATGAAATAGCCAAGTCCATCCCTGGTCATGGTAAACGGGGCCAGCGGCAGAAGTTCACACAGGAGCAGGTGCAGCGGATAATTAATCAGGCTCTGCAAGGGTTGAGCGAAACCTGGGAGAAGAAGTTTAAATCCTTGGAGCGAAGTGTTGTGCCATTGTTTGGTGCTGATCCTGAGATACAGGGAAACTGAATATTGAGTTGTAGTCCTCAATAGGATTGATAAGATGATCTGATGTCTCCATCTGCAGCATGCTCCTGGGTCTTCTGCAGCTGGAGGGAGTGGCCAGGAGGATCTTTAAACACACCAGGTACATGTCATTTCAAAATGGAACCTACCCTTGTCAATGTTTCTATTAGAGGTTGGCATAGAAGAAAAGAGTGAGCACAAATGAGAGTTGTGAGTTGTGACGCTAATCTACATAATTAATTAATTCACATAATTGGGTTCCTTGGTGTTAAAACAAGATCAGCAGTGGTAATCATGAAGCATTAAAGCCGCAAAAGCAACTGCTGAGAAATTTTCTAGTTTCAAATCCGACTATCTGAGCATGAAGGCAAATGGTCACCGTTTTTCAATCACACATCCAAAAAGAATTGGAATGTATCATATTTGCATGTTATTTTTGTTAGAAAACCACTTCATGGGCCTCGAAGGCCCGTGTGGCCCATATTGCCAACCCCCTACTAGCTCTATAAAAGGAGGCGTCTCCCTGTTCATTTGTACTGGTGTTTTACTGTGAAATAGTAAAGAAAGGCTATCCTCCTCATATATGTGTGTCTCCTTGTGTATGTTCTGAGTTAAGGAGCCTCGGGACTACCTCGTGTAGCATTGGTTTCTTAACACATTATCACGCACTTTGCTCTACTCAATCAAGGAGATTGAACGAAGGTAATGAGAAATGAACTAAGAAATGGGTCTATTCTTTACGTGTTTTGATCTCGTTCTTTGTATTATTTCTATGAATTTGTAGCGTTTTCTCGCATGAACTAGAATATATCAAAACACCTCCGTGCCGATTTATCGCCGGCTTGAAGCCGATCGGGTGTACGATGCGATTGTTGCAGACTCGAAGTCGCCGACATTTTTGTCGATCAATCAAATCGAAAAAGAACACGAATAGATCTTGTTTTTCTACGCATTTCTTTTTTCTTTGGCACGAAGCCATCATGAACACGAAGGCACGAAGCCACCATGAACACAAAGACATCGCGCCGCCGGCCATGGAGGTCGCGCACATAGGGCTGCCGCGGGCGTCTCGAAGACGCCGTCGCCGTCGGCCTCGAAGTGCCGTCGCCGTGCGCCGCCGGATCCCGCGCCGCCGCGTGCCGCCTCAAAGGCGCCGCTACGTCGCCGGCCTCGCGCCGCCGCGGACCTCCCAGCGTCGCCGCACCTCGCAGGGGCGTCGCCGGGCCCCGCGCCGCCGTACCGAGCGCCGCTTTCGGCCACCGCGCTTGTAGCGCCGCCGGCCTCCGCGCGCGCAGCCGACCCGCCGGCCAGCAGCCGGCCCCGCCGCCGCGCCGTGCCGCCGGGTACGCCGCGCCGGCCGGCAGCCCCGCGCCAGCTGCCGTGCCCGCGTGCCTCGGCCTCGGCCCGCAGCCGCGCGCCCAGGCTCGCCGCGCCGCCATGCAGGATTGCAGGCCAGCACCACCGCGCCGCTCGTCGTCGTGCCCCTCCGCCGTCGAGCCGTGCCCGTCCGCCCTGATATTATGCTACGTTCAACTCTTTGTGCTACATTCGACTCTTTGTGCATTACGTCGATATTATGAGGTAACAGCAAATATTCTGCATATGGAAGGGAGTACATACTGCATTTATGTGTCCAATGATAAATGGTTCCATAGCCCTCATATTCGGTTTCCCACATAGCCGATAAAAAGCAAAGTTTGTCTTTCATACATACTAGTACAATGCCCGTGCTCTGCCACTTTCATACATATTTATTTTTCATGAAGGATGGTCCTGGTTATGCCAAGATCTTTTCGACTTCTTGAAAGTCTAGATTGCGGCAGAAAGGTGGCTCTCTAGTCTTGCTATTTAGAAGCAAGCCCAACTCGGAATTTTTGTTCCCTATTGTCGACAGTTGGCTCCCACCATAGGGGAGGAGATTTTCTTGTCGCCATGTTCCTCCAAGATATCGATTAATTCTGGCAATACCCGAGATATGTGTATCTTTGATGATGTCGAAGATCACAAAGAATACTATATAGACACTAATAGGCTGTTTGGTTAGCTGCATCCTTAGAGCTTTTGCATCTGTAGATGCAAAAATTGGGTGTTTGGTTGCATTTTCTCGTACCTGGGCCGGTTTTTTCGGATGTAAAACACCCCCTCGGGCCTGGCTCCGCAGATACGCCCAAATCGAGCGTTTCCGGAGAGCCAGGCTCCGCGGATGCTCTGCTCGTGCTGATGGGAGGCTCCTGCTCGCGCTCGTCTTCTCCGTGAGATCCGCGACTGCCTCCCAGACCTCGCTTCCTTCCCGCGACCGCGAGGACGCATCCGTTGCCTTCTTCCCGCGCGCAACCGCCATCCCAAGCGAGCCTGCGTCCGATTCACCGCCTCCACCTCGCCTCGCCTCCCTCCCCTCACGCGCCACCCTTGCCTTATTCCCGCTTGTAACCGCCTCCGATTCGCCGCCATCTCGCGCGCTCCTGCCTCCGATTCGCGGCGCCCACCTCGCCTCGCTTCCTTCCCACGCACCAGCCTCCGATTTGCTTCCTTCCCGCCATGTTCCCCTATTTAGCTAGCGACCCACCCTTTGCCCTAACGCAGCCGCCCCCCTTCTGCTTGGCTCCGTGGGTGACTCCCTCCCGGACTCCGCTGCCAACTCCTCCGACCCCTCCCGGACTCCGCCGCCAACACGTCCACCCGTCCCAGACTCTGCTGCCAACGCCGACTGCTGTGAGCCGCCACCGGTAAGGTAAGATGTGCCAAATAGCATGATTGTTCTTCAGGCGATTCAAAGGCTACCTACTGGTGATCCTTTTCTTCGTTTTTTTCCTTCTAGACATGTCATGGCCAATGTAGATACACAAATTGGTTGTGGATATGTACTACCGATCTTGACAATCTAAATCATGATGTTTATGAAAGCATCAATATTTGCATTTGTAGGTA
The DNA here is from genome assembly GCA_036346415.1 of Raddia guianensis. NCBI lineage: Eukaryota > Viridiplantae > Streptophyta > Magnoliopsida > Poales > Poaceae > Raddia > Raddia guianensis. The sequence goes on along the minus strand of CM070537.1, from coordinate 25,166,145 downwards.
AATCTTTCTTACTGTTAGATCCCTCTGGTCATAAACAATTGAAGTTTGAAATTATTATGTCGATCTAAGTTTAGTGGAATTATATTGCTTACTTTTAGTGGAATTTTAAATAAGTTGTAATAGTAATTAGCTGTCAAAAGAAGTATCTGCAGGTTATGCAAATTCAAAAAGGTCAGATATTTGTGACCGGAGGGAGCAGTTTTCAAGTGCTTATCATAGGTTTTTGAGGGAAAATGGACTGATCATAGTTGTCTTAACCCAATAAAAATGAACCAAAAAGGATCATTTTAGTCTTCGAGTGAATTAATTGGTAATTTTTGGTGCCGTTGTGGCCAAGTCTAACTTTCACTGGTTTTTGGGAAATGAAATGGTATTTCACCAAGTTTTATGCAATACCTTGTTCCATCTCCAAATATAAACTTAGCAGTCGTATCTGGACTCCATTAGCCTATGTTAGATTAGAATAATCGAAGATATTTATTTTAATTGCCATTTCATTAGAAACAACATGCAATCAGCCCTATTCTGGATGATATTGAGCTATCGGCAGGCTGGCACTGATTGGGAGAGTGTTCCTGCTAGAATTTTTTCTCAACACTACGTAGTGATTTTATTTGCAGCAGATTTATCTGTGTTTCCAAAGACCAAAAATCAATATTTACTATTGCGAAGCACTCAGGTGAACATGACATAGTTCTCTATACCAAGTTACCAACTGGAGCTAGTCGCTAATATTTGCTTAACATACAGAAACTAAAATACCCTTTCAGGCAATGTCAGAAAGTCTGAAAGACCACTAATTCTCAACATATTCACCAGATTAATTAACTGGAGGGATTATTCAGAAAGTCTGAAAGATATAACTGGAGGGATTATTCAGTTCTATTATCTACCCTTGTGTTCATGTTATTTCCAATTTTACCATAAGTTAATTTGGTTGCCGATCAGAAGTTAATGTGCTGCATTGGAAATTTGTTTTATGATTGATGTTCATGTGCATGTGCTGCCTATGATTGAATTAAGATATGTAATACCATTATCTTGTTCTGTTCTTAGATGAGATTGTTAGATGGATATTAACAGAGTCCCATATTATTTGTTAGATGGATATGGCAAGCCGACGACGGAAGCTTATTATTCAAGCAGTTGCGCTTGTTACTGTCATGCAAGCCTTTTGGGTTAATAAGCTTAGATTGGCTAGACTATCACGGCCCGCAATCACCTATGGCCCCATGTGTGCTAGAGATGCTGAACGCCAAGCCAACCTAAATCTTATTTATAACTATAGTGATGTTGAATGCATGAATATGTGATGCTGATTTGTTATATGGTTTCTGATTTATTTCAGACCATGAATCCGGAAATCATTGATCTTGGAGGTGGTATTGAAGAGAATGGGAAGACGGCAAGGGTTCAAATGAGGTGGACCAATGTCATGTCTTCATTTGTCCTCCGTCGTATGAGCTAAACTCATTTTAAAACCATCGTGTTATGTGGCTAAACTCATTTTGCGCAAGGAATAACATTGAGTAAGGTAAAATCTCTTCTTATATGTTCAATTTCTCAATTTAGTTTTGAACTTATGTATGCTTATGTATTTCTCCAGAAGTAAAATGTCGACCAGTCTGAGAGGGAGGCTATGAGGCTACACTGAGTTGGCTTTGTGGTTGGCTTTCGATGGTGTTCTGTCTTATAACTTAGTTCTTCAACACTGGTTTCCTTTCGCGTAGGCTATCTGCTATGAGTAAAGAGCAATGAAAATGTAATGAGTACATAATTACATTATGTATTGACTAAATTAAATTGCACTTAATAAGTGTTGGACATGGACACATGGTAATGATCTATCGTTTTGGTTAAATATGGATTTGGATGTGCCATATCGTTTTGTCTTGCACTGTTGCTGTTACGTATATGTGTGCTGAAGATTTTTCGTTTGCGCTGTTCAAGGTTGGATGCATATATGTGTGTTACGTACTCATATTTTTATTTGTGCCCTGAAAGAAATAGGCTTTGTTCAAGGTTGGATGCATATATGTGTGTTACGTACTCATATATGTGTGTTACTGATGCATATATGTGTGTTATGTACTCATATTTTAATTTGTGCTGAAAAAACTGACAGCCCATACAAAAAATTAGATTGGACAACCAAACACCATCTCTCTTGATCTTTGAGATCACATGCACTCTAATGCAATCAACTAAACATTTTCTCCTCTCAGCCTGTCTCATCTTGTGCAAACAATCAAACACCATCTCATGCATCTACACAGCCTGCATCCCGGCAGCCTGGCTGAGCTGATACGAGCCAGGCTCACCTGAGAAGGCAACCAAACAGCCTATAAGGTTCCTCGGATCCTGGATCTGAGGGACACATGGCGCACGATCCGGATGACACGACCTGATGGAATCACCTAGCAATAACGACTCAGAGTATGTTATCAAACCTCTCATTGAGCATTTCGAAGGAGATCTAATGGATCAAGCTCCCCCATTTATAGGGAACGTGGTGCCTTCGATTTAGGAGGGTCGGGGCATAGGGAGTTAGGCCTTGTCGAATAGGGCTTTGTTTAGGATTCCTCACCTCTACAGTGAATAAAATATGAGAGGAAAATAAAGATAAATGGTAAAAAAAAGTGTGAATAGTGGATAAATAGTGTAAACTAGGGCAGCATTGATGATGACCTCAAGGAATTTGCAGCGAGAGATTGGGCAAGGGTGTTTCCATTGAATTTGAGATATCGCAAACGTATTTTTCACAAAAGTCAAAATTGTCCCGTTGGATCACGTTTGTTAGGACAAGTAACACCTTCCCGAGTGCTTCGTAAATTGATACTCCCTCCGTTCTTTTTTATTTGTCGTCGTTGACTTTTGAACATATATTTGATCATTCGTTTTATTAAAACATTTAGTGCAAATATGTTAAAAAATATAAGTTATGATTAAAATACCTTTAACGATAAAACAAAGCATAACAAAATAAATGATACTTAAATAATTTTTTGAATAAGATGAATGGTTAAAGGCATGTCCGAAAGTCAACGGCAATAAATAAAAAAAGAATGGATGGAGTATTTTATGAGAGGTATATAGGCTGTTTGGCTGCCTTCTCAGTTAAAACAGGCTGTATGAGCTGAGATAGGCTAGTTGGAGCTAGGCTGAGATTATGCAAATGTTTGCTGTTTGGTTAGCTGTATGAGATTGTACAGGCGGTGTAGAGATGTTGTTTGCTTGACTGAACTAAGAAGAGAATGACATGGAAAAATTCAAAAGAGGTATGAAACATATTAAAATATAAATTCTAGAAAAACAAAAATAAAAAATCAAATACAAAAATTTTAAAAAAGTCTCAAATAAATAAATTCAAAAATGAAAATTTTAAACTTTTGAAATTTATATGACAAATGTGGTCAAGTTTTATTTTTAAAAAAGTCTGGAACTCATTTTAAAAATCGGTTCGATAATCGGAGATATTAATCAAAAGATATGAAAAAATGAATCAAATGTGTTGACTGCATGCGGTCAATACTGGTTCCAACCTTGTGTTGCTGCATCCGTGGAGCCTACCTTTGGGGAAACGTCCAATTTAATTGTATCTCCAGAGCTTGGCCCGTAGGGGGTAATTGCATCCGACGAGCCTCGCCCAGATGGGTGATTAGGCAATCACAGAAAACATTCCATTTCTTTTACCATTTCCCGTTCTAATATGGCGATGAGTCCTTGTAGTTGTACTAGCGCTTGCGCCCCTCAGGCTTGACCAGGAGGAAAAAAGCAATAAAAGCAAGCGGCGGGATCGAACATGGCGGTGGTGAGAGTTGGCTCGGCTAGCCCACAAAAGCCGCCACGCCGTTGATAGCAGTGCGAAAAAAATCATTTTATAGGTAAACAAACTAATGGACGGTTGGATCTGCCTGGCGCACGCGATCGGACGGCCGCGCGTGATGGGGCGACGTGGGCTGTGTGGGGTAGAGAAGCGCCACGTGGCGAGGTGGAGAGGGCTCAGCCCGGATTTGTACTATTATTTGTCTTGGGATCCCAGCCTTGTTTGTCGCCTTCCTTTCTAGTACTACTCCTTCCTTCATAAAAATATTTCGTGAACTAAAAACTAAACTGTATAATTGAGTTCATTAAAGGTTTCCATTTTTAAAAAAATTGTACAAATTGGTAGAATATGATCTTATAAAACTACTATTACCTGAATTATGAAATTTAGTTGGATTCTACTCAACTTTTATATAAAAAAACAATGTCAAACATGTGCCACCCCAGTGAAACTGCGCATTTGATAGGGCAAATAACTATTTCTGCATGGGTTTTCATGTCTGACTAAACACGCTTAGAGTATTTACAATAGTCCATCTAAACAGTTTCTAAGCCATCTGTAAGCAATGCCATGGCAACTAATTGATCATGTGGAGGAGAGATGGTGTGCATAGATATTTTAAGCCGTCTATTAAGAGTTGATTTTACACGAGAATTAAGAAACTTTGTGTATGAATAAATTATCTATAAAAACGTGCAGCCATCTGTACCATTGTACATGATAACTCTAGTTTTGTCTCTAGGTGGCATGACAATAGTTAGAGGCAACTGCTGTCTCAACCATTGTAAATGCTCTTACCTAGTGTTGACTTTTAGGGGCAAAAAGCGCCGATGGCAAGAGAATCAAAAATAGACTTTTTCTTAAATAAAAACTTGGTGTATTTCACTTTAAAATTTTAACATTTTGGCAGGGTTCAATCAATATCAATATCTCGCCATGGAACTTTGTAGAAATTTTGTTCTCCTTTTATGATTAATTGGGTAGTGCATGTCGTTTTCTTAACAAAAACAAATAGGAGTTTCTGATAAATTCTGTTCTGTTGGACCGGCCTTTTCCATCCGTAATCTGGGCCTCACAGAAACGGTCAGCTAGCCCATATAGTAAGCCCATACGAACTGAGAGGGCCCATCTGCAAAATTACATCCCTCCCACTCCCTGTGGAGATTGACGAGTGACACACAATTAGAAAGCTTCGTTTCAAATGACATTAAGTTCGGTCGCCTTGACACGTATAACACTGGACATGCGAATTTGTGATCCTACTGACATTCTTCCTATTTTTCTCAATTTATCATTGATTTACCCTTTTTAACCCGCGTGACTTTATAGTTTTGCCTCTACGTATGGTGTATTGCAGTTGCGCGAGATTTCGAGCGGGCATGGGAGACAAAAAAATCAAACTCTACCATATTTCAAATTTCAAACAGATTTTAAGAAATGGTCAGATTTTAAAATTTTGAATTTGACCAAATTTCAAAATTTTAAAATTCACCCATATTTTGAAAATATAAAATTTGGTCAAATTCAAAAATTTGAAATCTGACAATTTTAATAGATACAGCGTATTTTTATTACATTATAAAATTTTGTCCAAAATCAAAATTCGTGCATATTGATGGATACAACAGACGGCTGCAGTTTAATGTTTTGATCAAAGGCCATTTGGTCAATCCAGGTGGAGAAAAATAGAAAATAGTTTAAAAAAGGTAATAAATGGGTATAATGTCACTGGAATCATAAATTCATGCGCATAGTGTCATATATGTCAAGGATATTGAACTTAATGTCATTTGGAACAAAGCCAACGAACAGAGTGTCTTTGAGGGTATTCTCCCCACTCCGGGCCACTCGTTGTTCGCGATCCGACCCAACCACGCCTCCACTATGGCGGCGGCGGTGGCGACGGAGGCCGTAGACGGCGTGGCGGCGCACGCCGACGACGTCCACGGCGTACTCTCTGTACGTGGTTTCTTGCTCACTGCTTCATCGTTTTCTCAGGCATCGATCTCGTCTCTTAGCTCTGTAAGATTCGTTTCGTTATGGTACGGCCTTTTTCTTCCCTCTTTCTTTTCTCCTTCGCCGCATCAAGGCTCTTTGCCCTGCATTGGCAATTTGGCGTATTGCTGCAATCAATCGTCTTCCATGTCGTGTCATGGCCTCATGGGTATGGTGTCATGGAATTGCATGACCGGTTTTGTGGAGTAAAGCAAATGTTGTTGTAGCTATTTTTGAGTGGTTTTAGTGGTTCTTTTTAAAACCTCAAAACCATTACTACTTAATAATCTTGTGGGCTTTTTAAACCTTCCTATAGAGAAGCACACGACTTTTTCAGACTGCCGATTTCAGCTTAAATGAACAATGCCCGTTCATTTCATTCTCTCCGTGCTTATGCAGTATTGAGAGGTTGAGAGCCAGTCTCAGGCAAGCTGCAAGCACAGTCTGCTCCACTGCACTGTAAGCTGTCAGGGGTTGGTTGGTTATTAGACTGACCGGGCGCAACGCACAGTCCGCTCCACTTCAGAGCATCAGATCATCAGTGAAGCAACGAGGCGGCATATCCTTGCTGCTCTCTGGCTTGCGATGTGAGAGATGACATGCGACGTCAGGGGAGGATATGTGATCAGAGTGATCTGCATCTCCATCAGCTTTCGGTAGGGAACAGTGCTCGCGTCTCGTTTGTTGGGGTGGTGTCAGTTCACGGGGGCGTTTCAGGATTAGCAAAGCCCCCTGAAGCTTTACAGTGCCATGCAGGAGTCTGGATATTGACGGGCCATTTTACTTGCTTTCGTGTGGCGAGTCGGTGTCTTGGCTTGAACGTTCCCAATGCATCGACGTGCATGGCACGTGGCACATCGCTAAAATGAATGAATAGTGTTTTAAAGGGAGGTATAGAGGGGCTGTTAGAATGCTCTAAAATTGTTCGAAGCTTACATATATATAATTTGTGAAGATATATGAGAAACATATGAAAGTCAACGCTTGTTCTTCTATGCTTTCCGGCCATCTATCTATTATATAATTAAAGGAGGGGAAAACGGAGCCACCATGTTCGTCCACATCATCAAAATTATTTCAGCCGTTCGATCAACGGTGGGACCAAATTATAACGGCCAAGATCAATCAAAGAAATTCTCACATAAATCAGGAAAAAAATAAAAGATCTATGCCGTTGATTTTGTGGGGTTGGATTATAGATTAAAGAAAAATATTAGAGATAAACTCTAAATCGATCGATATGTTAGAGATAGATTATGAATTAGAGATAAACACTATATACCAAAACAAATCTGGCAGCAAGAAACACGGGCCACAAAATATGTGTCCCTTTGTTAGAAAAGGTGATCGTTGAACAAAGGGACAAGGAAAGGTAGCCTATCCCGTGAGCTACATACATCCGTATTCAAATAATTAATTTATATATCGAACAAGAAAGATATACATACATGCATGTACAAATTAATCCAGGGAAAAAAATTGAGCAAATTTCACAGCTCGATCAATACGGCCAAGATCAATCAAAGAAATTCTCACATAAATCAAGAAAAAATAAAAGATCTATGCCGTTAATTTTGTGGGGCCGGATTATAACGGCTTAGATTAAAAGAAGAATATTAGAAATTCGGATTAAATACTAAAGATGATATAATATGGTTATTTTATCCGTTCAATTAACTGTGGGATCAAATTATAATGGGATAGATTAATCAAAGAAAAAAAATAAAAGATCTATGCGGCTTAGATTAAAAGAAAATATTAGAAATTCAAATTAAATACTAAAGTTGATATAATATATTAGAGATAAATTCTAAATCCGATCTGATATGTTAGAGATATATTATGAGTTAGAGATAAACACTATATACCAAAACAAATATAACCGCGCAAACGCGCGGGCCACCTCGCTCGTTAGCTTTATACTACTAATCCTTAACCGTTTTAAAAGACAAACGCTTCGCCTTCTCGACCACTGATGGCCACGTTTTCTTTTTGAAAATCTCGAATCTGTTCTCAAATTTCCCAAAATAAGTCACACTACCGGACAAACTTTTCGGTGACACCTCTAGAAATTATAAAATTTTTAGCTTTCTGCAATGTATCTCTAAAAGTTGCACCATTTTCCTTGCAATGATAAGACCGTGTATACGGATTTCTTTGAGTGACATGGTTAGTGTTATTCTAGCAGAACGTGCAAACAAAAACTGTGCTACTCTGACTAATGTTGTAATGGCTACGATACATTGTGCTAGCAGAGTAGCATCCTCAAGCATATATAGCACCAAACGCACAATGTAGAGCTGAATGCATGATGATAGATGGTGAGATATTCCTTTCTTTTCCAACAAAAGGAACCTTCTTATTCTGTGTTTCCCCAGTCTAGAGGCTTTTCGAGTGACAAGACCTTTCCTCGATCACGCGGCCATGTCTAGGAACTGAATTCTTGTATACAAAAGCGTGTACAACGTGTTATCTACTTTAGCTCTATATTGGCATGTGGGTGATTGCGCACAACTTCTCCTCAATTATGTGGGTGTTAATCTGTCAGTATCCTGTGGTATAGCTTCGTGATCTGTGTCCTTACCATCTCCTGTTTTCAGTCACTAATTCACAGTTCAGGTGATTTTAGTCTGGGACTCTTGAGTTTGTCGGGTCTTTTGTTCACCTTTTATAAATAAAAGTAAATGGAACTTTCAATCTTGTGTGAAGAGAAAGTAATGGCCAACATGGATTAATCTGGCATATTCATCAACGATCACAGTGAACGGCTGTGTACATCGGACGATGTTTTCTTAATTGATTCTTGGGGTGTATTTTTTTTACAATATTCTCTTGTTAAAAATGTTAATTAGGCAATTTCAAGTTCAGAATTGGGTGCTAGACTGTGAATGGAAATGCATTTACATCAAGTACTTTAAAGATTTTAGTTTTCCAGCCTTAAAAGCAAATATATGATGATGGTATGCACACATGATGCTTGCACAATATGCTCCCGAGTCCTCAGCATTGAATGGATTCCAAGCAAGCTAGTGTACTGTTGAATTATCACCTGCTTCGAAGAGTACATGATTTAGACAAGTCATACAAAAGATTTTTATGCTTTATATTGAACTGCTGCATCACCTGAAATTAGAAGCTTCTAGACATGCATGTGCTTAATTGTTCATCCACAATGTCTTAAATGGCTATAATTCTTGGTTGAGCTTTGTTGAATGTAGCATTAGTATTGACCTTCCACTTGCAACACCAGAAGGTGAGGTGCATATGTATGGGCCAGCAGTTTCAATTTTATGCTTTTGTGCCTTCCCCATGTTTTGTGGTTCCATGCTAAACCAGTGCAATTCCTATACTCCTATTGGCTACATGGGAACTGATGGTCCTTGCCTCTGATAATCTATCTGTACTGATGCTGTTTGTTGCCCCATGCACATTATAAGTACTCTTTTCTGAAGCAGGTCCTCCGATTGGTGATGATGAGCACATTTATCATGTGTGTGATCCCCAATGTGCAAAAGAATCTTCCATTGTGCACTGCGGTGCTTAAATAGATTTTCTGGTGTCCTGGGCATAACCAATAGTTTATCCATCAATGCAGCTTCTTGCCCATTGCCTGAAGTGATCAAGAACACTGGAAATGGACTGTCTACTTACCGCACAACGATGCTTGCTACCTATAAAGATGACGGGAGGAAGCTTCATGAACCAGAACCCATGTGCAGGTGATGTCAATCTTACCTGGGCTCATGCAGTCCTGACAGAAACAAGAGGGCACTGCTATATCCATTTCTCTTGCTTCATACACGTTTTTCTAAGCACCGCCTTCGTTGCTACCGACGGCTGACGCCACGTTTCTTTCTAGTTTCACGGCTGAAATTGCCTAACTACCTGCTTAAACTATACAGTTACTTTAAACCGTGGCTTTGAAAAGCTAAAACAGATACTCAAATGGTTAGCTAAACTTCAAGAGCTTATGGAAGTGGTTTAAATGCCAGCCTGTTTCGTTCAACTTATTTTAAAAGTTTTGATAAGCAGTTTTATGATAAAAAAAAAACCACACAAAAACCCGAAACCTGCTTTTGAAATAACAAATTAGTTATAAACCATAACTAGAGATGACCAAACAAGCCAGGCCTGATAGGACGGATCTGGTCTGGCCTAAACTGATCACTAGGCTGGGTCAGCCTGATTTGGTCCAACAAACTGGGTTTCGAAAGGTGCCTCTACCCATCGAGCTGACTCAATTTAGATCGATTCAGTTTGTATAATAGTGGCAAGGTTTGGTTTGATTTGGTTCCGTTTGTCTTGCTACTGTAGCACACTTATTTTAATTAAATTTGATTTGGTTCCGTTTGTCTTGCTACTGTAGCACACTTATTTTAATTAAATATCTACATTTATATTTCCTCATGATATATATTTGTTTTTTAATTTATAATGTATATTTCTTTAATATGTCGATTTATCTAAAATTTTATAAATATTTTTTAGCTAAAATGAGTCTGCTTGTTTGTCATCGGCCTGGCCCATCTACCATGCAAATCGGGTTTGGGCCAAGACCTTGGCAGTGTTAGTCTGTCAGATCTCATTGAGACCTTTGATTCACGGTTCCAATTTGGTTCTGGTTCGGTTTACAAAATTTCTTTTTTACAGACCATTAAGCCTAGCATTTGTATTATTTTTTTGAGACTTCGTGTGGTTTTTCTCAAAAACCTTAAAAATATTTTAAATATTTTTTTAGCCTTTCCGTGTCTCTTTTAAAGCCTCTCAACTTTTCCAAATACAACCAAAATCAAACTACAATGACAAATAAAAAAGATATATCGGGCCAACCTGGTTCAGCCCGGTGGCCACCTCTGGCCACAATCCTTCGAAGAAGGAGAGCAAACAAACAACAGCTGCAGCCTTGCTATCATTATCCAATCTGCCAGGTGACTGATGGATGCGGTTGTTAAGGTGGTCTTGTCAAGCCACTGGCACGCGCAGGCCAGTTAATCTTTGCATAAGCTATCCTCCTGCCGGTCAAGTTTGCCCACCCTTAATGGCTAATCCTGGGAAGCCGGAGGATTAGCTACGCTTATTGTGCACTGATGGCTTGTCTTTCTCGGTAACCAGTGTGCCCTGGACCACTCTCTTGAGTTCTCGGCATCCCCTTGCCTCACCTCATCTCGGCATCATGCTGCTGATGGCGACCTCCTACTGTTTGCCTGAGAGTGCCCTTTGTTGGAGGAGCTAGTATTTGGTGACACATTGACGTCTGATGTGTAGCTCTCCATCTGATCATCTTACCTCCTCCGTGGATTAATTATCACCTGGTTTAAGTTGAGAATTGAAAACTTGCCGTTTAAATTTTGTTGGATCACTTGGCCTTTGTGTTGTGGCGTCGAGGTGACCAGGATAGCTGTGAATTTTGGCTGTGGGAATTTATCTGTCCTCGGTGTGATGTGTGCTTTATGGCAGTATTTTCATTAGATGAATGCGTGTGAGATTGATAGGTATTAGCGACTTCAGCCGCATGAACCTGAATTACGGTTACTTTTCTATGTAAGTTAATACATGACCGTGACTGAGTGTTTAGGTTGTAAGAGGCCATATACATCTATGATGCAGAGGTTGGGACTCATTTTTTATTATCTAAAAAAAATTTATAATTGATAGAAGTTTTGTACTGTGCTTGTCGACAGAGGAGAAGGGCAATTGGCAAATATTTGAATGGGAAGATGCTGAAAATTGTGTAAATTGACCAGCTGAATTTCTGTGGCACAAACCACCGAAAAAAAAGGGCCTCCAGGGTCAGGCCATGAACAAATAAAATGCTTAGTGAGATGTCAAGTTTGCTCTCTGAATGTGCCTTTAGTGAAGGGGACACTGGATGCTTCCAACACAAAGAACAGAAGCAAGCAGCAGAGAACAAAATGTAACAGCTGGAATCTGGAATTAGTAAATTAGGTGAACCGAAGGCCAAAACGTCTTGGAAGTGCACTCTTCAGTAAAATCCCTTCCTCTCAACAGTTCTTTTGATCTAATCCTGTGAAGCAACTTCCAAGCTGTCCTCTCTCATAACTCATTGGAGAACAAGCCTGTATACAAAAGGGGTGGCCAAAGAAACAGCCTGTGGTGCGCCGATGAATTTGCCGCGCCGGTTTTTCGGGGGGAAAAGAACTCCAATTCCACACCTTGTCTTCAGAGATTCATCAGATGGATCATCTTCGGCGCGGGAGCTCAGGCGGTCGGGAGAATTGCCATCCGTCATGCCGCCCATTTGCAGCAGCACGGCCTTGACCGTGCCGGCAAACTGTTAACAAGTGGGGAGTAGAATCTACATGTTGTGTCATCAGAGCAGAGGTGCTGTCTACTAAGGCCTTCTGCCATACTGCAAAACCATGATGTGGTTAGCGGTTGACATGTCCGGTGCAACCGACGGCGACACGGCGTCCCTCTGGCACCAGATGCTGTCGCGGACATGCTGCAGGGTCAGGAACGGGGGGAGTGGTCGCCCTCTACATGTAACCTCCACCTGCATGCACACACATTTTCTTCAGGTTCAGTCTCAGCTCCATACTTGTTGAGAGAGCAAGCAGGCAAGTATCAATCAAAGCATCCCTTCTCCCTGAAATGATGTGCACATGACTCCATTCTGATGCTGCATCCATGCTTGTGAATCGTGGTCAAATCAAAGAGGCAAGCCACGAGTCACAAGTGGATTACAAGTCAAGCAAAAAAATAATAATAGTAGTACATCAATTACTGTGAGATGAGGGGGGAAAGGAAGGAAGCGTGCGTTGCTTCTGGTGAGAATGCGACAGTGATGTGATGGATTTTTCCTTGAGGCAACCATGCGCACGCATACATTGCGATGCAAACATGCAATGGCTAATGCTTTTATAAAGTACAACGCACAAAAGATGCACGCAGACACATCCAAGTGATGCCTGATGCTGATGTCTGTTTCCTCTGTTAGTTTGTGATGATGGCATTTCATTGCCTTAACCCCCAAGGCACATGTGAGCCCAACCAAACTGCAGGAAATGTTTAAGGTAAGATAAACTACACTGAACGTGCTTGCAATTGCAAGCCCAGATCTGACATGCTAATTAAAAGTCTTGCTTAGTCGCCAACTTAGTTTACTGCCACACATTCAAGCATGTACTATCCCCATTTCTTTAACTAATCACCTAAAGCTCAAGTCAATGACTGGAGCCTAGAAAAAACAAGTGCTTAGCTTGCAGGATAAACAAAAACAAAACTTCACGCTTGCTTTGCATGATCTAAGAAAGATGCTGATTGATTGATCGATCGACTCTTCCTTCCCCAGATCGCTTAGTGAAACCCACACCCGTAATGCCACCATGCAGGTGCCCCAATCTTCTCCGGCCTGCTTGGCTACCAGACATGCCATGGCATGGCATGACAAGAGCACATCTGGCCCTAGTACTGATTATGATTTAGGTGATTTGTGCCACCGACATCGTCCCCTAGTGTAGCGAAAAGGACAGCAGATCATGGTACACAGCCTAAAATAGACATCCTGATGCAACTCCCAGACTAAATAATCTGACCCCAACCAATTAATAATCACACATTAGGGCGACAATTGGTCCCAAGGGTATGGCAAGTTTATAATAGCTTGCAGCACAAATGCATGAATGGGGCTTGGTGGTCACATGTTTACAAGTTGAGGCCTAACCCCTCAACCTCTCCCTTCCCCCATGACAATCTGAGTAGCAACCGACACCAATTTTAAGTGATAAGTCTGCTTCAGTCCAAGGGAAAGTGATTATCTGACATGATACACCATTGTGTGTTTCTATTTCCATGTCATTGTCAATGTATAGGAGTTTGTACTTAGAAATTCGATTTCATTTCTATATAACCCCAAAATATAAGAATTCCATATTGAATTCATCAATTCCTGATACAGTACTGTTTTTTCTATCTGCAGATTAATGTTACATTTTTCTATTTAAAAAGAACTAATTTTTACAAAAAGAATAAATAAACATGTTTTTCCCACCCTCTCCACATGTTTTTAGCTATCACACGCTCTTAGTGTAGTGCAGTGATGGTACCAAGGTAACTTGTACCATGTCTCCCTACATATGCGTCAAGAAAGTACAAATGTGAAAACACAATAATAAATAATAACATACACAGAGATGCCCAGTTGCAAATGCACGTATCACCTAATAATTGATACATCAGTGGTCCAATACATGGGCTAATCCTAAAAATTAAATATGAGAAATACCGCATACCTAATACTGCCAGACCTTAATTACAAGCATCTATGACCTTTTCCAGAGGCTTTAATTGATCAACATATTATATATATATGCCTATTTTCTCCTAACATCTAGATGACTATGATGATTCAATTCAATTACTCAAAGCACCTAGTTATCCTTTGAAGCAAAATAGGATCTTCACGAGTTAGAAGCTATCTCATACATATGAAATTAAACTGTATATATATATAGCCACAAATCTCTCTCAAGAGCATGAAAAATCCCACAAAACATGGAACTCGACGGAATTTCGATCACCAAACTTTCACCATGGTTTGATGTTGTGCTCCTACCTTTGCAAAATTCATTAATTTACATGTGCAACCTGAACTATGTGAGCAGTACCTTATATGAGTCCAGTTAGCCATTATCCACATAGAAACACGGAAATCACTCCTAACTACAAATATATATGACTTCATCTTCGTGATGTTCTGATAATTAACTTAGCAGGATAAGTTTGATTTCTACCAAAATTAAGGTATCTAATTAGCAACTTTTTGGTAGAGCTTCTCTTAGCTATCAGGATTCATTGGGAAAATTTTATCTCAAAATACATTGTGGGAATTAATGACTAAGGTACATGTAGCTTTTAGTTAAAAAAGATTTTAAAACCTAGCTGCTCCCTTAACCTTTTCACTCTTCGCCACTCTATTTATAGGATGAGTATTAGATAGCCACATAACTGCATATATATGCACCATAGTTACCCTGTGATACTATCTACCAAAAAAATAATATGCAAGGAGATAGAGGCAGATTTTGCTAACGTCCTTTCCATATTAATTCTTAGTTTTCAAAAACTGCCAGCAAGTTCAAACTAGCTATTAGACAAGCTAGAAGCCAAAAATATAAAGTCCTAACTAGTGCTAGTAGGTCTAACATTGGGGCTGCATTTTTCTACATGGCATGCAACCCTCCACCAATCAAACACAGCCAAGGAGTAGAGTTATAAAAATCCTAATCATGCACCACACTAACACCAAAACAAAAACAAAGGAACACCTATCATGTATATCAACAAAATAACAACCCACGAATCTCAAGCCGCATCGATCGTGCATATATGACGTATTACTGTATTAGACGTGCATGCTCATCAACACTTTGGCAATGAGCAGGTTTTATTTAAAGACCACATCAGCATATACAAATCCCAAAGCCATGATCATGAACATCATACCCCTCCCATTAGCTGTCATGTAGTGCCAACAATATGCATGATCGCGCATTACATCCTTACAACAATTGTGTACGAAACCAACTTAATTAATTACTCATAAACTACATATGCATCTTCATTTGATTGCTCTCTTGATCCGTTTGGAACGGTGCGCTTCTCCACATGCATGAGTGTTCTAAATTCTAACCTATAGCTAGTGTTAGTTAAGCTCTATAGTACCATATAAAATCTCCCCCCTACCCACGTTAATTTTGGCTTGTGAGCCTGTGGCCCTGCCAGGTTGCGTCCGGCCAAACGTCCAACCTCCCTTTGCCCCAAAGAACCACACACCTACATCAATGTGACTTACCAGCTACGACTACTACTAGCTAAGTGTAATTACGATCCACCGATTACGGATATACTTGCTATATACTTTGCAAATATGTATACGCATGAGTACTTAATTTGGGAACAATGCTACAGGTACAGCAACTGTACGTACGTCGTACGGTTCTTGGTGTACATCATGAAAAAAACAAACAAACATCCAAATTAATTAACAAGGGATATAATTATGGATAGAGAAAGAGAGGAGAGCGACGAATGAAATTTATCACAAGGGAATTGATGGATTGGATTGATGTGCTAAGTCCCAACTAATGGCATCTATGGTTCCTATATACAGATACGCGATCGAGAGCTAGCTGTTGCACAGTTCACGTTTTGTTTTTGTGTTTCTAGCTAGCTTGGCATGCATGGATGCATGCATCGCCCTTTGCCCTAGGGAATAATTTTTTCCAGGCCATGAACAAGTACCCTCCAACTAACACCTCGAGCCACCTCTTCCCCCCACTAATATAATCCTAGGATATATATACGGAC
Organism: Raddia guianensis; assembly: GCA_036346415.1. NCBI lineage: Eukaryota > Viridiplantae > Streptophyta > Magnoliopsida > Poales > Poaceae > Raddia > Raddia guianensis. Next base: position 25,149,995 of record CM070537.1, on the reverse strand, counting down.
TTCTTGATTAATTAGTGGTTAAGCAGTAGCAGCGTAGTTAAGGCGTGCATGCATTAAATGCTGCAGCGCATAGTGATTCAGGTGCGCTTAAACTATTAGGTTTTCAATTGTTGCTGTTGCTGGCAGGTTTCTTTGCTGAAATTCCCTCTTAATTCCCATGGGCAATTGGTAGGTGCAGCCCCTGCTTTCCCTTCCAATATAACTAATTAAACACAAATCAATGCAACCCTGGCCCCCTCTAGCAAGCCCCTCTCTCTCATCTCTCTCCTTCTCTCTCATCTCTCTCTCTAACGAAAAGAGCATACACTTGGCCCCCCAAATGGCCAATGCATGAGGAGGAAAGTGGCAAAGCTAGCAAATATGCTCCCTATATATTTCGGTACCCTTCTCCACGACCCCTTGTTTCAAGGGCTCTAAAGCGCATTGCCCCAACTTTTTAATCCCGGCTCCTAAAACATATAGCAGCAGCGAGATCAGTGATCAAGCCGTACGAGGCAGTACAGGCTAATTATAAGAATGACACGTCCGATCGATCAAAGGGCCGGGGCTCCCTAGCTGCTGACACACATGCATGCATGCATGCGTGAGAGGGAGAGAGAATTGCAGCTAGCTAGTAGTAGTAGTGCTTGTGTGGTAGTAGTAGTGGTGCTAGTGCAGCGTGTTGCTGTTAGTTAGTGGTCCTCCTGTCCTTTGTCCATCCATCTATTCCTTTCCTAGCTTCCCCTTTCATGGTGATGCCCTCACCCTTCACCAACTTGCCATTATTCTCTCTCCTCTCCTCTCCCCCTCTCTCTCTCCTCTCTCTCTCTCCCCTCTCTACAATGCAGCACGCATTTTTTGCATGGCCCCACTCCCATGCACATTTTTCTTTCTCCCCTCTCACTCTCTCCCAAGACCCAATCATATGGGCATAAAACTAGCGTCCCTTGTGGGACGCTCCCATTGGCTACCTATACACATCTACATGGGGGCCGCATATATAAATAAATTTGTGTGTGAAAAAATTATTCCTCGCAAAGTGCAGGGTGCACCACTTAAGGTTCTTCGATTTGTCATATAACCACACAACACCCCGAGCAATATTTCTACGTTAGCTATAGCTATCTATCTATGCGTGCAGCTTCTTCTTAGGCTTTGTCTCTGGATGGGAGTGAAACATCATCTCCATGCTACGCCACATCACTAGTTTGGTTTGGCTTCCAAGAGGTGCACAATTAAATGAGGTAAGCTCAGCGATAGCATGACGGCAACAGCTACGTACCGAGATTAACCTTTAATTTGCCTTGATGCATGCATAACTGCTCATTGGTAATATCGATGGTCTGACCCTAATTTTCTCCCAACAGATAGTTTGGCTAATTAATAGCTAACCGATTAATGTCACCCCCAAGAACATGGTATAAAAATCTAAATCATAAATAGATTAGTGATTTGAGGGCATGTACATTGAAACAACAACAATTGTCTTTAACCATTGTCATGTCACCTATAAATAGCACTAGAGACGACTCATATAGTGGTAAAGATGGTCGCACTCCTTTTTAGATAGTTTTGCTTACAAACAAAATTTCTTAATTCTCGTCTAGAATCGTCTCTTCCATCGGAGATGACCCAAATTTCTATGCATGCTTTCTCTCATCCATATTGTCATCCATCCTAAATGAGAAGCCTTGTAGATGGCTTAGAGAGAACTAATTTATACCATTGTACATGTTCTGAATCAGACTCTGATCAGATCAAAGCAAGGACAGGGTGAAATGAGCACAAACTTGACTAAACCAGCCAATGGCATGGCGACTACAATCTATATGGGGGCAATGAATAGGTTCATTGAATTCGTTTGCAATTTCATTTTCTTAATTCTTTTCTTACCACTAAATTAGATCGATCCATATCACTAGAACAGCAGAAGAGGGAAAGAAATGGGTGGCGTCCTGCCACTTAAAACTCGCTGGCTTAGAGTAATTTGTAGTGATGGCCAGATGCTGACTACATTAAGTGAGCAACTAGGATAGCAATTGAGAGAAAGAGCATCAAGCTAATAGAGACAAATAAGAAAGTACATTTCATACGCATATATACAAAGTGGACGAGCCGTTCGGTGATGTGTTATATTAAATCATGAATAGATGGAATCTTTTGATTAGCTAACTAGAGCTGCCACTAAGCTCACTGATATATATATCCTAATCAAAGCATGGCCACATTCCATATTCTGTAGATTGTTAAATCTACATGCATCGCTATTATTCATGAAAAGCTTTCACCACTTCGAGATTGACACATGTTACAACCTAGTAAAACCAACACCGTCTATACCTAAAGAAGAACCTCCTCAATTATTGTTAAAGGTTGATATAAAATTGGTTGGTAGAGACAAAGTTGACCTCAGAAATATTTATTTGCATGGCATCTTTGAAAAAGAATACGAAATTGCCACGCATGGCGTCGGTAAAGCAGCTATGACCATATACACAGGAGCAGCCAGATGATATTCAAACTCAAAACAATAAACATCAGTATGCTCAATCGAGTTGCATGTTGATCAGTTCATCAATCGTTCTAGGTCAGTAGTAAATCGTGCGTGCATGCATGCTTCTGGTGGTTGGCTTTTAAAAGGGAACATGATAAGAGGCCATGCATCGTGATTGAATATCAATGAAGTTGACCCTTTTTTAAAAAAAAGATGACTAAGGACATTTTTTTTGGGTCCAGTGTCGATGCAACCGCATGGAAAAAATTACTGATGCAGTTAATTGAAGGTTGCTACATATACAAGTGAACTTTACTTGTACACTGTGTTAATTGTTTTCACATAATTTCTAGAATTAGAATCCAAAATAACAAAAATGTGTTCGCAAAGAGTCAATTTAGCTCAAGTTTATGGAAAATAGCTTTTCTTTTAGGGTTAGGGCCTCTTTGATAGCTTGTTTTAGTTTAGTTTTTGTTGAAATTGCAACTTTTGTTATTTTTATATACACCATTCACTTTACTTTTTGAAAATAATTTTTTTGTAACTTTGTAGGGTTTTTCTCAAAGATCTCAAAAATATTTTTTAATAATTTATTCAGCCTTTTCATACCACTTTCAAAGGTGGTCAAATTTTTCCAACAAAAACTAAACTAAAAGTAAATAAGCTATCAAAGAGGGCCTTAAAAGCACACATGCCACTCTAGAGATGGTCCCACATGTCAGGCCATATTTTATACTGTATTTGTCTATGTATTTCGTCCAAAATCCTCTCCCAACCCTGATAATGGCACCTATGCACAATCCTTCACTCTCTGCAATGGCGTCTGAGATATTAGAGTCTATACGATGGCATTTCTGCTCAAAGAAGACTTGTATGATTTTAACCCTTTCTTTTACACTCCATTCATACAAACAAGCAAACTATATACGCACCACATATTCATCCATATTAATTACAGCATTTATGAGCCAAGCAAAGTCAGACCACAGTTCGGTCAGGCACCTGACCTCGGGACTTGCTCCAACTTGCTTGCAAAAGGGCACCAAAAATCTAAATCTAAATTAATTTGAACTTCCAACCCAAAAATCTAAATCTAAATTAATTTAAACTTGCTCCAACCTATGTTTAGCCCACCAATACTATGTTTTGTGCATTGCAAACTAGAGCTCGAGTCATGTATATCTAAGAACTTAATTACAGCTGCAGTTGTATTATGTTAAACTCAGCTATTTCGGTCACTAAAAGACGTACAGTAAAGTGGATCGCTTGAGAGGCCGGAGAGAGCTATAAAAGTATATTAAGTGATCCGTACTTATATTTGTACGAGATAAAGGGGTTTTTAGAGCTTTCTACCTTAATAATGTATGCTCCTTGTCTCAACAACATTAATGTTGCACGCGTCTTTCAAAAAGAAACATTAAGCCTGTGGATCGGATGATTTAATAATTATTAGAATTGATATACTCCTACATTGCATTCCTTGTTCAAAATTTAACTATTTGGGATTTATTTAATTTTCCAGTGTGGTCAATGTATGTAAAAGCCAATAATTAATGTATTTATGTGTTAATTTTACTGTCTTATGCTCAAAAAATATGTGCAATGTCACAAGCGAAAACTACGTACAAGCATATGTGTATTTGGCACTCAATGTGGGGACGCCACAGATTCAATCCTGTGGTTAGCTAGCCAGTCAATTCCTACAAACGTATAAAATTTGTACCTGATAGAGGTCTCAATGTATACGCGGATTTTATTGGCATTAAATTATTTCATGACACAATACACGCGTATTAACTACTGAGTTATCCTGATGGATTACGCTCGTACTACATGGTATTTCTAACAAGATTAAATTAAAAGGAAGATTAAAAGAAGGCTAAAAAAAGGTGTAACTTGCAGTCTTGCACGGCCTGTACCTTCCACGTATATAACTATATATCTGCGCGCAGGACCTAAAGTTGCTGCCTGTAACATCATCCATTTTCCCCCTTTCTAAGACCAAAAAATACACACACAAACCTATACACCTTAAAGTTTTAGCCTTCCTTCCATCATCGGCTATATATATGTACATTGCAGGCATATGTTTAGCCAAGCTAATAGAACACTAATGTATCTGTGTTTGTACGGTATACGCACACTAGCACAGGCAAAGATTCCATCACCAACGCATGCCATTCTGCATGAGATTGATCACAGAAACAGGCAGGCAAGATAGGTAGGCAGGTGAAAGGTCCATCCAAAGAAACGAACATACATCGAAAAGAAAAGGAGGGAAAAAAAATTAAAGAGAGACGAAAGCTTTTTCCAGGGCCATGCATGCATGGTGTAGATATATATAAAATATAGATATAGATATCATACATATATATGTGGATTTTTGTTCTTGTGTGTGTCACTGCCCGCTAGCTCATGAACAAAAAGAGGCCTATCATTGCGGTTACTGATGAGAGCATATGCAGGCTTGCGAGCTAGGCCTATTGAGTGCAAAGGGAAGCAAGATCTCCGAGTCATTATGAAAAGGATCCATCCCAGTGATGGAGCGAGAAATGGCGAGAGGCAGACAGAGAGAGAGAGAGACAGACTGCGAGTGTGTGTGTGCGTGCTGTTCGTGCGGTCGCGCACACACACTCGAAAGCACTACTGCTACTACTCCTACCACCGCTTGATGCTTCCTTCCTTGGCTTCCATACGGGCGAGGAAGGATGGTGCATAGCTTTCAGTGATGCATGGTAGGTGAAGGAGGCTTTTTCTAGGGCACCATCTATGTCACTCGAGACTCCCCCCGCCCCATTGCTTTACACAAGCAGCAGCTAGTACTACACATACACTACCCGGCTCTGCTTCATGCATACACATATATATTATAACAATATGCCAGTATATGTATATTTATATTGTACATGAGCAAGCATAGCCCTGTAGCTGGGTGCATGCATGCATGCATGCAACTGCAAGCATGCGCCATTTGAGGCACATTTGCACGGAAAGAAAGCCAGGCGTTTAGAGGGGAGGCTTGGGGGGTGGGCAATGATGAGCGCCTTGGCCGTCTTCCCTGAGCCTACGGGTGCATAGGAAAAGAAAGAACAGAAAGGCGTGTGAGGACTCTACCCAAGCTAAGCTAAGCTACCTGCTGCAGCTACTACTACTGACCCAAGCTGCTGCTGAGCTGCTTTGTGAGGAGCTGGGAGGTAGCAAGGGAGGAGGAAGCAACAAACAGGGATCCATCACACTAGCTGCTAGCCAGTGATAACAAACCATCTATCTAATTAACCTCTCAGTACTGCTACTACTACCAGTAGTGCTAATGCTATCCTCCTCCTCCTCCTCCTCCTCCTCCTCTACCCTTTCCATCCTTTCTCTTTCCTTCCTAGCTTCTCTCCCTTTCTCTCTCTAGGAGGGATGGATGGAGCCATGGGAGCTCTTGTGTCAAGTGGTGAGAGGATGATGTGCCACCCAAGACACACACCCCTCACCTACAGCAGCAGGAAGCATGCCCTTAACACTTACTGTCACGCTTAATACTACACAAACATATATGCATATACACACTGACTAACACCACCACACTACGTTTAGCTAGCTAGTAGATGTACGTACGAGCGCACATTTTTATATGGATTGTTTTTTTTTGGGGTTGGGGGTAGTCCCACATCTGTATGGTACAAGTAGTCCCTTTTCTAGCTCTAATGTTCCTTTCATCACCGATGTTGGAAAAAGCAAGGGGAAAACATGCACCATCCATCTCCATGGGAGTGAAAAAAATTAAGAACCAAGAGAATATAAAAAAGCCACTTCCACGGCAACACCAAAGAGAGAGCGAGAGATATTGAGGGCGGAACGAAAGATGCACACAAGAGAATGCATGCAAATGCTTGAAATTAAGGGCACTGTTTGGTGTGTGAGGAATGTATCAAGTACCTCTGATTCATCTTCCAATCCGAGCTTGTTAACCACGTACTTCATAAGCAGCCTCACTGTCACCCTCCCATCCCTGCTAGAGAGAGAGATCGAGAGAGAGAGAATAAATTGAGCTGAATTAAAATAAGAACTATATTTTGCACATGAAGATCTGGCGGATTGGTGGGGTTTGGAGGAGCATTGACCAAGCATCGAAGAAACCAAATGCAGGACGACGAAATTCGATTGGTGCAACGGAAAAAGAAGCAATCGATCGATGCTGCAAATTGAATCCGGATAGGGGAAAAGAGAGAGAGAGAGGAAAGGATGAGGTCGTACTTGATCCGCAAGTAGCTTCTTGGAATCTGTGGCAAGAATGGCTCCCTCCCCCTGCAGCTCGAATCAAGAGGAAGTAAATCAAATTAAAAAGAGTCGAATTGTTTTGAAACATTATGTATGCATAGCAGAGCTGCATAGAACAATTAAATGTTCATGCAGAATGAAAGCATCGAAGCAAATCAGCAATTAATCAGAATCAATAGCTCGTAGGAGGCAAGCTGCATTCTGCAGGGATTTAATCCTCCAAGTACGAAACTACTCTACGAATCAACTGACATGCAGTAATAGCTATAGAATATATGCATAGAGAGAGAGAGGGGGGGTAGTGGTAATAAACACATGAAATGCTCGCGTGTTTTCATGTAGCTACTAGCTAGTGCAGGTGCAGTGGTGTGCAGTGCACTCACTGGTGGGACGCGGCCTGGAGCACGAACCAGACACCGGCGACCGCCGCCGTGGCCGCCGGCGGGTGGACGACCCGAATCGTGTCGAAGCAGGGCGCACCGGCGGCCGGGGATCCGGGCGGCGCGTAGAACGCGCGGTGGGCGAACGGGAAGAGCGGCGGGGGCTGCGACGCCAGCGCCACCGGGCTCCACGGCGGCAGCCATGGAGGCGCGGCGCGCGGCACGTGCAGCGGTATCGACGCCGGCGGAATGCTGGGCATGGTGGGGCGGAGGAAGGCCACCGGCGGCAGGGGATCCGGCCGCGGCCGCGTCGTCGTGGCTGCGAAGAGGTCGAGCTCGGAGGAGGAGGAGGCGCCGAGGGACGCGGGGCCGAGGCCGAGGCGGAGCCAGTCGCGGCCGTGCCCTCCGCCACCGCCGCCACCGCCGCCGTTGCTGCTGCTCCCGCCACTGCTGCTGCCGCTGGTGCCGGCTTCCTGGTGGCCACCGGCGGGCTCGAGATGCGGCGGCAGCACTAGCGCCTCCCTCTCCCGGCGGCGCTCCTCCTCGGGCACCTGGTCCTGCCTCTCCTGCGGCGGCGGCTTCGGCGGTTCCTGGTGTTGGTTGATAGGCTCCTGGGCCATGTGGCGGCTCTGCGGCAGCGGCGCCACCGTCACGACGTCGCCGTCGCCGGCGAAGGGCGTGCCATGCACGTCGCGGCGGAGCAGCCTCCGCGCCGGGACCATCCGGGCCGCCGCCGGCTCATGCCATCCCCCCGGCCGGCCCGGCCCGGCCCACCTCGCCCGCTCCCCTCCTCCCGACGGCACGTGTGAGCTAGCTTCTAGCTAGCTCCCCACACAAGATCACACGAAGAGTAGAGAGAGAGAGACCGCGAGCGAGGTAGGCGAGGAAGACGAAGTAGCTAGAGGAGGAGGAGCAGTAGCATGGCACGGATGCTGGAGGAGAGAGAGAGAGAGGGTTTGTGCGAGTGACGGGCGGAGGTAGAGAGAGAGGGCAGAGAGCTGCTTCGGAGGTCAACAAATAGTTCCAGGGGGGAGAGAGAAAACCCCAGACAGACACTCGATACGAGACGACGAGTCCGAGAGAGCGAGACCGCTCTCCCTGCCCCCGTCTCATCCACACCCTTCTACCTTTCTGTATTTACATTTCAAGTCCTCGCTTCGAGCTATTTAACCTGGGAAAGGGGCCTTCCCGAGAGAACCGCGGGGATACGAGGGGGCGTTCAGGAAGAGCGGCCGTGTTTTGTGTTGGCGTGGCATGATTACCCTACCACGGTGGGCCATGCCGTCACGGTGAAAAAACAAAAAACAATTTCGAGACGCGCCGCGCGGCCGCGTGACGTGGCGCATGTGCAGCGCAGCCGTGGGTTTCTGCGCGGTTGGGCTAAGCCGCAGGCCACCTAAAGGCTAGAATGGTCTTTTACGCATGCCACGGCCACTCGCACGGCGGCACGTCTAATTAACCCGAAACGAAGTTAATTTTTGGGAGCGTTTACTGCTGATGCCGATAGCGAGACGCTACGCTAAGCTTACCTGAAATGTACTCTCTCCGTTCCAAAATAAATGTCCTTTAAGATAAATATCCTTTAAAATTGTTTTGAAAAAATTAAGAAGGGATGTATGTAGCTAGGAATCTAGAGTACTTCCTCCGTTCCAAATTATAAGTCGTTTGACTTTTTTGACACGTACTTTGACCATTCGTTTTATTCAAAAAAATTTAAAGGTATTTATAGTGGTGGGAGAGGTATCTAGGGGCTAGAAGAACACTTATTTTGGGACAAATTTGAATCTTAGAAGAACATTTATTTTGGGACGGAGAGAGTACAAGACATAAGGATGCAGTTATTTTTTTCACACCGCCTCCCCACCCCAGCAAGTACTCCCCTCCTTATCTTTCACTCCGGGCAACCCAGGCTTCTCTGCAGCTATTCTGCTACGCGTCCCTCCAACGTCGCTACCGTCACACCTACTCTCGCCTGGCAACGCCCTCGCCGCTCCACCGTCTTCTCTATCCTCACGTCGCAATCTTAATTCCACCACCCTAATCTAGCCTATGTCAAATTCATCCACAACCGCCGTTTGGCTACCGTCAACTACCCTCGCTGCTCCGACGGTGTCCCCACCATCTCATCACCCGATCACAATCTCCTCCTCATCACCGGACCACCGCCACAATAATATCTCTCCAAGCCCAAGGTCATAGAGAACCCACTTGAATCCTAACCATACGGGTGGCAGCAGTCGAAGATGAAGATTATTACCGAGACGATGGATCTAGGTAAAAAAAATTCTATGATTTTTCTCAAACGCAAGCAGATTCATTAATTTTTTCCTCTAGCTACACGAAAACATTTTTGTATTTGTTTCTGAAAATTATACGGTTGAGGCAACTTATTGCAATTCCCTTTTCTTTTAAAAAATTAAACAATAGTACAAGTAAACTTAGCGTAAGAGAAAATCGTTAGAATTAAACCTGAAAGTAGCTGACATGGTGTGAGCGAACAATTATTTTGGTGGTGTACATTAACACAATTATTATTACAGTACATGCCTGCTGATGTCGATTAAGTTGGTAGATTAAATACAATACAAAAATTAACGCATCAATCTGAACATACAAAATTTATGATAAATGATTTTTTATTAAAAAAATTAACTCAAGAGTGTTGCACTAAAAGTGAAATCCAAGGTACCAGGTATCAAGGCACGTAAAATTAAAACGCATAAGGAAAGAAAGGGAAAGCCTTTGTGCATTTGGGCTGGACCACATTATAATTTTTATTGATGTGGTTGGCCCAGCAAAAGCATGTCCGCAAAGCAAGCTTAAGCAACATTAACAACAGTTATTTACCAATTAAACTGGACGGCCGCTATGCATTACGAGCGATACAATAGTTTCCCAAAAATTTATTTTAAATTTTCACCTAGAGTTTATAACAAAGTAATTTTCAGGATTTTCTTTCTTAGAAGAGATACAATTTCGACCTCGGACGTTTTTTCATTACGATGTAGACACACGAAATTGTTGAGTATATATACAGCTCGCCCCATTCCACGTCGAGGTATCCGATAATTTTCAGGATAATTTTAAAGAGAATATATTTCCGGAAATTTGTGATGATAACGCCCAAAATCCTGAAGAAGATGATGTTCTTCCTACAAAATCGTATCTCAATCAATGTTGCAAGAAGTGGTTTTCCTTTTTTGGAAAGGCCAAACTCGCTGTTTGATTATGAAGACATGAAATAATTACAAAGATACCCGAGGCGGTTTTCGACGTCTCAACTTAATTAATGGTCCATTCATCCCTGGCTTTAATCTTAAGCCGAGCTGAATAAAGTCGTTGCTTTACTTGAACCACTTGATACACTTTGATTCCCCCACCTGATGACGTGGAATCACTTACCTGGTTATTTTTCATCGCTGTAGAACGGCACCCCACTCCAAGGAACGATCATAGACTCGAGTGCCTCTAGACTTTCCAACGTCCACATAAAAACTATCGAGCAAACTACTGTACTCTCGATAGCCAAGACAAAACCATCGACTGTAATACTCGATGACTTCAAGGAAAACCGTCAACAAGATGACATCGTCGAGTGTAATACTAGATGGCTTCATTGAAACCACCCAGTTTTTTTTTAAAAAAAATTTGACACAGCGGGGCGTGGTCTCAAAACATGCGACCTCATGCGTGAGTACCTCACCGTGCTCCTATGTGCCATTTGAATTAAGTCAACCTATAAGGGCAAGAAATTTTTTTGTGACTCAAGACAGCTATAGGGCCCTCTCAACGGCCTGGGTACAAGCTGGTGATAGAAGCCGATATGACCTCAATGCCCTGGAGTCCCCATGTTATACCTGTTCAAACGCCGCGGGCCGGCTCGAAAAGCCGGTCCCGAAAAACCAGTTCGAGTCGGCCCGGCTGGCTCGGAACTGGCCCGAGCCGAGCCCGTCGAAGCCTACCGGTCTGAAGCCGCCCGGCCGGCGCTTAATCGTCGAAATCCGGGCCCGCCCGACCCGAGACGGGAAGTTTAAAACCCGAACCGAGTCTGCCGATCGGTCACGGCCGGGCTTTTTTCGGGCTCGGGTCGGTTCTGGCCGGGTTTCCGTGAGCGGGTCTACCCCATGTTATCTATCTCGATAGTCGTACTCTTGGTCGTCAAGAGTATGTATTTTCAGAAATTTTTTTGAAAGGGCAAATTATGTTTGATTATGTTGTTAATACATTTAACTTTTTGGGAAAAAATTGTATAATTACTTTTGGTGTTTAATAATTTGATTTACAAATTGGTTTTCAATATTTATTATTAAATATGTACGAATTGTGTGCTATGTAAGGATTATTCAATATTATTTTGTACAATAGTTTTAAAACTTTTAAACTATTTAAAAAATGCATTATACGTGCATGGGTTGTATGAATGAGTGTTGCCGACCTTAATTTGGCATCTCCTAAACTAATGCACATATTAGTATAGTTGTTTCAATGTAATTAATAATAGATAAATATTTGATAAAACAATTGAAAATATGAAAAATATCATGTTAACACTGTTTACTCGATGATATGAGATCATAAAAATTAAATATTTCTCACGAATGCATTTAGTTAAAATTACCTTTGCTATGATACATGCTCCTAACTTAATTTATCTCATATCCGAAAAACGCCTACTTACACGGGGTCATCATATTGAAAGCTCGAAAAATTCTTTTTTTTTTTGCAATGATGTCATTTGTTGTATAAACCAACATAAGATGTTTAGGACCAATAATATCGGTGTTATTTTATTTCAAAAAATTTAATAATGTGCGTTTACCATCGAAATGATTATATAGGATTAAACCCCTGAGATACGATATGCATGTCGTGGTGGAAAAATTTAGGTACGTATATTTCCTGACAAACCGGTTACACTAAGACCCACGAAAACAAATATAGGCTCAGGAAAGGGATCCCCCGGAATATTGGGTAGCCCTTGTTAAACCAGGTCAAATAGTTTATGAAATGTATTTCTCTCAACCGCACCCTTCAAAACCTTCGAGAGACAAGCTTTATCCTAAGGGTAGTCAAAGATAGCCCTCGAGTGAGCTCTCCATCGACAACCAACTTGAATTTAGCCCACGAGAGAAACGGGCATTTCCCTTGACGGTTGGATAGAAACAGCCGAGAGAGATAGTAGCCACGTGCTTTCCTTGGCCACATCTCTCTCGACTGCCCTTGGAAACCATCAAGAGAGATGGGCGCCCGCTGGTTGCACCTCTTTCGACTGCTAGTTGAAGCTATCGAAAGAGAAGGCGCCACGAGCGCCCGTTGGCCGCACCTCTCTCGACCGCCCCTGAAATTCATTGAGAAAGATGGACGCCACGGGTGCCCATTGGCCGTACCTCTCTCGACCACTCATCGAAGCCAATGAGAGAGATGGGATAGATTGGGTATGTCGGTGTATGCTACACCGGGGTGTGTCCCCGCGTCGCTCGAAGATGGAACCAACGCCCCAGAAGAGATGGGCGCCATATGAATAACGTCAAAGACCCGAAGCAGGCGATCAATACACGTGGATCCTGGCGCACAGGCGGGCGAGCAGGCCCCAGGCGTCGGGCGACTAGGCAGCGGAGGGCGCGAAGGCCCCACTGCCAGAGACATAGGGTGGAGGCGCAAGCAGCGCGCCTGCTAAGGATTTCTTTGAGATACACCGAATCCGAAACATTAAAGGGTGACGGAACAGCTCTGAGCGTAGTGGGCGAGGCCCTGACAATACGTGCTCCTCTGTCCCGATGAATGATATCAGCTACGCTATGAGCGTCCCCATAGCCGTCTCTCTTCGTGACAGCGACACGGCGACCGAAAACTAGGGGTAGGCCGGCTGCTTCGTCTAGTCCGAGCCGTCCCACTGCGACAGGAGCGGTGGCTGAAGAAGTATGAGTACTGGCAGCGGCGACTGGCGCTAAGGAGGAATGATGGCTGCAATAGGGAGACCATTAACTTGTACTGGGTAGCGCGTTGTAGCCCAGACCAGCCCGGGTATATAAGGGCTGAGGGGTGCATCTATAAAAGGATTGGACTCTGCTTCTCACTGGGGGATTGGAGCTAGGGAAGCTCGCCAGTTCACGCATTGCAAAGAAGTTCGAGCAGGATTAGGGCTATTACCCGATCAGGGGGCCTGAACCTGGGTAAACTTTGAGTGCCTGTTCTTGTCTCCAAGGCAGTTCGCAGGAGGAGAGGGGGGGTCTCTCCGCGCACACCCCCGATAGCCGAACCACCGGATTAGGTCTCGGACAAACCTGTTAGCTGAAATACGCCGACAGGGTAGGATTGATACTCTTGATCCCAATCGGTTTGTGGGCTAGTGGGGCTGTTCTATTTCGAAAGCAAATGGTTGTCAGGCTAGGTCGACAGAAGCCATCCACAAAGAATGGTGGAGAAGTTGTATTTGGGTTTTGTGCATTATCTTTGGCATAGAAGACATGCCCTTCAGGGAGAGTATAAAATGCATAGTTTGTGTTTGCTAATGCAAGCACGATACCACACATGACACAACTTCCTGATCGAAGAAAAAGGAATACAGGATGCTCTTTATATCGCTTCAAGTAGGAGGCGTTAGGTCTCTATGTGGAGTTGAGTTGTGTTGTTTTTATGGTTGTACGTCTTTGGTTTTTATGAATCAACGGGAGTGTTTTTTTTTAAAAAAATAAGATGGACAATTTATTGAATAGTTTCCGTGCACCAAGGTCAACAGGCCACGGTAAATAGTTTTTATTTATTGTTCCGTGCTTGATTTTGCGACTCGAGCTATAACAGTGGGGAAGCGATGTTCTTTGGAGGAAGAAATAAATGTTTCCCTAGTGCTAGTTCAGCAAGCCCTCCTATTCTCTCCCGAATCACCGAATATCCTAATGTCAGCCTCCAAACCGCCGGATCTAGAATCAGTACTGAGCGTTGACTAATAATAACAGATGAATGAAGAGATCAATGGTAGGAGAAGGGAGTAGAGAGGGTTATGGTTGTGCTCGATCTCGAGCGCTCCGTTGAAATTTGACGTGCTAGTAATTGGTTTAATGGAGGAGGATACTTGGTGTAATGATGTTTGTGTGGGTTAGGTTGGGCCTAACGAGTGTTTGGCTTTCGAGGTTGAATCAGGCTCAATTCGATCTTGAGTAGCTCGTCGGGTCCAAACTTTTGGTCCAACCCTACATATGGTCACCTCTATATACAAATTGATCATGTAATGTTGTTTCGATCCATCTTCTCTGAGAATGGGAAGACATTTTGTTGACCGGTTTCTAGAGATTAATACCATGATTTATAAAGAAAAATATATTCATAAAAATATTCTACTAAAATTCTAGAAAACATTTCTAGTAGCTATTGGGTTTTTCTTGTTAGAGTTGGTGTCGAACGTATAAATATACAATAATAAAGTTGTGGTAGGACTCTATACTGGAACGTATAAATGCATTGGCTTGGAAAGGAGGGGGGCAACACTAGGTACTTCGATTTGGCGGTGCTTTTGGGTACCGGTTCGTTGACTCTGTAGAGAAATCTCTAGGTGTAACCTTAGCTGGTTGTACCTGACAATGGTGGCTTGGGTGTCACTCCCTTATTGAAGGCATTGTTTGGAGTTCGAAGGATTTTTTATACAGAGTGAAAACCTATGCTCTGGGCTTTACTACTTGGACCATGGAAACTGCGGCATGCTTTCATGTCGCCTCGTTCATGGAGGGGTTGCTTTTGGAAGGCTATCATTGTGGTCCAAGTGTTGTTATGGTGTGGCTCGGATCTGAAGATTAAGTTGTGTGTCGTAGCTTGCTGCGGCATAATTTTTAACGTCATGTCGTAATTTATTTAATAATCATATGTTGTATGCATCCTACCTATGCAGAGGCCGGAGATGGTTTTGTAACGATTGTATCACCTTGATGTAATTGTTTGAGATAAATAAAGCTTCTTTTATCTTACTAAAAAATGTAGGACTCTATACTCTATACACTTGTATAAAAGGGGCACGGTTTTGTAAGCCGCCCTTATGACATAGCTGTAACATAGGACACGCGGGTCAGCGATCAGCTTGTGGCCTCGACCCAAACGGTCCAGTGTGTTTGCGATGTTGGGGAGGAGTGCCCACAATAAGAGTCTCGCCGATGTAGACATTCGTGTCCAATAGCGTAAGCAAGCATCTCGTATTTCCTATGTTGTCTATATCTCCAAACATTTCTAATAAAAAATACATCTTCGCATTATCCGCATATTATCGAAATTTGAGGTATATATGTATACGCGATAATTTGCTTTGGACCACTAACAAAAGCTGAGGTCCCATGTGGGCCACAGTTTGAAGACAAAATACGAATCTCTGCCAAAATTAAAACTCGAGCAGGCGGATTCTCTTTTTGTTCCGGTAGAACTCGAACCGAAAATCTTCTTTAATTTCGACGGCAGAAGGCCAGGCCAAATGGCCAATGGCTTGCACCGCAGATGGGTACATGAGTATCCGGGACCTGTGCTCGTCAGGGCGCCACCTATGCTCTCTGTCGCGCGTCAATGCAGGCCGGGCGCGGACTATGTGTAGGGGAGGACGTGCCACTTGGAACAACGCACACGCACAGCTATATCGATCGATCTCGTAGGCTCGTAGCACATGAAGAAGTGCACGTACAACGTGGAGCCAAATAGTTAATAAAATTATTTCGCCTAGGAACGTAAATGGGCCGACTCTAGGGCCACCTTTGACCTCACTAGTTCATTTATTTGTACTAAATAGATTAGAAATCAAGTTTTTAGTACAAACAAATTAACTGGAGAGGGCCAAAGATGACCCTAGGGTCGGCCCATTTGCATACCTAATTTCGCGGGTGTACGAGGGCGACTAGGGATGGCAATTGGTCGGTGTGGGTTGTTCGGATCCAGCCTTCATGGATCCAGACATAAGACCGAAGAATTGAACCCAGATCTATATCAAAAACTGTAATGGGTTAAAAGTCAGGCCTAGACCTAGACCAAAAAATTTATAAAAACACCAAATACCATTACAGACTCAACAACAAATATACTCCCTCCGGTAATAAAAACAAATCATCGTTGACTTTTGAACATGCCTTTTACCATTCGTCTTATTTGAATAAGACGAATGGTCAAAGATGTGTACAAAAGTCAACAACGACTTGTTTTATGATCGAAGGTAGCACTTTACAACTATATCACATATATAGCAATTAGTAGCATTTCAAGAGCTTATAACCACAAAAATTAACTAGCCATCGAACTGAAAACAACACAAATAATCAAATATAAACTAACATAAATATAAACTACTCCAGCGGTACATACAACTAAAAGGTTTAAACACAAGGCAACAAACAACCTTCAATCCAGCAGCACACACATTTAATTAGGCCTACATGTCAGTAATACAGTTCCGGTCTGGATCTGATAGCCATGGGTCTAAAGTTATACCCAGACCCGGACACTCGGACCCATTGGGTCGGATACCTAGACCCATGGGTAATTTTGCCATCTAAGGGCAACATACAAGAAAAATAGCAATCGGGGTCAGTTACGGTAGGCAAAGGACTGTATTGAGACACACCTACCTCAGGTGTATCTGGAAGCCGATGGCAAGACGATGCACATTAAGTCAATAGAATTCGATGAAATTATACATAATGTAAAGGACATGAAAAGTTATATTTATGTTGATTAGATATTGATGATTTACACAGGCATAAGGTCAAGTATTTATACAGAGAATCAACATGCTTTCTATGTATCATTTTTTACGTAAACTCATCAAAATTACTTTACAATTATATTTTGACACTGCTACTAAAATGGTCTTTAGTCTCCAAATTACAAGAAAAATATGGTGAACCCAAGACTCGAACTTCGGACCTTATGCAACCACATGACTCTCCACTCATTCTTCCAACCCACCAACAAACATGTATTGATTAGAGTAGGATGTGCATTCCTTTAAAAGTTTGTTGAGACGAGCCTTTAGTACAGGTTTGTGATGAGCCCCTATCAGTACGGGTTCGTATTAATTACGAACCGGAACTAATTAGCCGGCGTGCCAGCTGGTCTGTACCCACCGGCGAAAGGTATCTTTAGTGTTGCCTCCAACCGATATTAAAAGTCTAGATTTGCTAAAAGTCTAGATTTGCTACTCTTGCTACGAACCGATACTGATGTGCCGATAAATTAGATCATTTTTCTAGTAATGTGATTGTGTGAATCCGACTTGTGAAGAATCTTGCTTCTTCATTTTATATTCTCAACCGACCTCTTTCTTTCCTTATTCAACCAAGCCGGCCCGTACTTTCTTCTAGCATTACTTTGGCTTCCGTTCTGGCCGATTTTAAAAGTTTCTAGGACGCTGATAACCAAATTGAGAATCGAGATGTGTTAACACATTCCCAAACGGTAGCTTGTTAACACATTCCAAACGGTAGCTCGATCCATCAGCACGTATCAATTTCCATCTCGCACGCGTGCGCTAATTGAATCAGTACACGTCTCTAAATACATGGTCCCTTAGTTAAGCTAGCTAGCTGGCTGTAGCTGCTAGGATTAATGCGCGCATGCATGGTTAGCTCAAGTCCCATTTTCCATCGTGATAACAACGTCCGCATGCAAGGCATACATGCTTGTGGCGCCGATGGACCGACGTGTCCCTTGAAGCTAACGGCGCGAATAGTACTATCGCCCCTGCTCCAGCTTGCAAGCCAAGATGCAAGCACGAACGCCACACTCTCGACAGGTTAATCAATTGTACTCCCTCCGTTCTAAATTATAATTCACTGTTAACTTTTGAAAACGCCTTTTGACCATTCGTCTTATACAAAAAAAATAGTGCAAACATGCAAAAATATAAATCATACTTAAAATATGTTTAATGATAAAATAAATCACAACAAAATAAATAATATTTACATTTTTTTTAAAATAAGACGAATGGTCAAATAGAATATCCAAAAATAAACAGTGAACTATAATTTAGAATGGAGGGAGTAGCTTATAGGTAACTAGGAACGTGAGTAAGCATACAGTTTTACATATTAAATGTGTTAGAACGCATGCCCTTGTTCCATATATATGAAATAATTTCTAAAAAAATTTAAAGACTCACGATGGCCTACCTTATGGAGATGGAGGTGGAACATTTAGTAACACCTTGCTAACCGTAGGAAGAGACTTCTTTTCGACCCTGGCTCTCTCCAACAGGAATCCCTAAATTTATCCCCTACAAGGTTGTCTCCAACGTTACGTAATCCCTAAATTCGATCCCCTATAAAGCCTCATATATATGCATCCTTTAAAAATATTCTCTCCCTATATTTCTCCCATCTCTAATACACTACAGGAAACGAAACTTTTGTGGTCGGCCAAAAAACTTTTGTGGTCGGCCAAAAAACTTTTGTGGTCGGCCAAAACACCGACGACAATGTTTTTCGCTCTATGTCGACGGCAAAAAGAAAGTCCGACCACAAAAGTCACCAATGTGGTCGGCCATAAAAAGGCCGACCACAATAGTCCCGGCTAGTCTCCCGCCACCATAAAAATTTGAAATTTGGACCGTTCCTCTAAACATTATCGGCGGCACAGTTTATGCCATCGACACAGAGTCACCTAGGTCACGGCAGCTTAACGGACTAACGAAACCACGTCAAGGCGGGCCCACAACGCAGACGTCTGAGATGGTCCTACCAACGTCGTCGGCCTTTGAACATACCGACCACAAAAGTAACTTTTGTGGTCGGCCTAGAATTTGGCCGACCACAATACTCCACTTTTGTGGTCGGCCTCACTTCAAGCCGACCACAATACTCAACCTGTTAAGGCCGACCACAAAGACCCTCCTCCACCCCCCGGCTCTAATTTCCGGCCGTCCCGCCCCTCGGTCGACACTGTCCTATTCGTCATCTAATGTTTTAGGTCATCGACCACACATTGTAATTTCTTTTGAAGCCTCTACACTGCCCTGCGTCGCATTTCCGTAAATTTGAGTTCGACGTTAAACGTTCGTGGACCGAAAGATGACGCTAAAGTCTTGGCAAGCAGGGAGAATGCGCCGACCGTGCAACTCATGACGATATAGCCCCGTGGCTCGACTTTGGATGTGTTGGGAATGCCCTAGAAGCTCACGTAGCGCATAGGACAGCGTAGATCGAGGGGCGGCCGTGTGTGGCCGGTGAGCGGCCGATGGTGGCTGAGGGGTATTGTGGTCGGCCTGATGTGAAGCCGACCACAAAAGTAACTTTTGTGGTCGGCCTAGAATTTGGCCGACCACAATACTGCACTTTTGTGGTCGGCCTCACTCCAAGCCGACCACAATACTCAACCTAGGGCCGACCACAAAAATACTCAATTTTTTTGAAATTTTGCAGCGCGTGCTAAGTCCTTTTTAGGTTAGTTTCTTCCTCTCTCTCACATACACTCACTCACAGACAGCCTCCACGCCGCCGCCCCTCCTCGCCGCCACCCCAACGCTGCCGCCCCCACGCCGGGCGAGCCCCTCCACGCCCATGCCTCCACGCCAGCACCCCCTCCATGCCGCCGCCGCCGCCGCGCCCCCGCCGCCCCCTTGCACGCCTCCGCCACGCCCCTCCACGCCGCCGCCCCTTCAGTTCGGTAGACTGGATTGCTATTACTTATTTTGTTTGTTAATCGATGTGATCAATTTTAATCGATTACTAATGAATTCATGTTTTTTTATCGTGATCTTACTGTTGCCGGTAGGGTGATTGTACGGGAGAATAAGGAAGGCACAACCTCTTATTCACATAAGCTTGTAAGAGTTCAAGAGCCAGTCTTGAGAATCCCCACTCTAGCTATTCACCTTGACAGGTTTGGTTAATTTATCCGTGTGATAGCTAATAAAAGTTGATTATGTGTTGAACTTTGGTTGGTCATCTTTAATTTTTGAACTCTTAATCTAGATGAATAAAACCTACGGTGGCAAATCGGAACAATTTAAACCTTAGGAGTTAGGGAATGGCATCTACATTGCATTCCTCTGCAACAATATAATTTTTGTGGTGACTCATCACTCGTATATTTCATGCATTATCCAAAAGTGAAAGGTGAATTAACCATGAAAAAACAGACGGTATGATATGGCAATAGAAAGTATATTTGTAACATGTTCAGTTAAACTGAAAAAGGGCACACATTGTCACATCTTTTTACTATGTTACTTTTCCATGCCCAAATCATGACGTCCATGTCAAAATTAACACTGGATATAAATTTTGACATAACAGTGTGGTACCTTTACTGCACTGATATTTGGATGTAGTAATTGTTAACTATTTGTACTATTTACATGTAAAGGCAATGTTTTTAGATGCAGATAAAAATAATAACTTTCAGCATCTTTGTAATTGGTGTGATGAAACCTGTTAATGAACTTAGCATTCAAATATTTATTTGAAGGGAAGTTTCAGAAATCAAATTATATCTTTTTATCAAGCTAGTTTCAGAAAAGAACAGCACCTAAGTAACTTTCATTTATCTTGTTTACTTTATGTACAGGACTATCTCCTTAGAAGGTCTCAAGATTAACAATCAGAATCACCTTGTGCCTGTGTTGGCCACATCTGTTAAGGTGGTTTGTATACATCTGTGAAGCTGAATTATTTATGTAACCACTTAGCCCAACTCTGAGCTTAAAATGCTAATGTTATCCAACAATCTCCAAACTTCAACCACTAATAACAGATTTCAACAGCATCTACCCTGAATGATCCACTATACCTGGCCAGCTAACCCTTTTTTTCTTCATAATTTTCTTTGTGGTTTTTCAATATCGTATCAGTTTCTGCAAAGGATTAAAAAGCGCAAAATATGTGCCCCTTTAGTCACCTATTTGATCTATAAAGTGTAGGAATATCACTAAACATGTTTATTATCATTTAATTAGTTGGAAAATAGGCTCATGGAAAATAGGCTGTACAATTTGTCATATGGACTGGACACTGATTTTAAATCCAATTGTCCAACTCCATATAAGCATTTCAGCTATTTGAATGAATGTATCAGTTATGCGGACTGCATGTCATTTTATTAGTAAATAGCAAATGAGTAATTAGTAAATATGCCTAATTGGTGTGTAGACAGTAGACTTTGTCAGTTTGATTTTTATTTGTTGTTTCATTGTTTCATTATTGCCTCCAAATTCTACTCGTACCAAGAGCTTTGCTATATGTGAGTATGTCACAAACTTCAAACTTGGAGTATGTCACAAACTTCAAACTTGCAATTAGTGAGTTAATACCTATTCATTCTGTTTGTGAAATACATTTCATTTGTGTCGTTAACCGAGCCAGCGTCAAACCCGTTCGGGGCCAATGCATATTTTCGTAAAGAACTCGGACGGTGATTCGTTGTGTTCTATTACGAAAGGTGTTGCGGTCTGAATCATCACGTTTTGGACAGTATTACGGATGTGCGTTTGAGTGCGGTGCTCGTGGCATGGCAGTGTATGGGTTGGAATTCCGACGGCATAACCCTGACGTTCTTCTAGTGCAAAACATAGGCGGTACGCCATACCCGTCGTTGCACTAGGGGGCTGCGGGTTATCTTTGTCGAATTTCAACCGCACTCTCATGTCGCGAGTACCGCACTCAAAACGCACATCCGTGGGTGGGTAAGCCCTCCTATTTAGCTAGTATTAAGCCTTCTAAACCTAAATTTTGAATGCATGCATGGACGTTAATTAGCAAGCAATGGAAGATCGGCGTTGGATGTACGATGGCCGGATGAAGTCCGGACGGCACACGGAAGAGTGGTTCGAAAAAGGCAATGACCTTCGTGGAAGATGCATTGAAAATTACCCAACCCTAACGCAGCGGTCGTGTGGTGTCCCTGTGCTGCATGCTCAAACACCGAGAAGAGGACCAAAAGGGATATTAGTGAACACCTCTGTAGGCATGGTTTCAAGCCAAATTATTTTGTATGGATAGCTCATCGTGAGAGAAAGCGACCGGCGGCTGTGTGTAGCCCTGTGGATTTTGGTGAGGGTTATGATGAAGTCGAAGTCGACAGATTGGAGGAGCTCCCCAATGATGTGGCTCAGGCTTACGATCTCTCCCCCGAGGAAGAGTCAGAGCCACTTGACCAACAATTCGAGAAGCTACTTGATTCTGTCAAGTTGCCGCTGCATGAGTACACCGATATGACCGTGCTCTCTGCAGTGTCGTGTCTAATGGCAGTGAAGACCAAATACAACCTATCGGCAAATTGCTTCAATAACCTTTGCAAACTATTGGATATCCTGCTTCCGAGTGGACATAGGATGATTTCAAATCAGTACGAGTCAAAGAAACTTCTCAGCGTGTTAGGTATGCCGGGCGAGAGCATAGACTATTGCCCAAATTTTTGCATGCTTTATTGGAAGACCGATTCAGGACTGACTCATTGTAAGCATTGCGATGAGAGTCGGTATGTGAAAGTTAAAGGACGAGATGGTAAACTGAGACAGACGAAGGTGGCCATAAAAACCTTTCGTTTCTTTCCGATAACTCAACGCCTGCAACGTCTTTACATGTCTAAGTCCACGGCACGACACATGAGATGACACAAAGAGGGCAAACGACGAAAGGAGGGCGTGATGATTCATCCATCAGATGCAGAAGCCTAGAAGCACTTCGATCAACAACACCCTGAATTCGCCATTGAGCCCAGAAATGTGCGAATCGGACTCTCCACCGACGGGTTCACGCCTTTCAATATGACCGCCCAACCGTACTCGTGCTGGCTAGTTTTTGCTATCCCGTACAACTTACCGCCTCAAATCTGCATGAAAGAGGAGTACATATTCCTTTCGGTTATCATTCCTGGGCCTAAGTCTCCTGAAAAAAATTTAGACCTATTTATGAAACCACTGGTAGAAGAGCTAACCGACCTGTGGAACAAAGGAGTTTTGACATATGATAGCTATAAGGGACAGAACTTTAGGATGCGTGCCGCATATCTGTGGTCCATACACGATTTTCCGGCATATGGCATGTTCTCGGGGTGGAGCACGCATGGAAAGTTGTCATGCCCAAAATGCCTGTGTAACACTGATGCATTCACGCTGAAAAAAGGTGGTAAGGCTTATTGGTTTGATTGTCACCGTTGTTTCCTAGAGCCGAACCATTCATTTAGGAAGCAAAGAAATGCATTTCGTAAAGGTACAACTGTGATGAAGAAGGGGCCACCAGAACGGTTTGAAGTGCAAGACATAATCGAATGGCATGACGATCTCGAGGAGAAAGGGTACGACACAAACTATGGTAAGGAGCATCATTGGACTCATAAGTGCAGCATTTATAACATTCCTTATGCAACAGATCTGAAGCAGCCTCACAATCTCGATCTGATGCACCAAGAGAAAAACATGTGCGAGGCAGTCGTGAACACAAACTGGGACATCCTACAAAAGACTAGAGATAACAAAAATGCTCGAGAGGACTGTGCTTTGATATGTAATCGGCCAGACATGAACCTCGACGATAATGGGTCTAAGCCTAGGGCAAAGTACTGTCTTACGCGTGGGCAAATTAGATAGATTTTACTTTGGATTAAGGAAAAGGTTAAATTCCCAGATGGGTATGCGGCGAGCATTCGTCATGTCGTTAATATAGAGCAATGCAAGTTAAATGGAATGAAAGCTCACGACTACAAAGTTTTCATAGAGCGTCTGTTTCCGGCCGTATGGCGTGGATATGTTGACGATGCTATTTGGATCACATTGTCAGATCTTAGCCCCTTTTATCGAGAGCTGTGTGCAAAAGAGCTATCCACATCGAGGATGGAGGAATTGGAGAAGGAGATTATTGTGCTCGTGACAAAACTCGAGAAGATTTATGTTTCTGGTTTTTTCAACTGCATGCAACATTTACTGGTGCATCTGCCATATGAAGCTAAAGTCGGGGGGCCAGCACAATACAGGTGGATGTATCCTGTGGAACGCATGATGAAAAGTCTTAGAGCGAATGTGCAAAACAAAGCACGAGTCGAATGAAGTATTGCCGAAGCTTGGCTGACTCAGGAGATCGCGTATTTCACGGATAAGTACTTTGCGACGAAGAACAAGGTTCATGTCTCACAGCCAAGGTATAAGAAGGCACTTCGTAGAATTACTTCCACTCTTGAGGTATTTCTTGACCAAGCCGGATGCAATGTTGGTAAAAGCACCACACGTGACTTGGATGCAGAGGAAAAGATTGTGATTCAGTTACACGTGTACGACAATATGGAAGAAGTGAAGGTGTACATCGAGTAAGTTAGTAAATGTCTTAACTAAATTATAAATATATACTTTTGCTATAAATAATTGAAGAAAATATTGTAGTCAATTCATTCAAGAAGAGTGGAGAAAATCATGTGATCCTTCGGGCGAACAAATTATGAAGCTGAAACGACGAGGTGGCGGACAAAACCGTCCGAATGTTCTAACCTGGTTCCATTACTACGTAAGTTTCTTCCTCTTATATAAGGTAAAGTTTCATTACCATTTGAAATCCTTAAAGAATCTTGTCGCGCATGATTGTGCAGTGTCAAAAATATTCCAGCGTGCACAACGATCTCCGACAAATGTCACGTGGGTGCAGCCGTAGAATTAAGGTGCATGGATGCTATGATTGCCATGGTTATCGATTTCGGTCTGAAGCGGCTGAGGCTGCTCGCCCAAATGCAACTACGATAAATAGCGGCGTTGTGAGTTATGTCACAGACGACCTTGGTGATCCAGACATAGAATATTATGGAATCATTGAGGAGATTATAGAAATATCTTACGAAGGCAACAACGATCTCTCGCTAGTGCTATTTCGGTGCAGATGGTTTGATCCTAAAAGTGGGGTGCGGACTACTCCTGAACTTGGACTAGTTGAGATCAATCATAAGAAACTGTATCAGAAGCCCGACGTGTTCATTCTCCCCGAACAGGTTGAGCTAGTGTTTTATCTGCCATACGCTCACCCGGATTACAAAAATTGGTGGATTGTCCATAAATGTCATCCTGTTGGTGGATTGCCCGGCCTCACGGAAGAAGATTATGAGCCTCGTCTAAACATGGAGCCATTCCAAGAAAAAGATTTAACAGGAGAGCTACACGTCGATATTGGTGATGTTCAAGAGATATCAGAAGAAGAAAACGAAGAGGAGGAAGAAAAGGAAGAGGAAGAGGAAGAAAACGAGGAAGAAGAAGAAAACGAGGAGGAAGAGGAAGAGGAAGAAAACGAGGAGGAAGATGAGGAAGAGGAAGCTGAAGATTTTTAAGCTATTCAAATCTATAGGTTTATACTTATATATATCTAATTTATTTCATTTAAGATATTTATTTATTTCATATTATTTGATTTCATTCGATTCATATACTTCTAATTCATGTCATTTAATTCGATTTTTGCAGGATGACTGGATCTTTGAAGAGGTTGGCTAAAAGGGCCTAGAAGGTCTGGGGAAAGGGGGGTAGGCGTAGTGCACCAGAGCACCAAGACGACGAGGTGGTGGCCACCGACCCCCAGTTGAGGGAGGGCGACGAGGTAGTGGCCACCGACCTCGAGGTGGTGGCCCTCCACTCCCAGGTGGGGTCCGTGGAGGCCGACGATGAGGGAGAGGGTGGGGCCGATGACTACGAGTGGACGGGGGCGTTGGAGGGCTACGAGGAGGAGTTTGAGGTGGAGGAGACCGACGAGGACGAGGGAGGGGAGGAGATCTACGAGGAGGATTGGAGGAGGATTTCGGACTGGCAAGCCGATGTGTAAGAGGAGGAGGGGGACGGCAACTGGGAGCCACCCTCGTCCTCTGGAGCTGAGTCCTCCTCGAGCTCCAAGAGAGGTCGCGGGCGCAATAAATTACAAAAAGCCCCCGCAGATCCAAGCGAGAGGATAGTGGTACAGGTTGCCACTGGTGAGAGGTATTTGATAACTACTTTTTCTGGAGCTGATTCCTCGATGTCTCTTATTGCTAACCACAAACTTGATAAATACTTTTTTGAATTTGATGTGCAGTGGCTTGGTTTGCGTCAACAAGGGTCCGCAGGAGCCGGGCCACTTGTTAGGGGTGCTACTCAAACAGCTCTACCCCGGGCGAGTAGGCAAGGGCAATGATCGACGCCTGGCGCTCAATTGGAGCGACTACTCGCTCGTGGAGGACGATGAGGGAGGAACTATCGCCGATCACGTCATCAACGAGTTCTTGGTAACATTCCAAATTTCATTTATTTATGGTTTTGTGTTTATGTGTTCCTTTCATTTCAGGAGAGATATCAGCTTTTTCCTGGGGTAACCCAGGAGGACTACGAGGCTTGCCGCCATGTGCTCGACACAATGGCGACAAGGAAGGTTAGGGACGCCATCAGGTTGTCTCGTTTGGATGCGGTGTTGAAGCACCATGGCAAGAGGGGGATTAGAAAGATGTCGAGAGCAAGGGCAGCTCTAGAGTATCTAATGGCTCAAGAGTACAAGCCTTGGTGTCCAGACTGGATGGATAAGTGTCCACGCGCCTGGAGAGACCTCTGCCGGATGTGGGCCTCTAAGGACTGGATTGAGAGGTCAAGGAGGAACAGAGGCAATAGGGATTCTAACCCCGACATCTGCGCCACCTACCTAGGAGGACGAGGCATAGGTCACGTCGCGCGGGATATCGTAAGTCCACTTATCTTTTATAATTAGAATTAACTTTATGGTCATTTCACATTGCATATTAACCTACAGAAGTCAGAGACGGGACTTGAGCCCTCTGGGTTCACCTTGCGGAGGGTTGCACACATGCCCCGTGTCCAACCTGACGGCACACAGTCATCGATGCCACCGGCTGCGCAGGAGAAGCTTGTAAGTGACTAGCTCTTTTCTTTTCTCTACACCATTTCGATCGTTTTCAAACTAATCTACTTAATATCTCATTTGTTCGTAGGACATATATACAACAGCCATGAAAGATAAGCACGGTGTCGACTGTGACCCCATCGACATGCCGGTTGACCCTGTGGTCATATACGACCAGTTCGGTGGGAGAAGTCACGGTAGATACGGCTTCATGAACTCCGTGGTGCCGTCCGACTCCTACAAGGCTGATATCAGAGCACGTCGACATCAGGCCTCCTCTTCCTCCCGTGCCCAGCTAGAAGCTCAGAACAAGCTTATCACGGAGATGCAGCAACAGAGGGTGGCGGATGAGCGGCGTTGGCAGGCGGAGCGAGAGGAAAACAACAGGAGGTGGCAGGCGGAGCGAGAGGAGAACACTAGGCGGATGCAGGCCATCTAGGATCAGAACCTCTTCATGATGCAGTATATGCAACAGGTAATTATGATCGTACATGTAGTTTGGTTGTTCTTAATAATTTCCAACGCTAACATATAATATCCGCAGGCTTTCCAGGGAGCGGGGACCTCTGGCCAGCCGCAAGTCGTCTTCACGCAGCCTCCGAGGGCCCCGACGACACAAGTCGGCACTCTTCCCCTATTTGTGCCGCCAGCATCGTTTCCGATGCTCCAATTTGCCTCTGCACCGGCGGCTTCTCCGGGGGTAAAGCATTTTGAAATAATCACACATTCATAAAAGTTATGAAAATTACGGTTTCCTCTAATCTTGCAGATTTCTGGTTCAGCGGCGCCAGCGCCTGCGACAAATGCTCCGCAGGGAGGTGATTCTAGTGCCACAAGATCAGTCGAGGAGCAATTCGTCGAGAAAATGTTTACCGATCCATTCGCAGGTTCGAATCCTTAGACGTGTTTAGTCGATGAAATTGTTAGCTAGACGATGCGATCGATCGATGATAAACTTGTGAGCTAGACGATGCGATCGATAATGTGAATTTTTGGACAATTTGTAATGATGATGCACTTTTGTTATTGATATTGTGGTCTATGATTGTGATTGTGGTTTGTGAATGTCTGTGATTGTGATTGTGATGGGGAATTGGAAATGTAAACTGTCGGGAATACAGTTTTTTGCAGGTTAAAATTGATTTTTTTTAAAAAATTACAAACAATTTTTATTACTGGCACACTGTCAATGTCGTCGGCATATATCCAGACCGACCACAAAAGTCCTGAGTATTGTCGTCGGCATATCTAAGGGCCGACCACAAAAGTCCTGAGTATTGTCGTCGGCATATCTAAGGGCCGACCATAAAAGTTCTGAGTATTGTCGTCGGCATATCCAAAGGCCGACCACAAAAGTCCTGAGTATTGTCGTCGGCATATCTAAGGGCCGACCATAAAAGTCCTGAGTATTGTTGTCGGCATATCTAAAGGCCGACCACAAAAGTCCTGAGTATTGTCGTCAGCATATCTAAATGCCGACCACAAAAGTGTAGTATTGTCGTCGGACTCCGGGCATGCCGACCACAAAAGAGTAGCATTGTGGTCGGTCCTATAGTCTTGCCGACCACAAAAGTTAGCATTGTGGTCGGCCTTTAGTTTAGCCGACCACAAAAGTCTGCAACGTGGCGTCGTCACCTTGTCCGCGGGACCCACATGGCAGAGCGCCGTCACTGAGCCCGTGCCGTCTGGTTATAGTTTTGTGGTCGGCTCAAATAATGGCCGATCACAAAGATCTCCCCTGGGAGCTCTGCCCAGGAGGCACTTTTGTGGTCGGTTTTTTATTAGGCCGACCACAAAAGTGACTTTTATCGTCGACTCATTGTCGTCCAACTTTTGTCGTCGGCTGTCCGACGACAAAAACTTTTGTCGTCGGTATTTGGACTTTTGTGGTCGGCATAGGCCGACCACAAAAGTCTCGTTTCCTGTAGTGATAGTGTTTCCTATATGGAGAATTGTATAGGGGAAGAAGAGAGAATCTCTACATAGAATTGAGAGAAATTCTCTATTTTAGGAAACGGAATAGAGAACGTTGTTGAAACATATAGGGGAAGAATCCGTTCCCTATTTTAGGGTAGGGTGTGCTTTTTAAGGGAGCCTGTTGAAGACAGCCTAAGCCTCATATACAGGCTCCCTTTATAAAAAATACCTCCTTATATTTCTCCCATCTCCAACAGCATTTCCTATATGGACAATTGTATAGGGGAAGGAGAGAGAATCCCTACATATTGGGAATGAAGAGAAATTCCCTATTATAGGGAATAGAATAGGGAGCGTTGTTGAAGCATATAGGGAAAGAATATGTCCCCTAATTTAGGGTAGATGACGCTTTATGGAAACCTGTTAGAGACAGCCCAAGCAGCAAAAGGCCACCATCCACTCTCTCCTCCTGTGCTACCTACAATAGGCTGTCCCGTCCCGTTGTGTAAACGTGCACAATTGATCGAGAGAGCAAGTCTCCGGAACCAGCCGTGGTTGAGATCTTGCACCGAAAGACCACAAATAAGATTTTGGATAAGCGCGCCGTGCGACTACTTGCATTCTTCTTCTTCTACATCCACGACAATCTGCTACAACTACTTCGTCCATATTGTTGCCACGGTTGGTTTCACCATCTAAACCAATCAATCGATTAAGAATAATAATTGCTTATTACTTCGTTGGTTACAACTACTTTGACCCTGCTATGGTTTATGACAATCATTCGATTATCGGTAATAATTGCCTATTACTGTTCTCACCGGCTACCACGATTTCTTTTTTCACAAACAAGGAAAACTAAGAATATCCCTATTGCTATTTCACGTGCGTCTAAAATTTACGATTTCGTTCAAGTGCTAAAAGTTTCAGTAAGTTTGTACTTTTTTTTTCATATTTTCATTCGCTGGAAAAATGTTTTGAGAAGGTGAAACTTTTAGTGCGAGGGTTGTTTGCGCGTTCTGCTGTGTGTAGCGTCGTCGGCGATCGTCGTTCTCCGTACAAATTGCGAAAAAATCGTGAAATTGTGCGGACGCTAAAAGTTCCACTAAATTTGTACTATTTTTACACATTTCCTTTCATTGGAAGAAACGTTTTAAGATAGTGGAAAAAAATTCTGTTGGCAGAAGAAAGACTGTTACGTATGTGGGGACTACGTGAAAAATCTGTTGTTGCATGTTGCGCCCGAAAAAAGTGCTAAAATGCAGGCGCCTGCACAATAGCACATCTCTAAGAATATAGGCTTCGATCAATTCAAATACATTGAATTATTTTTTGTTAAAATTTAGATTATTTTAAAAATTGTTTACACTGAATAGAAACTCAAATATTCAGCAAAATAACAAACCGAAAACTGGTGAAAAACAACCGGTTATCGGCCATTCTGGCAACCCCGGTTTTTTTTTCCCCTGGCGACCCGTTATGAGAATCCCGTGCCCGAGGAGCTGCGACTTATCCACGCGCGTGCGGGCCACCGTGCCGATTTCGGGAGACGGACGTCGCAACCTACCCATTTTTAGCAACCGACGCCTGACGCATCGATCGTACGGCCCGGCCGGCTCACCGATCAAACCGGAGTGGGATTGAGTGGATAGATCGCGCCGCGACGACGATCACTCGCCCATTTCCATCCGGTTTGGCGGCTCGTTCACGTCAAATGATCCATCGAGCGAGAGGTTGCTGGCTTTCTGTCGTTGCCACTTGCTGCGACTATCCAGTGGACACTAGCACAAACTATGTCATTAGCGGTTTAGAGCATCCCCATCTGGCTCATTAAATCGGCATGTACTCCAAAATTTTTTGTATGCAGCAGGAGGGAAGCAGCAGGCCAAGGAAGAAGCAGCGCACTGGGCGGGGAAAAATCAAATTACTGTAGCGACGCAGGCTCATTTGATGCCCCTGCTGGGGATGCTCTTAGAACCATCGTCGCTGGCTGTTTTAGAACAACCGATGATTAACTAACAATAATAATAATTAACTATCACAAATGGCTTAGTAGAATACAAGTGATGCGGAATTTCAAAAACAAAAAAAAATGTCGAAGAAAGCTAGGGGCAGCTCCGGTAAGGAAGCAAGCCAGTACGACACTGATTGGGGGAGCAGGCCATGGGCATCACCATTGAGGTCGATGGCGACCGGTTGGTTGGGGAAGAAGATTGAAGGGGCCGTGCATTGTTGGGGGAGATTGAAGGCGTGGCGCGATGCTGTCAGGGTGAAGGCTGGGGCAACGCCGTCGAGGATGCATGCCGAAGGTAGCGTTGCTCAGTGGAGCAGGCGGGGGTGGTGTCGATGAGGGAGTAGGCTAGGGGCACCAGCCAGGGGCAAAAGCCAGACGACACCGTCTGGGAAGCAGGCCAAGGTGGTGCCAGTGGGGGCAGGCCAGGGGCGACACCATCGAGAAAGGAGGCCGAGGGGCAAGTAGGGCCGGCACAATCAGAGGAGCTGGTTAGGGCGACGCTGTCGGGGAAGGTGATAGTGGGGAGCGGGCTAAGGGCGGTGGTAGATCTGGAGAGGAAGAAAGGAGGGGATTGGGAGAGATGGGGGGAAAGAGAGTAGAGGATCAGTTTTGTAGGAGCAAGATGTCGAAAAAAATGGGAATAGCCAAAAATTTTTGATACACAGCGAAAAAATGGTGTGGAAACAACTTTAAGGTGCATCACTGACGGTTCACATGTAGAACCACCGGTGGTAATAAAGTATCTCTAGTGTTTTTGTAACCGAGCTTCCGGTGATACTTTTGATTGACAGTTCATATATAGCCCCACCGGTGGTGATAATACTATCATTGGCGGATCTTATCACTGGAGGCTTTTTCGAGGTCAGATGCAGGATGAGACCAAACGCAGCGGGACACATTACTAGGCATTTTAGCCGTATCCGCCAGTGATACTGTGATAGGATGGTCCCATATATGCATAGTGCATGATCCCCGCTCATGTAGGCCGGCACACACGGAGAGAAAGAGAGGAGGGTACGTGCAAATTCTTTTGGACATAGTTTCCCTTGTACCGTTCTTGAACTGTGTTTTGAGATTTGTCCGTGGCTCTATCCATTGTTTCTCATTGCCATTTAGTAGGCCCTTCATCTTTTTTAAAACTCTCACATTGGGTCCTTCTCCTCTTACTTTATTTAGATCATGCCTCGCTATCATCGACCCTCTCATACCAACACACAAGGGTTTTGAAACAAATCAGACATCTCATTTTTGAATCATTGTCACTATTAGGTAAAACGAATATTGCAGATAAACAAAACGTTGTAGTATATAAATCAAAATCTCACACATTAAAAAACAGAATTTGCATCAAAATGACCAAAATATTGCAATAACCAAACTATTGCATCGGACGTTGTTGTAGTATGGTAAACGGAAATGATATAGTATTTAAAATATGGGAAAAAAATTTGTTATTGCAACATTTTAGGACAACACGTGAACCAAAATATTGCACCAGATTGTACAATAGTTGCAGTGTGTTAAACTAAACAATATAGTGTGTTAAACCAAAACATTGCGATGTGTTAAACAAAGATGTTGCGGTACTTTAAATCAAATGTCGCACATCCAATCAGACCATGTTGCAGTGACTGTGTTTCTTTTATGCAAGCAATTGCGAACCGTGGTCGGCGGTCCGTCTTTGCTGACGTCCGCTTGAGGAAATAGCCGAGGCCCGTGTGAGTCGTCCATGAGCTCGGTCCACAGAGGCCGTCCACACCTCCTTCGTCCCCTAATAATTGAAGTCGACGCAGTCACTTTCTCCTCCTCTCCAACGGCTGGTTCTCCCCCCTCCCTCCCCCACCCAGTTCCGCCAAATCTGGCCGGCGAGGTCGATGCCGTAGCCCTGGCCCCTGTTGGTGTTGTCCATGCCGGGCGGCGGTACCGTGCTGAGGCGGGCGGAGGAGGGGCGAGCACAGGGAGCTATAGCATCACCGGGTCGTCCACGCCGGTGCGGTCGCCGAGAGGAAGCCGGCTCCTCGTCGCCGTTGCGTCGCCGGAAAGTGTCCGTCGATCTCCTGCTGCTTGCACGCCCTGCCGATCTGACCTAGAAGGTGCTGCTCAGACCTTGGTGGCGTGCGCTGACCTTTCACCGGCAGATCCACAGGGGCCTGCCGCCTTCACTCGAAGCCGCTGTCGCCCCATCAATCCGGAGGTATGCATCTTTTTCCGCCTCATATCAGTTAAGTACGAAGTATTAATGGGCGTAGTTGCGTTGACATCGTAGTTGCCTGAACGGAAGATGTCCATTAAGTGGACTCCCCAGCTTACGCTGTTCTTCATCGATGCTGTCCTTGAGGAATGTCGCGCCGGCAATAAACCAAAGGATACCTTGAACAGCGCTGCTAAAGCACGCGTAGCCCAGCGTTTGCTAAAGTGAAATTGGTGCCTTTTGGATTAATATTTGAATTATTTGTGATTTATTGGACTAACGTTGGACTAATGATTTTATGATATTTTTATGCATTTATTTGGATATATATTTTTGCGGGCAGAAAAAAAGGAAAAAAACAGAAGATGCATGTGTATGCATGCAGGCAGTGCATGTGTAGTGGTGTTTGCAGACAACTGAAGACTGCAAGGGCTAATGCTTTAAATGAACTGAAGCTGCGCCCAGCAGCTAAACGCGCGGGAACGCTAAACGCGGTGAGCCGGTGCAAAGAAACACGGTAAGTATGTTAAACCAATTGTCACGACATGGAAAAATAAAGCGCTGCAACATTGAAAAGTAAACACTAAAACATCAAAAAGTAGTTGCTGCAACATTTGAATTAGGGTGCAGAAACATAAAAAAAATAGCCGCGGCAATATTTAAACCAAAGCACTGCAATATTTAAATTAGAGCACTGAAACATCAAAAATAGTTACCACAACATTTGAATGAAAGCACTGCAACATTTGAACGAAAGCATGATAATAATTGAATGAAAACACTACAACATCACCTATAGGAAAAAGAAGAATGTTTCAGAAAGTCAAATAAAATGTTGTAAAAGAGCAAACGAGATGATGCCGTACTTACGTGACTATGTTTCAAGTCAAAATTTGGGGATCATCTTCTTTTTCAAATTCAGCCGTCTTCTACAAATCCCGACAATCTTCTTCTCCAAATTCAGCAAGCTCTCCATCATGCTCGTCTGATCCGAACACGATAAGCTTGTCAGGGAGCATGAAATTAAGATACATAGATAGAGAGGGATAGATGGAGATAGGTGGTGGTGGAGGAGAAAGCAGAGGAGGCCCCAACGAGTAGCTGTTGGCTAACGAAAGAATATAAAAGAGAAGCTAAGTGGTCTAACAGGAGCAGGGTAGCGTAGAACTCTTTTCTTTATTGCACACACCTTGGTAAGAGAGACGAGAAGCTCTGGATAGATGTGAAGGAATAGAGAGCCGTTCGACACGATCGGATGTCTGCACGAAAGTATTTTCGCACAACCACCCCCCCCCACACACACACACACACGCACGCACACACCACCACCACCATCACCATCCATAAAATGGGGATTTCAATATATTTTAGCTCTGAAACATTGACAATTAAGAATTTATCCCTCATGAGTCGTTGACATGTGGTCTTGGAATCCATATTTCATTGGCACAAGGGGCAAGTCTGAATTGCCAATTTTTGGAGTGGCAAAACTTTAATTATTTTAAAAAATCATCCCATTTGACAGTGGCGGAACCAGAAATTTGTAAATGCGGGGGCTAAAAAAGGAACCACTATAGCTCAAGCGCCGATGACATCAAAAGCATTAATTATTTAACCATTATATCACATTGTAGAACATTATAATATACAAGCAATAATCTAATAGTTGCGTTGGTTTAACGAAAACACTTCTATCCGGGATGCCGGCGCGGCCGGACGCGCTTACAGCGCGCGCGTCGAGTTGGGAAATTAAGGCACTGTGCCGGCATGTTGGTGGGTCCCATGGTATTTTTTCTTTCGGTGACCATAATTTTTGACTGGGTGCTCTAATTCACAAACCGTTTGCACCGACGTGTTCCTCGTATTTTTACGAACAAAACAAGATATATGTTGTCATATAACTCTTCAAACTTACCTGCTAAAAGTTGGGTTTCGCCTACTGAAACTTGGATTTCGCCAACTGAAACTTGGATTTCATATTCGTTAAACTTACCGAACTGTCAAGTTTCATCAGGTTTAATGCAAGTTTCATCAAGTTTCAACAGGTCTCATACAAGTTTCTTCAAGTTTCATCAGGTCAATTTAAGCTTCAACAGGTTTTATCCAAGTTTCATTAGGTTACATCGAAGTTTCATCCAAGTTTCATCATATTTCATCAGCACATGGCCAAGTTTCATCAGCACACGGTCAAGTTTCGTTAGTATAGATGTAAGTTTCATAAGTGCCTTCTCCTAGTTTCACATAAAAAAATTAAAAAAGTGAAAAAAAATTTAAAAGTATTTAAAATGGGTTGCTCTCGATTTTAGAAGAATTATGAAATTTATTCCACATATTTTGAACACTGTTTGAATTTTATACAAAAATCAGAAGTTTAATTGAAAATTTAATCAACTGCACGCTAACTAGTCGCACATGCATGCGAGCGCGGAGGCGCGTCGGATGCGCGCGGTGCCGGACGATCGGACGGACGGCGCTGGTCAGGCGCTGATGCATCCGTCCGGACGTCTAGCGCGTGGCGCTCGCCTTGGTTTAATTGTAAAAAGTATGGAATATCTCATTTAACTCTTGCGAAGGTATAAAAACCCCCTCAGCTCTAAAACCAAATTTTTTTACACCTTAAGTCATGAAATTGGATGGATTATCCCCTTCAACTTTTGCACGAGGTGTAGAATACCCCATTGGCCTAGGTTTTTAACCTGTTTTGGGTCCAATTAAAGTACTTTTGGGCAGCAAGTTCACAAGAAGCACATTTATGCAAAACACTAGGCATCCATTAGCAATTAGTTTCCTATTGAACAAAATTTTACAAAGAAACGACGGCGGGTTCGTAAGAAGCACATTTATCCAAGAACATAGGAATCCATTAGCAACCAGTATCCAACTGAACCAGAAGCTGCAACAAAAGAAGAGCATGCACGTACTGATAGTCTGATATATGACCCAACATGTGCAAGCAACTACGTAGAATGCTAGATGATTATAAACCACCTAGTGGCACCGACTTGAGTCGATGTGCTGCAGAAGCCCAGCAACACTGCAACAGCAATTGTGCTCTCCTCAGCCCGGATCAGCACGAGGGGGCGCCTGATCGAGCGACTCCGGCGACTTGACATGGCGCGCGAGCCAGCGACTCCTTAGCTTCAGCCACACCACCGGGAGCATCGGCCGGGGTAGAACTGCGCGCCTCTCCTCGAGAGGGCACCATACGGAGACCAGGAGGGCAAAGCCGGCCGTCCCGCGCCGCGGCGGCCAAGGCCGGGAGATTCCTCGAACACGACCCGCGGTAACGACGGAAGGTGAGCCGGACATGGCCTGGAAGCAGGTGGCAGCCGACGGCGCTGTCGTCGACGTGTCTCAGATAGGGCTGGCAATTTGGCTCGGAGCTGAGCAGCTCGGTTTTTGGCTCGGCTCGGGCTTGGCTCGTAGGCCAACGAGCCGAGCTTGAGCTTTTTTTTTCTAGCTCAGTCAATTAGCGAGCCGAGCTGAACCTAGGGCCAGCTCGCTCGTGGCTCGTGGATTCATAGATTTCTATGTATTAGTTCATCTTATACCACTTGTAATTGATCCATACATTTGTCTATGACTAGATATACCCCTAATATACGCCACAAAAAGGCTCTCAATGTCTCATCCTAAAGACGATCCTCCATCGGAACCGCTGAAACCCCTTCTTCAAACCCCAAAGAGTGCATATTATGATGTTCATCAGGCTTGTGAGCGCTCACGAGCCGGACCGAGCTTTCAACGAGCCGAGCTTGAGCTTTTTTTCTAGCTCGTTAGGTGACTGAGCTCGGCTCGGCTCGTTAGTGAACGAGCCGAGCCGAGCCAGGGCCTGGCTCGCTCAAGCTCGGCTCGTTGCCAACCCTAGTCTCAGATGGTACTTAGAGTGTCTCCCTAAAAGAAAGATCATTATGAATAATAGGGCTTTGGAACTAGAGACGCAATGATGGGTTAGAAATAAATACTCTGCCCCCAATGAATGGGGTATTGGGGTGCTCTTGTATTTATAGGGGTGCCGATAATTAGGGTTTACATTCTGAAAGCAAAAAGACATTTTTACCCTCACATCTGGATCGTTGATATGAAATCAACGGACCCTCACAACAATTGATCCCTCCATGGGCATGCGAAAAACCCTAACTACCCCTAATACCATAGAGCCCTTATTGAAATATTGGGCTGATATATTGTAGGCCCATCTTCTAGTAGCGTGTCCAGGGCCCATAGTCCATGCTTGGCCCAGCGATTAATGGGCCTTTGTGTGTCCACCAGAGCTCAGTCTTCCTGACTCTTCCCCAAAAGATCTTCGGGTAGTCCTACCTTCGCCCAGATAAAAGCACCTTCGATGAATTCCTCTTCAACCCTTCTCTTTTGCGTGCTCACACTAAAGATATCCCAAGGATCTTCGGGACCGTCGGGCTCTTCAGGCTTGATGATCATATTTCGGGATTTTCACCATGATCTTCAGGGAAAGGGGGAAGCCTTCCTACAATAGGCGCGGGCCAGGAAGCAGGAGGCGGTGTGTGCCAGGAACCCTAGAGTTAGGATATGGGGATTTTTTGAAAGAATGGTGATGGGGGTAACATGGGAGATGCGGTCAAAACCAATTTGACTAGAGTTTAGGGGTAATTCATCCGGTTTGCAGAATTGTGGGTTGAATTTCATCTAGTTTTGGAGTTGATTGGGTATTTTATACCGTGTTCACAGTTTAAAGCGGTATTCTATATTTTTTCGTGAATATAATAGCAAAATTATATTACCTTCAATCGATATATAAAGTTCACGCATGGCCTGTATAAACGGAAAAATTGGTTGAATAATATATATATAAATAGAAATTGGGAAAGTATGTCACAACGGTCGGGAATTGCCGGAATATACCCACTTTCCGCCGTCGGGGATGGCTAAAAGCCGTTTCCGCGGCACCGGATGGCTTCCGCCACCCCAGACGGCAAAAGCCAGTGGTTTGTGCCACCCCCAGTGGCGGAAACCATCACAGTGTGACACGTGTCCACCGGCACCTCGCCGCGCGCGGCCGGCCTCCTCGCCGCGCGGATTGCCTAACACGGCCCCGAAAAAAAATTAAATGCGCTGAAAACGAGATGGATTATATATTATTTTTGTTAGCTGCTTGATCATCTTATAATGTCCTATTATTTCATGTCAATCTTAATAGGAGGGCATAAGAGCATTGTATTTATTTTAATTATTTACGCGAAAATGTATTGATGGGACTGACCCATCAATACATTTTCGCAATTCAAATTTTCCCATCAATAAAAATTTGAAACGGTAATTAGTTTCAAATTTGAAACGGTAATTAGTAATTATTTTCAAATTTGAAACGGTAAGGACATAAAAAGTAGTAAACAAAGGAAAAATTTGAAACGTTACTTCTTTTTATTTTTCTTACTTAATTGAACGGAGTGAACAAATTACTTAAACAATGATAATGTCATAACGCTATCGTATTTGATAATGACTTAAAAAATTGAGAGAATTGGATAATTTCAATCTTAATAGGAGCGCGGATTGTCCACAGGCACCTCGCCGCGCGGATTGTCTGACACGGCCCCGAAAAAAAATTAAATGCGCTGAAAACGAGATGGATTATATATTATTTTTGTTAGCTGCTTGATCACCTTATAATGTCCTATTATTTCATGTCAATCTTAATAGGAGGGCATAAGAGCATTGTATTTATTTTAATTATTTACGCGAAAATGTATTGATGGGACTGAAATTTGAACTAAAACCATTTCAAATTTGAAACGGTAATTAGTTTCAAATTTGAAACGGTAATTAGTTCAAATTTCAGTCCCATCAATACATTTTCGCAATTCAAATTTTGCCATCAATAAAAATTTGAAACGGTAATTAGTTTCAAATTTTTCCTTTGTTTACTTCTTTTTATTTTTCTTACTTAATTGAATGGAGTGAACAAATTACTTAAACAATGATAATGTCATAACGCTATCGTATTTGATAATGCCTTAAAAAATTGAGAGAATTGGATAACACTATGGTGCGTAACTTGTTCTAATTTTATACATATTTTTTCTGTCACTTTTAATTCTACAAAAAAATTTCAGTCCCATCAATACATTTTCCCGTAAATAATTAAAATAAATACAATGCTCTTATGCCCTCCTATTAAGATTGACATGAAATAATAGGACATTATAAGATGATCAAGCAGCTAACAAAAATAATATATAATCCATCTCATTTTCAGCGCATTTAATTTTTTTTCGGGGCCGTGTCAGGCAATCCGCGCGGCGAGGTGCCGGTGGACATGTGTCACGCCGTGATGGTTTCCGCCACCGGGGGTGGCACAAACCACTGGCTTTTGCTGTCTGGGGTGGCGGAAGCCATCCGGTGCGGCGGAAGCGGCTTTTAGCCATCCCCGACGGCGGAAAGCGGGTATATTCCGGCAATTCCCGACCGTTGTGACATACTTTCCCAATTTCTATTTATATATATATATTATTCAACCAATTTTTCCCTGTATAAACATATCACTGATGTGTAGTAGTGATCGCACTGTCGCTTCAATTTATTGGGTTGTCAATCTGCTAATGCTTTAGCTAATTATTTTGACCTAACTAAGAGTTCAAAACTTATGAGTAAGTGACATGGGAGCTGAAGCAATGAAGCTCCACTGTGCCTCGTTGTTGGCTCATCATCGCCCTTTGAGCTATCCACTCTACCCCAATAGCACGAGGTTGAGACAAGGTCATAGTGACGTAATGATCTGATAGGATGAAGGGGCTTTGAGAGAGAAGGGAGAAGGGAGAGAGATGAAACTAAAAGGAGGGGCAGGAAAGGAGGGAGAAGGTGCTCCTTTTGTTGGGTAGTGACGACATGGTGATTACGGTGCGACAACACATCGGTGGTAAAATATGAGCAGAGGAGAGAGGAGATAAAGAAGAATCATATATAAGAATTTTAAAAAGCAATTTCTAGATATTGGAGCATAATTTGACAAAAAAAATTGATAACAAATTTACTACGAAATTTATGTATTCTAAACAGGCCCATGACATTCATGGCTTCGCCGTTGTGCTCCACTTTGACCAAATAATAACAGGAATTCCTAGCAACGGGATCCCGTCCCGGACAGGATCCCTCCCCTAGCGACACGTGTCCGCTCGTTGTGCTCCACTTCGCCCACTCCCCTTCGCCCGCGCCCTGCTCCCCTTCGCCCGCGCGCGCTCGCTGTGCAGAGAAGGAGGAGGAGGAAGGAGGAGGCATACCTCGACGCCGTCGCCCTCGCCGTCGACCTCGCCGTCGCCGCCGTCGAGCTCGCCGCCGCTGGGTTAGGGTTCGGGTTAGGGAATATGTGGGGTTCCTCCGGGTGTAGAGCGAGGTCGGGGCGGCGGCGGATCGGCGGTAGAGTGGGGCTCGTCGGGGGCGGCGGAGGCGGCGGTGGCGCCGCCGAGCCGGGGGGGCGAGGCTGGGCCGGCGTCGGGGGACCACCTCACCCTCGGGTTAGGGGGCGGCGATGGCGCGGAGGCGGAGGCGGGGGGGGGTGCGGAGCAAGAGGCGGAGCCGGCCGGGCGGAGGAAGGAGGCGGGAGGAGGCGGGCGCCGGCCGGCCGGGCGGAGGAAGGAGACGGCGGGGGCAGGGAGGGCGCGCAGGAAGGAGGCGGCGAGTGGAGGGGAGCTATCCCGTCGGGTTGGGGCCCTAACGGGATACCGTTTCCTAGTCGCCCCCAAATAATAAATGTGTTAGAAGTGGTTTTGGCGGCTAACGGTCCAATACAGAATCTTTAGGGGTTAATTACCCGCTACTCACTCGCTCATAATTACCGCTAATCATATGGCTTGATCGGAGACGCTCTCCTTCGTTTTTGGTTGTGGCCCTAATTAAATCACGCCGCACAATACAAATAGGGAGTGTCGGCCCTTCACGTGAAACCAATGTTCCTGTGAGCTGTGGCTCGTTCCTGACAACCCACTAAAGAGTAAAGACCCATTCTGATCTTCGGGTTTTACGCTGAAGCGACGGAAAGGCCGTCGCCTCCAGAAGCTCAATGCCGATGACCGGTGGCGGAGAGGGGGCTGGGACATGTGGGGGGAGAGGGGGCGGGGACATGCAGGGATACCCGTGGCGCGCGCGAAGGTGGGAACGCTCGCGGGCGCCCGCACGGGAAGGCGCGGCAGCGCGGCGAGCTCAGCCAGCGCGTACGTGCGTGCGGAAGCCAGGAGAAAAAGGGGAGAAAAAATGGGGGAGGCGGGATTCGAACCTGGTACGTTCAGCTCGCGAGCGGGCGGTGGTAACCAACTAGCCAAACGATCTGCATGCCTGAGATTCGCGGCGAAAAAAAGGTTGGATCTGATTGGCTCGCGCGATCGGACGGCTGTGGCATCGCCAGGCAGGCAGGCCGGCCACGTGTCGCCCTAGCGTCGCGAGTGACCGGCTTTGTACAATTTAATGATGCTAACTCTATTCTTTTTTTATTTTGTTCTCAAATCACTATACCAGCAGGTAGGTAATAAAATTATAAGAGAGAAAAATGTTGGGAGAGATAGTCTAATGATTGAAAAGGTGATGAGATAGGTAAAATTTAGAGTTATCATTAGGCATGCCTTTAATTCATAGACCATAATTAATACTCCAATATGTAGAAAACTTTAATTGTTTTATTATTTTAGAACGAAGGAATTTTATATCTTCAGAACATGAAAATTTGTAAGGGGCATTCTAGCGTAGTTTCTCTCGACCCCCATGGGTGATAGCGTTACTGACCTTGCATCGTGCATCGTATGACTGTGTATCTCCATTAGATGATACGATGGGAATAGAATTCCATGGTATATCCGTGTCCCCACGACGTGATAGCCGGGCCACCCACCTGGCGCACCCGCCGAGCACCCCCAGGTCGTTGCCCTGCCGCATACGTAAACCCACCGTATAGCAGCAGGTTTTAGGTCTTTTGGACCACATCTCCCACAAAAAAGTTAGCTCAATGAGATGTTGCACCCCTTTTAAATTATACAGAGGTCCTTCCACTAACCAACGTGTGACTATTCCAACACACCGCTCACCAGCGCGCAACACCCCCTGCCTCGGTGGCCGTGGCCGCGTACTCCCCGATGCACAACGCCGCGTTGTGTGGCCACCTGGCGCCTGCCGCTGTGCACTCCTTAGCCGCTCGTCTCCTCATGAAGCCCGTTGCCGGCCTGCTCTGCTTGGCTAGGTGGTTCTACAGGAGGTTGTTGTAGACTTATATCTACAGTTGTTGCTCATCGCTGCTGCATGAGGTCATCGAGACGTTGGAGCAGCTGGCGGCGGCGCTGTGCGCTGGCAACTACAACACCGTTTTTCATGGACACACCCTCGTGCTATCGAGAATAGACCACTTGCGGGGTGAAGTATTTACTAGTAAGTTTTTATTCTTTAAATGCACTCTACCCACAAATTATCTATTTTTTCTGGTATTATATTTAAATTGCTGCAACTATATATAGATAGTAGCAGCGTAGATATTTCTTACTAGATACTATTTTTATACTATAATTAGGTGTTTCACGCAGATACTAGTTTAGCGTTTGAAGCATAGAGATGTTTCTTATACAGTCCTCTCTCTAACTTTCTGGTTCCGTCACTGCCAACGACGTATCCGCATCACTCCAGCACTGTTACCTCCCCAATTGTGTCCACTACGTCCTTTACGACATCGATCGACTCTTCATCAAGCAGGTTTCTATAGCCTGTTTGGCCTACTCTTTTCTGTGATGGCATCGAGCACCCGTAACTCGTTTATGTTTTGTTAGGTGTGTACGTTACGTGGTTAGGCTAATGATCTTGGTTAACGTCCGAGCTTAGTTATTACAAAGTGGTGTAGGGTGTAGGTCTGTCCAATAAAACATGTAGGGTCTAGTTAGAACGAACATATGAAAATGCAACCTGATTTTTGCTGGAAACGACGAGGATTCCTCCCAAACTACATATGGCTCAACGCATGCAAACACCACCAGGACCACATAGAGCACTTCATCATGGAGCGCCTCGCCGACTAAAATCAGGGGTTCATCCTCCCGCTTAGTCCACTCGAATAAGGACTCCGTTGAATGGTGTCCTGCATCATCCAGCGGCCCAATCAAGTTAACCATCGAGACGCATGCAGAACACTGAAGCTAGGAGACGTATCCATCTTCAGAAATGAGATCGAAATCGATACTTGGCATCGCCACCACTGAAGCCATTGATGGTAGTAGTCGAAAACATCTGCCATGTCGTCATCACTCGTAGATTCCTAGCTTTTATTCCCTCCGCCTCAAAATATAGGTCGTATAAAAATTTTCATCAAGACCAAGAAATAGTGTTTAATAAAGTAAATCATCTTTAATTATC
Source organism: Raddia guianensis (assembly GCA_036346415.1). Taxonomy (NCBI): domain Eukaryota; kingdom Viridiplantae; phylum Streptophyta; class Magnoliopsida; order Poales; family Poaceae; genus Raddia; species Raddia guianensis. The sequence continues at coordinate 25,106,581 of CM070537.1, read as the reverse complement.
TCGTTACTCGAAGCATCACATATTAATATTTAATATTTTGCTTCTGTGCATGCAAGCATGCATCTCCTTCTCATGCGCTTAATTAATAGCTTTAATAGCTAAAGCTAGCAAAAGCATGTACTTCATAGTGTGAATAGTTTAACTATGAGTTAATTGCTCGTCTTTTCAAAAAAATAATGAGGAAACGGCTTATATTATGGGACAACTCTAAAAAATTTATGTGCCCTATATATTGAGAAGAAGGGAGTACCGTTCTGCCATACAGAGGGAATATACCCACACCTATGACATAGCAATGGCCGGTTTTGAGTGAGGACATCCGAATAGGTACCTTCTCCAACGAAGAACTGAGCAGGAGGCGAAGGAAGAAAAATCTCAGGGCTATCGGTGCGGAGCAAATTAACATCTGATGCTGGCACAACGAAGCAACCTCCTCGAGCGAAAGGTACTCGCTTCCTGATAGTCTTTTTTTTTAAAAGTGGTAGGCGAACTACCGTCCTATTTCATTGATCAGAAGGAGAAAATGAAAATAAAAAATCCGTGCAAGCACGGGTACAACTACAACACACCGCTACAACCCTGGTCAAATCCAGACACACCTCCAGCCACCGCCGGGATCACCGCCTACAGAGGAGAAAGAAGGGATGCAGCCCACTGCTGCCACCTAGGCCAAAGGCCAAACAAGATAGAGATACAACGGAGTAAGAAGAGAAAACACCACCAACATTCACACATCGACGACTGACTCCTGAAGCAGTAGACCCAGCGAAGCCCAAAGCGCAAGACGGCGACCACGACGCGTCAACAAGGCAACGAAGGGGAAACCCGCTGCCGGCGCAAAACCGTTAGGGTTTTCACCCAGAGCAGGGGAAGGTCTGAAAGATGATGCCTGCAACGAGGGAACGACACCAAATGTGGCGCCAACACCAACCCGAAAAGGCATGGCTTTCGCATAAGACCTGTCCTACTAGAGCAGAAGAGAAGGGCCGCCGATGGTCAGTAGCACCAGAAGAACCAAGTCGCCAGCAGAAGACGTAGAGCCGGAGAGCGAGCACGAATGCCACCACCCGACACATTGGAGAAAGGGAGGGTCAAGACGGCGGGGACGGGACCGAGCCAAGAGGCAAAGAAAGGGGACGCCGCGGAGGAGGGTCGCCAACCAATGCCACCGGAGAGGGGCCACCACGCCTGGTAGCCTGCGCACGGGAAGCGAAGAAGACCAGCCGCCACCACAGCGCAAGCCGAGTCCCACCACTAACCTGGAAAACGCCAACCTACGCCACCGAGCACCTCATAGGGTGGGAAGGGCAAGGGGGTGAGGATGGGACCAAGTTGGAAACAGGGGTCGCTGTGCCGCCGAAGGACGGGAGACGGCCAACCACGCCACCACGGGAGGAGCCGAGAAACTGTCGAATAGACACTCCTAGAGCCATCTGCTCTGTTCGCTCCGGCCAGCTACCGAAGTAGACCCCCCAAGCGGCCTCCACCGAGACAGGCATAGGGGGAGGGCAAAGAAGAAGAAGATGCCGGTGCCGAGCTCTGCCGAGCTACAAGGCCAACAGTCCCACGACTCTGGAGCACACCCACTCCGACCGCTTTGGCCTACACACCGCCAGATCTGAGACTCCTGCTCGCGGATCCGACCTCTCACACAGCGGTCCCCTCCGTGCGGTTTCTGTCGAGACGGGCTCAGGAAGAGGGGAAGAAGAAAGAGGGAAAGCCGACACTGAGCTCCACAACTGCGCACGAAGGTGGGGACAAAGAAGGAGGCAAGCGCCCCGACGCAGTGACGCCAACAGCAGCCACAAAACCACGTGTCGTCACTGCCGATCCGTTGCGCCACGAGCACGGTCGAAGAACCAGAGTGAACCGGAGCCGACAATGATCCTCAGCCACCGGAGCCCCATCGAATCCACCGCCGTGAAACTGCCCCGACGCATCGGGGCTCCCACAAGGGGGGGAGCCAAATGGAGCCAAAGGAGGACGACCCGAAGTAGCAGTAGCGATAAAGCCTAGGAGGACGAAGATGTTACCGGTGCCACCAAGCCGCACAAGCGAATCCAGTCAACTCACTGACAAAGTATGGAGGCTCCGAGCCCAGCGACAGCACCCCACGGCCCAAGCAGCTACCCACACGGTAGATCAGGCCACCTGACGTCAGACCCGGCCGCCCAAGGTCAGATCTGGCCACCACCATTGCACAAGGCGACGGGGAGGAGCCCCGGGACAAAGCCGCCGCCAACGCTCGCACTGTGTAGTCATGCCAAGGAGCCGGCGGCACTGCTTGGCCGCCACACCGCGGTCGCGCCGCCACTTGCCATCTACAGATCTAGGGAGAGGGAGGGCTGTAGAGAGAGGAGGGACGCCACCCCTTGCCCCCTTGGCCGCCGTTGCCGCTGGCCGGATCCGGTTGTAGATCCGACGACCCCTCATCGGAGGCCGCCATCCCGAACGACCCAGCGCCACCTCGAGGAGCTCCGTGCCGGGGGCTAACGCCGCCGCCAAGCCGCCGATGCCGAGTTGTGGCCGAGCACAGCTAAGAACGCCGCCGCCGGTCCGTGGTCTTATTCGGGAACCGCTGCCTTGCCGCGCACGGCCGGTTGCCACCATCGCTAGGCACCGCCGGCCGTCAACTCCGGTTGTCACCACAGGACCCGCAGGAGCAACGCCGCCACGACGCCAGCATCTGCTTGGGGTGGCTTCGGAAGTTGGCGGCGCACCGACGCCGTCATGGCCGAAGCGAACGGAGGGGAGGAGGGAGTGGAGGAGGAAGGGGGAGGGCGATGCGAGGGAGTTTTTGTTGAAATAATTATGGGGTTGGCCCATTTAATTATTTTAATAGAAATTTCAAGAGGCCCATTTAATACTAAACCGTTCGGGAAATTGGGAGGAGAATATCTCAACTTAAATAGTTGGATTGTGGTTCTCCCAATTAAGAAAAGAGAGAAAAGAGAAAGGCGTGGACGAGCTCTCCCTGAGCCGGGCGAGCTCTCCCCGGGCATGGGCGAGCTCTCCCTGAGCCGGGCGAGCTCTCCCCGGGCACGGGCGACCTCACCCTGAGCATGGGCGAGCTCTCCCCGGGCACGGGCGACCTCACCCTGAGCCGGGCGAGCTCTCCCCGGGCACGGGCGACCTCACCCTGAGCATGGGCGAGCTCTCCCCGGGCACGGGCGACCTCGGGCGACCTCTCCCCGTAACAGACGACTTAATGGCCAGGTGTAATGACGTCCGTTACTAGTGCTTGATGGCGTCCAGGTTCGACGAACCTTCTCTTCCTGGCGCCTATAAAAGCATGAGCTCCTCGCCCTGTAAAGCTCTCGCCCTCAAGAGCTCTCTCTCTCCCGCACATTCCATACTTCCATCGTAGTCTTCTTTGTTTTGCATTCCGCCTCTGTTTCCTTTGCGCGACAAGGAGGCGGAGGAGCAACCTCGAGCCTCGTCCTTCTTGAGATCCTGCTCGGGATAGAAGGCCGATAAGGTTTTTGGGGAGCGACCACGCGACTGCTCAAGTTTCCCTGCTGGTTCAGCTTCATCTACACAGCATCGACGTTCGACTGCACCGACCTCTCCACTGCGTCAACGGCATCTCTGCACCAACTTGTGATCGACTACATCAACCGTCATGGCGGCTGAGAATGTGCAAGTCATTCCTCACTTGGCTTTTTTACCCCTTTGTAGTGGGCTGCGGCTCCGCTCAAGGGTATATTTGTTTATACCGTGCCTTTATTTGGCTTGTTTCTTGTTCATTAGCCTTTGTGTATGAGATAGATAATTCGTTATTATCTAGTACCTTTGGTTATGAACTTGAAATATTCAATTGGTTAATTATGATTTACCTAATTTTGTGGATTAAGAACTTGAGGAAATTCCTAATATTTCCAACAGTTTTTCCTATCTTGGCCAGTTTCTATGGCCAAGCAAGATTCCCGAGAGTCTTGTTCGCCAGGTGGGGAGAAGGCCATCCGAGGGGTGACAAAGCGAAGCGATATGTAGGTCATCAGCAAAACTTTCCACCTGATGTATGTGCCAAGCACCACGCGAATCGCTGGAATTCTCGACGGCTAGAGCCGTCGATAAAGAGAGGAAAACCGTCGAGACAGAAATATCTCGACGGCCAGCCGTCGAGATTTGGCCGTCGAGATAGCACGGTCGAGACAGACAATCTTTCTCGACGGCTCAGCCGTCGTTATTTCACTTTCCCGACGGCTAAAACCAGGCCGTCGAGATACATGAACTGGGCAGGCACGACGTGACTTTGGGTGCTTTCTCGACGGCCTAACACCGTCGAGATTATTCTTAAGCAGGCCGTTCAGTTCCGAGGCCCATCCCACAAGTTAGTCACGACGGCCAATAGCCGTCGAGATTTGATCAGCAGGGAACGACGGCTCCTCCAGGTGGGCCATGGAGGTTATTCACGACGGCTTATGGCCGTCGTGATAGACTCTTCCTGGGTCGCGACGGTGGTTGACCTGGCACGTGGGCCATGGAAGCTGTCTCGACGGCCATGGTGTAGCCGTCGAGAATACTTAAAAAACAGAAAAAAAAAATTTTAAAAATTTGTAAAAATCACAATAATTTTGCAGCTGCTACTGCACCCAGCAGCAGCAGCTGCAACCTGCAAACCCAAAACAGTCCCCGCATTTAATTTTCCCACGATTTCACAAATACACATAGCTCCGACAATTTCGATATATCACAAATATCGCATCACAAAGATCACAAACATAAAATCCACATTCACGAACATCTAATTAACATTCACAAACATCGTAACGACAGTATCAACATCATGAACACAATAAAGTAAACATCGATCATGGCTGTCGTGGTGGCGTCCCGAAGAGCTGCTCCGCGAGGTTCGCGTTGACTACCGTCGTCAATTACGCTCTGTCTCGACGGCTTTTTATTTTGCCGTCGAGAATGTATTCTATCTCGACGGCTAGTGCAGCGCCCCCCTTCGATGGTCAACATAGCTTAGTTAATTTTTTTAAAAAAATTTAAAAAATATTTGGTACTTCTTAATGGCTAATATTGTTTATGACATGATAATGTACTATGAAGAAAATTCGTATGCTCAAATTAAATTTGCAAACGGAGTAGCCTATGTAAGGGGCTATATCTATCAGAGTATAAGTGAGCGTTCTATAGAGTTTTATGAATTATGGGTCACAGACATATCAAAATTTTCAAATAATGCACCATTGAGTTGGAAAAACATTGTACATAGATCATTTCATTTGGAATGTAATAAAATACTGCATTTCAAAAACATTTAAGTACAATTTGTTAGTTTTAAATATATATACATATCTTATACCTAACATTAATTATAAACAAAATTTATTTTAAGAATTAGTATGCAAAAAATTAACACCTTGTACCATTATATATTTTTCCCAAAATTTGGGACTGCATAAAATTTTAGTTTTTATTTAAGTTATTTTTATTTAAATTGCTAAATAAACAAATCGCAAATTATGAAAAATATTTACTGAAATGAAAAATTCAATGGGCCAGCCCACCATTGGAGCTAGAACTGTTCTCGACGGCTAGATTTGGCCGTCGAGATTAATTCATTATGATGAGCCGGCCCATAAACTATTCACGACGGCTGAGTTTGAGCCGTCGAGATAGAGTCTTCCGCCTTCCTAAAAGCCGAAAAAAAGCGGCTGCGGGCCTCAAGGACCTTATCTCGACGGCTTTTGTGTGGCCGTCGAGATTAGTTTCACGGTGTCGACGGTATGTTATTGGCCGTCGATATTATGATCTCTGTGTCGACGGCTTATATTTGGCCGTCGAGAATATTTTTGGCCGTCGAGATTTCGCGCGTTTCCTGTAGTGAAGGAAGGTAGAGGATAAGAGTACAATGGGGCCTCCACGTGTCAGGAAATGCATCGTTGAATACTTCTCTTAAGATACAAGCCATGACAACCTCTCTTGTAATGCTACTCTAACACGACAGTGGGAGGATATTTTGGTCTTCCTCCTTGAATTGTAATTTCAAATGACTGGCTTGCCCGATTAAGGTGGTTAAAGTACGGTCCACGCAATCATTACATGTGAGAACGATCATACAACCCCCAGGTTTCTACCTTTTAGGTTGCACTAACTTCTAATTGGGATTGTAAGCGACACTCTCCTATAAAAGGGAAAGTTATTGAGGATTCGGTAAAGTATTTACATAAAGTTCATACTAGCAAGTGAGCCACCTAAATCATGTGATTGGATTGTTTCCTAGGGAGAGAGTATTTTGTGCTAGCTTGATGGCGTCATGACCCCTAGGAAGCACCCTTGATCATAGAGTGTACTATGACCGGGACCAAAATTGCAGGATGGGTCGACCTATATTGCAACCAAAGAAACGGATGTTTGTGGCCTTCGAACTCTGCACAGAAGGCAACGTGATCTTCCAGAAGGCTTGGAGTGTACTCCATTCGTGTAAGGATGTTCAAATATATTTATATCCATATATAGGTAGAATTCCATGTATATCCATAACAAACCCGATTTATAAGGGATATTACGTGTAAGGTATAGGAGGAAGAACAATAAAAATACCTACCCATGGCTTCTCGGGAAGACAACGCAACTCGATCTTAGGTTAGACTAAGCTCAAAATTTATACATTTTAATCCCATCTCACCAAAATCAATCAACTGAAAGTTGGGTTATTATCTTTATACCGAGGGTGAAGAAACTCTAATCTACAACAAAAAGGGAAGAGTCAAAAGTAAGCTCAACGGAGATTTCATTTCTCAGTCGTCAACACGAGGGAACACCTATAGTTAGTAGAGAGCCATTTGAAGAAATATCGTTCCAAAGCGATCGCATACACCAAAATGGAAAAACATTTCTAGCCTCATGTTTATCATATGGGCACTTTCTCGCTAGCTTGGCAATTTCATCGCAAGTCTTCAAGCAGCTACTAGGATGTGCTAAAAAAAATGCTTTTCTGACCTGGGTTGACGATTGTCAGCCATTAGGAAATAGCATATCATATAGGAACTTCCTCGCTAGCTTGGCCATTTCTTTGCAAGTCTTCGAGCGGCTACTAGGATGTGCCAAAAAATAGGCTTGTCTGACCTAGATTGACGATAGTCAGCCATTAGGAAATAGCATAACAGATAGGCACTTCCTCACTAGCTTGACCATTTCTTCGCAAGTCTTCGAGCAGCTATTAGGATGTGCCAAAAAAAAGGCTTGTCTGACCTGGGTTGATGACAATCAACCAATAGGAAATAGCATAGGCCAAGCATATATGACCAAACAAAAATTTCAGTCTAACCTAAGCATATATGACTGAGCGTAAACCGTCAACAACTACCCCTCGACCACGCATAGTCGACCATTCATGAGATTGCGGATGGTACCCTTAGGTATTATCTAGTTCGACCATACATGGGCTAAAAGTTTCCTCCCTATTGGCATGATTTTTTTGTAAAAAAAATAGAAAAAAAATATGTACACACGAAGACCCAACTCACTAACTCATATACACCCAATACTTAGAGTTGATTTTTTTCCCTTCAGCTTAGAATTGTATGATAGCGAGGTTTTGGACTGATGATTTATTCAACATGAAGTCTCCCACCTAACCAACCCACCCCACCTATCTTATTAATTGTTTGAAATAAGATCTCTTCAAAAGTAGAAGTGTGTGATGTTGAGAGTTACTACTCACAACCTCTTCAATGTAAACTCTCAAACCTAACCGACCCACTTCACCTATATTATTGTTTGAAATAAGGTAAGGATTCATTTTATTTTATCTCTCATACCATTTTATCAATTGTTTAGACAATTGGATGGCATCAAATGGACGTTGCCAACTACACAAAGATCTAATTTTTTACAAATAGAGCTTATCTCCATCCAATAACATATGACTGCTTGTAATAGTTAAGTCTTAACTTTGCACCTAAACCAAAGTTGTATCCCGTTGGTAAATGTTTGCAATAGCCAAATATTAGATTTGCATTCATGCTAAATGTATTCCTGATTGGCGATTGCTTGCAAATGGCCGAGAGTTAGCATTGCACTCATAGTAAATGTTGTATACCATTGGTGAACGGTAGCAATAACCGACTGTTACCTTTAAACCAACGTTAAATGTATTTCCCTATCACTGATTTTGCACAATGATCGAAGGTTTTCCATTAATAGTAAGTTAGTGGTAAGAACCATTGGTAAATATTTAATACCCGACTATGTGCATATACCATCAAAAAGAAGATGCATCATAGGCCGAGCTCCTTAAATTTTATGGAAAGTCCATAGGTCACTACTATTAACGCTCGGCAAAAGTTAGATTTCCCACCGTTGGGGTTGAATCCATCGACACAAAATCTAAACCATAACCTAGGGAATATCCCTAGCTTGTTCTCTTTTCACAAATGAATAAACAGATCCAACCTCAAAGCCTCAAACACGACAACCTTCAAAAGACTTTGCTAAGGAGGACACCAAGACCAACCATTAAGCAAGAGAAACTATGGAGGGAAATCATACTCAAACTTAGTTGTGTTGCCATCAACACCATCACAAATGATGGGACGATTAGCAAGCCTAAAAAACTAAAAAAGAAACAGATCTAGGTAACAAAGTATCGCAATTGCTATTTTGCAGGCGCCTGCAACTAGCCAAAACATGCAAGCGCAAAAAATTCCACTTTTTTCTACTGTTTTTCCACATTTGCATTTTATGGAAAAAACGCTTCGTGATAGTGAAATTTTTTGCGCGAGGTCGATTTTTGCATAGATATATTTTGTTTTATGTTTATTATAGATTTATTTTAGTTTTCTTTTTATTATAGATTTATTTTTGTTTTCTGTTTATTATAGATTGCCAAAACGTGCAGGCGCAAAAAATTCCACTTTTTTCTACTGTTTTTCCACATTTGCATTTTATGGAAAAAAAAAAGCTTCGCGATAGTGGAATTTTTTGCGCGAGGTCGATTTTTGCATAGATATATTTTGTTTTATGTTTATTATAGATTTATTATTTTTTTCTTTTTATTATAGATTTATTTTTGTTTTCTGTTTATTATAGATTTATTTTTGTTTCTGTTTATTTTAGATTTTTTTTGTTGCATCTGATGCATGACTTTAATTTGCATGGTCGATCTACTGTGCTGCATGGCTAGTTGCTGCAGGCGCCTGCACAATCGGCTAGGTGCAGGGTCTTGTGAGCTAGCACATCCCATAAAGTATAGCCCCCTTACTTACTAAGTCCGCTCACCTCCCAACTCTATTAAGGTTGTCGGGTTGAGGGAGATTATAGGGCATTGTGATAGGGTGGTGGAGTTGTCGGTCGCAAATCGTTTGTAGTCATGAGAGCCCTTTGGGTTTGATTCAATGGAAATAAGGGTGTAGATTAGAAACAAGGCGAGCTTGAGCCCACAAATCACCTTCTTTTATTTTTTAAAAAATAATAGTAAATATTGTTGGTGTACAATAGGTACTCTTTGTCAATACATCACCTTAGACTCATTAAATTCTTTTGGGCTCCATAACATCCGGAATTATCGATCCATATGAAGTAAGCGTTTCCGCTAAACTCCACGATGTTGTTCTGGACTGATGAACTAAGCACATGTACGATAACATTGCAAATGTCAACTACATGTCATGGTGATCTTGACATCCAATTTTCCATGGTACCTTTGACATTTCATAACAAATTTCATGATTTATTTATGATTTTTTGTAGCTAAAATTATATTTTCCACACCATTACATAACGCATGAATCCAAAACTATTTAAATAAATTTTATCAAATAATACATCCCGATACTTTACTAGATTAGTAATATATATGCAAAAATATTAAAGATTTTTTTAAAAAAAATAACATATTTTTGGGAATTAATTTGAAAATATGTCATAATATTAATCTGCAAAATGAATAAAGCACCCTCTGTCAATGGCCTACTTGGTGCCATCGAAAGTGCACCCCTCCAGCGAGCGCCCTGGTCCGGCCGACTTATCATTGCCGATGCAGGGTGTGCATATCTCTCGACAACCTCTAGATGGTCGTCGAAAGTGCACCCTCCAACGCGCGCACTGGCCCGGCCCACTTATCATTGTCGATGCGGAGGGTGCATCTCTCTCGATGCGGGGGGTGCATCTCTCTCGACAACCTCTAGATAGAGGCTTTCACTATCAGAGAAGTCGCTGTCAGCACCGGCTCTAAACTCCTAATTTATTGGGAGTAGCGGAACTGTCAGCACCGGCTCTAAACTCCTAATTTATTGGGAGTAGCGGAACTTGTTGCTGATGCAGGGGGTGCATCTCTCTCAACAACCTCTAGATAGTCGTCGAGAGAGGCTTTCGTTATTTAAGAAGTCGCTCTCGGTACCTTCTCTAAACTCCTAATTTATTGGGAGTAGCGGAACTTGAACCCAAGACCTCTTGCTTCCCACCACATGCTTGTAGCCAATCCACCCACAATCGCGTATTGATATAGAAAGGATATGCACTCCTTTTGACCTTTCTAGAAATGAAGCATCAATAGTGGTTCGTGCTTTCAACCCGTACTGATGCGCACTCATTAGTACATGTTCGTAGTATGAAACGATACTAAAGTACGTACCTCCGTGCCTTCAGTACCGGCTTGTATAATGAATCGGTACTGATGCAAGGGCATCTGTACCGGTTTGTGGTACGAGCCGGTACTGAAAGCCCACAACGACCCTGTTTTCAATGAACCGGTACTGATGCCACTATTAGGATAGGTTCCAATCAAACCGGTAGTGATGAACCGGTACTAATACTCAGTTTTCTAGTAGCGTTTGATGCTACAAAAAAAATTGAATGCGGTTTAGTTGATGTGAATCTAATAGTGCGGTGGTATGTGGCGCTGGTGTTTGCTCGAAGGTCGTGGTTTCAAGCCCGCCCCTTCCTTCGTTATTCGGATTTTTATCTCTCTCAACGGTCGTGCGTAGGCCATCGAGAAAAGAGCTCAACCATGCGTGCTCTGAGGCCCATCCCAGAAAGATGCTAGGAGGGGAGCACTCATCTCTCAATGACTTTTTTGGAGGACGTTGAGAGCATCCGTAGCAGAGACTCTATAATATTGTAGCTTTGGATAGATTGTCTGACATAAGAAACGAATCTTTTAGAGTGCAGTGTAAAGTCTGAAGAAAATTTAGAGGGAATGATAGAGGGAGTAGCTAATAGTGAAATAGAGGGTCGGGATAGAGGCCCAGGTGAGATTGATTGGCGCCGTCCGTGCACTGTACATTGATAGGTACTGATGTTAGGGTACATATGCTATGCAATCAGCCAAACGGTGCAATCGCCGTGCAATCGAACTACCAAAAGTTGTAAAAAATTCTAAAAAAATTTGTACATGTACTCTTCAACTTACTCTATCTCTGGTTAAAATTTCAAGTTCAAATTCATCCTATATTGAACGTTACAAAAAAGAGAAAATTCTATCAATTTTGAACTTATCAAAACTGTCCGTTTTTTCTCGTTTTTATAACTCTGAACGCAGCCTAGCAGCCGAAACTTTACGCGTTTCTTACCGTGAGAATAGGATATGAAAATAATGGATCTTTTAGAGCATCCCCATCACACCCCCTAAAATGGCCTCTATTTCAAAAATTTTCAAATCGTTAGGAGAATTTGGTCATGTGAGAGGCGGTTCAGATTATGCGATTCATCGTAGATTCTTGTAGCGATTCTTTATGTGATAGAGGAAATTTGAAGGTCCTGCTGGGGATGCTCTTAGACTTTTGGGAATAGTATAAAAAATTATAGCTAGTTGGAATGGAAAATAGCCGGAGAAAGAACACCACTGGCCATGGGAGGAGCAACACAGTAGCTAGTGGTGTATGCAGGAGTAATATGCTACAGCTTCAGTGCTGCGTCTGCTTCCGTACCCCGTGTCTACGTACGCTCGTGCAGCGTGCAATCACTGCCACACGTGTGCGTACGTGCTGCGCGCGGCCTGCGAGCGATCGAGTGGGGGAGAGCAACGATCACATCCTGAAAGCCTTTAGTGGTGGCACTATGAAACGTACCTGTCATCTCAACATCACGCACATCAGTAACATCACGTAGACACGTACCCACATGGAGAGTATATATTACTCCATTTATATACCTTGCTCCGAGGTCGATGGATGCACACATATATCGTCGTCATCCTCTGATCACGGCACTCGTCATGCCTGCCCTGCATGCAGCAACGGCAGACGCAGCTCCAGCTCGCGACTCCCCGTAAAAAACACAGGCTACCGGGCGGGCGAGCCGTGCGTCACCGATGGCCGTGGTAATCAGTGAAACTGTTAATTTCCTCCGTTTTTATCCGTGTAGTCAAACTCGCTTTGATCAGGGAAGAAGTTTTTTTTCAAGGAAACTCGTCGTGTAAATAGAAGTATTTACCCTCCACTCGGAATTCGGAAGTAGAAAGCGTTCTCTTTAGTAATTAACGTCACATGCACCGTAGCGGAATATCCCGCAATATACCCATCGCACATCACTTGGCTGCGATCCTTTTTTTTTAGCAACGTAAAAAGGAGCATGAGCTTTACTATTTTATTAAAGAAAAAGTTTTTTCTGGGAGTATTTTTGAGCTTCGTTGAGCTTCTTTCTCAGTATACAATCATATTTTATAGTGTGTGAGGTTCATCCGAGTCTATTCGAGCCAATTCAAATTTCCCCTCGATAAAGTCCTATTTTACCAAATCTACTTTAACCCAATCTCAAACTTTGTTCAATGGATGACATATTTACACTGTATTTAATTTTTTCCTCCATCGATTTTCAGAGAAACATACTTATTGCACCGATGGATGACATATCTTTGCATGCCGTCTTTTGAAGGTGAAAACCATGAACTTCTTTGATGACCTTTCTGAGATACGGTGGCAGCAGGTGAAAAGCGATGCCCCTATCTATCTATGTACGTAGCCTTCTTGGTTGGCCACTGGCGCATACATGGATCTATGGGGCAATGTGTGCCTTGTGATGAAAAGCTGCTCTCCTAAAGGAAGCGAAAGGCTCCCCGTCTGTGGACTGAATACATTATACGTGCATGCCCAGCGTGCATGCACCGAGAATTATACATCGTGACAGTGGGATGTACGGTGACTTGTTTCAGCTTTAAGTTGCTGGAAATTTTAAAGAGAAAAATTTGTGACTTCTTAAGAAAGGTCTCCAATAGTCCAAAAAATTTATAAAAAACATACCTCCATCATTTAGTTTATGAAAAACAACGAAATTTGATATAATATAAATTTAGTTTAAGCCAAAAGGAACCAGACCTTAGAAACTGTTAATCCATGCATGGTTTACAGCAGATAGCAAGTTCAATCGATCTAGGTTAGTACTCCCTCCGTCCCAAAATAAGTGCTTCTGTAGGATTCAAATTTGTCCCAAAAAAAGTGCTCTTCTAACTCTAGATTCCTCGATCCCCACCACTATAAATACCCTTAGATTCCTCTCCCACCACTATGAAGTACCCCTATATTCTACTCCCACAATATAAAGTACTCTAGGGCCTTGTACATTTCAGCTTAATGTAGGGTAGCGTAACGTTTCAACAAAATTTTTCTTTTTTATATAGTTCATTTGGTGTAATAATTTATAATGATTTTTCTAAGGTTTTTAGTAGTGCTCTTAGAGCATCCTCAGCAGCACTTGTATTCTGCTCTGCATCAACTCGCGATTACTGTAGCTCGAGCGGGAATTTCAAATTCAAGACACAGCAGAAGCTCCAACCAGTTGTCAAAATCGCGAAATACTGTAGCTACAGTATTTTACAGGGGCTGATACAAGTGTTGCTGGGGATGCTCTTACAGATTCTAAAACTATTTTATTGAAATGCTACGCTACGCTACGATAAGCTGAATTGTACAAGGCTTAGATTCCCAACTACATGCACTACTTAATTTTTTTAAAACAATCTCAAAGGACACTTATTTTAGAACGGAGGTAGTAGTTTACACACTAACGGTTGCACGCCGTCAAATAATTAACGTGCGTCCGTCAAGCCCACGTGACACGGACTGCGACTGCGTCGATCGCGACTACTAGCTACCCCGCGCGCGCTGAGTTACGTCAGCATTCGCACGCGGCTTCAACTTCAAGGCAGGTCCAAGAGCAACGTACATGCATGCGAAATAAACATTGATCGCACGCGCGCGTGCACCCGCGAATCGAGCCAACAGAGCACAAACTCCTGCGCTGCGCACCTCGTCGCTGGAAGCATGCAGCGCTTGCCGAGTCCACGTGCCATTTATTATCCAGAGAAACGTCATAAAGTTTATAAAATCGTATGATGGCATAGTTCAAAACATGGCACTTTAGGGTATTCCTAACGCTATGCATATTGGTAAATTACTGTAGCAGTGGTTAGAAAATAAAGCGGACAAACAGTGATGAGATAAAATATATATGGAGGATACGTTGAGAATGGCCTCAGTGTCATCTTTTTACACTGCCATATAATTTTATAAGTTTGTAATGTCATATAATTATAGGCAATATAAACTTATAATCCTACGTAAACTTATAATCCTACAGTTATTGCGCCAAATCCTACACCGCATTGCTCTCCAACGTTGATCTCAAATCCCACGGTTGTTGCGCCAAATCGAACCCTAGCTAACTAAATCTCCCCAGTTCCGACCCTACTCCCCATCCCACTGCCACTTTCTCTCTCTCACTCTCTCTCTCTCTCTCTTCCTCCGTCTCCCTCCCTCCCTCTCCCCCTACCTCTCTGGCACTGGCACCCACGGCGCGACTACTCCCCACCACGGTGCGGGCGCGTTCCTCCGGCCACTACAGGCTCCCAACGGCACCTCACCCGGCCCTCTTCCGTCACCACAACTTACTACCTCCCAACAACAATGGTGGTGGTTAGATTTGGTTCGTCTCCCGATGATAATGGCCTGATCCACAACTGCATGGCCTCTCCCGAGGGTGAGCATCTCCTAGATTCCTCTGCTTCTCCTCACGTCAGGTTAGCCTAGGGCTCTGCTGGATTGGGTCTAAGTAGAGCTGGCCAACGGGCCGAACCGGGCTGGCCCGATTCGGGCCCGGTTGGTTGGATTACTATGCCAACCGGGCCAACGGGCTGCGGTCTCGGCCTTGGTTCGGTTTGCACAGTGAACCGAACCAAACCGGGCTGGCGCGGTTTTTTATTAGCCGGTTTATTTTATTTAAATATATATATAAATTAAGAAAACTATTATATTTCATAAATATACATTATAAATTAAATAATTATATTATTTATCATAAGAAAATATGTATAGAAATACATATATTGAATTAAATACACAATAGCGAACCGAACCGGGCCATCACTATGCGAACCGAACCGAGCCGGCCCAGGTTTGGTTCGGTTCACCGAACCGGGCCGACCCAGTTCAGTGAATAGTGCGGACCAGACTAGTTCGGTTTAGACAGCCCGGCTCGGCCCGTTTGGCCACCTCTAGGTCCAAGTCGGGGCTAGCTTCTAAGATTTGGACTTTGGCTGGGTCAGGTCTGAGTGAAGGAAAAACTCGGCCTCAACTCGACCCATCTAGGCCTCTACTCAATCTTGAATTGAACTCGTTTACCATCCCATGCATGTTTCTCCCGATTACCAATCTCCACGCCCACCCACTCCTATGCTGTCACGCTGTTTCCCTCTCCAGTCTCAACTGATCCCTCCTACCTCCTCCTCGGTGCGATGACCACCCTCTCGATGTTGAGTGACCTCACCTTCTATACAATATCCTGTAACCTTCTATACAGAAGGCGTGCCGTTCTCAATGGGTTCTATCCATAGGGTGTGCTCTGTCTCGACTGTGTCCTCGCTCTAGGACACATCGTGAGCGGTTGCATTATCCCCAATGGGCCGGATAGCTTGGCGATGTCTTCCCATGGCAATGGCCCTGGTAGCTTGGCGATGTCTTCCCCCATGGCAATGGCCCTGGTAGCTTGGCGATGTCTTCACCCATGGTAGTGGCAGCTCAGCGAAGGCATCCTTATTCCATGGTAGCTCAGTAGCCTCCTCCACCACAGTAGCTCGATGGTGGCAGTCGCATTCTCCCCGATAGCGTTAGCAGCAATCTCCTCGACGATGACTACCGTATGCCTTTATCTCACCAAATTAATCAACGCTTCATCTCTACGGGGCTGTTTGGTTCCTAGCCACACTTGGCCACGGCCTAAGCTTAGGCAGGCCACGAGGGCTTAGGCACCTGTTTGGATTGTAGCTAAGTTGAGGGGCGCCGCAACCCTTGAGGCAGCTTGCAGCAGGATCCCTTCGTTATTTTTGCCATGAATTTTGGCGCTCGAATCGAGCGCCACACCATGCCACGACTCGCGCCAGTACTAGCACCAGCAGCACGATGGAGATGGTTGCATGAGGCGGCGCCGGCGGAGTCTTGGAGATGCGGCATGAGGCGACGCGAAGTCCGGAGATGTTCTGCTGGCAGGCTCGGCGGGCGCCGTGGAGCTCGGTCTGTGAGCTCTAGGCGGTGGCCTCCCAGCGGTGGGCTCCAAGCGGTGGCCTCTCCCTGCAGCGGGCTCCCAGCGGTGGGCTCCCGGCGGCGGGCTCCAAGGCAGCGGGCTCCCGGCGTCGACCTCTAGGGCAGCGGGCTCCCGGCGTTGACCTCCAGGCGATGGCCATGGATGAGAATTGGGGAATTGCTCTGATTTGTATGATTCCTCTCTAATTTGGGCGAATTTGCTCTAATTTGGTATGATTCCTCTCTAATTTGCTTGGATTTGCTCTAATTTGGTACGATTCCTCTCTAATTTTCTTGGATTTGCTCTGATCTGATATGAGGCTAAGGTTAGGCGTGGGAGTCAACCAAACGTGTGCTAATGTTAGCCAAATTAGACGAGGCACACCTGTGGCAAGGTGCTAATCTTAGGCTTGGCATTTATAGACACCAACCAAACAGTCCCATGGGCACCAATTAACCAAACGTCCTTCCGTCACCGAGGCGGTTCAAGGCACCGTCGAGCAGCCAAGGGAGGGCTAGGGGGATCGATTTGGTCCTCGATATAAACGTTAGGATATAATCGATATTGAGGGAGGATATAACCCGTCTCAATCTCTAGCTACTGGGAGAGCTATTGTTTAAGGCGACCGTGCCACCAGCGAGTTAGGATATATATGTTCATACTCATGTTCATTTCACGAGCAATTCATAAAATAAGTTTAGCTCGTGTTCGTTTCCAAACAAACCCAAACCACGTACACCGCTCACGAGCCCCCGGTTTGACGCGACATGCATGCAGTGCCTCTCCGTCTCCGCCCGGATCGTATGTATCGATCGACGGGGTGGATGGGTTTACCAGGGTCAGGGCTGCAGCCTGCAGGAATACGTACCATGACGAGACAGATGGGGCATGCACGCACGTACGGCGAGCGCTGTTCCTTCTACAAATCAGGCCAAAGCGCTCCACGAGACCGGCTACAAGCTAGCTTGGTGATGGTGATATACGGATGAGGAAGCAAGGACGCTCCAAAAGGGAGTAGCAACAGTGGATTCTGCTGCTGCTTGCTGCTTGCACTTGCCCTTTGGCTCCGTCCCATCACACCCACATCCACACTCACCGCGCGCCACGCTAGCTCTCCCGTGTGCGCCATGCATGCATGCACCCGCAGCTGCTGCGCTGCCTGCAGCACCCCGGCCGCGCGCGAGAGAAGCCACACTCATGTAGCGCCAGCAGCTAGAGGGCAAAGCCAGGGCGCCACGTCCATGCACGCCCCTCCTGTTCCGCTGTTCGGCTGTTTCATCATCATACCAGCTCACTCGATCTCCTACACGGCAGTAGGACGTACGTACCATGCATGCGCCCTGGCATATGTATTGCGCCATCAATCACATTTAATAAATACAGCTTTTGCTTAATTTCCCTTGCATTATCCCTGGTTTCCTAAATTACAAACTAATCTATCTGTCTGTCTATCTATCTATCTATCTATCTATTGTTAACATATTACAGAGTTTGGGGGCGGACGCAACAAAAAATAATAGGAGGGGCTAAAGTTTAGCCCCTTCTTTCTTTCTATTCTGATAAAAATTATAGGTGGCTGATCATCATAGACAGCAGAGGTGGTCTTTGGAACCCACTAGACCCACCGTTGTGTCCATACAGCAGCGAGTTAAACGAAGTCACTATATTAATAATAATATATTAAGAAACTCTACACTAATCGGAAAGAAAAAGAAAAAATCTACATCGTTGATTATTATGGGTCCGACACTACAGGAAACGAGATCAAACTCGTTGGCCGAAATTTTAGTGTCGTCGAACAGTGTCAATGGCTCAAACATAGAATCCCTCACACTGTCCTATACAGGCTCCCCCTCCCCGAGTGATTTGAGTGTGCGACATGACCAGAAATTCGAATATTAAAGAGCACCAAAAGGATTTGCGTCAGTGGCCAAATGAAAGCCACCCCTCACGACCACATAATGGCCTAAATAGGCACATCAATGAGAACAAAGGCCACACGTACATGCATGGCAGTGAGTGGTTCGCTTTGTGTCGTTAGCCGAATGAAATACCACCGATATAGGCCTACTCACACTGTCATGTGGGCCCTTTGTGAGGTTCCCGTGTTAACCGTGGAGTGTCAGAAGCATCACCAGAAAATGTCCCGAGAAAATGAACATGCAAAACCAAGAATTACTGCTACTACCCCTTCGGTTCATAAAAATTCGTCGTTTTATACATTAAGCCGGTCTTTAAAATGCATCTTTCATTAATAATTACCATTAAAATTTATTTAAAAATTCTAGAAAATTAGTATACTCCCTCCGTTTTTTATTTGACGGCATTGACTTTTGGAGACGATTTTGACCATTCATCTTATTTTTTTAAAAAATGTAAATATAATTTATTTTGTTCTGATTTATTTTATTATTAAAGTAATTTAAGCATGACTTATAATTTTGTATGTTTTTACTAAATTTTTAAATAACACGAATGGTCAAAAGCGTGTTTAAAAGTAAATGGCGTCAAATAAAAAAAGGAGGTAGTATTATAGAAGTGTTTTCTGATAAATCTAGATATATGAGTTTATTGTATCCAATCTAAATAGTTTAAAATATTTTATAGATAAAATTTTAAATAAATATATAAGAAAAGTTTTTTTGAAACCGGTGGACACATTAATCCCTATCAATGCTGCTTTTGGGACGTACGTAGCCCCGGTTTGACTTTGGACGGAGACTGCTGGATTGAAAAGAAGGGCTTGACTGCTTTATTCTCTCTCTCATCCCATCCCATTCCTGCCTGCCTCTCGTGTTCGTCTCTCTTCCCTGACTGTCCCAAGACGACGCGACATGACCTTATTTTTTTGCACTTTCGTTGTTTTTCCTTCCGGTTTCTGAAGGAGGGAGAGAGACAGGGCTGTCTCAAGAAATCTAGGCCCTAGAGCGAAGGGCATAATGGAGCCCAATTTTTTTTAAAAAAAAATCGTACTTCTAATATAACTAAGGCATACTTTCACTCAATTATAAAACTTCAATATGTATTATTTCGTACAATATTTAGAAATATATCAAATATTAATGCTAAACAACTAACCTCATGTTCTACCGAAAAGCATCATTCGTCTAGTATTTCATGAAATGAAATCTTCAATTATATATATCTTCATAATTAATCTATTTGAAGACATCATTTTAAAGTGCTATTGTCATCAACCCATTGAGTCTTTCTTGTCTCATCGTAGAACGCAAGTAGGATTTCAACGATTTGAGTTTTAGTCCGCAGACGCAATAGCAGATGCGTGATTCGGTTTACTTTCCTGATTCCCTCGTACAGACGTAACCTCGTGCCTGGCCTCCTAGGCTGGCCGCCTGGGCCTTGGGTTGCTAGGACGGGCCTCATCTCACCGTTGAGGCGCATGACCGTAGCAGCCTAGCACCGCATGGCGCAAGGAAGCAGCCGTGCAACACCGTAGCCCGTAGAAAGCATACGAGGCTTTATAAAATTGGGGGCCATCTCAAATGGGGCCCTGTGCAGGAGCACGGTTCACACAGCCCCATCTCAACGGGCCTGGAGATAGATACGTACAGTATATACGTAGTACCAGTACACTGCAATCTACGCTACTACTACCAGCACTACTCTAGTCTACACATGCACTCGATGGATGAGCTCCTGCGGTGTACAGGCCAGCCCCATCATTTAGGGCTCGTTTGGGAGCCTGATTCCCCGCCGGGTTCCCAGCCTGTTCCCGGGGTGGATGATCCGCGTGGGAAATTTCCACGCGCCATTTCGCGCGTGCATTTGGCAGCCCGCTACTCGGGGTCGTTCCGCCCCATCCCACTCGATTTCCCCGGGGAAGCCACCGCTATCTGCTGAGTCGTGGAAATATTCCCTTCCCGCATCGCTCGCTCCACCGCTCACCTCTTCGTCTCTTCCCACACGTCTTCCCAAGCAAAACATCCTCTCAATCCAGCTCCCATCGTCCCAGATCCAAGTGCGTTGGTGGCGAGCTTCCAGATTCGACGTCGGCCGATGACGAGCTCCAAAAGGCAGCATGGATTCCTCAACGATGTGGCTGGATCGATGCGCCACTCACCCAGTTGCAACGTCGGCATGGTGCTTTGTTGTCATCTCCACAGATCTGATCGTTGCTGCCTCACAACACGGGAGTGACGAGAGCAGCGACAGGTCGGTGGAGTTGGAACTTGGGAGGTGAGCCGAGGAACACGACGAGAAGGGGAGAGCATATTGCAGAATCTTGGGATTGAGATTGAGGATATCGGCATACGGGAGGAGTGGATTTTGATTCCAGGAAATTGAAGGGACCAAAATATCCCCGTATGGGCGGCATCGCCTCGGACGTAGGGGACGCCGGTGGGAGGAGGAGGGCGGCGTCGCCTCATCGTTGCGTGGAAAATGGGGGACGAACGGGGAGAGAAGGGGAAGAAGAACGGGGAGAGAAGGGGAAGCACCCAGGGAAATGAAATGACCAAAAAATTCAAAAATCCCCTAGGGGAATTTTTTCACCGGGTTTTGCTCCCCTCTGCTCCCAAATGAGCCCTTATGGTCATGATCAGCCCTACGTACACGTACAGAACCCCCTCCCTCGCAAGTCTCAGCAACACTCCTCGGTAAAGCAAGAGAAACCCAGCACGTGCGCACCCATGCACCGTCTCCCCGGCCACCTTGTGTTGCTGCGTACACTGAAATTTAAGAGGATGCAACCCAATAAGAACGTAAAAAATATGCGTTCTTCCTGTAGCCACCGAATATGTGTCGCCACTCGATCGCCACGGATGATGACCAGACCAGGTTCTCGTTTCGTACTAGCTCTCTCCGAATTTTCTTCGCGCTCGCGGCAATCAAAGATTATGGCCCGTACGTACTATTTTTAACATATAGCAAGAAATTTAACGTTTTTACATAATCGTATTTTCATAATTTGTGGGTTCTTTCAACGGGGGCGCTATTTCGCAGGCGCCTGCGTGCCGGCCAAACGCGCGGGCACCGCGGTCGGCCGTTGGATCATGGGTGCGCCGCGGTCGGCCGTTGGATCGCAGGATTAATCCAATAGTTAGCACTCAATTAGTGAAAATTTCACTAAATTTCTACTGTTTTTCCATATTTTTGTTTAGTGGAAAAAATGTTTTGCGATAGTGGAATTTTTTGCGCAAGGTCTGATCTATTATAGATTTATTTTGTTTTCCGTTTATTATAGATTTCTTTTGTTTTCTGTTTATTATAAATTTTATTTTGTTTTCTTTTTCACGCCAAGAGATTTTTTTGCTCGTATAATTTATGAAATCGTGCAGGCGCAAAAATTCCACTAAATTTCTACTGTTTTCCCACATTTCCATTTATTGGAAAAAATGTTTTGCGATAGTGGAATTTTTTGCCCGAGGTTTGCATGCATGTACGCGGCATGCGCCTGCACAAATGCTAAAATTGCAGGCGCCTACCTAATAGTGCCTCCCTTTCAAACCCCATTTCGAATGCTTTTGACCTTTTCAGATTATAATTTTTTCCCTAGCTTCGGGCTCTAAAGAACGAGGCATGTATTACCTGTTTTTGATTTGTGTTACAAGTTTTTTAGGATACTTTCTAAAAATTAAAACCTATTTTATAAATTACACCATAGCCTATTGTCGACGGTTGGGATATTGACCCAAGTCAACCAAGGTTCTTCAGGGAGGAGATAGGAGACACGCCGAACAACCACTTAACAAAGAACGAGCAGGAGACATGGGTTTTATCACGGTTCAGCCTCTCGGAGAGATAATAGCCCTACGTCCAGCCTTTCTTATATATCACAGATGATTACAAGAGATGGCTCGACGAGACGAACAAGTCTCGGCGAGATTATGGGTGTACAGGAAGCAATATGCAAGGGCCTCGTCATCAGATGATCTTGGACCTGTCCCCTACACGCCGTAGGGGCTCGGTTTATATAGTGCTGAACAACCGATCTACCGGAGGAGAATCGGGCCGGGCTAACTACGAATACGTAACGAACTCGTACCATGCCAAATACATCCTTCGGCAGATAAGGTAAACTCCATTTCTTGGGGATCACGACTCCTAATCCAATCCGGGAAACCATGTCCGGGTCTTCACGTAGCCGTGCAGAACTCTGTTCGAGTCGGACTCAAACACGAATCCTAGGCCGTTACGCACCGTGCCAGTCAGGAAGCTGTTCGGCAGGATGCACATGGGCCTGATAGAACCTTCCAGGGAGCTGGGCCCTGGTAGGCTATTCGATTGGGCCGTCAGGGAGTGGGCCATGGCAATGGGCCGTGATCTAATCCCCGACAGCTAGCCCCCGAGACTCAAGTTGAAGGACTCACTAGAGTGGGGTCGTCCTCTTGAGACTCAAAGTCACGAAGAGGGTATTTTTCCTGCTACAAAGGCATGTAATGTATTTAATCGAATAGGTTATGGTTCAACCGAACAAGACTTGTTCGGGACCGAATAAACCCGATCAGTGCCGAGCAACTCCGTTGCGTCGAACAGGGAACGACATCTGTCCGAAAGCGAGCACTCGGCCTTGAAGGCGGACCTTTGGAAAAATAGCCGTTATGCGGAACTCCAACGGTAACTTCCTATCGCCAAGAATGAAAAGCAGACGATCGTTTTACCTAGCCGTTCGGTAAAAACTAGCCGTTCAGGACAAAACCGTTGCGAGCTGCTTATACGGGACTATAAAGCACCCAAAGCCGCCCGCTGCCACCACTTCGCTCTCACGCCTTTCCTCTCTAAGCCCTAGCTCCAACCACGCCAAACATCAAGCACCCAAACTCCATCACCGACCTCGCGTCCATTACAGGAATCGTTATGACCAAATTCACGTGCACTAGCTTGACCGAGGAGGACCTTAGGATCCGGGAGGAGGAGGGCCACATCGACACCGTGGTGGAGGTCGCCAAGAGAAGGATACTCGGAGCCACTCGAGGAGAGTTCGTCGACTTGAGCTTTTTACCGCTCGGGTTGAGGTCTCCCGAGAGCGACCGTCGAGGCCTTCTTGAACATCGCCGATTGGAGGTGGCAAACCTCAATCCGAACTCCATCCTCCAGATATTTGTCTTCGCTTCGCACACTGCGAGGGCTATCTGAGCATCGATCCACCGGTGGGGCTGTTCCTCCACTACTACAGTGTGACGAGCAGCTCCACCGCTTTCAACAGCGCTGGGTGCTACTACCTCAAGCTCCGGGCCACCGCCGACGACGGGTCAGTACCCTCGCCCACCGCCTTTCGACTCGATGGGCGCGTGGTGGGTGAGGTGGTTCTACACAAGCGGAGCGGCGACAACAAACTTCGTCTTCACCGGAAAGGCGGCAAGCAAAGGAACCCCAATGCCTCGGCGGAGATGTCCGCCGAGGATTGGTACCGACAAGAAAAATCGCTCTCTTGAGCCTCGGGCTCACAGGCGGGAGATCATTCGACTTCACACGGTGGTCAGTGCATCATTGCGGAGAAGGTCCTATCCCTTCTACAAGATAGAGGGATGGGAAGACATTACAAGGGAGAGCACGGGTAAGTGCCTTTAAGACTCAATCTCTTCATTGATTATTTCCTCCGAACAGGAATTAACGATTCCATCTGTCCGGGCAGAGAAACCAACCGACGCATGGGTGACCGAGCGGGTCGACGCCATGCTGAAGGCGGCGAAGATGGACGGGGAGGTCACCGGCGAGGTAGTGTACACCTGTCCGCGCAACGTGCTCGTCCGCACAGACGAGGTGATTACTTACTCCCAGTTTGTGTTACTAGACTCGCAATGTTGTTTAGTGCTAATGCTCACTTCTGAAAACGCACAGGAGGACCAACTGATCCTTGGAGGGATCGTAGAGGAACTCTCCGGGTCTGAGAAGGAGAAGGTGAAGAAGGGCAAGGCCAAGGCGGCCGCAAAGCCCAAGGTGGCGGCCGAGCCGACGCGGAGCTCGCCGCGACACGGGGCCGCCAAATTGTCGAAGAGACCACCAAGGGCGACGGAGCGCATCGAAAGCGAACCAAGCGGACGCTTGTCGCCCCATGCTGGAAGAGACCAAGCCCTTCCTCCTCGCCGAGCAAAGCGACGAAGAGGTAAAGAACATGGCCCTCGGCTTAGGCGTTACTCACAGACTCACCGGGCCATTTGGCGCGGCTCCAACAGTCGCCGAAAGCAGAGGAGGCTCGATGAGGAAGTCGCACGCAAGGAAAACTTCTTGCTGCTGCGAGGAGCGCCTTCACTCACCGAGCTGAGCTCGTCGCCCTGAACACCCAAGGGCCGAGGCGGAGAAGCCGCCAAGGAGTCCCCGAGGAAGAGGCGGAAAGTTCCAGTGAAGAAGATCGGGATCAAGCCTCGACGGCGGTATGTAGAAACCCAACTTCAGATCTCCCACCTACCGACCGCATTAGACTTAACGATGATCTCTTTTTCATCACCGCCAAGGAGAGATCGCCACAGATGATGTCGAGGAGGCGCCGAGCGGTCGCCGCTGTCCGAAAGCATCTCGCACGGCGCTTCACGGGCGATGAGGCTAGCGTGCCTCAAGGACAAAATTGGCGGCATGGAGCTCGCTCGTCAGAGCCGGCGAAAGCGGCTCGACGCGCTTAAAAGCACGTGGAGCGGTGGAGACGGAGGAAGCGGCGCTTGCGGCGCCACGGGGCTGGGCCAAGACGACGGCTCCGGAAGCCGCCGGCGGACCGAGCAGCCGGTTACGCCAGTACCGTCGCAGGGCAGCTCACCCCGAAGCGACGGATTCTCTGGCGGCGGGTGAAGCCCCGCCGCCAGGAGCAAGAAGAAGCCCCGAGCAGGTCGCGCAAGTCGCCCCGCCCGGAGGCACTGTGGCGCCACCAAAGACACGATGTTTCGGCCTCGCCAAGAAGTTCGGGCGGAAGAAGAAAAGGAAGAGAGAGGGAGCGGAGACGAAAGCGCCGCCTGCCGCTCCGCTCCCGAGCAAAAGTGCGCCTCCAAGAAGAAGGAGCGATCAAGGCGGCGACGGCAAGAACGCGTCCGTCTCATCCCGACGAAGGGGCTTCGGACGCATGGCCTCGAGGACCGCTCAAGGCCATGGATCAAACGCCGACTTGGCAAGGTAGGCACCAAGACCAAATCTTGTTCACTTTAGCTACATCATCATAAAGTAGTTAACTTGTTCTTCCCTCTCGTGTCTTGAGGACACCATGGAGGAGCTCGAGGACGGCGTCACCATCGAGCGGAGCGCCAGATCTGGCGTCGCTCCGGAGCACCTCAGACGAGGGAGTCCGGCGGGGCCCTCTGCACCCCCCAAAGTCAAGAAGGCCAAGGCGAAGGTAAAGAGGCTTAAAGTCCAAGCGGTCAAGAGAGGGGTTCTCGCGAGTCTCTCCTAGGAGAGGCCGAGGAGCCGCGACGCAAGCCATTAAGGCGAGCACCGCTGGAGGAGAAGCCGGGCCGCTCAAGTGGCTCAAGAGCAGCCACCGACGCTTTCCCAACGGCGGGATCAGCCATGGCGGAAGCCAAGAGACTAAAGGCCCACCGCCAAGGAAGAGCAGATTTCATGGTCTCAAGCAAAAATCTCGACCACATGGGCTTCACAGAAGAGATCGAGGAGATCTGTGGGATGACGTGAGGGCGATCACCGCAGAGAAGAAGGTCAAGGAGCCGGACGAGCAGCTCAAGACGGCCGAGGCCGAGTCGGCCAGAGCGAGGCTCGACCGATCAACAAGGCCAAGACCGAGGAGGTCGAGGCCATCCGGGCAGAGGCTGCGGCGCAAGCCAAGCGGAGCAAGGAGGAGATCGAACGCCTCCGAGCTGAAGCCCGGGAAGGAATCAAGGCTCAGGGCGAAGTCGTGCGCCTCAAGTTAGAAGTTGAGGAGCTGAAGGAGCAGCTTGCTCCTAAGTAGCACCGCTGTAACCCGAAAGGGCCTTGTACCTGAAACTTTTGAGTAATGTAATAAAGTACTTACCTTTATTCCTGCAAAAAAGAGCAGCAAAAAGACAAGAACGAACAGAAACTAAGAGAAAAGCGAACAGCGCTAGGAAGTTTAAGAAAACCGGTAGAGCGCTCTGCCTAACTCCCAGCTTCTGCCAGCATCCGCCGAAACTGAAGTTTATAACCCGAACAGGTGCACAAGAGAAAGAGCGACACCCTAGCCCCCGGTACGGACGATGCTCGAGAACCTAAGCTTGCGAACTCGAGCACGTGCGTAGAGAGAAAGAGCGACACCCGTACCTTGCTCGATTCGTTCCGTAGTCTGCTCGTTGACGTAAGTTAGGCAGTTCCGAGAGTAACCGAACAAGGAAAGTGCCTCTGCCGCGGGGGGCTTACGAGAGCAGGCTTTACCAAGTGGTCGCGCCAAGCAAAATAAGTGCGCCTGCGCGGAGGGCTTACGAGAGCAGACTTAACCGCAAGGTGGAAAGGCCGTGTTACGCAACCCTGAGTTTAGGAACTTATTGAAACCAGATACGGATAGGGAACAATCCTTAAGATTGCGGAGCCAAGAGATCGCAAGGCCGGGCAGCCATCAAGTGTTACCAGAGAGAAAGATGTAGTCTTCAAAAGACAAGAAGTGAAAAAGGCGCAGAGACCGCGAGAATTCGATTAATTATTGAATTGAACTTTACATGGTGCCCGAGAGACTTGGACGAACTAAGGCGTGAAGTTTACAAAAAGCGCAGGGCTAAGAAAACAGAAAAGACCTACACAAAGAAGTTACGGTCGGTCGATGTTCAGTGTTTGGTCGGCTCTCTCCGTCCTCCATAGCCAGCGTAACAGCCCCGGGCGAAAGCGTAAGAAACGACCATGAACAGGCCCTCCCAACGAAGTTAACTTGTTGGCATTGGACAAGTTCTCGACACGGCGCAGAACGAGGTCGCCCGCCTTCAAAGCCCTTGGTCGAGGCCGACTTGGCGGCGTGGCCAAGATCTCGCCGGTAGCGCGCCATTCGACTTGTGCCCGGTCACGTGTGCCTTCGAGGAGATCGAGATCGAGGAGGCTCTTGCTCGCCGTCAAGTAAGTTGACCGAGCTCGGCGAGGCGAACCGAGTACGATCGGGCGGCGTGATGGCTTCGCACCATAGACCAATTGGAAAGGAGTTTCGCCGATCGCCCGGTCAGAAAGCGAATCGCCCGGAGGACGGAAGGAACTTCGTCAACCTGTGCCTTCTTGTGCTCGCTTAGAGCAGCAAATACCCGCCGCTTAATACCTCGGACTATCTCGTCTGTTAGCTCGCCGATCGCTTCCATTGCTCGTGGATGTGCCACGAGGCGAACAGACCTTGGTGCCCAAATGCTCGCAGATTCCCGAATAGCTCGCTCGAACTGGTACCGTTATCCGTGATCGCCTTATGGGGAATCCCAAAGCGCGTGACCACGTTGCTTTTGAAAAAGCGAACACTGCTTTTGCGTGAAGAGACGACCGTGCTTTGCCTCAATCCACTTTGTAAAAGTGTCTATGGCGACAAGCGGTGTGTATAGCCTTTGTACCCCTTAGGAATGGGCCGAGCAGATCCGCACCCCATGTGGAAAAAGGCCAAGATGGGGGATTGTTTGGAGCTCTTGGCGGGCTTGTGTGCCTTCGGGCGTGAAATTGGCAAGCCTTGCACTTAGTCACGATGTCCCGGGCATCTTGTAACGCAGTGGGCCAATAATAGCCCATGCGAAACGCTTTGCCGACCAGAGTTCTGAAGGAGGCGTGGTTGCCATAGGCACCCTCGTGTATGTCCCTAAGAAGGAACACACCCTCCTGTTGCGAGATGCACTTGGAGAGAACTCCCAGAGCACCTTGACGGTAAAGGGTGCCATCCATAAGCTTGTATGGAGCGGCACGCCTTGTAAGCCGGTAACGCTCGGCTTCGTCGTCGGGCAGGGTCCCATCTGCAAGGTACCGGACAAATGGCGTTGTCCAGTCTGCAGCCTGCTCGATAACGGAGACAGCACCACCTGTCTCTGTTGCCTCGTCCGGAGACGTGATAGAGGGCTTGTAAAGGTGCTCGACGAGCACCGCCGGAAAGCAGTGTTCGCGTGAGGATCCAAACTTGATAGCTGGTCGGCCGAAGTTGTCCTTCCTGGCACGAAGAGCACTTCAAGAATCGAAAATGCCGCCCAACTTTCTCACTTCAACCGTATCGCGCCATTGAGTCATCGCAGATCGATACTCCTTGTTAACTCGATTGATGACCGGTGTGAATCTCCTTCACGGTTAGCCGTTGGACACCAAGCGACTTGCACGCTCTTAGTCCCGCTGAGGAGGCCTCGTACTCTGCGGCGTTGTTAGTCGCCGCAAAGTGTAGTTGGATAGAATATCGGAGTTGCTCTCCTTGAGGAGATGAGAACAAAACCAGCCCCGAGTTTCCAAAGGCGCGAGCCATCGAAAAACATGGTCCAAGAGGGTTCATCGGGTTGCTCGGGAGCTCCCTCGATTTGGGCGGCAAGTCCATTCGGCGACAAAGTCAGCTAGGACACGTGACTTAATAGCGATTCGGGCAAACAAATAACAGATCAAACTCGCTAGTTCCATTGCTCACTTAGCTATACGTCCGCTAGATTCCTTGTTCCAGTAGGATTTCTCCCGAGGGAACGTGGTCGGGACCAGATTTGATGCTACCGAAGTAGTGGCGAAACTTCCCGGAGGACATGAGCAAGGCATAGAGGAGCTTCGACCTCGTGGTAACGCCTTTGATCCGTGAAGTACCTCGCCACGTAATAGATTGGTCATTGTATGCCTTCCCTTTCGACCGCCAAGACCGCGCCACGCTTGTGGCATGCAACCTAGGTACAAGCAGAGTCGCCGCCATGCCGCTGGGTAGTCAAGACGGAGGATTGGACAGTATCGCTCGATCCCGAAGGATCTATCGGCTTCTTCCGTCCACTCGAAACCATTATGCGCAAGCGCAGGCCTTAAAGAAGGGCAGCCCGCGTTCGCCTTTGACGGAAATAAACCTACTTAGAGCAGCCATCCGCCCGGTGAGGTTCGTGCTTCCTTTATGGTAGTTGGAGCTCGATATTTTCAATGGCCTCGATTTTTTCGGGGTTGGCGTAAATACCTTGTAACCAATAACATAACCGAGCAACATTCGGATCGAACACCAAAGGTACACTTCTCTGGATTTAATTTTATTCGATGCTGGTGAGATTACGAAAAGTCTCTGCTGTGTCTTTTACATGATCTGGAGCATACTTGCTTTTACAACTATGTCGTCGACATAGACCTCCGTGTTTTTTCCACATTGCTCGGGAAGGTCTTCCATTGTTACCGAACGTGGCACCAAAGATTGCGCAGACCGAAAGACATGGTCATTATAGCGAAAGTGCGAAAGGGGTGATGAAGGCGATCTTCTCTTCATCTCGGGAGATGCTTATTTGGTGGTAACCGAGTAAGCATCTAAAAACTCAGAGTCAAGGCCCGCAATGTGATCGATCGACGGTGATCAATACAAGGCGGCGGAAATTGTCCTTAGGACAAGCGGCGTCAGAATCGTGTGATCGACACACATCCTCCACTTGCCGCTTTTCTTCTTTACAATGACAGGTTGGCTAACCACTCGGTGTGATCAACCTCATGGATGAACCAAAGCGAAAGGGGCTTGCTGTCGATCTTTGATGATCCCTGCTTGAATTCAAAAGCGGCGAAGCTTCCGACGAACAGCTTTTTGTCCGCCGACGACCGCTTTGTGCTCGATGACCTCCTTGGGACTCCGGGCATGTCGATGGCTCCTGTGCAAATACATACGCATTAGCTCGGAGGAAGGCAATGAGCTCGCTTTCCTATTTGGGGTCCAGATTGGCCCCAAGTGGACTATCTTGGAAGTATCATCAGCGGCAATGAACTTTCTTAGTTTCTCCCCGGGTGAAGGGAGACCCTAGGGCGTCTGATTTGGTCTGCGGAACCTCGAGATCGCAAGGGCGGAAGTCGGTCGACCAGGCAAGGGATCGCTTCGTCGCGATCGTGAGCAGACTTTAGTTGCCCTTGACCGTGATCACACCGTTAGGACCGGTATCTTCACGCAATGGTAAGCGTGGTGGGACACGGCCATAAACTTACCGAGAGATGGCTCGCCCAAGATTGCGCTTGTACGCCGATGGGAAGTCGACCACGCCGAAGTGATCAACTCGTCGGAAGTTGCTTGGGTTGCGAAGGTGACAGGCAGGACAACCGCCCTAACGGCTTGATGCCTTCTCCGGGACAATTCCAGAAGGGCATTGCGATTTCCTTCACTTGGAACGAGGAATTTGCATCTCGCCCAAGACTTTAGCGTAAAGCAAGTCCAAAGCGCTCCGCCGTCCACTAAGACACGGCCAACTCTCGCGTTGTCGATGGTCGGGCGACCACCGATGGGAGCCACCGAGGCTTGGTCATCCCGATGGGGCAATCCTCCCGAGAGAAGGAGATGGGGACCTCAGTCCACTTCATCGATTCAGCCGAGGTTTTGCCTTTTCGACGCTAGGACCTCCCGAGCAGCTTCCTTGAGGCTACGCCGAGAGGTATAAACCGAGGAGCCGCGAAAATGACGGCGATATGGTTCACGGGCTCTTGATATTCATCATCATCTTCCGATTACCATCGTCGGTTTGGCGCTTGGCCTTAAGCATCACCTTGTTCGGCGGGGTGGGCATTGGGCCCTTCTTGTTGTAGAAATCTTCGAGCTTTGCAGCCCAAGTTCTCTGAAGGGCGATATCGTGCCCGTAGTCTTTGGTGGAACTTGCAAAATCGGTCGCCGGACCTTTCTTGCCATGTCCGCCTCCCCCGAAAGCGTGCTTTTGCCCTTGTAATTATTGTTGGGCTTCTTACGCCCATCCTTGGGAGGAGGTGCGCGATCCATACCGCGACGGTATTGTTCGTGATCACCTTTGTTCTTCTTCTTCCGGGACTTCTTGTCACCGTGAACATTGTCGCCGCTCTTTTTCTTCTCATCCACACCAGTCAAGGGCGGCTCGCCTTGTCGAACGCCTTTTTTTTTGATCAACGCTCTGCCGCGTTGGCATAGCGGTCACCGCCTTGAACAGTCGTTGGCGGTCCAGTCTCGTTGATCTCGAGATCCGGTGAGCGCTTCGTCGCGGACTCCGCTTTGGAAGGCGCGGACAATGATTCATCCGAGATGTTCGGGATCGTGTTGCGGATCTTAATGAAACGCTTCACGGTTGCGAGGGTCTCCCGCTCATCCGGATCATCCGTGCAGATCATCCTCCTTACCAGACGCACGTAATGGCTCGGAAATTAGCGATCGAGGCCACAAAGCTGGTTCCATGAGCCGATGGAACCCTCCCGCCGATTGAACACCACGTCCGAGCAAAGACCCTCAAGGACGATCGGAGGTAATTAGCCATAACGAAGCTCGTCACCCCGCCGCCATGATGGCCGAGCGTAGATGGAAAGGAATTCTCCGGTTACGAGTCCCATTGTACCTCTCCATGTGACCGGGCTTGAACTTTGAGGGCCACCGAACAGCTCGAAGCTCGTCAGAGAAAGCCCTGCAGCCCAAAGCATATGACCTAGTCTTGAAAAGACGTTGGTCCTGTTGCGCGGAGGAACTCCTGCTGAACGGGATGAGTCGGCCTGGAGAAACTCTCTCCGGGACAATCCACCACGCTCCTTCCTCGTGGTTGCGACGACGCGCTCCTCACGAGGGGACCGTCCGTGATCATCAACACGACGGCTCCTTTGGGTACTAGCGTGGTCGCTTGTCGAAAAGGCCATGATCGTTGCCGGTGTGGCTGTCGGGGCGACGCGGATTGTCCGTGTGGAGCTTAGGAGGAGAGAGGAAGCAAGAAAAAGAAGATGAGAGGTCCCAATTGCTTTTTAAAAACTTTCAAGGGTGGGTTTATGCAAAAGACAATGAGAGGCGGTGAACTCCATATATGAACACAAAAGCCACGTTCATGCACGTAGATTCGTTTTAAAAAAACATTTCCATAACATTATATGTGTTAAAAATTTTGTAAATAAATTGTGTCGATAATGAGTGATCAAAGTTACATTTTCTATACCGTGACAATCCTAAAATAGCTTTATAAGTATCTTAATTCGTTCGACTTGTTTGTATTTTAATTGGGAAGCAAGAAGCATCCCCATTTGACTTTTCCATGGGGAGATGAGCCAGAAAGCCAACAAGAGCATCGGCCCTAGAGAGAAAGAGAAGGCTGAACAGAAGCACAACAGTCACGTCCGGCGGCAGCCATGGCCAGCCGCGCGGCTGCTACTCCAGACTCCAGAGTCCAGAGGTAGAATTGGACATTATCACGCTCACGCCTAGGCCTCGTCCAGCTCCTCTTTTCCTCCCGCTTTGTCCTTCTCTCTCGTCTCCATCCACCCGGGCACCCGGCCGCACACACGGGACACGGATGCAGCCATGCCTTCCCTTTCCAGCCCCCGCGCATGCAAGGCAGCTTTGCAGCCTGCATATCAACCTGCCCTCCCAGCTCTCGCATCGCATCGCACGCAGCCGATGCGATCGATCTGCTGCGCAGGCTACGTACCCTACTCTTATACTTATACAGCCATTAATTTGCAGGCCAATCATATACTCCTATCTATGTTTATATACTAGCATGGTAAGCGCGCCCGTGGTGCGCCGACTGATTGGTCTCAGCGACAAAGAATTAGCCTAAAGAAATAATTAACGTTTTATTTCGATCATGTTCTAAAATCAAAATTGTTATTTTTGGAAAAAAAATGTTTCACTTTTCGAAGAAATTTTTCCTTATTTGTCATCCCCCAATTTGTAGTTCAAAATTGTATGTAACCGGTATATTTTAGAAATGTTTAAAAGTTCGTATGTTTTTTTTGTTTTTGATCGGTTATGGAAAAGGAGAAAAGAATTTTGAAATAAGAATCTAAATTTTTTATGTCCATTAACATTAAACTATTTGTTTTTAAATTTTTTCCCATATTTTGAACCGTGTTTGGAAAAGAACAAAAAGAAAGTTATGGAAAAGATGAAAATACTTTTAAATAATAATAATAATAATAATAATAATAATAATAATAATATATTTTTGTTTAAGTTTTGAGGTCTCATTGACATGAAACTATTTTTTTATTTTTCTAGATTTTAACCGATCGTGCTAAAGGAAGGAAAAAGGTCATCGAAAAGATGGAAAGAGTTTGAAAATAATATCCTAATTTTTTGAAGGTCATTGGCAGGGAACCATTTTTTGTTTTTAACATTACGCAAAAGAGGGAAAAAGAAGGATATGGAAAAGAAGGAAACAAAAGAGGAGAATTTGCCATATTTTGAACCGTGTTTGGAAAAGAACAAAACGGAATTCATGGAAAAGATGAAAATAATTTTAAATTTTTTGAAGTCTCTTGACATGAAACTATTTTTTTTTTCATTTTTCCCTTTTTTTAGCTGGCTGTGAAAAAGAAGGAAAAAGGTCATGGAAAAGAAACAAAAGAGAGGAAAAATCGGTGTGTATATGTACATATGCCCATTCGAAGAAAATTTTCCTTATTTTTCATCCCCTAATTTGTAGTTCAAAATTGTATGTAACCAGTATACTTTAGATGTTTAAAAGTTCGTTGTTGTCTGCTCGAATTTTTTTGTTTTTGATCGGTTATGGAAAAGGAGAAAAGAATTTTGAAATAAGAATCTAAATTTTTTATGTCTTGACATGAAACTATTTTTTTCAATTTTCCCATTTTTTAATGCCCAGCGCAGTGCGGTGGAAGTGGTGAATAGTAAAATGTGTGAACAGTACCGGTATATTTTAGAAATGTTTAAAGGTTCGTTGTTGTCCGCTCGAATTTTTTTGTTTTTGATCGGTTATGGAAAAGGAGAAAAGAATTTTGAAATAAGAATCTAAATTTTTTATGCCTTGACATGAAACTTTTTTTTCAATTTTCCCATTTTTTAATGCCCAGCGCAGTGCGGTGGGAGTGGTGAACAGTAAAACGCATGAACAGTGCGTGTCCAGTGCACTGCGGTGAACGGGTGAATAGTAAAACGCGTGAACAGTGCGCAGGCAAAAGCGGTGGTGTACACGTGTCAAATGGATAGGCTAGGAATACACTCATATTAGTATAGATAGATGATCTAGACCTAGCACATTTGCAGGTCAGCCATTTCTCTCTCTCTCTCTGTTTTTTTTTTTGCCGGCCCTTGGACCATGGCCCTTCCATGATCTTTCAGTAGTGTCTTGTATGGCATGCTATGCACACTGGCCGGAATCATGGCATGCTGTAGCTCCTGCAGCTCAAAGTCTTCCTCCCACTCCATGCAGAGGCAGATCGAGCACCAATCTTTGGAAGCAGCAGAGATCAAGGGAAGAGGGGAGAGAGAGAAATAAAGGAGCAAGCAGGATATATCCAGTGGATCGGATGCTCTGATCAGACCACTACACGAGAGAGAGACAGAGAGAGGGAGGGGAAGAGGGGGTGGGGGGGGGGGGTGGTGGATGGGCATTGGGCCATGCATGGAAATATATGCATGGAAGGTCTAGCTAGGTCAAGGCCCAAGGGCATGCATGCATGAGCCCCATGCACCATGGTCCGCTCCGCCCATTCTCATCATCATGCAAGCTTCCCCATATGGAGGGCTAGCAGCTCGCCGGGATTACAGTTAGTGGGTCCTCATGGCATGCCGCCTCTTGCTTTTCTCATTTATGACCGGCCTGGCCGTCTGCATGCCTCACACTTCCACAGTTCGAGCACAAGTCGACGATGCCTGCCTAGTAACATGCGCATGTATATATAGGCATGTGCGCATTGCCTACCGCTACGGATGGAAACGAGCCGAGTTCGAGCGAGCTCACTCTGGCTCATTCGTTGCTCGTGAAACATCCAAGCTCGAGAAGAGGCTCGGCTCGGGCTCGTGA
Organism: Raddia guianensis; assembly: GCA_036346415.1. Taxonomy (NCBI): domain Eukaryota; kingdom Viridiplantae; phylum Streptophyta; class Magnoliopsida; order Poales; family Poaceae; genus Raddia; species Raddia guianensis. The sequence continues at coordinate 25,071,353 of CM070537.1, read as the reverse complement.
AAAGCTCGAGCTAGCTCGTGAGCGCTCGCGAGCTTTTACCTGCAGTGAGACGTCGTCGCGTTGTCGCCGTAGGGGAGTAGATGACACCATCGCCACCTCTCGGAGAGTAGCCACCGTCGCCGCAACAAGCCACCGCCGCACGCCCTCCCTCTAGACCTGCAAGCCGTCGCCGCACTCCTCCCTCTAGATCTGGAAGTGGCCGCCGCATGCCCTCCCTCCAGATCTGGAAGCCGCCGCCGCCTCACGCCTTCGTGCCGTCGCAGCCGCCTCCAAGCCGTCGCCGCTGTTGCCTCATGCCTCTACGCCGTCGCCACGGCGGCAGGCCTCCGCGCCACCGCCGTCGTTGGCTCGGGGGCTCGCAGGAGAGATGTGGGGGTGAGAGAGTCGAAGAGAGAGAGAGAGAGAGAGAGAGAGAGAGAAGAGGGTGAGGGGAGGAGGTCGCAAGAGAGATGACGGGCGAGAGAGACACAGAGAGAGAGAGAGATAGAGAGACAGATGGTGAGGGACTGAGAGGAGGGTGTCGTGGGAGAAGAGAGAGACAGAGGGTGAGGGGCGAGGGGAGGGAGCGGGCGGTCTGGGCTGGGGAGGGAGAGAGACTGAGGGTGGGGCCGTGGGGGCATCAGGCTACTACGGAGCTACGAGCGAGCCACAAGCTAGCGTGCCAGGCCTGGCTCGGCTCGTGCTCGTTTTCTGACCGAGCTACAAAACGCGTTCGGCTCGTGCTCGTTTGTAAACGAGCCGAGCCAGAGCCCGAGCTTTTTCCAAGCCGAGCCCGAGCTGCTCGCGAGCCACGAGCTAAAGTTCCAGCCCCTACCGCGCACACTGCACATTGCAAACCCCCCAAATACTTCAAACGAGTGAGGTGACCCACGCATTTGCGCGGCTAGATTTATTTTGGTATATAGTGTTTATCTCAAACTCATAATCTATCTCTAACATATCAGATCGGATTTAGAGTTTATCTCTAATATATTATATCAACTTTAGTATTTAATATGAATTTCTAATATTCTTCTTTTAATCTAAGCCGTTATAATCCGGCCCCACAAAATTAACGGCATAGATCTTTTATTTTTTTCTTGATTTATGTGAGAATTTCTTTGATTGATCTTGGCCGTTATAATTTGGTCCCACCGTTGATCGAACGGCTGAAATAATTTGAATGATGTGGACGAACGTGATGGCTTCTTTTTCCCCTCCTTTATATATATAATAGATAGATTCTTGCAGTACGGTCCCTCCCTCATCTATGGAGGCTCTTCCGCCACCGGTCAACCACGCCGCACCAGCCCCTAGCCCGTCGCCATTGACCATGCCTCCCATCCTCCACCACCACACCACCGACAATTTGGCGTGAAGCTAGCTACGGCTGTCGTGCTGCTACAGGCCATTTGGCGGTGCGACAACTCATGTGATGAGCACCATAGTGGTCGCTGGCGGTGGGCGGTGGGCATGTGCTGGAGGCGGAGAGAGGAAAATTTTGGGACCTTAAGATACATTTTCATGAAATGTTAGGGTTTTTGCAAAGTTATGTGAGAAGCATGAAGCAGCATATATCTCATAGAACAATCTCACAATGGCGGACCTATCTAGAGATCCGCCCACTGTAGTTAATGTTTTGGGCATGCTCATGCATATTTGTATACATGTGCCTCTCTTCTCTAAAAGTTAGACAAAACGTATAAATTTGGCTTCTAACGAAATATGGTCTCTTATGATTTTTCATATGAGGGAAATAACATAAATTATTTTGTTCGATGTAAAACATACATGCATCATACCCCTTCGTAGCCTTGATCTACCCCATCCTCCTCACTTTCCGTAGCCCCAATCCGCCTCCTCCTCCTTTGGCATGCCTTGAATGCCTCACCCACTGTCCACATCGTCTACGGCCACCATGCACCTAAGGCCGACGATGCCCTCACCACTCCACATCCTCTCACCGCCACGCCGACACCGATCTATGTGCTCGCTACGTACTGTCGTTACATCTTCTTCGTCTGTCTTCACAACTCTAGCTCCACACTGTCCCACCACAATTACCTCCCATCAGGCTGCCAACCCCCTATCTAGCCTCCCTCTAAGGCCCAAAGGGCACGGGAGTGTACCCTTCCAAGTCCTACCACTACAGGAAAGTTCATCATTTTAGACGGCCTAAGCCGTCTACCATAGGCAGCAAACCGTCCACCCAAAATATACTCGACGGTCGACCGTCGACCAAAAGCCGACGACACTGCTCCGTCGACCATAAAAATATGGTCGACAGCAGGGCCGTCGACCATATCTGAGGTAACGGCCAAATCCCTCCGTCAACTTATGGTCGACGGCCTGCTGCAAGCCGTCTACCATAACGAGGGAGGAGGGGTTTGCAGCCACGTAGTTTATGGTGGACGACCTTTTTATGGCCGTCTACCATAATGTTATGGTGGACGGCCTTCTTATGGCCGTCTACCATTATATGCAGGCCTCTGGATATGGTCGACGGCCAGTCTATAGCCGTCCACCATAGGTTGGCTGCAGCAAAAAAAATGTAAATAATTGTCAAAAATTCCAAAAAATACACCTCTGCCGCCGCGTTGCCGCGATGCTGCAGCTGGTGCTATACCTGCAGGAAATTCCCCATAATCTCCAAATATTTCCCAAATATGACCATATGCCCACATATAGCCATATTTCCACACACATGCACATTTGACACATATATAGCCACAAATTTCACATATACATGCACATTCCAACACAATTATAAACCACAAAATGCACACATGGCCACATTCCACACATATGCAATAGTAGACATGTAGCAACGTACATTCATCATCACGAGTCCGTTTACTTAAGAGGAGGGGGGAAGGTGGGTGGTTGCGCAAGCATGTCATCGACAAAGTTATCGTCGAAGGCGGGCAGAGAGCCACCGGTTGCATCATCACCATGCTGCACCTCCTGTGCTGGGGCAGCTGACCCGGATCCCTAAGTAGCAATTTTGATAAAAGAGATGTTATACTTTGGCATTAGCAAAGCAATGATCACGTAAGATTCACCATGCCATTTAAGATACTAAAATTAGATGAATTACCTGTCCTGGAGGCTATGAAGGACCAGCTTGCTGAGTGTAGCCTTGAGGTGGAATTGGCCACATGTAGGGGCTTGGCATCGGCATATGGTGTGGTTGAGAAGGTCCGGGAGGTTCATATTGCCACATGTAGTGGTTTGGCATAGGAACCTGTGCAGGAGCAGATCCTGACGCCTGCAAGCAAACAAATTGAAATGTAATATATGCTGTATAGCCTAAAATGAATTAGTGCTTGGGAGTTAAGAAATTTTACCCCGTCGTGGCCAGGAGTAGGGATAAACGGCCAGAAGCACGGCATCGGTGGACAAGAGGGATCCGCGGCAGGGGCTTGAGTTGGAGTAGCCGATCCTGAAGCCTGCAAGGAGCATTATCGATAGTGGTATGTAGCACTTCATGGCTAGACAATTAAAGTATTTACATCGACTTACCCCGTCTGGAGGATTAATGTACGAAGCTCCTTGTGGCGGAGGGTAGGACTGCAAGGTAAAGCACAATTAGTGCAGGTTAGACCAAATATGGAAATTAAAAACATGGCATCTCGGAAAAGCGAAATCCTACCGGTATCCAACGCTCGAGGAACGCAAGTCTGGATAGGGCAGTTTGGTTTGTTCTCGCGTCCTCCTCTCGCTTCCTAGTTAGCTCCTGAATCTGTTGTTGCAACACGTGGTTCTGGTCCTCCAACGCACACTGCCTCAAGGAAGTAGACGGGCCCGAAGCCCTTCGAGCGGCCCTCACCTCGGGCATGTACTCGGAAGAGCAGAGGGCGTCGTTCCCGAATGCCAACCGACCGTGAGCCCTCCCCCCATACGGGAGTGAATGATGGCTGCGTCTAACGGTGCCTCAAGAGGAGTGCAGTCAGGCCCGTGCACCTCAGTCATTGCGTCCACGTAACGATCCTACGGTGAAAGCCTTTTCATTAGTAATGGTCAAATTAATCCTATGTACATGTGAACGCCAAAACTTAGAACTTACCAATCTCGCCTGCGCCGGGGTGTCCAAAGGTGCCTGCGTGCCATCGGTGTTTCTCGTCGAGTGTGCCTTGGTGTAGACATCGATGTAGCTTGGATCCTGCCCGGTTTGTTCTCTCTGCAGTGTTGTATACAAAGTCAATTTAGCTAACTAGGAAGCGTTAAAGTAGAGTCATCTTACCATCACTTTGGCGAGCTGAGCCATCGACCGGCTACCAAGGTGGGTGACACAGGCATCTCCGGAGGCAATACGATTTGTCTTGTTCCTTTCTGATTTCTCTTTCCACTCCGGACTATCATACATGTCAGAAAGCAATATGGACAGGCCATGCGACCGTGTGTGCTCCATCCTGAGAACATGCCATACGCCGGGAAGTCATGGATCGACCACAGATAGGCGACGCGCATCTTGAAAGTCGTATTTGTTGCTCTATCATATGTGTCGACCCCATTTTTCCACAGGTCCTTCAACTCCTCAACCAGCGGCTTCATGAACAAGTCCAGTTTCTTACCAGGATTACTAGGACCGGGAACAATTAGAGATAGAAACATGTACTCTTGTTTCATGCAAAGTAACGGGGGAAGGTTCACCACTCGAATCGCTGAAATTCTCGACGGCTAAAGCCGACGAGACAGATAACAAAACCGTCGAGACAGATTCATATCGACGGCTGGCCGTCGAGATTTGGCCGTCGATATAAACCGGTCGAGAGAGACAACCTTTCTCAACGGCTAGGCCGTTGTAATTATAATATCTCGACGGCCGTACTAAAGCCGTCGAGATACGAGCACCGGGCAGGCACGACATGTTGGGGGAACCTTTCTCGACGGCCTACAGCCATCGATATTGTTCTTCAGCAGGCCGTAGGCCGGCCCAGCCCACCAGTTAGTCACGACGGCCATATGCCGTCGAGATAGCTTCCACGTAGGAAAGGACGGCGCTGGCAGGTGGGCCATTTATGTTATTCACGACGGCTTAAGGCCGTCGAGATAGACCCTCCTCTGTTCCGGCATAACTCGGTCCAGCATGTGGGCCTTGTGATCTTTCTCGACGACCAAGATGTAGCCGTCGAGAATAGATAAAAACAGCAAAAAAAAATTGAAATTTTGTAAAAATCACAATAATTTTGCAGCCGCTACTGCACCCAGCAGCAGCAGCTGCTGCAACCTGCAAACCCAAAATAGTTCCCGCATTCAAATTTCCCACAATTTGACAAATACAGATACTACAAACATCGCATCACATAGATCACAAACATCGTATCACATACAACGTATCACATAGCTCACAAACATCAAATCCACAATCACAAACATCTAATAAACATTCACAAAAAACGTAATGACAGTATCAACATCATGAACACAAAACAAACATCGATCATGGCTGTCGTGGTGGCGTCCCGAACAGCTGCTCCGCGAGGTTGGCGGCCATGCTTCCTGAGCCGTCGTCGCCCTGCTGCGCGTCGTCCTGAGGAGGTGGCACAAAGGGCGGAGGCGTAGACATCGCAGAACCCGAACCCTTCGAGATTTTTCAATTAGTAAATTGACATATATGTACTATGCGATAGTGTATTGATTTTGCATATAAGACTTACCGCTGGATCACGGAACCAGAGATGCTCGACGTTCGGGTAGTTGGGCGTGGGGACGTAGGCCGGCTGGGTCTCGTAGGTCCCCGGTGGTGCCGTATGTACAGGATAGCCACCCTGCCCAACATAGGAGCCTGGAGGGGCTGGGTGGCTACTGTACACGGCGGCCCCACCTGTGTAGGGACCCGCAGTCCCCACCTGGCTCGAGGAGCTGCCCGCAAGCCCCGCGTGACCACTTGGACCGGCCTACACATATATTTGATTTCATTAGAACAAATGATAAGATTTGCATCTATAAAAAGAATTGAAGTGCGAATCGTTATTCCAAATGACGAACGCCTCGAGCTGTGAAGCCTTCGTCGTAGTCCTCTCTGCAGCTCTCGGACTCTCTTACATCGCCCTTAACATTTTCTGTCCATGAGCCGCTCCTCCTCGTGTCTCTTCTGCTGCTGCCCTTTCCCTCTGCAGCGATCTCGAATCGGGCGACAGGTCTCACCGCCCGCTCTGCTAGCCTGCACATCGGGCATATACTCAAGACCTGCAACATGCATAATATAGTAGTCAGTTTGCAATCATAATATACAAGTGTACGAAAGAGATCTTACCGTAGGTGGTCGCCACCGATCGCCAAAGCGTCAGTGAGCCTTGCCCCCATGTGTTTATGAATCACATGAGGATCGAGGGAGCCTCCTCGATTGCTCTCCTCCCGTGCTCCTCTCTATAAGCGCCCTTATAACGCTCCTACATATCGTTGTGATAGTCAAAATCAAACAAATAACCAAATGGAGATAGTTGTATTCACTAATCCTATCGACACTTACCAAACAGTAGATAAGCATGGGGATCTAAGGTCGGTTGTCCACCGGTCGGCGCCTTTTTTCGTGTGGGCTGCTTCCACACGCCCATCGGCTAGGCCTAACCCCGTCTTCGCCAAACTAAATTGTAATATGACCAACATGTGTTAGTTCAAAAATCTAAAGTGAAGACAAGTAAAACTTTTTATTACCGTTTCTTCCCCAACGTGCGATCGACCACCTCCCAAGTGTTTGATTTGTAGTCCTTCACGCCCTATTCTTCTTTGCCTTCTCGGACTTCCCTTCCACTGGACTGCCCCACTTCCTACCTATAGCCTCCCCAGGCCTCCCCGACACCACTCAGACGGACTGGTTGTACTTGACCGGCGATCAAGTACAACCGACGAGCAACTGGCGGTGAGGTTTTGCTGCTCCTGTCTCCTACAAAAACAGGAAAATGTAGAAATTAGAAACGAACACATAAAACTTAAATGTATTGTGAGGTTAGGCTACTCACCTATGATACTCCTGAACGGCCGAGACACGGGCATTGGACATCATGTCCTGTACCCTCTGCTTCGCCATCCTCTCGATGACAGGAGCGAAATCATCTCTTGAAGTCCCTCTGAGAACAAACTGGTGAAGTAGGATATAACAGCAGATATAGTTAGAAGATAAAATAAATAAATGAAGTTGAGTTATTTTGTATGTTACCAAAACTCATGGATAACTCGATCATGGCAAGATTATATCCCATGCGGGCTAGCTCAGTAGTCATCCCAACAGACTGCTGGTCTTGTTATCCCATCCCGGGTTATTATCCCAGATAGTCTTCGCCGCCAGGTGTGTTACCGCCATCCGGTGATGCCCTCGTTGACATCCACCGTAGACATGTTGCTGCACATTAAACAATAAATGTGATAGGTTTATATAATTAAGTTCGAAAATGGTATAGAAGTAATTGGCTACAAAAATATGTACTGTCACCAAATCAATCTGGATCACGGTCGTCTCAGATCGGCTGAGAAGATCTGCCTCACCTGCTCGGGCCCTCTTCCTCCTACTTCCACGAGAGGACGACCCTCACTGGCTATCTCCAGCCCGGACGCACTAGCTCCACTCTCCGAGTCGAGCGAGCTCTGCGCCGGGCTCGAGGCCTCCTCCTCCTCCGCATGGAGGGTTGTTTAACTCACAGCAGCGGCGGCATATCCCGCATATGAAAATTAAAGAATAGTTAGTCAAATAAATAATTTAAATCTTGATAAATAAATAAAATTAAGATATTTTAGTACGCACATGTAACCTCGGATATTTATAATATCTAGCAGTAATTATCGTCGACATCCATAATATCTTCGTTTAACGATCCCGCGACATCCGGGTCTTCTTGAACCTCATGTTCTTTTTCTTCTTCTTCGACATCCGGGTCTTCTTGAACCTCATGTTCTTCTTCTTCTTCTTCGACATCCGGGTCTTCAATTGCTTGTAATTCGTCAAGTCCCGACCCAATATCGACTACCATTGTGGTGTTCAGTCGGTGATCCTGTGTTGGACCCTCGTAATCATCGGTTGTTGGGTCTAGCAATCTGCCTGGCCGACGAACCTTAAACACAACCCACCACGACTTCAAATCTTCCTTAACACTGCCTTTTATAGGTTTTTGGCATGGATAGGGGAGATAATACACCTGTTCTGCCTGGTTTGCGAGAATGAATGGATCATATCCATTAAGTCTGAAAGTGTGCTTTACCACAACCAAGCCAATGCCATGTTTACGTCGGACACCATTATATGGATCAAACCACAGACAACGAAATAGAACTACTGAGAGCTCTTTACTTCCTTCGAATACCAGTTCGATTATCTCTTCGATTATACCGTAATAATCAACCCCATCCTCCCCCTGGCATAAGACACAGCTGTTTACTGATCGCAAATCAGGTTTTGACTGCTCATGTGTGGAGGAACGGAATCAAAAACCGTTTATATCGTAACGGTTATGAACTTTCACAGATCTCATGCATCCACGTGACATTTGACGAAGATCATTATGTAAACTAGCATCAATAGTAGCTTGTTTCCAAAACCATGCTAAGAAATTCGGCCGCCCATGTCCAACACCCGTTCGCAAGAGTTGGGTTCTATCACCAGCAGTTGGTTGTCGACCTCCTTTCCATTTGACTCGGACAAATTCATCTCGTACAGCTGTCAACTCTTCGATGTTGTCGAATATATATAACAATGCGATAACTCGTTTATCCCCAGATAAGTCTCGGTCGATGCTTACCTCCGCCCTACTTTGCACTGAAAAATTCTTAACTCAGACTGAACTCTTCGATCGACTGGGCGGTACCTCGGTATCTGACTATTCACATTTTTATCTATTGCCAAGTATTTGTTAGTGAAATTAGTAATCTCCAGGACATGATATGCCTCGGCTATTGAGCCTTCGACTCGTGCTTTGTTTTTCACACTTGCTCTAACATTTTTTAGTCGACGTTCTATAGGATACATCCACCTATATTGTACTGGTCCCCCAAGTTGAGCTTCATAAGGTAGATGCACGAGGAGATGTTGCATTGGATTGAAAAACCCGGGAACATAAATCTTTTCTAACTTGCATACGAGCACAGCGATCTCATCCCCAAGCTTCATCATATCATCCTTATTGATCTACTTAGCACATAACTTTCTGTAAAAGAAACTCAGTTCGCTAAGAGCTCTCCAGACATCTTCAGGTACGTAACCTCGTAACACGATAGGTACGAGATCTCGCATGAATATGTGAAAGTCGTGGCTTTTCATTCCATTTATCTTTCCTTGAGTGATGTTCACGCCACGCCCAAAGTTTGACGCATAAGCATCGGAAACTTTAGACTATTCTGAAACCAAAGTAATACCTCCTTCTTCTGCGAGACTGCTAAGCAATACGCAGCTTTTGGCTTCTTCTTTTCCCCCTCCGCCATATTCATCGTCGGTCGATCACATATCTCCTGACAATCTCGCCGTGCTTTCGTATTATCTTTACTTTTTTCGGCTATATCAAAGTTTTTACCATATATGGCCTCTACTACGTTTTTCTCTTGATGCATCACATCAATGTTGTGCGGCAAAAGAAGATCATTTGCATATGGCAAAGCATATATGCAACACTTGTATGTCCAATTATGTGAGCTACCATAATCTTCATAGGCTCCATTCTGACCTAGCATCAATTTGGCATGCCATTCCTTTATGAACGCAATACCCACACGACCACGTTTTCTCCTTTTTACTGTGGTGTTCTTACGGAATGCATTTTTCTGTTTTCGAAAAGGATGTCCCGGTTTTAAAAATGCTCGATGACAGTCGAACCAACTCGGCTTGCCACCAAATCGTAACTGGAATGCCTCTGTATCATCCAAACACACAGGACAACTAAACAGCCCATGTGTGCTCCATCCGGAGAACATACCGTAAGCGGGAAAATCATGTATTGAGTACATGTAGGCAGCCCTCATACAGAAAGATCTTTTTGATTTTCTATCGTATGTCGGGGCACCTTCTTCCCATAACTCCTTCAGCTCGTCAATCAATGGACTCATAAACAAATCAAGATTTTTTCCAGGATTCTTTGGTCCAGGCACGATTAAAGAAAGAAACATGAACTCTTCTTTCATCAGAATTGAAGGCGGGAGGTTCAGAGGGATGCTAAAAACTGGCCAACATGAGTATGATGTAGCCATCATATTGAAAGGCGTAAAGCCATCAGTGGCAAGTGCGAGCCGCACGTTCCTTGGATCCGCTGCGAACTCTGGATACACCCTTTCAAAGTGTTGCCACGCTTCTCCATCAGCCGGATGAACCATTATACCGGGTCTTACACGTTTACCCTCCTTATGCCACCTCATCTGCTGCGCGGTCTCCTCCGTAATGAAACATCTTTGCGCTGTTTTTTTACGGAAGTACCGCAGTACTTTTCTCGCCACTTTGGTCTGTTTCTTTTCTCCATAACCGTCGACGATCTCAATATATCTGGACTCCCCACAATGATCACACATATTTTTTGCAGCCTCATTTTTGTAATACAACATGCAATGGTTTGGACAGTAGTCTATTTTCTCGTAAGACATTCCCAGACTAGCAAGCAGTTTTCTACACTCGTACCAACTTGGGGGCATCTTGTGTCCTTCAGGAAGCTCGTCGCTTAAACATCCTAACAACTTATCAAAACAATTGATAGAGAAGTTATACTTGCATTTCAGAGCCATCATCCGTGTTATCATAGAGAGCAGGGTCACGGTGGTTTGATCGTGCAAAGGCTGTTTGGAAGATTCTAATAGAGTTAAGAATTCGGTCATAGTGGTAGTTGCCTGCTCATCATCAAAATCATAGCCAAAGTCATCCATCATATCTTGCATTCTGTCAACTTCATCAAATCCTTCGTCGGGAGGAGTAGGGACGGCACGAGGACAACCACTCTCACCGTGATAAACCCAACGATGATAACCGGCCTTAAACCCATTTTTGCATAAATGCATTCCCATATCATACCGTGTCCTCTTTCTACAGTTTCCACACTCCGTACAAAGGCAATGAACGTACGCCGTGTCAGGGTTTGGGGTCGCTTTGAAAGCATTATCAACAAATGCATTGGCCTTCTCATACCATTCATCTGAATGTTGTCCGTTCGATCTCCATCCATCGTACATCCACCTCCTCTCTTCATCCATCGGTCTTGACACGGAAGCTACACGTTAGGGTTTCGTAAAAGGCTTAGGAAGGCATCTAAACCCACCCACAGTAGCAGCTTAGGCGTGTCATTGTAGCATCGATAAGAACGAGACAAAATTTCAGCAGCATAACCCTATAGTTCTCTTAGTGCAACGATGGCTAAAAAGCTGAAATCCAGCTTAACAGCACTTATGTTATGCACTAGGAGAACTATAGGGTTATGCTGCCGAAATTTTGTCTCGTTCCTATCGATGCCACAGCGGGACACGTCTAAGCGGCTATCCGTGAGCTGTCCACTAGGACACCACACATTGGCTGTCCACTGGACAATTCGGCGTCATTTTACACAAAGCGTAATAGAAATGAACGAATCACCGTCCAATTTCTTTACGCGTTGTGTTTTACCCGAACGGGTGACGTACGGTTAGGTTACTAATCGGTTCGATGTAATACAAATTAAATACATTAAATTAGGCATAGCACATAGCAAAGCAAAAATATATCTAAAAGTAAATAGCAAAGCATTACAATTGCATTACCTAATTTCGCTATTTTATAAATTTTATAGTTTTTTAATTATCCCTACTTACAAAACTAATTAACTCAATATTATATTAAAATCTATATATAAATTGCACCTAAAATTAAATGGTAAAACAAAACAATTGCATTATCTAATTTTTAATTTTTGAAATTTTATTAATTTAAAATTATTACTAATTACAAGACTAATTAAATTTTCGACGGTTTAAGACCGTCGAGACTACACAACAAAGACTTTTAAAAAAAGGCGAAGAAACAACACGCACCTCGGCGACGAAGCGGCGGTCGAAAGCTAGGTTAGACGCGACGGCGGTGGCGCTGGAAGATCGCGCTCGGACGGCGTAGGGCGCTGTGTGGCAAGCGGCGCCACGGCGCTGGGGCAAAGGCAGCGGAGGGACGGGGCGAGGGCAGCGTGAGGCGCGGCGACGGCGGCGGCGCGAGCGGGCGATGGCGATGGCTGGCGGCGTGGGGATGCGAGATGAGGCGGCGGCGCTGGGCGGCCTCGGGCGCTGGGCGACGCGGACAATGGGCGGCGGCGCGAGACGACGGCGAACGCGGGCGGGCGCGGGACTGAGGCGAAAATTGCCTAAGTCCCAGCGCGAGTTTCTTTATAAACACCAATCTCGACGGCTTTCAGCCGTCGAGAAAGATCCCTACCAGCAAATTAACGAACCAAACGATGACACGTGTCGAGCGAATCTATCTCGACGGCTCCTAGCCGTCGAGATTACAGGACGACACGCGTGACCGTTGGGTCTCTGTTTTCTCGACGGCTAACGGCCGTCGAGATAGCTCTATCGGTCAGCTTCAAGTCAGCCACGTGTCACATTTTCAAAGGCCGCGATCAATATCGACGGCCAATAGCCGTCGAGAAACACCAAAGGGTGACGTGGCCCGTCTGTTTCCTTCTATATCGACGGCCAGCAGCCGTCTGCTGGCCGTCGAGACAGATACGTGTCTGTCGGCTCTTGGCTTGACTCTATCTCGACGGCTTGTTATGTATAGCCGTCGAGACAAGTCTATTTCGACGGCTTGCGTTGACTACCGTCGTCAATTACGCTCTGTCTCGACGGCCTTTTACTGTGCCGTCGAGAATGGCTTCTATCTCGACGGCTAGTGCAGCGCCCCCCTTCGATGGTCAACATAGCTTAGTTAATTTTTTGAAAAAAATTTAAAAAATCTTTGGTGCTTCTTAAAGGCTAATATTGTTTATGACATGATAATGTACTATGAAGAAAATTCGTATGCTCAAATTAAATTTGTAAACGGAGTTGCCTATGTAAGGGGTTATATCGAGCAGAGTATAAGTGAGCGTTCTGTAGAGTTTTATGAATTATGGGTCACGGGGATATCAAAATTTTCAAATAATGCACCATTGAGTCGGAAAACCATTGTATACAGATCATTTCATTTGGAATGTAATAAAATATTGCATTTTAAAAACATTTAAATACAATTTGTTAGTTTTAAATATATATACATATATTATACCTAACATTAATTATAAATAAAAATTATTTTAAGAATTAGTATGCTAAAAAATAGCACCTTGTACCATTATATATTTTTCCCAAAATTTGGGACTGCATCAAAAAAAAATTTATTTAAGTTCTTTTTATTTAAATTGCTAAATAAGCAAATCTGTAAATTATGAAAAATATTGACAAAATGAAATATTCAATGGGCCAGCCCACCAGTGGTGAACTATTATCGACGGCCAAATTCTGGCCGTCGAGATTGATTCATTCTGATGGGCCGGCCCATCAACGATTCACGACGGCTGAGCGTGAGCCGTCGAGATAGAGTCTTCCCGCCTTCGCGAAAAGCCGGGAAAACGTGCGCGCGGGCCTCACGGACCTTATCTCGACGGCTATTATGTGGCCGTCGATATTAGGACCACTTTGTCGACGGCATGTCCTTGGCCGTCGAGATTAAGGTCACTGTGTCGACGGCGTTTATTTGGCCGTCGAGATTTGTTTTGGCCGTCGAGATTTCGCGCGTTTCCTGTAGTGGTTGTACGGGATGCTGAAAATCGGCCAGCAAGAGTATGACTGTGCACTTGTGTTGAATGGCGTGAACCCGTCCGTCGCAAGACCAATACGGACATCCTTGGATCTCGAGCAAAATCAGGATACTTCCTATCGAATCTCTTCCAAGCTTCCGCATCAGAAGGACGAACCATAAGCTCTGGCCTCTTACGGGTGCCCACCTTATGCCATCTCATATGCTTCGCAGTTTTCTCGGACATGTACAGCCTTTGTATGCGTTGCGTAACTGGGAAATATCGTAGGGTTTTCCTCGCAGTCTTGGTCTGTCGCATCATACCATCCTCATTCTCCACTTCAAAATATCGAGAATCTCCACAACAGTCACAATGGGTCTTGTCGGCGTCACCTTTCCAGAATAACATGCAGTTGCGATGACAATAATCTATCTTGATGTACGGCATTCCTAGACCTCTGAGAAGTTTCGAAGACTCGTACCAACTTAGTGGCATCTTGTGGCCTTCAGGAAGAAGGTCACAAATTAGCTTGACGATGTCCTCGCAACAGTCAATTGAGAAGTTGTGCCTTGACTTTATTGAGATGAGGCGCGCCACTGCGGCGAGGACAGACATCTCGGTTTTCTCATGCAACGGCTCCTGGGCGGACGATAAAAGACCGAAGAACTGGTCTTGCGGTGGGACAGACTCCTCCCCCGATGTTGGCTCTGGCATTTCATGATGTTGGCCGAAATCATCAAGCATCTCATTCATCCTATCCACTTCATCAATCCCTTCATCAGCACCAGACGGTAGACCCACATCTCTAACCGATCGAGTCCGCTTGCCCTCCCCATGATCAGTCCACACGAAATAATTTGGCTTGAAACCACACTTGCACAGGTGATTCTCAATCTCCTCCCGAGTCCTCCACTTCAGGTTACCACACATGGCACATGGGCATCTCACTCATGGGTATCGTGGTTCGATCGAATGGAAAGCATTCCTCACAAATTCCGTAGTGTTCATCGCCCACTCCGCCAATGTCTACCATTCTTACGCCAACCGCGACATCCAACTCCGGACGATTCCATGCCTAAGCTCTATGAACAATGCATGTATGAGGTTTAGTGTTTATAGGTCAGGATAGGTCCTAAATCCACCGATGAACAGGCCCATTGAGCGCGTCGTTGTGGCACGTGGATTTGAGGAGGAAATTCAGAAGATAACCCTCGCTGAACCCCACGTGCACGCACGGCTAGGCCTAGCCTAGCACTTATGTTGTGCACGCAGAGCTCAACGGGGTTACGCTGCTGAAATTCCTTCTCAAATCCACATGCACCACAACGATCGCGCAAATGGGTCCGTTTGTCGGCTGTCCAAAAAGCGTGGACAATTCGGGAGCATGATCACTCCTCGTAATAGGTTCCAATGAATCACCGTCCGGAACCCTTACGAATCGTGCACTCCCGAATGGATGACGTACGGCTATGCATGATACACGTGCATGAATAATTAACCAAGGCCGACGGTTTAACTATTTCAACAAAAACCGTCGACATTACCATATAACATCACATAGCGAACGTATAAATATCATGGCGAGATGTGTACCTTACTCCCTTCACGAACCCGCCGGATTGGGGCTTCGGCGGGTGGCGCAGATGAGGCTAGCTAAACCGCAGGGAAGGGGAGACGGGGCAACACCTTCTAGGGCGGCGGGTCGGCGACGAGCGAGCACGGGGCGGCGCCGGAGAGAAAATGGCGGCGGCGAGGGGCGCGCCACAAGCAAAGGGCGGCGGTGGCGAGCAAGTGACGGCGGCGGAGACAATGTGGCGTGCGGCGAGCTAGGGGCGGCGGTGGCGAAGTGGCGTGGCGGCGGCGGCGCGGCGCAGCACCAAAACGCGCAGCGGATAAAACCTAAGGCCAAGCAGCCGCGCCGCATTCAGCAGGGGGGATAAGGCATCACTATGGTCGACGGCCTCTAGCCGTCTACACAACTTTGGTCGCCGGCCAGGCACAATGCCGTCGACCATAACCTTGACCTGGTCAAACAAGCATCGTACCCACTTATGGTGGACGGGAAAAACAGTGGGCCGTCCACAGTAGGACAGAAAATTGGCCGACCATAACCTGAAAAATAACATTTCAGATGTAATTATCCAAAATTTTCGCAAATTTAGATACTCCATTCACATCAATAAGAGTTACCACATTGAAATAAATCAGAAAAAGGAAAAAAGAAAACAAAATCCTAAAAAGACACATTTTTATATACGGCAAACATATGGCATATGGCTATTCCAGCAGAATGGTAGGGTTAGCGTAAAGATAATCGACAAAAACCCTCTAATGCCCTAATTGCCATCCTAAAATACCCATAACACACAAGACAAATACAAAAAAATGATTCTCGTCAGCCATATGCCACTCATGATAAAAATAGCCTTTGCAAAATTTTAATTAATTACTACATTCCAAATTTACCCAAAAACTAACTTTCCTATAAAAAAAAAGTTAGCCTTTCAAAATTTTCAAATTTAACTTGCAACATAAAATACTACATGTCATAAAATACTAAATGCCACAACCCACCAATTTACAAATAATATTACTAATATCTACCAAATAAACACATGATCAAGTATATGAAAAATCACATAAAATATTAAACCCAGACTATGGACGACAGCTAATATATGCCGTCGACCATAATTAAAAAAAAAGGTACTGGGGGCGCGGGCGCGGCTCGAACCCAGGACCTCGGGTGTGCACGCGCCCGCGCCGCGCGCTAGTAGCCAGAAGGGAGAAAGTTTTTTGTTCAAACCATAAGGGCGCCGCGGCTTTTTGACCTTGATACGCGGCGAGGTATGGTCGACGGCTGAACCGACGGCCGACGATCAAATGTGGGTCCCATATGTCAATCCCCTTCACCGCACGGTGTGGTGCTGTGACAGCGCGCGCGCCGTTAGTGGCAGTGTTACTGTTCACATATGGTAGACGGCTTTCCGTTAGCTGTCGATCATGTTGTGTGACGGATCAATGGTTTACCGTTTTCCAGGGTTATGGCAGACGGCCCTAGTTCTAGCCATCGACCATTATATTTATGGTAGACAGCACATACTTGGCTGTCTATCCTATATTTGGCCGTCGACGATGAATGATTTTCCTGTAGTGTACCCTAACCTGATGATGGTGGTGGCGGCGGTCACAGGGATTGAAAGGAGAGCAATACAAAGAGAGGAGCTATGCTTACTTGGATGAAAAGGTTGTGATGGAAAAGAACGAGGCGAAACTGCCTACCACGTGGTACTTCAACGCTATGTTTACCATAACGTGATTACGTCCGCTAGCATTTCTATTTTCCTTTTTTCTACGTGACCACCGTAAGTTAATAAAGGTGGCATGTCACGCGCAGGCCGGCCGCTCTTCTGCGCCAACGCGTGCATATGAGCGCAGGAGAATTGAAGTGCATGTGCACATTGACTGGCGCCATCGCATGCACTCGATGGATGAGCTCCTGCGGTGTACAGGCCTGCCCCATCATTTATGGTCATGATCAGCCCTACGTACACGTACAGAACCCCCTCCCTCACAAGTCTCAGCAACACTCCTCGGTAAAGCAAGAGAAACCCAGCACATGCGCACCCATGCACCGTCTCCCCGGCCACCTTGTGTTGCTGCGTACACTGAAATTTAAGAGGATGCAACCCAATAAGAACGTAAAAAATATGCGTTCTTCCTGTAGCCACCGAATATGTGTCGCCACTCGATCGCCACGGATGATGACCAGACCAGGTTCTCGTTTCGTACTAGCTCTCTCCGAATTTTCTTCGCGCTCGCGGCAATCAAAGATTATGGCCCCGTACGTACTATGTTTAACATATAGCAAGAAATTTAACGTTTTTACATAATCGTATTTTCATAATTTGTGGGTTCTTTCAACGGGGGCGCTATTTCGCAGGCGCCTGCGTGCCGGCCAAACGCGCAGGCACCGTGGTTGGCCGTTGGATCATGGGTGCGCCGCGGTCGGCCGTTGGATCGCTGGATTAATCCAATAGTTAGCACTCAATTAGTAAAAATTTCACTAAATTTCTACTGTTTTTTCATATTTTTATTTAGTGGAAAAAATGTTTTGCGATAGTGGAATTTTTTGCGCAAGGTCTGATCTATTATAGATTTATTTTGTTTTCCGTTTATTATAGATTTCTTTTGTTTTCTGTTTATTATAAATTTTATTTTGTTTTCTTTTTCAAGCCAAGAGATTTTTTTTGCTAGTATAATTTATGAAATCGTGCAGGCGCAAAAATTCCACTAAATTTATACTGTTTTCCCACATTTCCATTTATTGGAAAAAAAATATTTTGCGATAGTGGAATTTTTTGCCCGAGGTTTGCATGCATGTATGCGGCATGCACCTGCACAAATGCAAAAATTACAGGCGCCTGCCTAATAGTGCCTCCCTTTCAAACCCCATTTCGAATGCTTTTGACCTTTTCAGATTATAATTTTTTCCCTAGCTTCGGGCTCTAAAGAACGAGGCATGTATTACCTGTTTTTGATTTGTGTTACAAGTTTTTTAGGATAGTTTCTAAAAATTAAAACCTATTTTATAAATTACACCATAGCCTATCATGTCAAGCACGGCCACATCGTAGCGACAATTGGTCAGTATAAATAGAGATGGCCAAGAAACCATAGTATAGTATTTGCTGACCCTCAGCTTTGTCAAAATTAATTCTAGAGGATTCCAATTGATCTATACACACTATTTACGCCATCTCTTGTTACCACTGGCAACGAGTTAGGGTTTAGGGTAAACCTTTTAGAGTTTGATGCTTACCATGTCCACTATGTGTGAAGCGATGATAGGGAGGCGTTTCATGTGTTTTATTTGATTTAGTAACGCCCATTTGTAATTGGGCTATTATAATTAATGTACCAACTAGGTATAGGGCAAGATCCTAACCTGTTAGGCTCAAATTATATAAACGGGTGAAGCATGCTCAAAACGACTTGGCCTATTAACCATTGCTAGTTTCCTCGGTCGTCAGATTAGTGGAAGGCGTGGTGGGCGGATAGGTCGATGGATCGGCAAAGGAAGGAAGATCATTTTCAGATAGTTGTGGGTTGATGTTGCGTTGAGAGTCTACAGAGACGACAAAGGAGGGTGTAGTTGGGGCACCTACATAAGAGGAAGAATACCATAGGGTCGTTGGGGGAGTATGAATTAATTGGTGGAGGGATCACAATCCAACATTAAATGAATGATCTCCGATCGACATGAATGCAATGGTGACAACTGAAGGGGAGGAATAGAATGGGGGAGTGATGAAGTTTAAGGTTTAGGGAGTGAAGGTTTTATATTTAGATGGAACGATACATATGATGGGGTATGTTGGATTTAAACCAACGGCTAAGAAAATCAACGGAAACCGTTTTGTTTGCTGAGCACTTGTCCGTCCCAAACAGTAACGGTGTGCAACGCAAAATTCTTCTCGACGCTTGTATGGTCGAGTTGTTTCATGTACAACTCTTGTGGAATTGCGTTGTTGTAAACAAAGGCCTGCGCATTTGTACCCGGATCGAGCGCGGTTGCTCACGGAGAAGAGAAAGGGAAACACAAAGTACATGACCATAGGCCACATCGATTAATCTGGACAGCCCACTGCTTCATCAACGATCAAAACGGTATGCACATGCGTGCGTGCGTCCTGTCTGCCCCTGCAAAGTGGGACCATCCATCCATCCATCCCAGCAAACTACCTAGGTGCTGGGCCTCTTTTTTAATTTTTTTTCGTTGACAAAACTTGGGAACTGCATCTGCCTGCCTGCAGGCTGCAGGGGTATATCAAACGGGGCATTGAAAACCTGGCAGGCAGCTCGACGCTGCCTCTGACTGCAGCCGGATCAGCTAGCCAGAGGAGGGTGTTTAGGGGTGCATGATTGCTATGATAGCATGATACTCTCCATCCGTTGCAGTATTTGATCTGCGTTGGATTGATTCACAGCTGTACTACTGTAGCCTTCAGGTAGCTAGCATACACCATAGTTAGGGGTGGTTAGGGTTGGGTTGGAACGGGGTTAAAGGGTTGGTTTTTGAGTGGGTTGGGTAAAATGGGTTTAGATAATTAAATGGGGCGGTGTGGGTCGGGTTGTAGGCAATAACGGGTTGGATTGGGTTGGAATGGGGCATAGATTTTGGGTTAAAACCCATGGATTGAAATGGGGTCACCACCCATGGGTCCTCCTCTGACTTTTTCTTTCTGGGATTCCTTTCTTCCTCCATCAAGACCGTGAGATGAAGAGAGGAGAGAGAGGGAGACTGGGCGGCGAGGCGGCCCGCAACTGCGAGGCGGCGCTCCGGCGAGGGGCATCCGGCGGAGCAGCATAGGGAGGTTCTTTGGCAGGGAGGTGAGCCGACAAGGAGCTTCTGGCGAGGCGGCTCGAAAGTTACCTAGTACGGCAGCATGAGGACGGCACTCCGGTTAGGGCTGACAATCTGGCTCGCAGCTCGTGAGCAGCTCGTAGCTCGCTCAGTTTTGGCTCGACTCGGGCTCGGCTCGTAGGCCAACGAGCCCGAGCTCGAGCTTTTTTTCCAGCTCGGTCAATTAGCGAGCCGAGCCGAGCCTAGGGCCAGCTCGCTCGTGGCTCGCGGACAATCCACCAAAGCTCCCGGTCTCTCTCTATCTCTCTACCGGTCTCTCTCTCTCTCTCGGGCGGTCGTACTCTCGCTCTCTCTACCGGTCTCTCTCTCTCTCGGGCGACTCCAGTGGGCGGCAGGCGCGCCGCCCCCGTCTCCTCCTCGTGCCCGGCGCCGGTGCCGCCTCCGCCGTCTACGCCGCCCGCCTCCTCCAGTGCCGCCCGGTCTCCTCCTCCGCAACCCGGTGCCCCTCGGCCCAGATCCGGCGCCAGGGCTCCTCTGCTGCGCCCGCCTGACCGCGCCTTGGCGCCGACGCCGCCTGCCCTCCTCACCGCGCCACCAGTAGATCCCGACGCGCGCCGGCCTCGATCCACGCCACCTCGACCTCCTCTCCCTCCGGCGCCGCCCGTCCACCTCTGACGCCGTCGGGCGGGATCCACGCCGCCTCGCCGCCCCGTTCGTCTCCGACGCCGGCGACTCTGCTCCGGCCATCTCCGAAGCGTGGCCTGGAGCGCCAACGCTCGGCATTCATCAGGCTCGCGAGCCCTCACGAGCCGGACCGAGCTTTCAACGAGCCCGAGCCGAGCTTTTTTCCTAGCTCGTTCAGTGACCGAGCTAGGCTCAGCTCGGCTCGTCAGTGAACGAGCTTGAGCGAGCCAAGGCCTGGCTCGCTCAAGCTCGGCTCGTTGCCAGCCCTAACTCCGGTTCGGCGGCAGTGTCCACGGCGTCCGCTTAGGAGAGCGGCGCTCGCGAGCGGCGGGTCGCCGGCATGTGCGCAGGAGCCAGCGGCGACTCCGGCACAGCAAGCAGCAGCGGCGCATCGGCTCCAACAAGGGTTGGGTTGGGTTAGTAAATTCAACAATATTTGCGTACACTTGTTTTTATATGACTCAGAAGAAACAAGCATTGTTAATAGTGCGCTTGATCCTCAAGCAACTGTCAGGGAAATGGGTTTAGAATGGGTTGGAACCCGTGCATCTGAGATGGGGTGGGGTGGTTTGGGTGGAAAATTCAAATGGTGTGGGTTGGATTTGATTCCTGTGATGGTTAAATCAATGCGGGTTGGGGTAAGGATTTTTGTAACGCAGTTTCGGTTTGGGGTGGAAACGGGGTGGGGTTGTGTCCATTAGCAGGCTTAACCATAGTATTGTTAATTTGCTTGGCCACTTAATTAACTAGCTAAGGATATTGCTGTTCTACGTTAGGCACAGGTCTGATCTCTAGTACTTATCTTTATTTTATTTTTTTTTGTCTCCGAGGTATGTTTGGAAACCATAAAACAACCAGTCGAACAAAATGTATCGGACTCTTCGAGACACTTTATAAAATTGCTTGAAGTACATCTTACCAGCAAACCGAAAAAATTCAACAAAATATAAAATCAGACAAAAAAAAGAATAGGCTTTTCATTGTGGTGCTGTGATGGCGATTCAAGGCGTAGTGTCTCAGGGACCAAACTTATATCTTCGACCATATCACAAGAAAATTGACGTTTCGAAGTTGTCCTCATTCAAATATTTAAAACTTTATCTATAAAAAACTTTTGAACTATTTGAATTGGGTACATGAAAATCATGAAAAATGGGCTTGCGCATAGCTTAGGAATGCCCCATCTTATCCTCGCCGTTGGTCACGTACCAAGATTTGTGAACAGACCACCTCCCCTCTAGCATGTATTTTTTCAAACAAATCCTCCAACTTCCACTCCAAAAAATAATCAAGTCATCCTTCCTCCTCCCTCCCTCATCTCCTAATGTCTTCCACTTGGCCAAGCTAGCCCCTCCTTGGTGGCGCCGCTACCGGCACGCGACAAAGGTGGCGCGGCGGCCGACACGATGGCATGAACTGGCACCAACACGGTCGCTAACATGCATTGTAGTGGTCGTCGGTGAGTAGACATCTGCTCATGTTGTTTCATTAATTTGGTACGATGACTAGACAAGTTGGTGGGGGGCGTGCCACAGACGGTCAACACGACGGCTCCTTTGGGTACTAGCGTGGTCGCTTGTCGAAAAGGCCATGATCGTTGCCGGTGTGGCTGTCGGGGCGACGCGGATTGTCCGTGTGGAGCTTAGGAGGAGAGAGGAAGCAAGAAAAAGAAGATGAGAGGTCCCAATTGCTTTTTAAAAACTTTCAAGGGTGGGTTTATGCAAAAGACAATGAGAGGCGGTGAACTCCATATATGAACACAAAAGCCACGTTCATGCACGTAGATTCGTTTTAAAAAAACATTTCCATAACATTATATGTGTTAAAAATTTTGTAAATAAATTGTATCGATAATGAGTGATCAAAGTTACATTTTCTATACCGTGACAATCCTAAAATAGCTTTATAAGTATCTTAATTCGTTCGACTTGTTTGTATTTTAATTGGGAAGCAAGAAGCATCCCCATTTGACTTTTCCATGGGGAGATGAGCCAGAAAGCCAACAAGAGCATCGGCCCTAGAGAGAAAGAGAAGGCCGAACAGAAGCACAACAGTCACGTCCGGCGGCAGCCATGGCCAGCCGCGCGGCTGCTACTCCAGACTCCAGAGTCCAGAGGTAGAATTGGACATTATCACGCTCACGCCTAGGCCTCGTCCAGCTCCTCTTTTCCTCCCGCTTTGTCCTTCTCTCTCGTCTCCATCCACCCGGGCACCCGGCCGCACACACGGGACACGGATGCAGCCATGCCTTCCCTTTCCAGCCCCCGCGCATGCAAGGCAGCTTTGCAGCCTGCATATCAACCTGCCCTCCCAGCTCTCGCATCGCATCGCACGCAGCCGATGCGATCGATCTGCTGCGCAGGCTACGTACCCTACTCTTATACTTATACAGCCATTAATTTGCAGGCCAATCATATACTCCTATCTATGTTTATATATGATCTAGACCTAGCACATTTGCAGGTCAGCCATTTCTCTCTCTCTCTCTCTCTCTCTCTCTCTCTCTGTTTTTTTTTTGGCGGCCCTTGGACCATGGCCCTTCCATGATCTTTCAGTAGTGTCTCTTGTATGGCATCCCATGCACACTGGCCGGAATCATGGCATGCTGTAGCTCCTGCAGCTCAAAGTCTTCCTCCCACTCCATGCAGAGGCAGATCGAGCACCAATCTTTGGAAGCAGCAGAGATCAAGGGAATAGGGGAGAGAGAGAGAAATAAAGGAGCAAGCAGGATATATCCAGTGGATCGGATGCTCTGATCAGACCACTACACGAGAGAGAGAGACAGAGAGAGGGTCTAGCTAGGTCAAGGCCCAAGGGCATGCCTGCATGAGCCCCATGCACCATGGTCCGCCCATTCTAATCATGCAAGCTTCCCCAAATTAATGAAGGGCTAGCAGGTCGCTGGGATTACAGTTAGTGGGGCCTCACGGCATGCCGCCTCTTGCTTTTCTCATTTATGACGACGGGCCTGGCCGTCTGCATGTCTCCCACTTCCACAGTTGGAGCTCGGGTGCGTTTGGCTCCGTCGTGCCAGACCGTCGCACGCCGTCCATCTCAATCCGGTGTTTGGTTAGTTGCTCGCTATGCTGGATGAACCGATCCTTCCGCCTAGATATACGCTATAGAAGTTGGATGAGCCGATCCCTCCTCAATCGGTAAGTTCGGCTCATCCCGGACGTGCGCATGGCATCATACGAGACCGTGAAACCAAACGCTCCCCAAGTCGACGATGCCTGCCTAGTAACATGCGCGTGTATGGGCACTAGCTGCACAGCGTGCCCATGGCGCGCTTCATGAAAGCAAAGCAAAACGCAGCGGAGGGAAAAAAGCGGTGGCTCGTGGTCCGCCGACGGCGAAGCTTTATATTTTTTCCCGAATAACAGTATGTAAAGAGAAAGGCAAATATGCATCCAATCCGAATATGATTTATTATACAGAATATACTGTGTCCATAATATAGATATTAGAGGGAAACAATTGAGAGGGAAATATAAAAAAATGCTGAACCAATTCAGTAAAAGGCATATTATATTTCGTAATATGCATACCGTTAAAAAAATATTCCAGGTAATAATATTCCATAAGGCTGTAAGGACTAAACTATCGATACGAAGAAATAAATGTTGCAAGGTAAAATCACCGCTTTATAAAACATATTTTGTCTGTTGTAACCCTTCTTAATGGCTAATGCAGCTAAAAAGCACCAGTACCTGGTGAGAAGTAGAAGGTCTGTTAAAAATTTAAAAAGACATGTCATTTCCATATGTAGAGGCATGAAAGAAGTACCCATAATGCATAGAAAAATGACCGCGCAAACTACAAAATGAAGAAACCATGTTTCACTGATCGTCCACTGCAAATGAATGAAATGACACGCAGTGAGCATCAAGAAACAAAATAACATGGAAATCAACAAAACCTAGTGCTGGATTTCTTGTCAGTTTCTCTAGAAGAACAATGGTAATATCCTGTGACAAGTAGTTGATACAATACTGTAGAATTTAATTGGGGGTACAAACTACCTTCAATCCAACAAATTGTCATATGCATTGGATTACATATAATTAACATCAAGATCTGCCCTAATTTATGAGCACAAATATAAATAAATTGATACATTGGCAATGTTTCCTAAAAAAAATGGGAACGCACATAACTGAAACCATTCTTTATTTAAGGCATGAAACATAGATAGGCAAGACAGGCAAGTATAAAAGTGCCTACGAAATCATCTTGTGCTCCGATAAAGAATTGTTCCCAAACATTTCATGGAATGGATCTGCATTTGTACACTGCAAAAATTTGAGATGGAGCAAAAAAAAAACATTCCTCTTTGTGCTCTAATGAACAATTGTCCCTAATCATCACATGGAATGAACCCTGCATTTGTTGCTTGTAGGAAATAAACCAACAACTCGGGAAAAAAAAACCTTTTATTTTGGGCAAAACAAATTTGGAACTAATTTGTAAATTGTCGGACCACGCGCTATGCATTATGTTAGGATTTAGAGCCCGCTGCAAACAGCTCACGTATGAGCCATAACGTAGAGAAAGGGGCTCCCCAGGTCTGAACGGACCTAAAGGCCCAACTGGAGCAACGACTAAGGCCATGGGCCCACTCAACCCAAAAGACTAGCCTGTTAGGTGAGGGACGGCTCCACCTTATAAGTCGTGCTCCCCCATCATCAATAACCGATGTGGGACTAAACCCAACAATCTCCCCCATCACACATCAGACCACTTCATCACAACAGACAACTTCGTCCAGCTAATGTGTGAAATTAACGGAGATGTGGGTCAATGCCTGGCTCTGATACCACTTGTTAGGATTTAGAGCCCACTACAAACAGCCCACGTATGAGCCAGAACGCAGATAAAGGGGCTCCCCATGTCTTAACGGACCTAAAGGCCCAACTGGAGCAACGACTAAGGCCATGGGCCCACTCAACCCAAAAGACTAGCCTGTTAGGTGAGGGATTGCTCCTCCTTATAAGTAGTGCTCCCCCATCATCAATAACCGATGTGGGACTAAACCCAACACATTATCTATAATCTTCGTCAACGTCGTTTGAGTCGATCTCAAGTAGCGCCAGTTCTATATGTTGATGAAGCATATGTAAGCTGTGTTGTTGGGCCAAAACCCACATGCAACATAAATGCACCACCTTTTATCAGAACGAACACCTGACCTTGAAATCACATAAAAACCAAAGATGCGACTACTAAATAGAACTAAAGCACAATTCAATGAGCTATATCGGAAAATAAAGAGCTGATTCGCTGTGAAGAAGTGTATATGCAACCTCCAATTGCGTGTTGTGTAATGTGTAGAAGGCATATGCTATAATGAGGATGAGAGGGGAATAGAAGTAACCTGTTATTAATGCACGGGCGCCACTGACAAATTCAACCAAAATGACAAACCTTGAGGCTGAGTTCGAACACATCTGGGAATGCTCCATGACAACTCCGTTGAAATGGTAAAAACATATCACAAAAATTACATAGTGTATTAGACGACCTCTTAAAAAATAGGAAGGCAATGCAGTACTAATGAACCGAAAAATAAGCCAGCATCGCGATGTAGCTTTCGGGGGGAAAATCATAAAAAAATTGAGAACAAAGATGTAAAAAAAATATAATTGGCCTGTAAACAAAGCTCTAGAAAGCCTACATCTGCAATCGTCCTATTGCTGAGGGCTACATTTATGATTTCCATCTAAAAATGCAGGAACTCTACATCCACACTAAACTATGTACTAACTACAGTGAACATCCCAGCAATAGAGTAGCAAATTTAGAACCAACGAAGCCATCAGCAGGTAATTACGTGGTCTATAAATATGTTCGCAGGCAAAATTCTTGTTGAAACAATGAGTAATCAATAAAGACAGTGCAATGCCCTTGTGAGAACCATGATAAATTTTGAGGCGTGAAGAGAACAGCCATGCCACAACACTGCAATTTGCACAACAAAAAAGCGCACACACACGCACACACACATACATATACATAGACATATATTGCATCCTCCCCCGTGAATGAGTTGACAAAGAAATGAATGAGCTGACAAAACTAACCTAAAATACATGAAGAACAATGTTGAATATGACCCTAGAAACAGTTTATACTGGCAGACCTAGAGCGATGGTTTGTTGGATTTTCCAATTAATTCGATAACCTTGCAAGCACAAGGATAAATTACACCAATGCTCATGTAACTGTCTTCAATCTGAAACTAAGCTATAGGCTACTAAGCTTTAACCCGTGATGCAAATATTCTTGTATTGATGCCATTTATTCCCTTATTTGTGAACACAAAAAAGGAGTGGAATGGCACTGACATCACTAGAGGAGAGGAGCCGTGAGAAGCCATCGGTATCAATGGTGGCGGAGGGCGCGGTGGACTTCCGGTGGACGGCACCAAGCAGGAGGAGAGAAGCTCAATGGGTCGGAGGGGCAATGAGTAGGGCACCTGGGGCGATGCCGTCTGAAACGCGCTGAACAGGAGGGCGAACCCGGTCAGGGGTTCATGGGACGGCGCAAGGGCGAGGGCAGGAACGACAGCAATGAGCGGATAAGCAGCCCGGGGGGACAACATGCGGACCGACAGGAAGGACGGTGCGGCGGCGAGATTGCGGATGCGGGGAGCCTGCGGCGGCGACGGTCGGGAGGCCATGAAGAGGAGCAAACCATGGGCTCCCTCCCTACCCGCCGAGGCGGTGGGGGCGAGATAGAGGAGGAGCAGCGATGTAGTTTCACCGAACGGTATAAGAAAACCCCAAAATTTTGTAAATCGAAAACCCTAGAGTTCTAAATCGAGCCAAATCGAAGCGGATCTGGTACCTTGTGCTGCTGATGCTCCCCTTTGTAGGTGGTCCGAAAGCTCAGCACTCCTCGTTGGCGGGGAGGAGCGCGGAGGCGGCGACGACCAACCTAGGAGGAGGAGAACCGGCACAAGGGGAGAGGGAGAGGAGCATGAGGTGACAGCGTTGTCGCCATGGCCATGGCGGAGGCGACAGCGTCGTCGCAGTAGTAGGGTTCGGAGGCGGCGGCGCGGTGGGGTGGTGGGAGGAAGTGACAGGAGGGAGCGAGAGCATGGGCCAAGAGACGGGCGAAGGCGGCGGGCGTGAGGGTGTTTGCCTGCTTGGGTCGGGAGCGACGGTGAATCCTACCTATCCGTGCCCGATCGGACGGCCAGCAACAAACGGGGCGACGTGGCTTGGGGGAGGCCTGGAAAGCGCCACGTGGCAGGGGGGACGTAAATTCGCTCTTGTACATTTAATATATGTGCGCATTGCCTACAAGACACCGCACATTGCAACCCCCCCCCCACACACACACACAAATACTTCAAATTCTTGCAGCACTGTCCCTCCCTCATCTATGGAGGCTCTTCCGCCACCGCTCGACCACGCCGCACTAGCCCCTAGCCTGTCGTCATTGACCATGCCCCCCATCCTCCACCACCACACCACCGACACTTTGGCGTGACGCTAGCTAGAGCTGTCGTGCAGCTACAGGCCATTTGGCGGTGCGGCAGCTCATGTGATGAGGACTATAGTGGTCGCTGGCGGTGGGCAGTGGGCATGTGCTGGAGGCGGAGAGAGGAAAATTTTGGGACCTTAAGCTACATTTTCGTGAAATGTTAGGGTTTTTTGCAAAGTTATGTGAGAAGCATGGAACATCATATATCTCAGAGAACAATCTCACAATGGCTGACCTATCTAGAGATCCGCCCACTATAGTTAATGTTTTGGGCAAGCTCATGCATATTTGTATACATGTGCCTCTCCTATAAAAGTTAGACAAAACGTATAAATTTGACTTCTAACGAAATATGGTCTCTTATGATTATTTATATGAGGGAAATAACAGAAATTATTTTGTTCGAGGTAAAACATACATGCATCATACCGGCCCCTTCATTGCCTTGATCTACCCCATCCTCCTCACTTTTCGTAGCCCCAATCCGCCGCCTCCTCCTCTGGCTTGCCTTGAACGCCTCACCCATCGTCCACACCGTCTACGGCCACCATGCACCTAAGGCCGGCGATGCCCTCACCACTCCGCCACTCCACATCCCCGCACTGCCACGCCGACACTGATCTACGCGTTCGCTATTGTCGTTACATCTTCTTTGTCTGTCTTCACAACTCTAGCTCCACACTGTCCTACCACAATTACCTCCCACCATCGGGCTGCCAACCCCCTAGCCTCCCTCTAAGGCCCAAAGGGTACAGGAGTTACCCTTCCAAACCCTACCCTAACCTGATGGTGGTGGTGGCGGTGGCGGTGGCGACAATGGAGAATGATAGCGATGCCAGTGAGATGGTCATGGGGATTGCAAACAGAGCAACACAAAGAGAGGGGCTATGCTTACTTGGAGGAAAAGATTGTGATGGAAAAGAACGAGGCGAAACTGCCTACCATGTGCATGGTACTTCAACGCCATGTTTGCCATAACGTGATAACGCCCGCTAGCATTTATGTTTTCCTTTTTCCTGCGTGACCACCGCAGGTTAATAAAGGTGGCATGCCACGCGCAGGCGTGAGCGCAGGAGAATTGAAGTGCATGTGCACAATGATTGGCGCCATCGCCATGTATATGTTCATACGTAGTGATCCATCTTTCCCTATCCTTAACTCCAAAACCTGAGTAAGCATTAAACTCGTTCATTTCATAACACATTCGTGTGCATGGAAGAATGTGCGTGCATGATGCCCTGCCTATATGCCTGCCTACCTGCCTGTCCCTGCACACTCCATTTAGCGAAAATCAATGTGCACGTACGTACACACATATCTATGGCCGATCGAATTGCACACTCGATCGATTGAGTAGTAGCAGCAGTAGCAAAGCATGATGATAATAATGAGTGGGTCAAGTCGTACCAAAGGTATGGGAGGGGAGAGGAAGGGGTACAATTACATCCACAGGAAGTAGCAGCAGCAGCTGCTGCAGGTAGCAGCGGCAGCGGCATATGAGAATGATGGCTTCTGCTGTGCTGCGTCGCGCTGCGGCGTGCCCCTGATCTCATTCATGCCATCCATCGCCACTGCACTGCACGCAGCATGTATACACACATGCAACCATGTACCTCTCTCCCCTCCCCTCTCTCTCTCTCTCTCTCTCTCTCTCTCTCTCTCTCTCTCTCTCTGCTGGGGCAACCTGGGCATTGCAGTGCAGGGGGATCAGCAGGCACAAACACGCAGAGAAAAACAACAATGTGCGGTTGCGGCAGTCGGCAGAGATTAGGTTTGGGAGCAGCTCAAGGCCATTGAATTTGCGGATGGATCTTGCTATGTCCCTGCTGCTGTTGTTGGTGGTACTAGCACGCTATGCGCTATACTCCCCAGGGGCTCCTAGCAGCTCACACTCACACACATGCTTTTGCACACTGTGCATGCCTGTGTTGTATTGCCATGCATGCATGCCATCAATCGATTGCAAATGTCATGTGCAATGCCGTGAAATGATATGATGGTACACGTACGTTCTAGCTTGATCCCTACGGCATGCAATGCATGTGAGACGTGAGATAGATGGGTACATCGCTGCATCATATATACATGTGTGCGTGCATGCGTGTGATCTTGCCTTGTTTTATACGCTAGGTCTGCGTCCGATCGGTACGTATATATGTTTAGTACAGTGGCTACACATATAGCTCGATCGATCGATGCATGCGTGTCCAATTCAGCTGCACGCACTCATATATATCGATCGCATGCACGGCTCGCCGTGGCTAGGTAGCAGAACAGTGAAAAGACATGGCGTGGCGTTGATCGGTCGCCCTCTCGTCTCATTCATACATGCATGCCTCGACGTGCAAGCTACAGCTACACGCATATATGTGTGTGTGCGTGCGTGCGCTTAACCAGCGCTCGACTAGCTATAGGTATAGGCGTGCATGCATGCATATGTTTTTGCTAGCTAATGACCTGTCAAGTATATATGTCTACACGCATGCAGTTTGTCTCTACGCGGGCGTCGGCACTCTACACGTACTTCATTAATTTCCCCCGGTTTCTCTGTCTCAACCTTTTTTTTAGAAATATATCTAAAAACCCTCAAGTGTATGCCAATTATTTAAAAGTGCCTGCAACATGATTTGTATCTTCTTTTTTAAACCGAGGAAGTTAGTAGTTCACTGCGCTTATTTTTAGAGATAATTAGAATGCACATTGAGTTAATTACATGGTCTTTAAATAATCATCAGAAATGGAGTAACAGGTTTTAAAGGTATATTTCTTTTTTATTTCAAGACGCAGAAAAGATCGATGGCCACGCCGACACTGATCTACGCGTTCGCTACTGTCGTTACATCTTCTTTGTCTGTCTTCACAACTCTAGCTCCACACTGTCC
Source organism: Raddia guianensis (assembly GCA_036346415.1). Lineage (NCBI taxonomy): Eukaryota > Viridiplantae > Streptophyta > Magnoliopsida > Poales > Poaceae > Raddia > Raddia guianensis. Next base: position 25,040,247 of record CM070537.1, on the reverse strand, counting down.
TACCACAATTACCTCCCACCATCGGGATGCCAACCCCCTAGCCTCCCTCTAAGGCCCAAAGGGTACAGGAGTTACCCTTCCAAACCCTACCCTAACCTGATGGTGGCGGTGGCGGTGGCGGTGGCGACAATGGAGAATGATAGCGATGCCAGTGAGATGGTCATGGGGATTGCAAACAGAGCAATACAAAGAGAGGGGCTATGCTTACTTGGAGGAAAAGATTGTGATGGAAAAGAACGAGGCGAAACTGCCTACCATGTGCATGGTACTTCAACGCCATGTTTGCCATAACGTGATAACGCCCGCTAGCATTTATGTTTTCCTTTTTCCTGCGTGACCACCGCAGGTTAATAAAGGTGGCATGCCACGCGCAGGCCGGCCGCTCTCCTGCGCCAATGCGTGCATGTGAGCGCAGGAGAATTGAAGTGCATGTGCACAATGATTGGCGCCATCGCCATGTATATGTTCATACGTAGTGATCCATCTTTTCCTATCCTTAACTCCAAAACCTGAGTAAGCATTAAACTCGTTCATTTCATAACACATTCGTGTGCATGGAAGAATGTGCGTGCATGCTGCCCTGCCTGTATGCCTGCCTACCTGCCTGTCCCTGCACACTCCATTTAGCGAAAATCAATGTGCACGTACGTACACACATATCTATGGCCGATCGAATTGCACACTCGATCGATTGAGTAGTAGTGATAGTAGCAAAGCATGATGATAATAATGAGTGGGTCAAGTCGCACCAAAGGTATGGGAGGAGAGGAAGGGTACAATTACATCCACAGAAGTAGCAAAGAAGAATGCCGCAGTAGCAATGGGCAATGCATATGAGAATGATGGCCTGCTTTGTCTTTGCGCGTGCTGGCGCGCGTGCCCTCGATCTCATTCATGCCATCCATCGCCATCAAGATCGCACGCAGCATGTATACACACATGCAACCATGTACCTCTCTCCCCTCCCCCCTCTTCTCTCTCTCTCTCTCTCTGCTAGGGCCACCTGGGCATTGCAGTGCAGGGGGATCAGCAGGCACAAACACGCAGAGAAAAACAACAATGTGCGGTTGCGGCAGTCGGCAGAGATTAGGTTTGGGAGCAGCTCAAGGCCATTGAATTTGCGGATGGACCTTGCTATGTCCCTGCTGCTGTTGTTGGTGGTACTAGCACGCTATGCGCTATACTCCCCAGGGGCTCTCAGCAGCTCACACTCACACACATGCTTTTGCACACTGTGCATGCATGTGTTGTATTGCCATGCATGCATGCCATCAATCGATTGCAAATGTCATGTGCAATGCCGTGAAATGATATGATGGTACACGTACGTTCTAGCTTGATCCCTACGGCATGCAATGCATGTGAGACGTGAGATAGATGGGTACATCGCTGCATCATATATACATGTGTGCGTGCATGCGTGTGATCTTGCCTTGCTTTGCTTCTGCTAGGCTGCGTCCGATCGGTACGTATATATGTTTAGTACAGTGGCTACACATATAGCTCGATCGATCGATGCATGCGTGTCCAATTCAGCTGCACGCACGCATATATATCGATCGCATGCACGGCTCGCCGTGGCTTGGTAGCAGAACAGTGAAAAGACATGGCGTGGCGTTGATCGGTCGCCCTCTCGTCTCATTCATACATGCATGCCTCGACGTGCAAGCTACAGCTACACGCATATATGTGTGTGTGCGTGCGTGCGCTTAACCAGCGCTCGACTAGCTATAGGTATAGGCGTGCATGCATGCATATGTTTTTGCTAGCTAATGACCTGTCAAGTATATATGTCTACACGCATGCAGTTTGTCTCTACGCGGGCGTCGGCACGCTACACGTACTTCATTAATTTCCCCCGGTTTCTCTGTCTCAACCTTTTTTTTAGAAATATATCTAAAAACCCTCAAGTGTATGCCAATTATTTAAAAGTGCCTGCAACATGATTTGTATCTTCTTTTTTAAACCGAGGAAGTTATTAGTTCACTGCGCTTATTTTTAGAGATAATTAGAATGCACATTGAGTTAATTACATGGTCTTTAGATAATCATCAGAAATGGAGTAACAGGTTTTAAAGGTATTTTTCCTTTTTATTTCGAGACGCAGAAAAGATAGATGGTCTTTACATAATTGGTCAAAAGTATTAGGATTTTAAGATGTGTTTCTTTTTTTATTTTGAGACGCAGAAAAGATCGAGTGATCGACCTTGTACTTTGGACTTTGGAGCAGGAGCAAGAGGTGGTAATTAAAGAGCTAGTCATGCATGCATGGCTGGCTGGCTGGTCTTGTTCTCTATTGATGCCGATCTCGTGTGTGTCAGCGATGCATGGCAGCATGAGCCATAGCAGCTGGAGTGTGGAGTAGTGGCCGGCTGGTTAGCTAGCTAGTCTGGTCAATTTGCGATCGATGTAGACGGCAGCACGTAAGTAATCATATGCAGATGCACATCGGAGGTAGCTAACCTAGCAAGGCGCGCGCGTACGTATACGTACTCTGAGCTGATGGGAACACGAGGAATTTCTTTTGAGCGTATATAAATATGCATGTGGATGTGGGCCAAATTTGACCTAGCTTGCTTGCTAGTATCTCCTCCATGCAAATTCATCTGGTCGGCTCGGCGTTAATTATAGGATAATTAATCATTTAATCTGCATGCATGCCAGGCCACACAACCTTCCGAAGCGTATCCTCGGCAGTTTGCCTACTTACTATACGACCAAGGGCTGTAAATCAAATCGCTCCGTCCTTTTCGCATCTAACGGCTGTGGTCCATCCTCTTCTTCCACATAACTATGTTTCCATTCTCTTCAACCCTAGCCCCCTAGAGAGGATCCCCATTCCCAATTCGGAGCCGGCGAAGACGACGGGAGCGAGCCGGCCCCGCGAAGGCGGGCGGCAACGGCAAGCCAGCCGCGTGAAGGCGGCGTCATCGGCGGGCGGCGATAGCGAGCCGGCCACGCGAAGGCTGTGTCATCACCTCATCGGCGGGCAGTGGCGAGCCGTCGTCTTCCTCTCATTCTTGCCGTTGCAATCACCAGTACTCCGTTGTTGCAGACCTGAGGATGAAAGCAAGCATCGATGTTGAATGAGCTATTCAGCCCTGATTGTCCATATTTTGCTGATGTTAGAATGAATCTCTATAGCCGATTATTGTTCAGTTAGAATCATTGTATCAATGTAGGGAACTAGCTAGCTCATTTTTGAAGTGAATGCAGCTAGCTCATTAAGGGAAATTTGAATGGTTTATATCAATGTAACCTGATATTTGTCTTCACTGGATGAGGGCACTATGTGCTGAAATGTTTGTAACAAATTTTTCCTTCAATGAATGCAATATCCTGCTCATGTTCACCTACTTATTTTCACAATGAAATTTGGAAGATGAATTTTGGGATATGAATTTTGCCATGTATGAATTAGTGAGTGCATATGAGCAGAACTGAATAAATGAGGAGAGCAGAACTGATACATACTTCATATAAAAAAGGATGATCTCTATTTCTTTGGTTTAAATGGATTATCTCTATTTCTTTGGCCTGTGCCAATTATTTCCTGCAATATTACTGAAAAAGAACAAAGAAAGCAACATAATTGATACAAATCATGGAACAATATAATGCAAGAACAGAGATATATGGAGGCTTGGGTTGAACAATATATGCAGCACAACTATATTGATATATATATATTGCAATTTTTTCATACAAAAGGACTTGCTACTGAGTTGAACATATACAACACAGCTGCACAAAAGGAGTCAATAGCCATACACCTGAACTAAACTGAACATCATTAAGACAAATATTGTTCAATCCAATTCTTCTTTCTTTTCCATCCCCCCTTTCTTGTTCCTTTCTTTTTGAGACCAGCTGGCAGTGCCACTCCCTCTTGTGTTGCTGGAGGAACATTTGGAGGTTGAGTTGTTTTGTCAATAGAACATTGGCTGAGTTTTTCTTCCACTTCCTTGTGAAGGCTATCAAGGGCCTTGTCTACTAGTAAAGATTCCTCTTCAAATTCATCTGCTCCAGAAGCCAAAGAAATGAATTTTTGTACCCGATACTTGAATTTACGTGTAGCCTCCAACTTAGGGTTCTCTAAAACATTTCTTCCAATATTATCTTGGACAAGTCCATGGCGTGCTTCCCTTGTCCATCACTTTAAAATATAATGGTTAGGGAGTTGCTTAATATCCATTAATTTAAGAATTTTGATTGCATGGCAACATAATAGACCACAACGCTCAAATTGTTGACAACTACAATATAGTTTGCCCTCTTGAAATGAACCATCTACCATGTGCTTCTCTTCATCAATGAGAGGATCTTCAACAGATTTAATAGAAACGATATATGCATTTCCATCTTCTGCCTGTTGTGCATATGCAAATATAGACCTTTCATAAACAATTTGAAAGAATTCAAAAATTGGTGGTGTACAACCGACTTGCTTATACATAGGAGTTCTCATTTTTATTTGGGGCAACTTATTCCTTGATTCATATTCTGACTTTATCTCTACCTCCTTTTTTGCTTGGACGGCCCTCTCAAAATGTTTTAAGAAACGAAGAACATTCAACTCCGTTGTTAGATAATCTTTCAAGTGAGCATTTAATTTCTCACTTAGTTGTGTGGTTCTCATCCCTAGAGTATAAACATTCCTCATATAGCATTGTGCCCACTTCTCCTTTACCTTGTATATACTATCCAACCAAGATTGCATGTCTACCTTGCTTCTCATGCTAGAAAATACTTCCTCAAACTAATCTTCATCATCATATTCGTACATGCATGCGCTAAAATCAAGAAGAATGTTTGAACCATCGGTTCTATGCCTATTCAAGTACTTGATGGCATTTTGCATTATATGCCAAGTGCACAACCCATGCCATGTATATGGAAGAACATGAGCTATTGCTATTCCCATTGCAATATCTTGATCGGTATAGATAGTTCTTGGTTGTTTCTTACTATGAGCCGTCAAGAATGTGTCAAAAAGCTATACAAATGATTCGAAAGTCTCATCATACATAAGTGTAGCCCCAAATATCACAGTTTCCCTAAAGTGATTGAATCCAACAAATACACCAAACGGTCGTTTCTCCATATTAGTTCCAAATGTGGTATCGAAGGTAACAACATCGCCAAAGTATGCATAATCTATTATCATTCTCGCATCAGCCCAAAAGATATTTGTTATTTGTTCTTCACTATCTAGTTGCAAAGCATAGAAAAATGAAGGATTTTCTGCAACCTTGTTTTGAAAGTAATGCAACAAACCACCAGCTTCCCCAAACTTCATCTCCTTTTGGCGTTTAGTCCACAAATAATTCTTGTGATCTTGAGCAATGTATCCAAGGTTTGTTAACCTTCCAACATGCCTGCTAGCTAGCTCATGAGCAGTTCTTGGCCGAACACCTGAATCATCTGCCATTTCTATGTCAAAGGCTTGCACCGCTGATATGCTTCGTTGCGATGGCATTAAATGGGCTGTTTCTGGAGTTTGGAGCACATGGTTGTGTTCAATAACCAAATCAACTACCTCATATTTTCCAGTACTTGTCGACGGTTGGGATATTGACCCAAGTCAATCAAGGTTCTTCAAGGAGGAGATAGGAGACACGCCGAACAACCACGAACAGCAACGAACAGGAGACATGGGTTTTTATCCTGGTTCAGGCCTCTCGGGAGAGATAATAGCCCTACGTCCAGCCTTTCTGTATATCAAAGAAGATTACAGGTGGAACTCAGCGAGATCAGCAATCTCGGCGAGTAGTATGCGAAATCTATATTGGCCAGGGGATCCTCTAAACGCCATAGAGGCCCTGTTTATATAGTACGGAGCAAACCGACCTACCGAGGAATATTGGGCCGGGCTAACTACGAGACCGTAACGAACTCATACATGCCAAATACAACCTACGGTAGATAAGGTAATCTCCAAGTCTTGGGGATCACGACTCCTAATCCAATCCGGGAAACCAACGTCCGGGTCTTCACGTAGCCGTGCAGAACTCTTTTTCGAGTAGGACTCAAACACGATTCCTTGGCCTTTACGCACCATGCCAGCCAGGAGGCTGTTCGGCAGGATGTATATGGGCCAGATAGAACCTTCCAGGGAACCAGGCCCTGGGAAGCTATTCGATTGGGTCGTCAGGGAGTGGGCCATGGCAATGGGCCGTGATTTTATCCCCGACAGCTAGCCCCGAGACTCAAGTGGAAGGACTCACTAGAGTGGGGTCTTCCTCTTGAGACTCCAAGTCACGAAGAGGAAAATTTTGCTCTCTGAGAGACGTGCAGAGCGATCGAACAGGTTATGGTTCAACCGAACAAGACTTGCTCGAGACCGAACAAACCCGCCCGATCCGAAGCAACTCATTGCGTCGAGCGAGAATCGCTTCGCCGAAAGCAGTACCCAACCTTCAGTCTGAACCTTTGGAAAAACTAGCCGTTAGCGGAACTCCAATGATAACTTCATATCATTGCTTGATGAAAGCAGTGACCGTTTTATCCAGCCGTTGCGGTAAAAACTAGCCGTTTGTGACAAAACCGTAGCAAAGCTGCTCATACGGGACTATAAAAGTACCCAAGCTGCCCGCAGCCAGCGACTTCTGCTCTCACGCCTTTCCTCTCTAAGCCCTAGTTCCAACCACGCTCAGCATCAAGCACCCAAACTCCACCACCAACCCTGCTCGTCTCATACAGGAACCGCTATGGCCAAGTTCACAGCCTTGGCTCGACCGAGGAGGACTCAAGGTCCGGGAGGAGGAGGGCCACATTGACACCGTAGGTGGAGGCTGCCGGAGAGGAGGATACTCCGGAGCCGCTCGAGGAGAGTTAAATCGACTTGAGCAGTTTACCTTTGTTGGGTTGAGGTCGCCCGAAAGCGTCTTCGTCGAGGCCTTCTTGAACATCAGCGGATTGGAGGTGGCGAACCTCAATCCGAACTCCATCCTCCAGATGGCCGTCTTCGCACACTTGTGTGAGGGCTATCTGGGCATCCATCCTCCGGTGGGGCTGTTCCTCCACTACTATACAGTGACGAGGAGCAGCTCCGCCGCTTCGGTGCTAGGGTGCTACTACCTCAAGCTCCGGGCAACCGCCGACGACGCGCCGTACCCTCGCCCACCACTGCTCGACTCGATGGGCGCGTGGTGGGTGAGGTGGTTCTACAGCAAACAGAGCGGCGACAGCAAGCTCGTCTTCACCGGGAAGGCGCCGGCGAAGGGAACTCCAATGCTTCGGCCGGAGATGTCCGCCGAGGATTGGTACCTGACAAGGAAGATCGCCTCCCTCGTGAGCCTCGGGCTCACGCAGGCGAGATTATCGGGACTTCACGTGACAGGATCTCGTCATTGCGGAGAAGGCCCTATCCCTTCTATAAGATAGAGGGATGGAAAGACATTTCCAGGGAGAGCACGGGTAAGTGCCTTTAAGACTCAACCTTTACATTGATTATTTCCTCCGAACAGGAACTAACGATCCCTTCTGCTCGGGCAGAGAAGCCAACCGACGCATGGGTGACTGAACGGGTCGACGCCATGCTGAAAGCGGCGAAGAAGGACGGGGAGGTCACCGGCGAGGTGGCGTACACCTGCCTGCGCAATGTCCTTGTCCGCACAGACGAGGTAAATCACTTATACCCAGCCTGTGTTGCTAGATTTGCACCGTTGTTTTTAATGCTAATGTTCGCTTCTCAAAACGCGCAGGAGGACCAGCTGATCCTTGGAGGGATCGTAGAGGAGCTCTCCGGGTCTGAGAAGGAGAAGGCGAAGAAGGGCAAAGCTAAGGTGGCCATAAAGCCCAAGGTGGCTGTCGAACCGACGCGAAGCTCGCCGCGCCATGGCGGCCGCCAGCCGTCAAAGAGACCACCTGCGGCGACGGAGCGCACCGAACAGAAGAAGCGGGGGCGCGGTCAACCCAGCGGGAAGAGACCGAGCCCCTCCATCCTCGCCGAGCAAAGCGACGAAGAGGTAAAGAACATGACCCTTTGGCTTAGGCGTTACACGCAGGCTCACTCGGGCCATATGGCGCGGCTACAACAGGTCGCCGAGCAGAGGAGACTCGAGGAGGAGGTCGCGCGCAAGGAGAAACTTCTTGCGTTGCGCGAGAGGAGTGCTCAGCTCACGGAGAGCCGAGCTCATCGCCATATAACGCCCAAGGGCCAAGGCGGAGAAGCCGCCAAGGAGCCCCCGAGGAAGAGGCGGAAGATTCCAGCGAAGAAGATCAGGATCAAGCCTTCCACGGCAGGTATGTAGAAATCGATCTTTTAATCTCTCAACCTTCTGACCGCATTAGACTTAATGATCATCTCTTTTTCATCAGCTGCCCAAGAGGAGATCGCCACAGACGACGTCGAGGAGGCGCTCGAGCGGTCGCTGCTGCCCGAGCATCTACACGGTGCATCGCGGGCAGTGAGGCTGGCGAGCCTCAAGGACAAGCTGGCGGCGTGGAGCCTGCTCCCGCCAGGCTCTAGCGAGCAGCTCGACGAGCTCAAAGGCGCGGTGGAGCGGCTGGAGGCAGAAGAGGCGGTGCGCGAGGCCACGGACAGCGGGGCCAAGACGATGGCTCCGGGAGCTGCCCAGGGTGGGACCGAGCAGCCGGTCTGCCGAGCACCGTCGCAGGGCAGCTCACCCCGAGGCGACGGATTCTCGGATAGCGGTGAAACCCCGCCGCCGAGGAGCAAAAAAGCCCTCGGCGGTCGCGCAAGTCGTCCGCCGAGCTAGCACCGCGCCACCAGTGAGTGGCCCGATCTCGCCAAAGCGTCGGGCGGAAGGAAGAGGAGGAGGAGCGGAGGCGAAAGCGCCGCCCGTCGCTCTGCTCCCGGCGATCGCCCCGCGAAGAAGGAGCGAACAAGGCGGAGACAACGCACCCGTCTCATACCACACGAGCGGGGCTTCGTGACGCACGGCCTCAAGGACCGCTTGCGCCGCGGACTGAAGCGGCCACTTGGGAAGGTAAACACCAAGACCACGCCTAGCTCAGTTGGGTAGCTTCACCGCAAAAGCGGCTAACTAGTCTTCTCTCGGGTCTTCTGAGACACCATGGAGGAACTCGAGGGCGGCGTCACCATCGGCGGGCGCCGTGTTGGCGTCCTCGGGAGCACCTCCGGACGAGGGAGTCCGAGGCAGAGCCCTCTGCACCAGCCCAAAGTCGAAGCCGGCTGAAGGCGAAGGTGAAGAAGCTCAAAGTCCAACTGGCCGAAGAGAGGCGTTCCTGCGAGTCTCTCCTAGGAGAGGCCGAGGAGCTTCGCGCGCAAGTCGTCAAGGCGAGCACCGCGGAGGAGAAGCCGGGCCGCACGAAGTGGCTCGAAGAGCAGCTTGCTGACGTTTCCCAAAGGCGGGACCAGCTCGCGGCGGAAGCCATGAAACTCAAGGCCCAGCTCACCGAGGAAGAGCAAACCTCCGCGGATCTCCAAGCAAAAATCTTAACCCTGTGGGCTTCACATGAAGAGATCGAGGAGATGCGCGGGATGGCGGTGAGAGCGATCACCGCGGAGAAGAAGGTCATGGAGCTGGACGAGCAGCTCAAGACCGCCGAGCAGCGAGTTGGTCAGAGTGAGGCTCTGACCGACCGGCTGCGTGCCAAGACCGAAGAGGTCGAGGCCATCCGGGTAGAGGCTGCAGCTCAAACCAAGCGGAGCAAGGAAGAGATCGAACGCCTCCGAGCTGAAGCCCGGGAAGGAATCAAGGCTCAAGGTGAAGTCGTGCGCCTCAAGTTAGAAGTTGAGGAGCTAAAGGAGCAGCTTGCTCCTAAGTAGCACTGCGGCTGTAACCCGAAATGGCCTTGTACCTGAAACTTGTGATTCACGGAATAAAGTACTTACCTTTCTTCCTGCAAAAAAGAGCAGCAAAAAGACAAGAACGAACAGAAACTAAGAGAAAAGCGAACAGCGCTAGGAAGTTTAAGAAAACCGGTAGAGCGCTTTGCCTAACTCCCAGCCCCCATTGTGCAGCAGCTCGAAAACCCGAGTTTGCGAACTCGAACAGGTGCACAAGAGAAAAGAGCGACACCCTAGCCCCCGGTACGGACGATGCTCAAGAACCTGAGCTTGCGAACTTGAGCACGCGCGTAGAGAGAAAGAGTGACACCCGTACCTTGCCCGATTTGTTCCGTAGTCTGCTCGTTGACGTAAGTTAGGCAGTTCCGGGAGTAACCGAACAAGGAAAGTGCCTCTGCCGCGGGGGGCTTACGAGAGCAGACTTTGCCAAGTGGTCGCGCCAAGCAGTAAGTGCCTCTGCCGCGGAGGGCTTACGAGAGCAAACTTAGCCGCAAGGTGGAAAGGCCGTGTTACGCAACCCTGAGTTCAGAAACTTATCGAAACTATATATGGGTAGGGAAAAATCCTTAAGATTGCGGAGCCAAGAGTTCGCAAGGCCGGGCAGCCATCAAGTGTTACCAGAGAGAGAGTAGTCTGAGAAGACAAGTAGTGAAAAGGGGCACAGAGGCCGCGAGGATTCACCGAGAATTGGATTGAACTTTATATGGTGCCCGAGAGACTTGGACGAACTAAGACGCGAAGTTTGACAAAAAGCGCGAGGCTAAGCAAACAAACAAAGACCTACACAAAGAACTTACGGTGGTCGATGTTCCAAGTCTTTGGTCGACTCTCTCCGTCCTCCATTGCCGGCGGACAGCCCTCGGGCGGAAAAGAGAAACGACCGTGAGCAGGTCCTCCCAACGAGGAGTTAACTTGTTGGCATTGGACAAGTTCGGACACGGCGCAGAACGAGGTCGCCCGCCTTCAAAACCCTTGGTCGAACTGATTTGGCGGCGGTTGCGCGAAGATCTTGGTAGCGCGCCATTACGACTTAATGCCCGTTCGCGTGTGCCTTGAGGAGATCGAGATCAAGCAAGCGCTCGCTCATCGTCAACTAAGTTGGTCGAGCTCGTCTTGAGGCGAACCGAGTACAACCGGGGCGGGATGGCTTCTGCACCATAGACCAATTGGAAAGGAGTTTCCCCGGTTGCCCGGCTGGCCGTAGTGCGAACTGTCCAGAGGATGGAAGGAACCTCGTCAACCCAGGCTTTGTTGTGCTCACGGAGAGTAGCAAATACCCGCCGTTTGATACCCTGGACTATCGGTCCGTTAGCTCGCTCGACTGCTCCATTGCTCTGTGGATGCACCACAGAAGCGAAGCAGACCTTGGTGCCCACTTCGCGCATATTCACGGAATAGCTCGCTCAGGCCGGGTACCGATTATCGTGATCGACTTGTGGGGATCGGCGGCGTGACCACGTTGCTTTTGAAGAAGCGCACAACCGTTTTGGCGTGAAGAGAAGACACAGGCTCTGCCTCAATCCACTTTGTGAAAGTATCGATGGCGACGAGCAAGTGTGTGTAGTCCTCGTATCCCTTGGGGAACGGGCCGAGCAGATCCAGACCCCATGTGGAAAAAGGCCAAGAAGGGGGGATTGCTTGAAGCTCATGGGCGGGCTTATGTGCCTTCCGGGCGTGAAATTGGCAAGCCTTGCACTTAGTCACGATGTCCCGGGCATCTTGTAACGCAGTGGGCCAATAATAGCCCATGCATAAACGCTTTGCCGACCGAGTCTGAAGGGGCGTGGTTGTCACAGCACCCTCGTGTATGTCCCTAGAAGAAACACACCCTCTGTTGCGAGATGCACTTGGAGAGAACTCCGAGCACCTTGGCGGTAAAGGATGCCGTCCACAAGCTTGTATGGAGCAGCGACGCCTTATAAGCGGGAACGCTCGGCTTGTCGTCGGTGGTCTCATCTGCAAGGTACCGGGCAAATGGCGTTGTCCGATCCCGGCACTGCTTTCGATAACGGAGACAGCACCACCTGTCTCTCTTGCCTCGTCCGGAGACGTGATTGAGGGCTTGTGAAGGTGCTCGACGAGCACCCCTGCCGGAGCAGATTCTCGTGAGGATCCATACTTGGATAGCTGGTCGGCCAAGAAGTTGTCCTTCCTGGGCACGAAGAGCACCTCGAAAAATCAAAAGTGCCGCTCCAACTTCCTCACTTCAACCAGGTATCACGCCATTGAGTCATCGCAGCACTGATACTCCTTGTTAACTGGTTGATGACCACCGTGAATCTCCTTCACATCGGCCGTTGGACACCAAGCGATTTGCGCTCTTAGTCCCGCGAGGAGGCCTCGTACTCCGCAAACATTGTCGGTCGCCCATGAAGTGTAGTTGGATAGAATATCGGAGTTGCTCTCCTTTAGGGAGATGAGAACAAAACCAGCCCCGAGTGTCGGTCGCGAGCCATCAAAAACATGGTCGAGGAAGCTCATCGGGTTGCTCGGGAGCTTCACGGGATTTAGGCGAAGCAAGTCCATTCGGCGACAAAATCGGCTAGGACACGTGACTTAATATCGATTCGGGCGACAAATAAGAGATCGAACTCGCTAGTTCCATTGCCCACTTAGCTATCGTCCATTGGATTCCTTGTTAGTAGGATTTCTCCCGGAGGGAGCGTGGTCGGGACCATATTTGATGCGCTGGAAATAGTGGCGAAGCTTCCGGTGGACATGAGCAAGGCGAGAGCGAGCTCGGACCTGGTAACGCTCCTTTGATCCATGGAGTATCTCGCTCACGTAATAGATTGGTCATTTGTATGCCTTCCCTTTCGACCGTCAAGACCGCGCCACCGCTTGTGGCATGCACCAAAGGTACAAAGAAGATTCGCCGCCATGTCGCGGGGTAGTCAAGGCGGTGGATTGACAGTATCGCCTCAGATCTTGGAAGGATCATCGGCTTCTTCATTGATCGAAACCATTGTGCTTGCAGGGCCTTAAGAAGGGCAGCCAGCGTTCGCCTTTGACGGAAATAAATCGCTTAGAGCGACCATCCGCCCGTGAGACTCTGTACCTCCTTTACGGTAGTCGGACTGCATATTTTCAATGGCCTCGATTTTTTCGGGGTTGGCGAAATACCTTGCGAACCAATAACATAACCGAGCAACATTCGGATCGAACACCAAAGGTACACTTCTCTGGATTTAATTTTATTCGATGCTGGTGAGATTACGAAAAGTCTCGGCGTGTCTTTTACATGATCTGGAGCAAACTTGCTCTTTACAACTATGTCGTCGATATAGACCTCCGAGGTTTTCATATTTGCTCGGGAAAGTCTTCTCCATTGTTAGCTTGGAGCGTGGCACCGATGATTATGCAGACCGAAAGACATGGTCGTATTGCGAGAAAGTCTTAGAAGGGGTGATGAAGGCGATCTTCTCTTCATCCTCGGGAGATGCTTATTTGGTGGTAACAGGGTAAGCATCTAAAATCTCAAGAGCTGGCATCCATGATTGCATCGACCATTTGGTCTATCTGAGGCGTGGAAATTGTCCTTAGGACAAGCAGCGTTCAGATCTGTGTGATCGACACACATCCTCCACTTGCCGCCTTTCTTCTTTACAATTACAGGGTTGGCCAGCCAGTCGGTGTGATCAACCTCGCGGATGAAACTAGCAGCGAGCAGCTTGCCAAGCTGATCTTTGATGATCCCCTGCTTGAAGTCCGAAAAGCATAGAAACTTCTGGCGAACAGACTTTTTGTCCGGCCGGACAGCCAGTTTGTGCTCGATAACCTCCCTTGGGACTCCGGGCATGTCAGATGGCTCCCAGGCAAACACATCTGTATTGGCTCGGAGGAAGGCAATGAGCTCGCTTTCCTATTTGGGGTCCAGGTTGGCCCCTAGGTGAACTGTCTTGGTAGTATCATCAAGGGACAGCGGAACTTCCTTGGTCTCTCCTCCTGGCTGAAGGGAGACTCTAGGGCGTGCAGACTTGGTCTGCGGAACTTCAGGACCGCGCGGCGGAAGCTGGTCGACCAGGGCGAGGGACTGCTCGTCGCAATCCAGAGCAACTTTGTAGTTGCCCTTGACCGTGATCACACCATTAGGTCCCGGTATCTTCACGCAATGGTAAGCGTGGTGGGTCACGGCCATGAACTTGCCTAGTGATGGCCGGCCCAAAATCGCGTTGTACGTAGATGGGCAATCAACCACGTCAAACGTGATCAATTCTGTCCAGAAGTTGCTCGGATTGCGAAGATAGCAGGCGGGACAAACGCCTAACGGCTTGAGCGACTTCTCCGGAACAATCCCGTAGAAGGGCATTGCGACTTCCTTCAGTTTAGAACGAGGAATCTGCATCTCGTCCAGGACCTTAGCAGAAAGTAAGTCCAAAGCGCTCCCGCCGTCTATTAAGACACGGCCAACTCTTGCGTTGCTGATGGTCGAGGCGACCACCAGTGGGAGCCGCTGAGGCTTGGTTATCCCAGTGGGGCAATCCTCCTGAGAGAAGGAGATGGGGACTTCGGTCCATTTCATTAACTCAGGCTGAGGTTTGGCCTTTTCAACGTTGTGGACCTCCCGAGCAGCTTCCTTCAGGCTACGTCGAGAGGTGTAAGCCGAGGAGCCGCCAAAGATGACGGCAATATGGTTCTCGGGCTCCTGATACTCATTATCGTTTTCCCGATCACCATCATCGGTTTGGCGCTTAGCCTTACCGGCTTCACCTTTCTCGGGCAGGGTGGGCATTGGGCCCTTGCCGTTGTAGAAATCCTCGAGCTTTGCAGCCCAGGTTCTGCAATGGCGTGTATCATGCCCGTAGTTCTGGTGGAACTTGCAATATTGGTCACTCGGACCTTTCTTGCCTTGGTTGCCTCCCTGGGCGGGCTTCTTGCCCTTGTAGTTATTATTGGGCTTTTTCTGCCCATCCTTGGAAGGAGGTGTGCGATCTATACCGGCGACGGTATTGTTCGCGTCACCCTTCTTTTTCTTCTGGGATTTCTTGTCACCAGGAACATTGCTGCTGCTCTTCTTCTTTTCATCCACACCAGGTTGGGCGGGCAGCTCGCCCTTGTCAAACGCCTTTTTGTATTGAACGCGCTCTGCCGCATTGGCGTAGCGATCAGCCGCCTTGAATAGGTCGTTGGCGGTCCAGGTCTCATTGATCTGGAGATCCTGGGTGAGCCGCTCGTCGCGGACTCCGTTTTTAAAGGCACGGACAGCAGATTCATCCGAGATGTTCGGGATCGTGTTGCGAATCTTAATGAAACGCTTCACGAAGTTGCGGAGGGTCTCCCCGTTCATCTGGATCATCTGGTGCAGATCATCCTCTTTGCCCAAACGTACGTAACAGCTCTGGAAGTTAGCGATCAGAGCGTCATAAAGTTGGTTCCAAGAGCTGATGGAACCCTCTTGGTGATTAAACAGCCATGTCCGGGCAGCACCCTCAAGGACAGTCGGGAGGTAATTAGCCATGACGAGCTCGTCACCCCCAGCCGCCATGATGGCCGTAGCGTAGATGGAAAGGAACTCCTCTGGGTTCTGAGTCCCGTTGTACCTCTCCATGTGACCGGGCTTGAACTTTGAGGGCCACCGGACAGCACGGAGCTCGTAAGAGAAAGCCCTGCAGCCCAAAGCGTACGACCGGCCACCTTCCCCGGCAGAACCTAGTCTTGAGAAGACGTTGGCCCTGTTGCGCGGAGGAACTCCTGCTAAACGGGAAGATTCGACCTGGAGAAATTCTCTCCGGGACAATCCACCGCTCTCCTTCCTCGTGGTCGCGACAACGCGCTCCTCGCGAGGGGACCTTCCGCGACCATCAAGCGCACGCTTGCCCCTGTGGTCGTGATGACTACGGGGACTTGGCGAGCGACGGCGACCACGGGTAGCTTGCTCATGGACAGTGATCCTTCGGTGGTGACGAGGGTCACGTGATCGATCGGAGCTGCCCGAATCATTCCGGGCAGTTTGACTGTGCTGCCTGGAGGAGTTGTTGACTTCTCCTAGGGACTTTAGGCCTTCAGCCAGTCTCTCTAGGTTAGAAGCAACAGCGTCGCCCATACGGGCGAGATCGGCCTGGTTGGTGGATCTAATCACCGAAGCCATGGCCGCGAGTCGTTCCCGACTCTGCTCTAGGGGTTCCGGGATCCCCGAGGCATCCGCGTTCTGCCCCGATCGAGTCCGATTCTGTGGGAATTAACCCGACAGGGAAACTTCGCGGGAGACTTGGCGTTGGCACTCGAGGTGGGTCGCGACGCGGTCGCTTGCACCGATCGCGGAACCGTGCCACGGTCTGATTGATGGAATCGTCGAGGTTGCGGCGAATGACTTCTTCTTTCATGACGACCGGTATGACCTCGTCTTGAAGCCGAAGCGAGTTAGTCCGCCCGACCTCTCCGGCCGCCCCGGCCGTGGTGATTCTCGAGAGGTTCCTATATCGGCCATGTTAATCTTTGCGGGGCCGTGTGAAGGTATGCTAGACAGTGTCATCGCTGTGTCACCACAGGTAGAATCTACCGACATAGCCTTGGAATCCGATAGATCTAAACCGTTGTAAATATCATCGGTCCCGTAGTCATCGTCAATGACGGGAGTGCGATTTGAGGCTATCTCTGCCATATAGGCGGAGACATCTGCCTCAGATACGGAAAGTGTTCGAGACCGAACAAATCGATCTGAACTAACAGGGGATGAGACTTCCTGTCCTTCTAAGTCGTAGCCCTCAGGAAGCATCTCTGTATCGCTGACGGAGTTCGACATGCTCGATCTGCGTCTCCCCACGGTCGGCGCCAGCTGTCGACGGTTGGGATATTGACCCAAGTCAACCAAGGTTCTTCAAGGAGGAGATAGGAGACACGCCGAACAACCACTTAACAAAGAACGAGCAGGAGGCGGGGTTTTATCCTGGTTCAGCCTCTCAGAGAGATAATAGCCCTCGCCCAAACCTTTACGTATATCAAAGAAGATTACAGGTGGAACTCAGCGAGATCAGCAATCTCGGCGAGTAGTATGCGAAATCTATATTGGCCAGGGGATCCTCTAAACGCCGTAGGGGCCCTGTTTATATAGTACGGAGCAAACCGACCTACCGAGGAATATCGGGCCGGGCTAACTACGAGACCGTAACGAACTCATACATGCCAAATACAACCTACGGTAGATAAGGTAATCTCCAAGTCTTGGGGATCACGACTCTTAATCCAATCCGAGAAACCAACATCCGGGTCTTCACGTAGCCGTGCAAAACTCTTATTCGAGTAGGACTCAAACACGATTCCTTGGCCTTTACGCACCATGCCAGCCAGGAGGCTGTTCGGCAGGATGTATGTGGGCCAGATAGAACCTTCTAGGGAACCAGGCCCTGGGAAGCTGTTCGATTGGGTCGTCAGGGAGTGGGCCATGGCAATGGGCCGTGATTTTATCCCCGACAGTACTTCTCTGCAAGGACACTCCCATGCGTGCCTCACAATCAGT
Source organism: Raddia guianensis (assembly GCA_036346415.1). Lineage (NCBI taxonomy): Eukaryota > Viridiplantae > Streptophyta > Magnoliopsida > Poales > Poaceae > Raddia > Raddia guianensis. The sequence continues at coordinate 25,023,013 of CM070537.1, read as the reverse complement.
TCTTGTCTCTGCTCGAGGATTTTTGTTAAATGATCTCTTTTGTCTTTGCCTCGAACGCCTTGTTTGTTGCATACAAATCTACATGATGTCACTATTCCATCAGATTTACTTGTATTCCCATATTTCTTCCTAGTACTAAAGCCCATCCGACCTCCATAATAGTTCCAAAAACTTTGCGCCTCCTCCACATTATTCAATGTCATCCCAACTTGAGGAATCCAACTTGGCAATGCATAATCTCTACAAATAACAAAATTAAGGTTGAATTATTATCCATTTTTTATTAACACTACATGATACAACATACATCTTGATGACAGTTCAAAGGTACAAAGGAATGAATAAATGAATGAATCACTCGTAAGGTCAGTGGGAACACATGATTTATACCTTTGCTCTAAAGTTGGAGCTTCTTTGCCCGATGGATTCATCTGTTCTTGGGATCCCTTCCTGGCTGTCATCAATGGGGATTCAATTTGATCACCACCGAGCTGAGCCATCGCAGGGGGCTGGATTGAACTGTTAATGGGACTACACAGTGTATCGTGAGAATGATCTAGACGAGGATCGGGAGGTGGATTAGCCAGCATTGGATTGAGAAGGGATTTAGGGTGCTCCATTGGGGAAAGCTATGAGTAGCAGGGGCACAAGGAGAAGAATGTGGCAAACAATGGGAGTCGTGCCCAAACTCCCGCCCAAACGCTGCCAGAATATGCATCAGTTAGCGTTTTAACCGTTGTATATGAAATGTCCGGTTGGATACGGCCTCCACAGCCCTCTACCTTGGACTTACTTACGGCAGAGGATACGCTTTCCTAGGCGGGCTTGTCAGCGTCAAGATTAATGGTATGTTTAAAGTGGCTCAGCTGTAGCTATGATAAAATACTCTCTCCGGTCACAAAAAGAAGTCGCCGTTGACTTTTATACACGCCTTTGGCCATTCGTCTTATTTAAAATGTTATATAAATATTATTTATTTTGTTATGATTTGGTTTATTGTTAAATGCATTTTAAGTATGACATATTTGAGTTAAATTATTGAATAAGACGAATGATCAAAGACGTGCCGAAAAGTCAACGGCGACTTCTTTTTGTGACCGGAGGGAGTATAAACCTAAGATATGACGAGGAGAATAACATCTTATATTTATTCGATTAATAAATAGATTTAGCTTTCTAGTCATTTCTTCTTAATTATAAAATCATCTCTAAAGATTTTTTTAAAAACATAAATGAAACTTATAGTATAACTTAGCATTCAACTCATTCCAGCTCGGCTAACTTATTTATTCTGATCATCTATTTAAAACATGCTCTAAATATTTCTAGGCTAGAAGCCATAGTAAGAGAGAATGTTTCTTATTGTTGAAAATTATGTTCATTATGATCAATGGAGAGATTTGAGACATCGTGGGCACAAGCTCTCCAGTATTTTAGTTTAAACTATAACTAATATTAATGAATGAAATCCAATGAAACAACAACCGGTACCATATGGATCGAAGAGACCATAAACTAGAGAGCCTCGACAAATTCGAAAGACCATTTGATTTATCAGTGAAAATCTATCAATTTTTAGACGACTAGATGTTTAACATTCTTCCCAAACCATAATTAAGAATAGTAAGCGCATATATATGCGCGGCATAGAAAACTCCTGGAGGCTGGAGTCCTGGTGTGATGCATGATAGAGCTAGCTGTGGTTGTACCGCTTCACACGTAGCACCCACGTACCAACTTGCGCTGTTGTGCGTCATGTCCTACGGCGTATGTACGTGGCCCCGCGAGAAATCAAGAAACGTGCATGCATGTACGATTTTACCCTTTTTCTCCCGTGGTTCCCGCAACTCATGCATAGACGACGCCGCTGGTGTCGGTAGCGACGGTAGGTCGCAGCCCGTCCGATCTGACCCGAATTTATTTTAAAACCTAATTCAACCGAGAAAATAATATCCGGATATATCCGAATTCAAATCCTCCTGACTAAAAAAAGTATATGAGTTAAGGTATGAGAAGAACAATATTTGATCCGAACAATATCGATCCGTATTCAATTCCTATCCGCATATCCGAGATATCCAAAAGATATCAATGTAACTTAGCATAAATAGATATCCGATAATACTAAACATAGATATTCAGTATGAAATATGTTTGATTGGAACCTATATGTTGTAGTTAATGTTTGATTAAATCTTAACATATCGATAGCCTTTTGAATTAAGCATGGAAGCTTAATCTATAAAAGTAAGTAATCATGTCATATGCTACTTTTATGTACGTCAAATATTCAATTATTTATCCAACCCGTATTCGTCTGGTATTGGTGTTCCGAAATTTTTTAAATTTGAACCCGTATTCAGAAAAAAAAAATACTATAGATTAAAATATGAGACATATAGTATTCACTGTACCCGATCTGTTTGCACGCTACTTGCAACCCGCATATGGAAGGTAGAGCGAAGCAATCAAAAACCAGGAAGCAAAGAAAGGAACAAGAGCGGGAATAGTATATATCGAATCAATAAGGAATATAAGAAATAGCGTGCGTGCCGGGGGGAGAGTGGCGGGCCCTGCGCGTGGGCCGGGGCTCGCACGCGCGCTCGGTCAGGTGGTGGCCCGCGGACATGCAGGGCCGGCCGGTGGGCCAGGTATATTTTTCATTCCCTTGGTCGAGGGCCAGATCCACCTGGCTCCATGCATTGATGCATGGCACTGGGCGCCATTGCTGGCCGCCGCTGCTGCTGCTGCTTGTGGCTGTGGCTGGGCATTTCGCGGCATTGATGCGTGCGGCGCCTAGGCTGCAGAGCTTCAGGGCCATGTGGGGAATGAATTAATGAATGAATGCGCGCCGCGCCACACGTACAGGGGTGGACCTTGTACGTGCTAGTGCTAGGCACAGGGAGAGTGTTCCTGTGCATATGGGTAAATAGTTGTGCGTAATTTCGCATCCTCGGTCGTTAACGGCCATATTCATAGGAAGGGTTATCATGGCTTGCCATGCAAGAGCCAGTTGTCCTCGAATTGCTCTCAACAATGGTCATAATATCTCCGTCCTTCTTCTGGAGGTTTGAAAATATTTTGTCTTCCAAAGTATCATATATATCAGCGAGTAAATTACACTGTTGCCCCCTTAAAGTTGGACGAAAATCTCACTTAGCCCCCTAAACTTTGTTTTGTCCGCTGCGGCCCCTTAAAGTTGTTTCCGGGTGTCACAAAGCCCCAGAAAGTTGAATTTTGTTGCACCACAACCCTCGGAAGTTGGCTTTGGGTGCTGAAAAAATTAGCCTGTGTGACACCCAGGAACAACTTTAAGGGGCCGCAGCGTACAAAACAAAGTTTAGGGGGCTAAGTGAGATTTTCGACCAACTTTAAGGAGCAACAGTGTAATTTACTCTATATCAGCGGTGCAACTATCCACCAAACACGACTACTCTTCCTTGAGCGCATCATTTAGGCATGCGCTTTGTTGGGATAATATATGATTACATGGGAATGCATGATATATTAAGTCTACCCATATATAGTCTCATAATAAAAATTATAATTATTTGAAATACAAAACAGTCACTCATAAGAAAATGAATTCTTTAACAAGACATACATTAAAGTGAGCAATAAATAAATTCTTCAAGATATAAATTAGTGAGGCAGGCAAATCATAACTTTCCTAGGTTTTCACAATTACATGCAATCATAATTGTTCATTCCCAGCTGAAACTCTAACTTCTTCTAGATTGTTCACCATATATGAAGCTACTTCTTAATCTAAGAAAATATCTAAGCATATATACACAACATTTTTTTTTGCAAATCTACTTCAAAAATTGGCCAACTATTAGATTCAAAATAATTGATCGAGCTATAAACTCATTCAAAAACCTTCAATGACCTTGGAGAAAACAAAAATTTGAGTTAGATCCACACCTTCAATATATGGGAGTTATATTGAAGTAAGGAGGCAACTATATATCTAAGCGCAAATGAAGTAAGAATGATGTTACTAATCTTGAAGCACTTAGCTTGGAGTAAAATCACCAAAATTAAAAATCTTGGGCAGCACCTCCCCGACCACCTTGTTTGGGCGCCTTTCTAGTCTTTTTGGTCATGGGAATGTGGGGAGGAAGAAGACGCAAACTGGGTTAAAATAGTGTGATATTTACTATCGGCTTGTATCATAAACCGTTCGTGAAACTGGTATATTACTACCGGATCGTGCCAAAAACATGTAGTAATTGCAGCCCGGGAATTCACTTCCGGTCTATGATACGAATCGGTAATAGTGTAGTGGCATCACTATAGGTTCGTGGATCCAACCGGCTGTGAAAACACGTTGAACAAGTAGTGATGCAACCTATGAATTTGCATCGGATCGATAGTGATGGATTGGTGGTGATAGGCAGTTCTATGGTAACGAGCAGGGGCGGATCCACCACCAGGGCTGGTGGGGCCGCTGCCCAGGCTTAAATTTTGGTGTCACTCTATATAGTACATGATCTGATCCTGCTAAAAATGAAAGAGCTAAGAATTAGTTTATCTTGCTTTGCTAGTTCAGTTGATTTGCTAGCGATTTTGCGACCTGCAGGTCTTAGTTCGATTCCCTATTGAAGCAAAAATGTTGCTGCTTCTACATTTTTTCTCTCTCCATTCGTTTTTTACAGAGAACATGAAAAACCTTCCCACTCGATTAATATAGAAAACGCATGAGAAAAGTCTCATTAAATAACATAGAATTATGATGACATGCATTTGAAATGTGTAATACAAGTTTTTCAATGTAAAAACTCGGGTTTAAATAAATAGATTTCTCACGAGTATCAGAGGTAGAAAAATATGAACATACTCTATAATCTATATATGAAAATATTTTCTCCTCTGAATAAGAGATGGTAAGCCTAAGGTTTAGGCTTGCCAATTAAATGATAAGCCTAAGTAGCATGCCAATTAAATGATAAGCCTAAGGTTTAGACTTGCCCAGGCTTGATTTTCATCCTGCGTCCGCCACTGGTAACGAGGGGCGACGATTAATTGTCTGCAATCAGCCCACACCCTGGTTATGCCGCAAGGCGTTGGTAATGTGCCCAAGAGGGACTAGTTTCGCAATCCTCCCTTCTCTTTCACTATACTAATTTATATCCTGAAGAATGTGAATGCAATAACGGAAAACCATTTTAGCGTAATACTGAATGGTCGACAATGTCCCACACAGCCAACTTAATTTCGCTAGCTCGCACTATCGCGCGTTAGAGGAGCATTGCCTTTATATTAGTAGTTTATACCCCCGGCCAACCACTTCTCAGATACCTCTCCTGGGTGACGCTACCCGGCTGCTTAATAGTTTACTATCGTTACAAGGTTGCGTCGCGGAAGACGTGTCGCAGCTTTGCAGATCGATCGAGCGAGACGTACACTGACTCCAAGTAAAAGTTGTTCATGCATGCAAGCATCTTTGCCAAATTAGTGCTAATTCGAGTATTAATTAAAACCATGCACACCAGATAGGAAAAGCTTCTTGATTCACTTTGTGCCGTGTGCATGCATGAGTACTGCTTTGTGTGCATGTGGAGTATATTGGAGTACTACATATAGCTTGCCCTCGCCTATTAGCAAAACTACTCCTACGTCTTTACCAGCTTTGTGTTGGGCTTTTGGCCGTGCTGGGCTTGGCCTATTTGGCCCTTTAGGCCGGTTAAGAGGCAGAGGAGGAGGCCAGCTGCGGCTGGCTTTGGGGCTAGGTCGGGTTCACCCCGAACCCTAGCTGGTGGCGGCGGCTGCGGCTGTTCGAGCTTCCTCGACGAGCGCGGGGCTGCGTGCGCGGATGGCCGGAATTCTCGGAGTTGGTTGTGCCGACGTCGCCTATATGGGAAAGTTACTCTCCTCTCTCTCTGGCTTGGTTCAGTTGGCTTTGGGCTGAGTTTATCCCCTTTCTCTCACTCTCATGCTCCTGGGGTTTTACCTCTGTTCGCCGGGGTTCGGCGCCCTCGCCGCTGGTGTCTACGGTGGTGCTGCCTCCTCGTTCGCCCTTGGTACCCGTAGGCCGCGGGGTGGTCGCCGTATTGCCGTGCTGCTCTTCCGTGCTCCTCGGACCCTGCTCCTCGGCTTGTCCATGGTGAGGGGTGACGGCATCGTATCTCCGACCCATTTCGCTGGTGGTGCTACGTAGCACGGCGATCTGTTTTCTGGGACAGTGCCTTGGGCACGCTTTGCCACTGCTTGCTTCTTTGCCGACTCGGATTTGGCACTACGTAAGTATTTCGGTTTCTTCCTTTGTGCAGCAGGCCAATCGGTAATTTGGGGACCTATTCGTTTGAATAGAGGTTAATTCCGATTAGGGTAGGTGCACTGTTTCTGTGGGCTTGAGTTGCTCGATGATGATTGCACTTGATTGAGATGATTATAATCTGTGTACTTGGGATTTTGGTAGACCTAGTACTGAACTGCTCTGGTATTACCTTTGTTGGCTCATCGTGTATGCTACTGCTGCTGTAGATATGGCTTAATCATTCTGTTCCTACATTGATAAGTGACAATCTAATGTTACTTTATTCAAGCTAATCACTAGTTGCTAGTAGATCGGTTTGTGTACTTATTGTGCACATTCTGTTCTCTGTTTGTGACAGTTTTACAGCCAAACCGATGTTGTTTAAGATCTGAATGGTTAATTGACTTTACTAGTTGCATACTGTCTCACACATTGAGCATTAATCTGATTATTGAACCAGAGCAGTGTGGTTCTAGGGAATAATTCCTTTGTACTTAGATTAGAAATTCTGTGATATATTGCCCAAGTTATTTATTGGATGGCTAATTGATTTAGCAACCCGTAATTTGCAATCTGAGAGCACATTTATCATCTTTAACCTGAGCATTATGCTGGTTGTATCTCTTTTGTTAGTTGCCATGTTTATTGAAATAAACTTGATCATGAATTTATTTGCTTCCAAGCTTTTATTCGAGGAATTCATGGTTTTGTTTATATATTATGGCAATTTATTTCTTAGTGTATTTTGTGTGAATTACTTCTCCATCTTGCTTATACCGCAATATTTTCAACAATCCAGAAAACAGATATTAGTTATGGCCTCGGGGAGTAGTAGTGATGTAATTAAGCCCGAGACATTTGACGGCACCAGTTTTAAACGCTGGCAGGCACGTACTAGGCTGTGGTTGACATAGTTGAAAATCTACAGGGTTATCTCTGATCCTCCGAAGGAGTAGAAGAAACTTGAGGGTGAGGAGAAGACCCGGTGGGAGGATGCCAATCACGCAGTCCTAGCACGGTTGTTAGCCGTAGTGTCGAATAGGCTTTTTGACACCTACTCCACTTTCACTGATGCCAAGGAGATGTGGGATGACTTGGAGCTGAAATTTTGAGAGGGGATAACGGAATGAGAGCTTTGTGGCGAGAGTTACGAACTACAGGATTGTGGAGAACCGCTCGATTCTGGAGCAGGTCCAGGAGCTTCAGCTCCACGTGAGGGACCTGAACCAGTTCGATTGTCTCCTGCCTGAAAGTTTTCAGGTGAATGTAGCCTTGGCCAAGCTCCCGCCCTCGTGGCATGACTTTGTGACTGCTCGCTGACACATGAAGGAGCGCCTAACGTTCCCTGAACTTCAGGCAGCTATAAATGTCAAGGAACGGGCCCGAGCTAGTGGAGGCTCAAAGCACTCTACGTCCCTTGTCCAGGCCAATGTGGCTGATGCCAAGAACTCCAAGGCTGGTGGTGGGAAGAAGAAGAAGAATAACAAGAAACACCAGAACCAGAATGGAGCCAACGGCAAGAATATGAAAAAGAAGAGGGAGGAACTGATCTGCTTTGTGTGTGGCCATCCTGGGCACACTGCTCGTAGGTGTCGTGATCGCAAAGGCAAGGGACCGGCACCTGGGAAGCAGATTGGGCGTGATGCTGAGGCACATGTTGCCGAGGCACCTGCCGCTGCAGCTGATGGGTATGTACCTAGAGCCTGTGAGCATCGTTGAGCCCTAATTTTTATTAGTGGCATTGATGACAAAATTAATTAATATAAAGGGCTAGGGGGGTTTTTGGACTTCTCGGAACCCTAGCGGAGACTCGGCGATTTTTATAAACCCTAATTTTGAAGCGTCGACAATTTTCTGAGCTGCTCCAAGGTTTTAAGTGCGTGGCCAAGGCGAGAGAAGAGGTCACGTATAGATTAGGAGTAGTTAGGTTTATTTCCTGTTTTTCGTCGGATTTCAAAAGGGGTTCGAATATCTCGGACTATGCCGGATCTTTGCGAATTCTCGAGAACTCGGTTTCCGTAGTCCACCCCTTCTAAAAATACCCAAATATCCCTATGTGAGACCTCTAGAGAGAGAGAGAAACCCACCTAAATTTCCCCCTAACATTTTAGCCGTAAATCCATTCTGTCGGACGGCGTCTGGTAATTCCAGACGGCGTCCGACCAGCCCAAAATCCAAATTTATATTCACTGTCGGACGGCGTCCGGTAGTCACCGGACGGCGTCCGATCAAGTTCAAATTTGGCTATTTCTCGCTGTCGGACGGCGTCTGGGGGGCGTCCGGTGGCCAGCGCTGCGTGATTTTGTTGTCGGACGGCGTCCGTGGGACGGACGGCGTCCGATAAACCTATTTTGTGGCGATTGCGGCTGTCGGACGGCGTCCGGTGCCCGTCGGACGGCGTCCGGTAGAGGCTAACGGCTAGTCTTTTTGTCCTCTTCCGAGGGGCAACGGCTAGTTTTGCCCTTGGGGCTATAAATACCTACCTAGTGGCTGTCTACTTTGAGGTTTGCTGCTCCACTTCACCTACCACATTCGTAGCCCATCAATTAGGTGTTCTAGAGCCATTCCTCCACCCACAAAATCATCCAAAGCCACAATCCATCAAACCCCAATACCGAGCTTCATGGAAGTCCTTCGATCCGGCATGATCGAGGCGTTTCGGGCTTGTTACTTTTGAAGACATCCTTTGTGGAGGCGTGGGCTTGAGAGTAGGCCTTGGCGTGTGGCTACTCTTGAGTCGGTGTACGGGTGACGGAGTCCACCTCGCCGGAGTGGCGGAACGACTACCGGGAGTAAGTGAGGCGTGAGGCTCGAGAGCGAGCCGGTCCAGCGCAAGAGGTAGCCTCAGCGAGAGTAGGAGTTCGGCTCGAACTTCGGTCAAACAAATACCGTGTCTCCCTCTCATTTATATTCCCGCACTTACTCTTATTGCATTGCTTGTGTTGATTGTGATGACATGTCTTAGTTGCGCATTAACTTGTTTATCGCTTCCGCTTGCGTATCAATTGCAACTAGAATTGGGTGACTATTAATTTGATGCTAAATCAACAATTAATCAAAAGAATTTAAAATTGCCTATTCACCCCCCCTCTAGGCCTTAGGATCCTCTTTCAAGTGGTATCAGAGCATCTAGATTCTCCCGTATTAGCTTTACCGCGAGGAGATGGCTCAAGAGGGACCTAGGATAGAAATTGGAAAAGCTCCTATTTTCGATGGAACAAACTACAACTATTGGAGAATTAGGATGCAATGTTACTTAGAGGCTCTTAGCTATGATGTGTGGGTTGCTTGTGAGACCGGCTATCCGAACCCTCCGGCCGGAACAATTGCTCTTAATGAAGTTCATGCTAAGTACAAGCGTTTTAATGCCATTGCTAGAAATGCTTTACTTTCTAGTGTATCTTCCGAAGTTTTTGATAGCATTGGCAATCTTACTAAGGCTTATGACATTTGGAAGCATCTTAGAGAAATTCATGTTGGTAGTGCCGAGATGCTTGATGAGAAGCTATCTCGAGCTAGAAAGAGATTTGATCAATTCAAGATGCTCCCTAATGAAAGTGTTAATGAAATGTTTCTTAGGTTGAACCCCATCGTCAATGGAATTGCCGGATGTTCGGAGAAGAAGGTCTTGGAAGACATTGACATTTGTCGGAAGATGCTTGATGTTGTGCCTTTTAGTTTCAATCCACTTGTGACATTAATTCGAGCATCCAAGTCAAAACTCAAGAAAATGACGCCGACTAAGCTTCTCGGACAACTCAACTCATATGAGATGCGACTTCTTGAAAGTGAAGAGTCTCCTCTCAACAAGAAGTCGATTGCTCTCCCCGCCAAAACCAAAAGTGGGAAGAAGAAAATTGAAATTGAAGAAGATGATGATGACTCCGATGATGCAATTCCGGAGATTGAAGAATTGGCCCTCCTTGTCAAGAGGTCAAGAAAGTTAATCAAAAAGATGAGCTTCCGCGGCGGATCATCCTCTTCAAGGCGAAGACCTATCTCCGAGATGCGTTGCTATGAATGTGGAGAGAAGGGTCACTTGGCGGCGGATTGTCCAAAAAGCAAAAAGAACAAGCACAAGGCTAGGAACCAAGAAGAAGATGAGGATGATGACAAGAAAAAGTACCGCCACTACCGCAAGAGCGAACACAAATCAAAGGAGAAGAAGAAGGCTCTTGCCGGATAAAAGACCAAGAAGGAAGATAGCTCAAGCTCATCGTCCTCACAATCATCCTCCGAAGAAGAAGATACTAGAGCTCATGGACTAGCCGGGCTTGCGATCAAAGAGAATGCTCCTCCGGTTCTTCCGAAGCAAAAGCTTTGCCTCACCGCTAATGTACAAGAAGAGGTGATTGGGGAATGGATCACCGATGACGAGGGCTCTTGGGCGGACTCCTCCGACAATGAAAACACTAAGGTGTCCAGAGTCGCCATCGACAACCCCTCACCTCCCATGTGTCTTATGGCACTAGAGAAGAAGGCAACACATGAGCACCTCTCTAAAAGTGAGCTTAAACTTTTGATTGATGATTTGAATAATGCTCTAGAGAAGGAAAAGTCTAAGAGAAAGAAGCTAGTGAAGGAGCATAAAGAGCTTGCAAATGAATTTGAGAATTTGTTAGAAAAGCATGAAACTCTAGAAGATGATTATGAAGCTCTAAATTTGCAAGTTGAAATTCTAGAAAATAAACTTGCTAGCTCTAATGTTGACGTTGAAACTCCGCTTGATTGCTTAATTGAAAAATGCAATGTTGGTGTGACTTGTGATTTGATTGACACTATAGATGGTTCACTTAGCTTATCTCATGACACATCCTTTAGCTTGTCACCCACGATCATACCCAATGCTAGCTCATCCTCACCCACTAGTGCTACTTCTCCAAATGAAAATGCTTGTTCAATTGGTACTTGTGGTGTCGCTAAATGTGCTAATCAGCTAGTTAAGGAAAATTTGCTTCTTAAGGATAGAATTGAGCAACTAGACTCTAACTTGGCTAAATTGCTTGTGGGGAACAACTCTCTTGACAAGGTGCTTCGGGAGCAAAGGTATACCTTGGGTAAGCATGGTTTGGAATTTCATCCCGGGGATTTGCCCAAGGGCGGTTGGGGTAAGCCCAAGCTAACTTTTATTAAGGGAGGGACCCGTTGCCATATTTGAAAAAATGAGAAACATAAGGCCATTGCTTGTCCTCTTGCTAAAACATCTCAATTCATGTCCAAAACTCAAGTGCTTAATGCTAGTTACATGCTTATGAGGAAGAATGGCTCTACCTATGCTAAATATGTTGGTGCACCCAATGAAAAGAAAGATGTGAAGGCTATTTGGGTGCCCAAATGCTTGATGACTAACTCTAAAGGACCCAAGAAGAAGTCTTGGGTACCTAAAACCCAAGCTTGATTTTGTGTGTGTAGGTGAACTACAAGAGCGGTGGCCGGCATTGGATATTTGATAGCGGATGCACTCAACACATGACCGGTAGATCAAGTATGTTCACCTCACTAGAGGAGGAGAAGGACCCCGAACACAAGATCACATTTGGGGATAACTCCAAGCGAAAGGTAAAGGGTATAGGTAAAATTGCAATATCAAATGACCTATCCATCTCTAATGTGCTCTTGGTGGAAGCTTGCAACTTTAATCTCCTCTCCGTTGCTCAAGTGTGCGATTTAGGTTTTGATTGCTTCTTTTCGGTCATCGGAGTTCGTGTTGTTTACACTAAGGATCAAAGTGTTGCATTTGAAGGCACCCGGTTTCAAAACTTATATTTGGTTGATTTTTCAAACCGTGAAACTTCTCAAATCAAGACTTGTCTTATCGCTCAAACCACTTTTGGTTGGTTATGGCATAGACGTCTTGGACATGTTGGAATGGGCACTTTGAAAAAGGTTTTTAAAGACAACTTGGTTGTTGGAGTGAAGGATGTCAAATTCGAGAAAAATTGTTTATGTAGCTCATGCCAAGCCGGCAAGCAAGTGGCTAATTCTCATCCGACTAAGACTTTTATGTCTACTTCCCGACCATTTAAACTTTTGCATATGGATTTATTTGGCCCAACCACCTATGCGAGCATAGGCGGTAATTCTTATTGCCATGTGATTGTCCATGATTTCTCTCGCTTCACTTGGATATTTTTCCTTGCAAATAAATCACTTGCCGGTGATATGTTTAAAAGATTTGCTTTGAAAGCTCAAAAGGAATTTGACTCTTTTATTAAAAAAGTGAGGAGTGATAACGGCACCGAGTTCACTAACACAAATGATGAAGAATTTTGTGATGAGTTAGGTGTGAAGCACGAATTCTCGGCGGCATACACTCCCCAACAAAATGGAGTGGTGGAAAGGAAGAACCGTACTTTGATAGAGATGGCAAGATCAATGCTTGGCGAGTATAACACGCCGCATGCCTTTTGGGCGGAAGCCATCAACACGGCATGCCATGCTATCAACCGCATTTACCTCCACCGACTCCTTCATAAGACCTCATACGAACTACTAGTGGGACGAAAGGCCAACATCTCTTACTTTCGAGTCTTCGGTTGCAAGGTATCCATCTATAAGAAAAGGACTCATTTGGGTAAGTTCCAAAAGAGGTGTGACATTGGTATCATGTTAGGGTACTCCTCTCGCTCAAAAGCCTTTCGAGTCTTTAATAATTCTACCGGGCTTGTTGAGGAAGCTTATGATGTCAAGTTTGATGAAACTAACGGCTCACAAAATGAGCAAGATTTGACAAGAAATGTAGGTGATGAGCTACCACATGAAGCCATGGAGTTGGGGGAAATTCGACCCTCACCGGAGGCACCAAAAGATGAAGTAATGACCCCCACCACCTCCATCGATAATCAAGCTCAAGACACCTCTCCAACAACTCAAGATCAAGCGGTGGACGGAGATGCAAACTTTGAAGTTGATCAAGCTCAAGGGGGAGACGTTGATCTACAAGTACCCGTTCAACAACACCACACTCTCTCCAAGGATCATCCCCTAAATCAAGTCATTGGCAATCTCAATCAAGGCGTAAGAACCCGTTCTCATACCGCTAATTATTGTGAGCATCATGCCTTTGTGTCTATTGTTGAGCCTAGGATCATTGATGAGGCATTGGCGGATGCGGATTGGGTGAACGCCATGCATGAAGAACTAAACAACTTCACCCGAAACGAAGTTTGGGAGCTTGTGGAAAGACCGAAGGACCACAATGTCATTGGAACTAAATGGGTCTTCCGCAACAAACAAGATGAGAACGGTGAAGTGGTGCGAAACAAAGCAAGATTGGTGGCGCAAGGTTTCACACAAATCGAAGGACTTGACTATGGAGAAACCTACGCCCCCGTTGCTCGACTTGAAGCTATACGGTTACTCTTGGCATTCGCTTCTCTCTATAACATAACTCTCTTTCAAATGGATGTCAAAATTGCTTTTCTAAATGGTTTTATTGATGAACTTGTTTATGTCGAGCAACCGCCCGGTTTTGAAAACCTCAAACACCCAAACCATGTCTACAAGCTCACTAAGGCGCTATACGGTCTCAAGTAAGCTCCTAGAGCTTGGTATGAGCGTCTTAGGGACTTCCTCTTAGAAAAGGGATTTAAAACCGGTGCGATTGATTCCACATTGTTTCTAAAGACCATTGAAAATGACTTATTTATTTGTCAAATATATGTGGATGATATTATTTTCGGATGCACTAACAAATCTAAATGTAAGGACTTTGGAGAAATGATGTCCAAGGAATTCGAAATGTCGATGATTGGAGAGTTTACTTTCTTCCTTGGATTTCAAATCAAGCAACTTCGGGAAGGGACCTTCATTTGTCAAGAGAAATACACAAAGGACCTTCTTAAGCGGTTTTCAATGGATGATTGCAAATCGATCAAGACACCAATGGCCACTAATGGGCATCTTGACTTGAATGAAGATGGAAAGCCCGTGGACCAAAAGTTTTATCGCTCCATGATCTGTTCGCTTCTCTATCTTACCGCTTCCCGACCCGATATTATGTTTAGTGTGTGCATGTGTGCTCGCTTTCAAGCATCCCCTAAAGAAGTGCATCTTATTGCCGTAAAACGCATTTTGAGATATCTAAAAATCACTACTAGTCTAGGTCTTTGGTACCCCAAGGGAGCGCGTGTTGAGTTTCTTGGCTATTCCGACTCGGATTACGCCGGTTGCAAAATTGATCGCAAAAGCACCTCGGGGGGTTGTCATTTGCTAGGACGCTCACTCGTGTCATGGACTTGAGGAAGCAAAACTCCGTGGCGCTATCTACATGAAGCGGAATATGTAGCGGGGAGTTGTTGTGCTCAACTCTTGTACATGACACGGATGCTTAGTGACTTTGGGCTAAAATTTGAAAAAGTGCCACTTCTATGTGATAATGAAAGTGCGGTGAAAATAGCCAACAATCCGATCCAACATTCCCGTACAAAGCACATCGACATCCGACATCACTTTATTCGTGACCATGTTGCAAAGGGTGACGTTGTGCTTGCCTACGTCTTGACGGAAGACCAATTGGCGGATATTTTCACCAAACCCTTGGATGAGGCACGGTTTTGCAAATTAAGGAATGAACTCAACATACTAGATAGATCAAATGCGTGTTGATTGGTTTTTGTGATTTTTGGGTCTTATTTGAATTTTTCCATTTGCTTTTGACCCTTGTCACATTTAGGGGGAGTTTAGTTTCAACTCATGATCTCAAAACTCCCTCTACTAGTGAAAAGATAAATTTGATTTTGGGTTAGCACATTCTTGTCCTATATTTCAAGCCAAAACAAATTTGAACTTAATAGACTATCCTTATCATCTTATCACTTCAAACTTTTAATTTTGAAAATCTTATCCCTCTTTGAAAAATTTGCCCCATATGCATATTTCTTCTCTTGAAAATCATATGGCTTCAAAATTATTGAAAATATTTGAAAAGGAGCCAAAAGTCAAAAACTTGTGCTTAAACTCTAAAGTGAACCCCTATGCTCGATTTTCATGTCTATATGAGAAATCAAGGCAAAATTTGGGTTCACACATGTTGTTGATCTCTAAGATCAAAATTTGGTCTTTTGAATTTGACTTGATTTCATTTGTCATATTATAATCTTATCTCTTCAAAATTAAAATTTTGAAATAACTTCAAATTGCTCACATTTGAATCTTTCTTTGAATTTTGAGCAAAATGGAGATCATCACTTCAAAACATTAATTTTATAAAAATTCTCGCGTTGGTGGGGCCCACTAATCAGAAGATCAAACAGCTGCGATTCTTGCCTTTATCGGACGCCGTCTGGGGATTCTCAGACGCCGTCCGACAAGGTGTGCGTCGGCTGAATTCGTACTGTCGGACGCCGTCCGGTAACCACCGGACGCCGTCCGACCAAGGTCGATTCCAGCCGCAATACCCCTGTCGGACGCCGTCTGGCTTCCTCGCGACCCGTCCAAGCGAAATCATTGTCCGAATCAGATCATCTTGTCGGACGCCGTCCGATCACCGTCGGACGCCGTCCGATAGGGCCTAACCGCGCGGAAATCTGTATAACTTACCCCTTCGTCTCCCTCTCTCCTCATTTGATCTATTCCTCCTCTCCAAACCGGCGCCGCCCCTGGCCCTTCTCCTCACGGGAAGACCCTCCGGCGACTTCGGCGACCTCCACCACTCTTGGCGGCCTACCCTCGTCGTCCTCTTGATCCCCTCGCGTGGATTGGGCTGGGCGGCCCGTTCGTCGCCTCGTCTCGTCGCGTTCCCTCCTTTCCCTACGGGAAGGGCCTTGGGGGCCATCTCCTCACGCACGGCGTCTTCCTCCTTCGCTTCTAGGGCTCGGTAACGGCTTCCCGCTCTTATTCCCGTCAAATTTCGTTGTTTACCGAGTTCTAGGTTTTGAATAGGTTTTTCCCGCGTTCGTATCCAGGGTTGAACCGTGGTGGGTTGGCACCGTGTCAGTGGATCGTTGGTCGTGGCAGTTGGTAGTGAGGTTGTTCTGGTCAGTGGTCACATTGTCAGAGGAATTAATTCGAGATGTCGAAATCTTTGAAGAAATTTGGGAAAGCTCTGGGCAGGACCCTCAGTGGTCGGCGTGACAGCGACAGTAAGGGTGATCCGGATTATATCGATGAGACGGCTAGCAGTGCCGCTCCTCCTCGCCCAAGCAAAGTGACTAGAGCAGATATTCAGCAGCAGCGTGATCAGGGAATTCATTGGTCTCGGATGGCGGGATCTTCTTTTGCCACCGCAGAGGATGCTGACGATGACACCTATGCTGAGGACCCCATAGATGAGGATGTCACTGAGACAGTGGTCGCAGAGGACGACCCTGTGGATGATCAAGTGCTGAAATTATCCATGGAGATATTGAGGAAGAAAAGGTCATCTCATATGCGGATGGTTCCCTCGTGGCAAGTAGAGGATACCGAGGATTTCAGGTTTCACACAAAGTTTCGAGCGACTTTATATGTGTTTCTTGCTCCCAAGACTGGTCCTAGGGACCCCATTGTATTGATGGGATGAGATCACGCTGCCGTAGGGACCTGAGGTCTGCACCATTTTCAGTACTACGCCAGGCTTGGCAGCTTTGGTCTCAAATAAAAGGTTGACATGGTCTAAAAAAAG
The DNA here is from genome assembly GCA_036346415.1 of Raddia guianensis. NCBI lineage: Eukaryota > Viridiplantae > Streptophyta > Magnoliopsida > Poales > Poaceae > Raddia > Raddia guianensis. Next base: position 25,006,148 of record CM070537.1, on the reverse strand, counting down.
AAACTGTGAGTTCTTCGCCACCCTGCTATCTGCTGAGGATGAGTCAGAGTTCAGCTACTACCACTCAGTTGATGCAATTGTTCAGGGAATCTCTGTGGCTAACATGAATCTTGCCTTGGGCACTCCGGATACTGGCGCTGATTTGAATGAGATGGCATATGAGGATGCATTCTGGAGAGCCAAATATCCTCCACTTGAAGAAGTGAGATTCATGTATCTTGATCTTGATGATGAGGAAATAAATGTGGGACAAGCTAATCAACTGCGCCAGGAGCCTGCCCTGATCAATCTCATTCTTCGAAGCACATTATTTGTTAGAAGTGGCAACCGGGACAGAATTCTTCCGATTTGCAGTTGGTTTATGTTGTATCTTCTGACAGGCAGGACCATAAACATTGGAGCTACCATTCTGGGAGAGTTTGATGACGCTATTTTCAGAGAAGTTAATAGACCACTTCCACTAGCTCTATATGTTGGTCTGCTTCTTTCCAAGACAGAGCGTGTAACCAATGATGAAGTAAGGAGTTGGAATAACAAAGTTAAGAAGCATCAGATGAAGAACTTCCTGAACTCACTTGGGAGCAAGCCCAAGTTGGATCGACCTGGTGACAATGCTCCTCCACCAGCTCCTGTCTTTGCTCCTGCTGCCCCAATGCAGCCATTTGTGCCAGCACCTGGTGCGAGTTCCTCTTCAGCAGTTCCTCCTTCGTGGTATGATGCTTTGATAGGTGAGATGAGGGGGTTGCGCACAGATATGAGAAATTTTCACACTGAGGTGAAAGAAGAGCTGGCAGCCACCCGCAGAGAGATGACAGACTTGGCGTGGCGTGAGACGTACTTGGCGATGAGTTCGCGAGTTTAAGTCGGTATGCAAATTACATAGGGGCGATGTTTATGCCAGCGCCAGAAGGGGCAAATCCATATGGTTGGTATTCACATGCCCACGTCAGTTATCAGGCTTACCAGCAGACTCAGAGTTTTCCTCGCCCACCTGCCTACCCACCACCGGTTCATCCTTAGGTGTACCCTCCTTCTGGGCCTGCTCCTTCCTTTGTGCCTCCACCACAGTCATATCCTCCTCCTGGTAAGATTTATTTCACTGGTGGAGAGATCGCTCGTCATCTCAACTTTTCTTTGCCAAATCCTCAACCGACCCAAATGTTTGATGATCCTCCCTCACCTCGGTGGGGTACCCTCTGCAGCTCATATGCCCTTGTTCAAGCGTCCGAGAGGTCAGGGCTCCTCTTCCGGCTGCCAAGGAAATGACGGAGGCGACAACATGGACGAAGACCAAGAAGAGTAGACCAGGCTAGGAGCTTTTCCCTTTTGTGTCACTTGGTGACAAAGGGGAGAAGGTAGAGATTAGCGGTGTTAGTGTTAGTGAGATCGAGGTTTTGCCTTTACCGTAATATTATTTGTTGCCTCGATACTCGGTTAAAATTTGTGATTGTTACTTTGGTTGGTTTATGACTTTTGAACCTTGTTGGCTTCTGAACTTAATTTATGCATGAATTTAGGGGGAGCTTCCTTTATTTGCACATCCTTGTGGTCGAGTTGTGGGTTCTTAATTATTAAAATTGCTCGCAGACTTGTATTGCACTAACCCCTTTTGCAGCTCAAAAATTTTATTCTTTCTTGGGTTGCCATCAAGTGGCACAAAGGGGGAGATTGTGAGCATCGTTGAGCCCTAATTTTTATTAGTGGCATTGATGACAAAATTAATTAATATAAAGGGCTAGGGGGTTTTTGGACTTCTCGGAACCCTAGCGGAGACTCGGCGATTTTTATAAACCCTAATTTTGAAGCATCGACAATTTTCTGAGCTGCTCCAAGGTTTTAAGTGCGTGACCGGGCGAGAGAAGAGGTCACGTATATATTAGGAGTAGTTAGGTTTATTTCCTGTTTTTCGTCGGATTTCAAAAGGGGTTCGAATATCTCGGACTATGCCGGATCTTTGCGAATTCTCGAGAACTCGGTTTCCGTAGTCCACCCCTTCGAAAAATGCCCAAATATCCCTATGTGAGACCTCTAGAGAGAGAGAAACCCACCTAAATTTCCCCCTAACATTTTAGCCGTAAATCCATTCTGTCGGACGGCGTCTGGTAATTCCAGACGGCGTCCGACCAGCCCAAAATCCAAATTTATATTCACTGTCGGACGGCGTCCGGTAGTCACCGGACGGCGTCCGATCAAGTTCAAATTTGGCTATTTCTCGCTGTCGGACGGCGTCTGGGGGGCGTCCGGTGGCTTCAGCGCCTGCGTGACCCTTGCTGTCGGACGGCGTCCGGTGGGGACCGGACGGCGTCCGATAAACCTATTTTGTGGCGATTGTCATTGTCGGACGGCGTCCGTGCCGTCGGACGGCGTCCGTGAGAGGCTAACGGCTAATCTTTTTGTCCTCTTCCGAGGGGCAACGGCTAGTTTTGCCCTTGGGGCTATAAATACCTACCTAGTGGCTGGCTACTTTGAGGTTTGCTGCTCCACTTCACCTACCACATTCGTAGCCCATCAATTAGGTGTTCTAGAGCCATTCCTCCACCCACAAGATCATCCAAAGCCACAATCCATCAAACCCCAATACCGAGCTTCATGGAAGTCCTTCGATCCGGTATGATCGAGGCGTTTCGGGCTTGTTACTTTTGAAGACATCCTTCGTGGAGGCGTGGGCTTGAGAGTAGGCCTTGGCGTGTGGCTACTCTTGAGTCGGTGTACGGGTGACGGAGTCCACCTCGCCGGAGTGGCGGAACGACTACCGGGAGTAAGTGAGGCGTGAGGCTCGAGAGCGAGCCGGTCCTTGTCGCAAGGGGTAGCCTCAACGAGAGTAGGAGTTCGGCTCGAACTTGGTCAAACAAATACCGTGTCTCCTCTCATTTATATTCCGCACTTACTCTTATTGCATTGCTTGTGTTGATTGTGATGACATGTCTTAGTTAGCATTAACTTGTTTATCGCTTCGCTATGTATCAATTGCAACTAGAATTGGGTGACTATTAATTTGATGCTAAATCAACAATTAATCAAAAGAATTTAAAATTGCCTATTCACCCCCCTCTAGGCCTTAGGATCCTCTTTCAGAGCCTTTATGGCTGATTCATCTCTTGACTGGTGGATCGATACAGGTGCAACACGCCATATAGCTGCTGATAGAACTTCCTTTACTTCATTTCAGGATCAAGATCGTGGATCCGTCTTGATGGGCAATGGAGCAGCAGCACTGATACGAGGAGTTGGCAGGGTCTGCTTGAAGTTGACTTCTGGCAAGACGCTAGTTCTTTGTGACGTGCTGTTCGTGCCCACGATGCGGCGGAATCTGATCAGTGGAGCTGCCTTGTGTAGGCAGGGCGTTCGTTCGGTTTTCGATTCGAATAAAGTTATTTTGACTAGATGTGGTGCCTTTGTTGGCAAGGGTTACGAGAGAGACGGCATGTTTAGTCTCTCTGTCATGTGTCAGAACTCTATTTCCATTTACAATGTGATTTGTAATAAAAACCATGATGTATGGCATTCTCGTTTATGTCATTTAAATTTCGAGGCTATTGTGCGGTTGAGTAAGATGAATTTAATTCCTGAATATACATATGAGAAAGGCTCTAAGTGCGAAGTGTGTGTGCAAACTAAGCAACCCCGGAAACCGTTTCATTCGGTTGAAGGGTGAGACACCTCTCCACTTGAGCTAGTTCATTCTGATCTTTGTGAGATGAATGGCATTTACACTAAGGGTGGCAAGCGGTATTTCTTTACTCTCATAAATGATAGTACTAGATATGCTTATGTCTACTTACTTAAAAGTAAGGATGAAGCACTAGATTATTTTAAGATCTATAAGGCTGAAGTGGAAAACCAACTAGAAAAGACAATTAAACGGCTAAGGTCTGATAGAGGTGGAGAGTACATCCCCAAGGAATTCGCCCATTACTGTGAAGAAAGTGGTATCATTCATGAAACCACACCTCCCTACTCTCCCCAATCTAATGGGGTGGCCGAACGGAAGAACCGAACTCTCTGTAACTTGGTTAATTCCTTGTTACAAAGTTCTGGTATGTCGGTCCGATGGTGGGGGGAGGCAGTTCTCACAGTTAACTATGTCCTGAATAGGGTGGCGCCGCGCAATAGCGAGGTGACACCTTATGAAGGTTGGAAGGGGAGAAAACCTAGCATGTCTCATTTTCGGACTTGGGGCTGTCTCGCGAAGGTCAGTCTGCCTTTACCGAAGAAGAGAAAATTGGGACCTAAGACTGTAGATTGTGTCTTTCTAGGATATGCTGCCAACAGCACAGCCTAAAGATTTCTAGTGGTCAAATCTGAGACTAGTGAAGTCGCTTTAAACGACATTATGGAGTCTTGTGATACAACATTCTTTGAGACTGTCTTTCCTATGAGGTCTAATGAATTAATCACACCTTATGGCTCTAGTGAGCATTACTCTATTCCTCCTGAGGTGGCTGAGCCCACTCCTGATTTGGAGTTGAGGAGGAGTAAGAGGCAAAGGACTGAAAAGTCGTTTGGTGATGATTTTGCCATCTATTCTTTGGATGATGAACCACGTACCCTCGCTGAGGCATATGCATCTCCTGATGCAGAGTACTGCAGGGAGGCAGTCCGTAGCGAGATGCATTCCATCATCACTAATGGAACGTGGGAAGTCACCGATCTTGCTGGTGGGTGTAAACCGGTGGGCTGTAAGTGGATCTTTAAGATAAAACAGAGACCCGATGGTACTATAGAAAAGTACAAGGCTCGTCTAGTGGCTAAGGGTTTCACCCAGAAGGAGGGTGAGGACTATTTTGATGTCTATTCCCCTGTGGCAAGATTACCCACCATACGTGTGCTTTTGGCACTTGCTGCTGCGTATAAACTCCTAGTCCATCAAATGGACGTAAAGACCGCTTTTCTTAATGGAGAGCTGGATGAGGAGATCTATATGCAGCAGCCAGATGGTTTGGTGGTAAAAGGGGAGAATAAGGTTTGTCGTTTGATTAAGTCTTTGTATGGTCTTAAGCAAGCTCCCAAGCAATGGCATGAGAAATTCGATAACACATTGACATCTGTTAGGTTTTGTGTCAACGAAGCAGACAGATGCGTGTATAATCGGTTTCGTGGGGATGATGGTGTCATTCTATGTCTTTACGTGGATGACATTTTGCTGTTTGGGACCAACTTGGATGTTATCAATGAGACAAAAGATTTCCTTTCCTCTAATTTCGATATGAAGGATCTAGGAGAAGCTGATGTTATTCTAAATGTCAAGCTTATTAAGGGTGAGAGTGGGATTACACTTTCGCAATCCCATTATGTGGAGAAGATCCTAACCCGCTTCGGGCATATGGACTCCAAACCTGCCTCCACGCCCTATGATCCTAGTTTAAGACTTAGTAAGCACACTGGTGAGGGTGTTAATCAACACCTATACTCACAAGTAATTGGATCCTTGATGTATCTTTGTAGCGCAACAAGACCCGACATCTCGTATGTTTGTATGCGAAATTTGGAGAGTTATCTGCGAATCCGAGAGATAGTCATTGGGTAGCACTACATCGAGTACTTAGGTACCTTAAAGGCACTATAAAGCTTGGAATCCATTACTAAGAGCCATCCGTGATCATAGAAGGATTCGATGATTCTAATCTGGATTATTGACTCGGATGAGATGAAGTCTACTAGTGGATATGTTTTCACTTTAGTTTGGTGGAGTGTGTCTTGGAAGTCTGCGCTAATGATCGTGATAACACGCTCAATCATGGAGGCTGAATTGGTAGCACTTGATTCATTGCTATTTGGAGGCGAGAATGGTGAGAGAGCTTCATCGATCTACCCATCTTTGGAAAAGCCGATTCCAGCAGTCTTAGTATACTGCGATAACCAGACTGTTTTAGACAAGGTTAAGAGTAGAAAAGACAATATGAAGTCCTCGAGGCATATTAAGAGAAGACTTAAGTCTACTCGGCATGCAAGAGAGACTGGTGTAATTGCTGTAGAATACACTCAGTCTGATAGTAATCTAGCTGATCCTTTTACAAAGAGTCTGTCTAAGACGACTATCGAAGCAGCATCTAGAGGAATGGGGCTTATACCCTGCTAGTGGTAACCAACAGTGGTAACCCATCCTGAATGAGTAGAGATCCCGTGAAACAGGCTCTGGGACAACGAAGCTTTGTGGTACTGTAAAGCACACCTTTTGGTCCCATTTGCTGCAGTGCTTATTCTGTTAGGAAGGATGAGGCTAAAACCTCTTAATAAGTTTCGGAGTCTTATAAAAGACTAGGGAATTGTCCTACAGGATTCCCTTGAAGAAACAAACCTATATGAGCTGACCGTGTGGTCGCGGTTCGTGAGAGGTATTGGGTATACTCTCTAGTGAGCTCATGAAAAGATACAAGGACATGACCGTAACGTCCTGCCCCGCTAGAGGTGCAGTTTTGCAGCCTAGTACTGTGTGCTGTGTGGATGAATGCCCTCACACCAAGGTCTTGGATCAAGGCGTAGTCCTCCTCGGCCTGTGTTGGGTTGGATTTCATATAGCTAAACATTGGTTCAAACCTTTACGGTACCTTTGTTGAACAACAATATATTAAACGGATTTATATGACGATGATACCTTTGATGATCGAGGCAAAAGGGTGGGGATTGTTGGGCTTTTGCCCATGCTAGGCCTGGCCTATTTGGCCCTTTAGGCCGGTTAAGAGGCAGAGGAGGAGGCCAGCTGCGGCTGGCTTTGGGGCTGGGTCGGGTTCACCCGAACCCTAGCTGGCGGCGGCGGCGGTCGTTCGAGCTTCCCCGACGAGCGCGGGGCTGCGTGCGCGTGCGCGCGTGGCTGGCGTTCTCAGAGTTGGTTGCGCCGACGTCGCCTATATGGGGAAGTTCCACTCCTCTCTCTCTGGCTTGGTTTAGTTGGCTTTGGGCTGAGTTTATCCCCTTCCTCTCACTCTCGTGCTCCTGGGGTTTTACCTCTGTTCGCCAGGGTTCGGCGCCCTCGCTGCCGGTGTCTACGGTGGTGCTGCCTCCTCGTTCGCCCTTGGTACCCATAGGCCGCGGGGTGGTTGCCGTATTGCCGTGCTACTCTTCCATGCTCCTCGGGCCTTGCTCCTCGGCTTGTCCGTGGTGGGGGGTGACGGCATCGTATCTCCGATCCATTTCGCTGGTGGTGCTACGTAGCACGGCGATCTGTTTTCTAGGACAGTGCCTTGGGCACGCTTTGCCACTGCTTGCTTCTTTGCCGACTCGGATTTGGCACTACGTAAGTATTTCGGTTTCTTCCTTTGTGCAGCAGGCCAATCGGTAATTTGGGGACCTATTCTTTTGAATAGAGGTTAATTCCGATTAGGGTAGGTGCACTGTTTCTGTGGGCTTGAGTTGCTCGATGATGATTGCACTTGATTGAGATGATTATAATCTGTGTACTTGGGATTTTGGTAGACCTAGTACTGAACTGCTCTGGTATTACCTTTGTTGGCTCGTCGTGTATGCTACTGCTGCTGTAGATATGGCTTAATCATTCTGTTCTTACATTGATAAGTGGCAATCTAGTGTTACTTTATTCAAGCTAATCACTAGTTGCTGGTAGATCGGTTTGTGTACTTATTGTGCACATTCTGTGCTCTGTTTATGACTGTTTTACAGCCAAACCGATGTTGTTTAAGATCTGAATGGTTAATTGACTTTACTAGTTGCATACTGTCTCACACATTGAGCAATAATCTGATTATTGAACCAGAGCAGTGTGGTTCTAGGGAATAATTCCTTTGTACTTAGATTAGAAATTCTGTGATATATTGCCCAAGTTATTTGTTGGATGGCTAATTGATTTAGCAACCCGTAAATTGCAATCTGAGAGCACATTTATCATCTTTAACCTGAGCATTATGCTGGTTGTATCTCTTTTGTTAGTTGCCATGTTTATTGAAATAAACTTGATAATGAATTTATTTGCTTCCAAGCTTTTATTCGAGGAATTCATGGTTTTGTTTATATATTATGGCAATTTACTTCTTAGTGTATTTTGTGTGAATTACTTCTCCATCTTGCTTATACCGCAATATTTTCAACACTTTGATCCATGGAAGTTAGTGCACATAACAGAAACAAAAAGGGCCACTCATGCCCCCTTCTTTGGGAGGCAGCCAGAGGGAGGGACAAGGAGAATATATTTGTAAAGTGATTCCAAAGCATGCTAGCTAGGGCTTAAGAGCCTGATTAATTATGCAAAGGACATGATCATAGCCATGATGATGGTTCGAGCTATAGCTACATACTCTACATAGTATATGCATGATGCAGCAGAGGAGAGAATGAGATTAAAAGGAGAGGAATATTTGGGGGCCAGTGGCATCCATGCATGCATGCGTGCATGTCCCTGAGATGATCAGTTAGCTCCCCTGGCTCATCTATATTTCTGTGTCTAGGGCTGGGAAAAAAGCTCGTGGCTCGCTGCTCGGCTCGAGCTCGGCGAGCTTTGCTCGGCTCGGCTCGGCTCGTAGCTAAAAACGAGCCCGAGCCGAGCCTATGTATGTGGCTCGTAAATTAGACGAGCCGGCTCGGCTCGAGGCACGAGCGGCTCGGCGAGCCAGGCCGCGGGATCGGCCGGCCCACAGCCCATTGGCGGACTAGCCCAGTGAAGAACTTACAAGCCGGGCGCCGCTTAGCCTTAGGGCAACCGCGGTGCTGCTGGAGTGCCGGTGCAGCTGCCAGCCGTGCTGCGTCCTGCGTCTACGTGCACCGTGCACTGTGCAGGGTACCTCGCCGGCTCGCCGCCGCCGCCGCCACCCGCCACCTCGCCCGGCCCCAGCCCCCCACGGCCCCACTCCCGGCGGCCAGCGCTCTGCAGTCTCCAATCCACGCTCTCCAGCGACCAGCGCAGCAGCGGTGCGGCACTGCGGCCTGCCTCCCTGCCCCTATCGGCCATCGCCATCGCCACTGGCCACCGGCACCACAGAGCATAGACCTGGCTTGGCATCGCCGGCTCGCTGCATCGGGGATTCGGCCACCGCGGCACCGCCGACTGCAGGACACTCCACCACCGCCTTCAACCGTCACCACGCAGACGCAGGTCTGTATTTTATCGATGTGTGGATTTCCCATTTGTAATGGTGATCATGATGTAGGTCAATACTTAGTAGATGCACGCATATGTTTTATGTTTATGCAAATAATGCAGTGAACTAGTTCGATGGGAAAAGAAATTCCATCTCTCAGACTCTCAGTGATAGCAAATCTAAAGCATATGCTTTATGTTTATGCAAATAATGCCATGTTTTTATGTAACTATTATTCTCTTAATGTTTACATTTCAAGGATGATTGCATGCTAGTAACAATTGTTGCTGTCTGTTCGATGGTAGCATTGGACATGGATTTGGAGTCAACTGCAAAAGGGAAGGGGAAAAAGCCAAAGAACCTTGGCATCGGCGGCGCACGCGCACGTGCACCCCTAGCCATTGCCGAACCGCCGAAACCGGTAAGCATTAAGTAACTAAGTAAGTGAGCATTCAAAGTTTTTAAAATTAATGAGTTGAGCAATTGTTCTCACTTTGTCATTTACTTCTATTTTTGAGGTCTCACGACGCGAGGACCAGGAACAAACATATGAGATTGAGAGAGAGGATGAAGAAAACTCTTTCGATATGAATGACGACATGTCCGAGGACGATGTACTGATGCTTGATGGAGAGAGTGACCATGTCTCAATGGAACACTCTGAGGATGAAGGTAATTCTGGTGATGCTAGAGATCGTCAAAGGGGGAAAAACGGCGAAAGGGGGGTTAAGATTTCAAGCAAGGTTCAAGCGACAGGGGGCACTAGCAGCAGGTCAACTTCAGATGTTTGGGAGGTGTTTGAAAAGATCGAAGTGCCATCCCCAACGGAGAAAGGGATGATGATATTAAAGGCAAAGTGCAAGTACTGCAAAAAACTGTATTCTTATCAGCAAGGTTCAAGTACTACACAGCTTGGAAGGCACAAGAAAAAGTGTGCTACATACTTGACGTGCTTGGCTAAGAAGCAAGATCAGGCTCTTCTCAATTTTGCTCCTTCAAAGGCAGGTGAATCTGGATCTGGTCTTCCTACTTTTGTCTCCCCTAGTGATTACAACCATGAGCAATGTCGGAAATTAATTGCTAAGATGATAATAGTTCATGAGTATCCATTTAGGATGATAGAGCACACATGGTTCAATATCTTTGCTAAGTATTTAAATCCTGCTTATGAGTTCATTGGTAGAAAAACCATAAGAGGTGAATGCATGAAGGTTTTTGAATCTGAAAGAGAAACACTTAGAAAGAGCCTTAAAGGTGTGGATAGCATTGCTCTAACCACTGACTTGTGGACATCCAACCAAACACTTTCTTACATGTGTTTAGTTGCACTTTATCGATCGACAGTGATTGGAAAATGCAATGCCGTGTGCTGAATTTTTTTGAGTTAGACCCTCCACACACTGGACCTGTGATAGCTCAAGCTGTGTATGAATGTGTTGCTGCATGGAAAATAGAGGATAAGATCATCTCAATCACTCTAGATAATGCTTCAAACAATGATGTTGTTGTTCGTGGTTTGAAATTAAAGTTTGTTGCTAGACAAGGCACTGCTTTCCTTGCAAAATATTTCCATGTTCGGTGTTGTGCTCACATTATAAATTTGGTCGTGAATGATGGGACAGCTGTCTTAGCACCTTTCATAAGTAATATCAGAGAATCTGTGAAATATATCAAGAAATCTCCATCTCGCTTGCATAAGTTTGTAGAAATTTGTAAATCTCTTGCATTGACAATTGGGGAAGGGTTGAAACTTGATGTAGCAACAAGATGGAGTTCAACATATAAGATGTTAAGTACTTTTTTTTTTTGAAAAGGAGATGTTAAGTACTTGTATTGCCTACAAGGAAGCTATACATTGTTATGCCGATATAGATGCAAACTATATGTGGTTGCCTACATCTACAGAATGGGATTTGTTTGTAGCCATTGAGCCAGTTCTTGCATCTTTAGCTAAAGTTAGTACTGCATTCTCAGCTTCTACTTATCCAACTGGAAATATATTTTATCCTCATATTGTGGATGTCAAGATTGCTTTGAGGGCTGCAATAGCTTCCAATGATTTGCTTTTAAAATATATGGGCAATGCAATGATGAGTAAGTTCAACAAGTATTGGGAAGATAAGAACCATGTGATGATCATTGCTACTATCTTAGACCCAAGGTATAAGATGAAATATGTACAGTGGTGCTTTGGAAAGATTTATGAAACCCCTAAAAATGAAATTGAGATCGCTGATGTTCGTGATGAGTTAGAGAAGCTATATGAAAAGTATGAGAGGGAACATCGTCAGAGAAAGATAGCTGCTCATAAATCTTGTGCATCCTCATCTTCGACTGTTCATACAGCTAACTCTTTGCCATCCGCCTCAAGTGAGTTTCAGTCCTTCCTATCGACTACTTCTTCAAATCCATCAAAGAGTGAGTTGATCATCTATTTGGATGAGCAAAATGAGGATTTAGGGAATAAGGAGTTCGATTTGTTTCAATGGTGGAAGTTGAATTCACATAGATTTCCAGTGGTGTCAAAGATGGCAAGACATTTTTTGACTATACCAGCAACCTCCATGTCTTCGGAATCAACTTTTAGCACAGGGGGTAGAGTTTTAGATGATTTTCGTAGTTCTCTAAGCCCATCAATGGTGGAGGCATTAATATGTGCTTCAAGCTGGATTAGAGGAGCACATGATGATAATAAAGCTCCTATGTTTGTGGTATGTTAATTTTACCAATTATGTTTTGTTTTATTGATGACTATTCACTGACTAGAATTTATGTGATATGACTCTTGTAAATTTGTAATCTTGTTGTTTCAGGAGGTAGATGATGGGGATGATGTTCAGACCATTCCATTTCCTAAGAGTGTGGTAGACAGTAACTAGTAAGTTATCATTATCTATCAAGAATTAAATCAATTAATGCTGTTTTATAATGCTTCTATGTAACGTAGATCATTGTTGCATTGGAGACTAGAGGCTTGAATGTTGGACTGTTGGAGCAATGGAGCCATCGCTGGAGATGATGACTGAAGGATTAATGAGTGAATGGATGATGGATCATTGAGCTTTTGGTATTTCTTTTGATTGATATTTGTTTGACTAGGATAATGATATATTGATATTGTACTGGTACAATGGATAATGGTCTTGTTACGTACCTTTGTCATCGCATCGCTATCTCTTGCACTCTGCGTTGATACTTGCTAGTTTGCTAATTGCTATCGAGTGATGAGTGATGACTGTGATGTGCTGGGATATTGTCCATTGTCCAAGTCAGTCTGTTTGTGTTGTATGCCTGTATTTTTATCTTGCAATTTTGCGTAGCATTGATGTTTGTGTGATCTGCTACTAGGAGTGTTAAAGGACGTGCGTTCTTCCAGTTAAGTGATGACTTTTATCAGCTCTAGGTAGTCCGGTTACTCTCTAGTGCAGGCGTGTGCAGGCTGCAGGCAGTACAGCAACTAAACTGGTGCTTGCCGAGTAAAAGCTCGCCGAGCCGCTCGCGAGCTCGCCACGAGCCGAGCCGAGCCGGCTCTTCAGCTCGCCTCAGTGACCGAGCTGAGCCTGGCTCGGCTCGGCTCGGAGCGTTTCCACCCCTACCTGTGTCACACAGATCATGCAGTAGATATGGTGTGTTTGGTTGGCATAACAAGGTTGTAGGAAATGGTTTACGACATATGATTTGGTCGTTTGATTGGTAAAATTAGATGATACTTTTTTTTCGTCCATATGTTTTGGTGGGACATGGTTGCAATGGTTAATAGTTCAGTTTTAAGAAATATGCTATGTTTATGCTGTAATTATTTTTGGTTGAACGATTTCATACAATTTTTGTTCATATTGTATAATTTTAATATGTTTTGTTCTGTTTTATAACTACGTAAGATCAACCAAACACCGTATAAGTGAAAAATATGGTGGAGCTGGCACCACGGCATGCATGCGAGAACGGCAGATTAAAACCCTAAACAACGCGAGGGGCCGTGTATGCTTTTCATGGGAATGTGTGGGCTTTTGTGTGCATCGTGAAGGCCATGAGTATGGACACGGTAGAGCTTTCTATACGTTTTGTTGTTTGTATATTAGTTCTGCATGCACGATGCTTCTGTTTCTTTTATATATTGCTGCACACATACTAACGTGCACTATGTGTCGTACGTCCCATGGCAGGTACATATCGAGATTGGTGCGATAGGTCACGTACTCGTTTATCTGTGCAGGTGGCAATTAAAAAATATTACTGCATCTAATTTTTCCAACGAGATCGAGAGCGGATACAACTACAGGATACAGCTAAAGACTCCACGGACAGAATTGTCGAGAACGATAGAGAAAAAAAACGACGACAGAGATCCTAAGTCATTTAATTACAAAATTAATAGGCTTTTGTACAGATCATTTACTATTTTTTTCGAATTCATGCATATTTAAAACATTCACTACAGGAATATCAATCTATGTCGGGGGCCAAAACCGTCGACCTAGACTCCAAAACCGCCAACATTAGTCTATGTCAGCGGCTGGCCGCCGACACTGCCTCGCCGACCCAGAGCGGCCGACACAGAGAATCAATGTCGGCGGCACCCCCGACACTTATGCACAAAGGGGAGGGCTACCGTGCGGCAGATCTATTTCGGCGGGTTACATAGCCGCCGACATAGAACTTGTCAAACGGGGCCGAGCCTGTCACGGCGACCTGACTGGTGGGGTCCATCTCACCCTCGAGATTCCGACACGTGTCCAACGAGCCGGATCCGTGACCCTCTCGAGCACGAGAAATATCGGCGGCATTACCTGAAGCCGCCAACACTAACAGGGTGATTTATGGTCATGGCGCACTTGGGCTCTGTCAATGTCGGTGGCTAGTAAATAGGTCGCCGACACTAAGCGGGTGATTTATGGTCATGGCGCACTTGGGCCTACGATATGTCGGCGGCTAAAGACAATACCGCCGACTTCTCCTCTATCCGCCGCTGACACAGATGCCTCCCTAGGCTACGGTTTGGGCCCGCTTGTTAGCGACCTTGCCTGACTTACTCGTGGGTCCACATAAACGTCCACGCGTTATCCGTCCGTCTCTGGAGGGAACAATGTCGGCGGCTATGGCTATACCGTCGATACATCTTAATTGGCGGGAGCAAAATTTTGAAATTCAACCGGCGCGCGGGAGATAGCTGATAAATGTTGCGCCCTCGCCGTGGCCGTCGCCACGCCAGAGCTACCGTCCAGATCTGAGCGAGGGGAGGGGACGCCGCGCCGGAGCTGCCATTGCCGTCGTGGTCGGAGATTGTGAGGGGAGGGGGCGTTGTGGCGAGGGGGAGGCGCGACGGTGGCGGTGAGGGGGAGGCGCGACGGTGAGCCGGCTTGAGCCGGCGTCGACGAGGGGAGGGGAGCGTTGCGGCGACGGCGAGGGGGAGGTGCGACGGCTAGGCGGCTTGAGCCGACGGCGACGAGGGGAGGGGAGCGTTGCGGCGGCGAGGGAAGGGGCGTGGGCCGGCGGCGGCAAGGGAAGGAGGGAGGGAGGGAGCTCGCTGGGAGTTGAGGGAGGATGGAGGAATTAACGCAAAGCAATAATTAGGTGGGTCCCACAGTTTTTATGCTTATAGCCAATTTGTTGGATGGGTGGTCTTTTGAGCTGACGTGGATCTGCCACATAGACCTTATAGCCAGTAAGTTGGCTCTACCATTGGAGATGCTCTTAGCGAAAATCAATGTGCACGTACATACACACATATCTGTGGCCGATCGAATTACACACTCGATCGATTGAGTAGTAGCAGTAGTAGTAAAGCATGATGATAATAATGAGTGGGTCAAGTCGTACCAAAGGCAGGGGAGGGGAGGGGAAGGGGTACAATTACATCCACAGAAGCGGCGAAGAAAGGCTGCTGCAGCAAAGCAGCGAAGATATGAGAATGATGGCTTCTTTGTGTTTGCGTCACGCAAACATGCCCCTGATCTCATTCATGCTATCCATTGCCATCTGCGTTCTTTTGATCAGCCTTTGATCGCACGCAGCATGTATACACACATGCAACCATGTACCCCTCTCTCTCTCTCTCTCTCTCTCTCTCTGCTAGGGCAACTTGGGCGTTGCAGTGCAGGGGGATCAGCAGGCACAAACACGCAGAGAAAAACAACAATGCGCGGTTGCGGCAGTCGGCATTAGGTTTGGGAGCAGCTCAAAGCCATTGAATTTGCGGATGGACCTAGCTATGTCCCTGCTGCTGCTGTTGGTGGTACTAGCACGCTATGCGCTATACTCCCCAGGCCCCCAGCAGCTCACACTCACACACATGCTTTTGCACACTGTGCATGCATTGTATTGCCATGCATGCATGCCATCGATTGCAAATGTCATGTGCAATGCCGTGAAATGATATGATGGTACACGTACGTTCTAGCTCGATCCCTACTGCATGCAATGCATGCGAGACGTGAGATTGACGGGTACATCGCTGCATCATATATACATGCGCGTGCATGCGTGTGATCTTGCCTTGAGTGATCTTGCCTTGCTTTTGCTTCTGCTAGGCTGCGTCCGATCGATACGTATATATGTTTAGTACAGTGGCTATATATATAGCTCGATCGATCGATGCATGTGTGTCCAATTCAGCTGCACGCATGCAGATATATCGATCGCATCGCATGCACGGCTCGCCGTAGCTAGGTAGCAGAACAGTGAAAAGACGTGGCGTCGCGTTGATCGGTCGCCCTCTCATCTCATTCATAGATGCATGCCTCGACGTGCAAGCTACAGCTACACGCATATATATATATATATGTGTGTGTGTGTGTGTGTGTGTGTGTGTGTGTGTGTGTGTGTGTGTGTGTACGCACGCTTAACCAGCGCTCGACTAGCTATAGGTATAGGCGTGCATGCATGCATATGCGTTTGCTAGCTAATGACCTGTCAAGTATATATGTCTAGACGCATGCAGTTTGTCTCTACGTGGGCGTCGACACTCTACACATACTTCATTAATTCCCCCCCCCCCCCCGGGTTTCTCTCTTTCAACATTTTTTTAGAAATATATATCTAAAAACCCTCAAGTGTATGTCAATTTTTTAAAAGGCAATGTATCTAGTGCTAATGTCCATTAGGTGCTAATATGCTAATATCAAATCTGGACCATTAAATCTATGATGGATGGTTTAAACATAGAGAGGTGGAGGCCCCTTTTCCACTTACAAAGTTAAGGAGGTTGTGTGAAAGTGTAAGGATCCTAGGCCGAGAGGGGGGTGAATCGGACTCCAAATTCAAATTTTGAGCTTGTTTGTGTGATTACTTAGTCAGGTATTTACCCAATCTATCGATGAATTCCTAGTATCTAGATGCGGAAGTGAACTCAATGAAACTCAAGCGACTATTAGGAGGCTCAATGGCACTCACAACAAGCGATCAAGTCAAAATGCGTAATGAAACGAGTGAGACGAAGAGACGCAAACCGAGTTGTTTACCGAAGTTCGGTGTTCAACACATGAACACCTACGTCTCCGTTGAGGAAACTTCTCACACAGAGAAGTCGGGACTCTTTCGTCCCTAGCCCTCAATCCACTCGCGGTAGTCTCTTCACCAACACATGGTAGGCGAGCTCCAAACCTTCACACGGAAGCGAGTTCTCTCACACGCGAGAGCTCTCACACTCCACCGGCACCGGCACACGGCACCGACCACCGACACACGGTGGATTTCACCTCAACACATGAGGTACCTCCAACACATGGAGGATTTGGCTCCGACACACGGACACCTTGGCACCCCCGACACACGGAGGTGGCCGCCGACACACGGCGGACTTGTGGCTTCAACGGATGAAGAGGATGTAGTCGTACGGTGAATCTCGTGACGTGATGACGATCTCTCCGGTGGAGAAGTCCCAAGAGCACAAGATCGAGATCGTCTCTCACCACTACCCCTTCTCTCCTCCCATGAAGACTAGGGCAAAAACACCATGGAGATAGGGGAAACCTTGGGGATGATGAGAGGAGGTAGGGCACCTTCTTCTTCCTCTTCCTCTCTTCTCCTTCCTCTCTCTCAATCTCTCAAGCACATGAAACCCTAGGAGAGGTGGGATCCATGGGAGGAGCTCTCATGGGTGGCTAAGACAAGGGGTGGCTGCTAATGGTGGCTCTCTCAATTTTCTCCCGTACACCAAGCCCCTATTTATAGGCACAAGGCGAAACCCTAGAAATGGACGGCTCAGATTTAATCCCGAGTTTCAGATCAATCTACCGGACGCCGTCCGGTTCCTGTCGGACGCCGTCCGACAGAGGGCGAGGCCAAATTTTGTGCTTCGTCGGACGCAGTCCGGTGGCTTACCGGACGCGTCCGATGGGGTGCCAGCGCGTGCGCAAGAAGTGCCCGCCAGATGTTCGGTCGCTTGCCCAGCAGTCGTCGGACGCTGTCCGGTCCTGGTCGGACGCCGTCCGACAGTGAATACTGTCGCGCCTGCGGTTGATCAGACGCCGTCCGAAAACCGTCGGACGCTGTCTGGTCGGCGTCTTTGATCTTCTTCGGACGCCGTCCAATGGTTTCCGGACGCCGTCCGACAGGGGCGATATCGTTTGGGACTTAGCCAAATTCGTGCTCACTCGTTTGAACACCGGCGCTGTCGGACCCCGTCCGAAGAGCGTCGGACGCCGTCCGACAGTGTGTATGTCTTCGGGACTTAGCCAAAAATTTTGCTTGGGCTCGCCGGACGCCGTCCGATGACGAACGGACGCCGTCCGATGGGGCTGAAGATTGTGCCCCACTAGGATTTTGGCTCTACCAACTTCGTACGACATCACACCTAGGGTTGTGGCCTTACTTTATCGTCTTGTGGAATCGGCGGGAGGTTTCGCGCCTAAAAACCGAATATTTGGCTTGGGCTGCTTAGAGGCTACGAAACCCTGACAGCTGTCGCTCCCCCGAACTCTCTCGAACTTTGGACAAGTGTACTCGCTTTAGATGGTTCGCTCAAGACTAACACCTAGCACTCTCGGAACCCCTATGACCTGTGCTCAGTGGGACCCTGCAACCAGAGAGATGTTGTCGATCTGCTGAGTTGGGCCGAAGACGCACACAAGGAAATCAGAGAAACTATGAAACAAAAAGTCCTTATCCTTGGCGTTCCAGCTGTACGGCCTAGTTGCCATCAATTACCAAAATCATTAAGCCCATGGGAGGCTTGATCTTACAGAAAGCATTTAAGGGAGAGATGAGGTAATTAATGGGGTTTTCATCTCTCCATATCCGAACCATCCATCATAGATTTAATAGTCTAGATTTAATGTTAACATATTAGCACCTAATGGCCATTAGCACTAGATATGTTGCCTTCTTTAAAAGTACCTGCAACACGATTTGTATCTTGTTTTTTAAACCGAGGAAGTTATTAGTTCACTGTGCTTATTTTTAGAGATAATTAGATGCACATTGAGTTAATTACAGGGTCTTTAGATAATCATCAGAACTGGAGTAACAGGTTTTAAAGGTATATTTTTTTTTATTTCAAGAAGCAGAAAAGATCGATGGTCTTTAGATAATTGTCAGAACCAACAGGTTTTTAAGGTATTTTTCCTTCTTATTTCGAGACGCAGAAAAGATAGATGGCCTTTAGACAATTGGTCAAAAGTATTAGGATTTTAAGATGTGTTTCTTTTTTTATTTTGAGACGCAGAAAAGATCGAGTGATCGACCTTGTACTTTGGACTTTGGAGCAGGAGCAAGAGGTGGTAATTAAAGAGCTAGTCATGCATGCATGGCTGGCTGGCTGGTCTTGTTCTCTGTTGATGCCGATCTCGTGTGTGTCAGCGATGCATGGCAGCATGAGCCATAGCAGCTGGAGTGTGGAGTAGTGGCCGGCTGGCTAGCTAGCTAGTTTGGTCAATTTGCGATCGATGTGGGCAAGTAGACGGCAGCACGTAAGTAATCATATGCAGATGCACATCGGAGATAGCAACCTAACCTAGCAAGGCGCGCGCGTACGTATACGTACTGTGAGCTGATGGGAACACGAGGAATTTCTTTTGAGTGTATATAAGTACTAGTGGAGATGGCGCGTGCCCGTGGTGCACCGAGAGCGACAGCGAGTCCGTTATCATTTTCTTAAATCTAGGTCATTTGAATGATGTAAATACATCGTTTTTTCCTCAATGAGCCTCATGCACAGTTCTTTGATGAGCCAACACCGGCTACAGACCGATTTCTACTTTGTCTGGTACATTCATATGCCATGACAATAAGAAAATATATTGTGCTTTCGTAAAATAGAAATTTGATTAATTTATAGCAAATACAATATTTAATTCTGAAGAAATTTACACAAACAAAATTGTTTCCATGATATTCCGCTGCTTTTCAAACACATATGTTGAACACTTCCTATGTCAGAGGTGAACTGGTTTGAAATCTCTGCATAAGCACAACATTGGTTCAGATAATGGATAAGGCATCATAAAGCACTTATTAAACTCTATTAATAATAGTGACGGTCAGCAACGATACAAATGAAAGCCTCATAATGGTATAGCTAAGTTCAATAATTTAGCAAACAGATACAAATTAGATAATGTATAAATAAATACATTTACTGCCTTCATAAATTCTACATGTATCTTTATAAACGGATGAAAATATATCCATAAAATGAAGGAACACCCAAGAACTTACATACCTTCACCAATCAATGCAATACATGGTCGCATCTCTGATCAATTGGGAATGATGCGAAGCAAAACACCAACTAAGCCGTGAAGGTCATCCACTGTTGAACACCAACTGGTAATTGTCAAGAAGCTGTTGGAAGTGATAAGCAAAATGAATTATTATCGACCAGAGTTTCAAATTTCTAGTAGGAACTGAAATCTAAACCATCAACAAAAAAGACAATCATGAGTTAATTATATAAAAGGCTTGGCCAATTTAGACAAACACAAAATGTAACTATCTTTCAATAGATCTTGATTGACCGGTCCTTAGAGCTTCCGCGGCGCGCCTCGGCAATCTAAACATGGTATTTAGTCTACTGGGGTATAGCTAATAAGTTTTTAAACTTAACATTGTATCTAGCAAGTCAGAATCAGGAGCAAAAAGCTTGTCTTACACCAAATACTTTGCTAACTTTCTATATACAACAATACCATTGCACATTACAAAATTTAATGAACAAAATGTAATGTCTCGATGAAGTCTGTGGTGGTAAAACTTCCAATAATTTTGAGAGAGAATTTCAGTTGTGCAAAAGGTCCACGAAGGCCACACTCGAGGCAGGGAACTTGGCTATTCAAGCTGGCACAGGAGGCATGTTCTGAAACTTGACTATTCTCTCACTTTGCAATGGTCACCGTATGTCGTCCGGCGGTGTGTATGCCTATTGTCCATCGTGCATGGCTATATGTAAATAAATGATAGCGTTATAGGCTTATAACATATCGGAAACAACATTAAAACAAATACAGTGATTAAAAGCCATGGGTCATACTTTACACTTTTGTCGGTGCACTCATTACCTACCTCCTCATCACCTGAACTTGCAGACATAAAGAAGCCATCACTCACATCTAATATAGAAGATCAACTCATTTCAAACAACTATCTCACTTGTGTTCTTTTAGGTGTTGAGCAATTTATGATTAATAAGCAGATTAAATCCTGTAAGCAATACATATTTAATGTGTCAGTTCTAACTCCCAGAAAAACATCGAAAAGGCAAAAGAGCATAGTAGGTTGGCCATGCGTAAGCATGCTCGAAAATGGAACATCGCATGGGTAGAAAACTTTCCTTATATGCCGCTGAAAGGACACCATTTCACCAGTCATAAATGTTTACCTTTCATGATAATAACTAACAGGAAGTCATATTTGTGTGACAAAATGTGCAGCTACAGGATGCAGAAATGATGGCATAACCTGGCTGAAATATAACCTTATATTCTTTCTCACATAAAGAGTATGGCAACCAAATCATCACATAATAAACCAAGCTCTAGTCCCCCATAATGTAGATGGAGGCTAAAATTGGCTGCCTAGCAAAGATTGCTCTGCTAAACAGAGTAAAGACATAAACCATCTGTTAGGAAATAGATTAAATTCGTGAAATCATTTGTTTAATAGTAGCAAACCCCACCCTGAGCTTGCTCCATTTGAAGTAGCTTGTGCGATCTGTCTTAGAGTTGTTAAACAGTGAAAAGGCCTTGATGCAAAAGGCTGGTATAGGTGATTATATTTCTAACCTTATGCCCATATCGTCCTTCCATGCAGTTGAACATGATTTTTAATGAGGGAATTAAATGGGCAATAAGAAAGGATATATGTGAGCTGCAAAACCAAACAACAGGGAAGCCAAATCTAAACATTTTGAACCTTCATAATAAATGGCCTCTGCCTTCCCCATCTTGAAGTATACTTATCACTGTAAAGGCCAATGCATAGTTGAACCTGCATTGTAGGGGAAGGATAACTGGATACTGGAAAGACCAATGCCTAGCTTACATGTATTTATAGTGGGCAAACAACTATTGGGAATCTATAAATACAAATACTGAAAGCGTCATGAGCTCAACATTAGCTACATAGAACTTGAGGAATATGATTTTTTTTACAATACAGGAATTATTCATTCTGGCTTGGGTTTCTGAAAGCTGTACACCCCTTTCAGAAGAGCGAAAAAGATAGCTATGCGCAGGGCCTTCAAGAAAAGTATTTTGTAGTTCACTAAAAATACATCTCAGAAAGAATAGGCAAGAGTTTGATACAATTAAATCCTGTGCTAAAAATGCACTTTACTTGAACAACACTTTTTATTTTGGAAAGCAGATCACCACCACAAATTTTGGGCCACACTTTATCATATGAATTCGAAAGCTACGATTTTGAAACCAAATTGAGCCAAGGTTAAGAAACCGAACTCACTTGTCGTTAGGCTGAAGGACAGACCTCGCAGCGTCGCTGAGCCACTGTATCCGCTAGTAGGCGCTGAATCAACGACCTTGCATCCCCCTGAGGCTTGGTCTTCAACAGACCAGCATGAAACCATGATCCCATATGACCATGCACACCGACACCGGCCAATTGACCATGAGGCAGACCATGAACCCTGCATTCTCGAAAGGAAGACCATAAAAATAAAAGGAAGAATCGACCAGGGATCGAGGGAGGGAGGTGTGACGCTGCGCTGGGGGACGAATCCAGCAAAGGCCTAGGCCAACCAAACGCCGGGGACCTGAGCCGAGAAGCAGTAATGGGGGAGAGGAAGGTTCACCTTTTCGTACCGTACCAATCCAGCCCCCCTCTCGACCATCACGGTGGATGGGGGAGAAGTGAGATAGGGTTTCAGTGGGGGCGGCGGCGACCTGGCCTAGGAAGCCAGTGTGACAGAGGGTGGCTAGGGTTTTGATTGCGGAGAGGAGGCGGCAGCCTAGCTGGGGCGGGTGGGAAAGGGAAGGAGGAGGGAGAGAGATGCCTTGTTACCATCGGTGAGGCCGGCGAAGAGGGAGAGCAAGGGGACATGGCCGTCGATGGGCACGAAGTGTAGGCGCCCTGATGTGGCGCCGACCGTGCGGGCGGGGGACGGAGCACAGGATCCGCCATCACCGGATCTGGGGGTCACCGTCGCCGAATCTGACCGCCCCGGCGCCCATCGTCGTGGAGCGTGTGGACGACGGAGTTGGAGGAAGGAGAGGGAAATGCGTTGGAGAGCGGGGTGAAGGGGAGGCCGCTCGGGAGAGCATGGAGGCGTTGAGCATTGAGTAAAAGAAGAGAGGAAATGTTGGGTCTGGGTAGAATAGGGGGACACGGTTGTAAAATAACAAATATTAGGGGCCTCATGTAAATACGTCTGAGTGTAGGCTCATCAGTTATTTTGGACGGCGGGTTGATTAAGGGGAAACCTGAGGTTTTTTTTGCAAAAACGTTCGGCCTAGTATTCTGGCGGAGAGAGCAGCCTCGTGGTGGGTTCGAGGAACGCAACCCGTGTGCAAAGCTCAGGAGGGCGCCGCGTGCGGGGAGGGTAGCCACGTGTCGAGCGTGAACGGCGTGAACACGGCTTACTATTATAGATGCATTTGGATGTGAGACAAATTTGAACTAGCTAGCTTGCTATCTCCTCCACGCAAATTCATCTGGTCGGCTCGGCGTTAATTATGGGATAATTAATCATTTAATCTGCATGCATGCCAGGCCACACAACCTTCCAGGCGGGCTTGTCAGCGTCAAGATTAACGGTATGTTTAAAAGTGGCTCAGCTGTAGCTATGATAAAATATAAGCCTAAGATATGACGAGGAGAATAACATCTTGTATTTACTTCATTAATAAATAGGTTTATCTTTCTAGTCATTTCTTCTTAATTATAAAATCATCTCTAAAGGTTTTTAAAAAATATAAATGAAGTTGACCAGATTCGAGAGGTAGATTCAAGAACGTTCCAGTATAACTTAGCATTCAACTCACTCAAGCTCGGCTAACTTATTTATTCAGAACATCTATTTAAAACATGCTCTAAATATTTCTAGGCTAGAAGCCATAGTAAGAGAGAATGTTTCTTATTGTTGAAAATTTTATGTTCATTATGATCAATGGAGAGATTTGAGAAGATACTGTGCGCACAAGCTCTCCAGTATTTTAGTTTAAACTATAACTAATATTAATGAATCAAATCGAAAGAAACAATAACTGGGCACAAGCTCTCTAGTATTTTAGTTTATACTATAACTAATATTAATGAATCAAATCCAATGAAACAACAACTGGTGCCATATAAATCGAAGAGACCATAAATTGGAGAGCCTTGACCAATTTGAAAGATCATTTGATTTATTAGTGAAAGATTTATCAATTATTAGACGGCTAGATGTTTAACATTCTTCCCAAACCATAAGAATATATGGTAAGCGCATATGCACGGCACAGAAAACTCCTGGGGGCTGGAGTCCTGGTGTGATGCATGATAGAGCTAGCTGTGGTTGTACCGCTTCACACGTAGTACCCACGTACCAACTTGCGCTGTTGTGCGTCATGTCCTACGGCGTATGTACGTGGCCCCGCGAGAAATCAAGAAACGTGCATGCATGTACGATTTTACCCTTTTTCTCCCGTGGTTCCCGCAACTCATGCATAGACGACGCCGCTGGTGTCGGTAGCGACGGTAGGTCGCAGCCCGTCCGATCTGACCCGAATTTATTTTAAAACCTAATTCAACCGAGAAAATAATATCCGGATATATCCGAATTCAAATCCTCCTGACTAAAAAAAGTATATGAGTTAAGGTATGAGAAGAACAATATTTGATCCGAACAATATCTGATCCGTATTCAATTCCTATCCGCATATCCGAGATATCCAAAAGATATCAATGTAACTTAGCATAAATAGATATCCGATAATACTAAACATAGATATTCAGTATGAAATATGTTTGATTGGAACCTATATGTTGTAGTTAATGTTTGATTAAATCTTAACATATCGATAGCCTTTTGAATTAAGCATGGAAGCTTAATCTATAAAAGTAAGTAATCATGTCATATGCTACTTTTATGTACGTCAAATATTCAATTATTTATCCAACCCGTATTCGTCTGGTATTGGTGTTCCGAAATTTTTTAAATTTGAACCCGTATTCAGAAAAAAAAAATACTATAGATTAAAATATGAGACATATAGTATTCACTGTACCCGATCTGTTTGCACGCTACTTGCAACCCGCATATGGAAGGTAGAGCGAAGCAATCAAAAACCAGGAAGCAAAGAAAGGAACAAGAGCGGGAATAGTATATATCGAATCAATAAGGAATATAAGAAATAGCGTGCGTGCCGGGGGGAGAGTGGCGGGCCCTGCGCGTGGGCCGGGGCTCGCACGCGCGCTCGGTCAGGTGGTGGCCGCGCGGGCCCGCGTGCGTGCATGCATGCAGGGCCGGCCGGTGGGCCAGGAATATTTTTCATTCCCTTGGTCGAGGGCCAGATCCACCTGGGTCCATGCATTGATGCATGCCACTCCCTGGGCGCCATTGCTGGCCGCCGCTGCTGCTGCCGCTGCTTGTGGCTGTGGCTGGGGATTTCGCGGCATTGATGCGTGCGGCGCCTAGGCTGCAGAGCTTCAGGGCCATGTGGGGAATGAATTAATGAATGAATGCGCGCCGCGCCACACGTACAGGGGTGGACCGTGGACCTTGTACGTACGTACGTGCTAGGCACAGGAATTGTTCCTATGAATATGCGTAAATAGTTGTGCGTAATTACGCATCCTCGGTCTGCCGTTATTGCCATATCCATAGGAAGGGTTATCATGGCTTGCCATGAGCCAGTTATCATCGCATTGCTCTCAACAATGGTCATAATATCTCTGTCCTTCTTTCGGAGGGTTTGAAAATATTTTTTCTTCCAAAGTATCACATCGGTGGTGCAACTATCCACCAAACACGACTCCTCTTTCTTGTACCAGCGCATCATTTAGGCATGCGCTTTGTTGGGATAATGTATGATTACATAGGAATGCATGATATATTATGTCTACCCATATATAGTCCCATAATAAAAATTATAATTATTTGAAATACAAAACAGTCACTCATAAGAAAATGAATCCTTTAACAAGAAATATATTAAAGTGAGCAATAAATAAATTATTCTCGATATAATTATCAATCATAACTTTCCTAGGTTTTCACAATTACATGCAATCATAATTGTTCATTCTCAACTGAAAATCTAACTTCTTCTAGATTATTCACCATATATGAAGCTACTTCTTAAGCATATATACACAACATTTTTTTGCAATCTACTTAAAAAATTGGCCAACTATTAGATTCAAAATAATTGATTGAGCTATAAACTCATTCAAAAACCTTCGTTGACCATGGAGAAAACATAAATTTGAGTTAGATCCACACCTTCAATACATGGGAGTTATATTGAAGTAAGGAGGCAACTATATATACATCAAAGCGCAAATGAAGTAAGAATGATCTTACTAATCTTGAAGCACTTAGCTTGGAGTCAAATCACCAAAATTGAAAATCTTGGGTAGCACCTCCCCGACCACCACGTTTGGGCTCCTTTGTAGTCTTTTTGGTCATGGCAATGTGGGGAGGAAGAAGACACAAACTGGGTTAAAATAGTGCATGTGATATTTACTATCGGCTTGTATCATAAACCGGTCGTGAAACTGGCATATTACTACCGGATCGTGCCAAAAACATGTAGTAATTGTACTCCGGGAATTCACTTCTGGTCTGTGATACGAATCGGTAGTTCGTGGATCCAACCGGCTGTGAAAACACGTTGAACAAGTAGTGATGCAACCTACGGATTTGCATCGGATCGATAGTGATGGATTGATGGTGACAGGCAGTTCTATGGTAACGAGGGGCGACGATTAATTGTCTGCAATCAGCCCACACCCTGGTTATGCCGCAAGGCGTTGGTGATAGGCCCAAGAGGGACTAGTTTCGCAATCCTCCCTTCTCTTTCACTCTGCACATTGTTGGTTCAAGGTACTAATTTATATCCTAATTAAAGAATGTGAATGCAATACCGGAAAACCATTTAAGCGTAATACTGAATGGTCGACAATGTCCCACAGCCAACTTAATTTCGCTAGCTCGCACTATCGTTAGAGGAGCATTGCCTTTATATTAGTAGTTTATACCCCCGGCCAATTAAGCACTTCTCAGATACCTCTCCTGGGTGACGTCGCTACCCGGCTGCTTAATAGTTTACTATCGTTACAAGGTTGCGTCGCGGAAGACGTGTCGCAGCTTTGCAGATCGATCGAGGGAGACGTACACTGACTCCAAGTAAAAGTTGTTCATGCATGCAAGCATCTTTGCCAAATTAGTGCTAATTGGAGACTTGGAGTATTAAAACCATGCACACCAGATAGAAAAGGCTTCTTGATTCACTTTGTGCCGTGTGCATGCATGCGTACTGCTTTGTGTGCATGTGGAGTATATTGGAGTACTACATATAGCTTGCCCTCTCCTATTAGCAAAACTACTCCTACGTA
This sequence comes from Raddia guianensis, assembly GCA_036346415.1. Classification (NCBI taxonomy): domain Eukaryota; kingdom Viridiplantae; phylum Streptophyta; class Magnoliopsida; order Poales; family Poaceae; genus Raddia; species Raddia guianensis. The sequence continues at coordinate 24,979,128 of CM070537.1, read as the reverse complement.
CGTCTTTACCAGCTTTGATCCATGGAAGTTAGTGCACATAACAGAAACAAAAAGGGCCACTCATGCCCCCCTCTTTGGGAGGCAGCCAGAGGGAGGGACAAGGAGAATATATTTATAAAGTGATTCCAAAGCATGCTAGCTAGGGCTTAAGAGCATGATTAATTATGCAAAGGACATGATCATAGCCATGATGATGGTTCGAGCTATAGCTACATACTCTACATAGTATATGCATGATGCAGCAGAGGAGAGAATGAGATTAAAAGGAGAGGAATATTTGGGGGCCAGTGGCATCCATGCATGCATGCGTGCATGTCCCTGAGATGGTCAGTTAGCTCCCCTGGCTCATCTATATTTCTGTGTCACACAGATGCATGCAGGAGATATGGTGTGTTTGGTTGGCTTAACAAGGTTGTAGGAAATGGTTTACAATATATGATTTGGTCGTTTGATTGGTAAAATGAGATGATACTTTTTTTTCGTCCATATGTTTTGGTGGGACGTGGTTGCAATGGTTAATAGTTTAGATTTAAGAAATATGCTATGTTTATGCTGTAATTATTTTTGGTTGAACGATTTCATACAATTTTTGTTCATATTGTATCATTTTAATATGTTTTGTTCTGTTTTATAACTACGTAAGATCAACCAAACATCGTATAAGTGAAAAATATGGTGGAGCTAGCACCACGGCATGCATGCGAGAACGGCAGATTAAAACCCTAAACAACGGGAGGGGCCGTGTATGCTTTTCATGGGAATGTGTGGGCTTTTGTGTGCATCGTGAAGGCCATGAGTATGGACACGGTAGAGCTTTCTATACGTTTTGTTGTTTGTATATTAGTTCTGCATGCACGATGCCTTGCGTTTCTTTTATATATTGTTGCACACATACTAACGTGCACTACGTACTATGTGTCGTACGTCCCCTGGCAGGTACATATCGAGATTGGTGCGATAGGTCACGTACTCGTTTATCTGTGCAGGTGGCAATTAAAAAATATTACTGCATCTAATTTTCCCAACGAGATCGAGAGCGGACACTACTACAGGATACAGCGAAAGACTCGGCCACGGACAGAATTGTCGGGAAAGATAGAAAAAAACGACGACATAGATCCTAAGTCATTTAATTACATAATTAATACGCTTTTGAACAGATTATTTACTATTTTTTCTAATTCATGCATATTTAAAACATTCCTAAGTCAATTACAAGGTTAATGCACTGCCCAAAACAGAGCATCCCTCACGAGCATAGAAAATCGTCACGTTAATAGTTTTTTTTACATGCCCACCTCGATCGGTCGTCAGCATATATAATTAGTCTAATGGGTATATATATAATTAACCTGGTGGATTTCCTAGATTTTGCGAGAGATCCACTACTACGGAAAGGACGTTGGTCCGGTTGAACGAGCTTGATCCGGTTTTGAACCGACAATTTATGGAGACCGATGCCTCTCGGGCATCATCCGAGTTCTGAGAACGGGACTAAATCTCTCCTCGATAGGCCGGCCCGAATGCAGGTAGCTCTATTGGTCCCGGTTGGTTGCTCCAACCGGGACTGAGTATATGTATTAGTCCCGGTTTTACCTACCAACCGGGACTAATATGTGCATACGTGGCGACCAAGTAGTGCCGCTGGGGACACTTTTGGTCCCGGTTGGTTGTTCCAACCGGGACTGAGGTGTATTTTTTGAATGTTATGCTTATTTAGTCACTAACTAAACCACATTTAACACAATTAGCAGATGCACAGCTGGTTGATAACTAAAATCGAAATAGCATTAAATATTACAAATATGTATTACGTCAGACCGGCTCTGGGCACTGTGCAATCATCCATACTGTGCAATTACAAATATTCAGAGTTTACAAAATATGCATTACAATACACTTTCTCCCAATTTGGCAAGATCAGCTAGTATTCACGGTGGCACCCATTTTTAACTTTGATTTGATTTCGCTAACACCTTCATTGGACAAAGATCATCGATCAAACAATCTTGGGTCAGGTCACACCAAGCCACTTTGAGGCGTTGTCGAACTCAGCGGTGTCACTTTCTGAGATCATTGTCTTGTATCATGCCTTTGCACCATTGTTGACCCTAGCAGCCTCCTCCTACAACCCAAATTAAACAATATTATCTAATAAAAACAGTAGAAATGGCAACATGCTATTATTTAAAATTTGTGGCGCCACATGAATAACACCACCAAACCAAGTAACCAACAACAGAACAGATATATAAATTTGATCTTTACCTTCTATCTTTCAGATTTCGTCAAGAACATAAGAAGGGGAAGGGCAGTTCTCAAAAGATAACCTTCCAGGCCCAAAGATTCCAGGACTCCACGCCATGAAATCTTCAATCTGCTCCTTTGTTAAACAACAAATATGTATTAGGTAGCTAGCTAGACATAAGTATCATACAATGTACACAGTGCACATACACTTTTTATCGGGATCTTTTACGAGCATTGCTCTTCGACGGTTGGCTAGTATTTTTTGAAGGCTGCGGAATCTTATTAAGTGTAGGGTGGTGATGTGCCGGGATGGAAGGGCCCTTCCGTAGTAGTGTATCATAGAAACGTAAGACTTGCTATAGCAACAAATGGTTTCACTTTCTTCAATCTGGGTGCTGCACCTTACTCATCTTGGCCAGTTTTTATGACTCCTCTTAATCTCCCTTCGGGTATGTTAATGATGTCTGAATATATATTCCTCACCCTTGTTGTTCCTGGTCCAGAGCATCCAGGAAAAAAATTAAATATCCTCATACAACCTCTAGTAGATGAACTTTTGATGTTGTGGGAAGGGGTAGAAACATGGGATGCTTCTGTGAAGCAAAACTTTGTAATGCGTGCACAAATTCTATGGTCCATACAAGATTTTCTGACATATGATAATTTTTTTGGTTGGAGCACACATGGTACATTGGCATGTCCGGTATGCTTAAGTCAGGACAAAGCTAGCTTTTCGGCTCCATAATGGTCACAAGCCTTGTTGGTTTGATTGTCACAAACCCTTCTTGCCTACTGATCATGAATACAGGGCTCAATCTAATTCGTTTCGTAGAAATACAGTAGTACTTGAGGAGGCACCTAGGTATTTAAGTGGCGAGGGAGTCAAAAAATATCTAGACAAATATGTTGGTGACACAATAAACTTTGGAAAACTGCACAACTGGACTCATAAAAGTTGTTTTTGGCAACTTCCATATTTCAAAAAATTGAAGCATCGACACAACATAGATGTCATGCATAATGAGAGTAACGTAGCTGTAGCTATATGGAACGCATGCTTTCACATACCTGATAAGACCAAAGACAATGTTAAGGCAATTAAGGCAAGATATTGCTATGATTTGCCATAGGCCTTCGTTGCATTTGCGGGTGAAGGAAAATGGGAAGTGGCACATACCTATGGCTCCATTTTGCATTGATAAGAATGACAAGACAACAATTCTTATGTGGTTTTAACAATAAAAATTTCCTGATGGATATGCAGCCAATATCATTGATGCCAATGTTACTGACAACCATGGTGACAACTCTAATACAAACGATGACGGCAACATTAATCCACATAACAACTCCAATGCAAGATGGCGGCAACACTAACATTGAGGACGACTCGAATGCTGATCCTGCTAATGGCACCAACCATGTTGTTGCTTAACTAAGATGCTCACTTATAGCTCTTCTAACAAGTTAAAAAGCATTGTTAGTTGAATCTTAGATGAACCTAGACAACTGGATTGCTTGCCAATGGACTAAGGCATTATTTTGTATCTATAATGTGATCTGGATGCTCTTTAGTAAGATGAACTATTAAGATGCTCTCTGGCAATATCATTTTGGATAACTAATGTTTAGATTTTCTATGAACAATGCAATTTTTAGGATGGACCGATGATATCTACTATGTTATTAAGTGTACCCAATGCAACTTGTTGGATGAAATTATTGTCACATTTGTAATATTATCTGGAACCTGGATGCTCCCTATATATTTTATTGGATTAGATTATTGTCAACTTTGCTTCGTGATATATAGAACTTATATTCTCCTTCAAAAATATGAGATGCATTTGAAATGTAAAATGTATTGCATGAAAACGATGCCATTTTACTGCATATGTGTTGCTTGAATACAATGGAATCAGAATGCAGATCACACATTGTACGCAATATTGGATGCGTAAAATAATTTTTTTGACTGGATTCCCATCGGAAGAACAAAAAAAGAGCTGATAGGGTTCTCCACGTCAAGGAAAAAACATTTTTCCTAAGGGTGGATAATTTCCCTGACATCCATCGCCACGTCAGGGAATACATTTTTCCTGACGGTTAAGATTTCGTGACGGTTCCCTGGCTCCAAGGGAAAAATAATTGTTTGACGGCCCCAAACCGTCAGTAATAATTTTCTTGACAACAATAGTCCGTCAGGAGTTCAGTATTTTTCGTTACAGTTTGTACCATTAGAATAATATTTTCTGACGGTTTGTCGTCAACCAAAATGTATTTTTGTTGCTTGCTAGCCCTGAGTGATTTTGCCTGATGGTAGCCCGTCAGTATTAATTTTCCTGACGGGAATTAATATATTCCTGACGGTTTGTGCCCGTCAGGGATGCTCCTGTTTTGGGTAGTGATGGGATTTCGTACAATTTATTTATTATTTTTCCTTTTTCAATAAAGAATAACCTAAATGGTCGTGATTATTTTTGCCTAACACTGCAACATTTGAGGAAAAAGACGTGAAATTTTACCTTGCAATTGGGCATGAATGAAATCATAATGGTGAGATGGTGGTGGCGGCACAGGGTGTGCCTTACATGAAACAGTTGATTTCCTGATTGCCCAAACAATCAAGAAAAACTAAAAACTGTCAAGAGAAACTATTCATGATAGCCGACAGCAGAGAAACGGCATCGGATCAGTCAGGTCAAGAGAGATAACTATTCTCGATGGCCTGACCGTCGATTATAACACTCTTGTCGTCCGAGTAGTCATAGTAGAGACTAAAGGTGGAATCAACCGTGAGTTCACTTAACGGTCGGTTCCACCCAAACTTATCAATACCATTTCGGTGGCCATTCCGGTTTTGGTATTGGTATAAAACATTCCGGTACCGGTCCATTCCGGCGTACCGTTTTGGTTTTTTAATATAATAATTCAAATATTGGAAATAGAAATATGCTTACCAAAATTTATCTTCACAATACATAAATCAATCAAAAAATTTAGCACATAGTTCACAAATACTTCATAAGGTTTAAAGTTTGAATTAACACAATAGTCAACAGGTTCAAGAATCAAGGCTCAAGTTCAAGCGTTCAACACACATAGGGATCAAACTAGCATACAACTAACAAATTGACATATAGCAATAATATAAAACTACTCCGTCGCATCTTGCACTTACACATAGGGATCTTGGTCTGGTGGTGGCACAAACATCTCTTTATCTATTCCTCCAGCTTCAGTTGTAGGTTGCATTACTAATATTGGTGCATCATCAACATCAGCAACGGAAGCGAGTTCTTCATCTTCAGAAATAGAGAGTATACCAAATAGAGGAGTGAGGGCCTCCCAATTGCAGTCATCACCATCAAGAAGACTAGGCTCTTCACTAACCCAATCTCCAAGTAGATCAATGTTATCAATGCTAATAGGATCCAATGCAACTGTAGTTTTTCTCAAGATCCTAAGCAAGAGCATGAACCATGAAAACATAAGTCACATAAATAACTAATTAGATATGCAGCAAGTCACATCAGTATTCTATTCATAGTTTCATACCTTTCTCGGAGCTTAAGATTGTAGCGTACAAACCGTAAATCATTTAGCCTTGATTGTTCAAGCCTACATCTTCTATCAGAGTACATGTACTCAAAGATACTCCAATCGCGTTTTACAGCTCGTGGCACTGCAACATTGGCTAAGTACATGAACAACAAAAGCTTGAAGTTCCGGAGTGTCATGTCCAAAATGTTCCCACCATGCAACTGACAAGAGGATGTTTAAATTGTTTTATTCAATCTGCTGCAAAAGTGAATATGAAACAATGGAATTATTACCTGGATTAAGCTTGTCATGTTGTCGAATAGCACCATACAAGCCAAAGTCACCAATAGAATTCCTATAAGCTTCTATTTAAGTGAATAGTTTGTCCTGAACTTCAAGATCTGCCACTAATCTCATCATTGTGGAAACTAAACCTTTACTAGCCTCTTAAAAGTTAGGACCAAAATAAATTCCATCATTGAGAAAGCATCCCGCATCATGCAGTGGACTATGAATTTGCTTGTCCCACCTAGCGTCAATTACTCTAGTATATTGTGCATACAGTGATACCTTGTTTCTCAACCTCTTCATAATACATTATTTTGCTCTATCCATAGCCTCAAACAGATATCCTGTGCAAGGTTTTTCATCACTATCAACCAAACGTAGGACACACATCAATGGTTCAGTAACCATGACTACATGTTGGCATTGATCCCATAATTCTGCATCTTCTAAAATAATAGAAGCAATTTTCTTTCCTGCATTACTATTTGCATGACTTGATGCCACCCATTTATCACTAGTAAAAATTTATCGTAGCTCTTTCTTAAATTTCAGCAAGCATTGCAAACTCAAGAAATGTGTAGCAAATCTAGTAATAGCAGGACGACATAACTCTCTACCATTTGTATACTCTTGTCTCATTAATGACAGTACCCATGAATGGTTATAAATAAACTTAGTAATTTTTCTCGCTTTATTTATGGTTTCATCTATGGTAGGAAAATGCCTTGGATCAGATAAATTCTCTAGCATTAAATCAATGAAGTGTGCAACACATGGGGACCAAAAAAAAGTGCCATACCTATGCTGTAATGCTTGACCAGCAGCTTTGTACCTTGCATCATTATCACTAATAATTTGAACAATATTCTCAGACCCCACTTCTTGTACCACATTTTCAAAGAACTCAAGCAATGTTTCTTTATCCTTACGAAGTCCTGATGTATCAATAGATTTTAGAACCATCGTACCTTTGGGAAAATACATAAGAAAATTGATCAATGGTCGTTGCCTTCGACTTGTCCAGCCATCGGCCATTATAGAGCACCCATAAGTAGACCACTCCTTTTTAAGATCACTGACAAAATCTCGAACAAGATGAACCTGATTTTTCAAAAAGCTTCGTCTATAATCATGATAAGTAGGAGTAATGAAACCATACCCTATAGCTGCAATGGAATCTATCATTGGCAAATAGTACGGACAATTGACTGCATTGAAAGGTATACTTGCATCATACCACCACCTAGCCATTGCATCTCTAGCACGATCAACCATTTCTTTAGTTGCCAATGCACTCTTAATGCTTGGCTACGAACTAGGAGTTGTTCTTGGCTCAAAGAAACTCTTCTCCTGAAGCGTAGTTGTAGCTGATGTTCAGGTTGGCATGGGTGGCCTTCCCATTCCCTGTCTCGCTGTTGCTGTCCCCCTCTGTTCTGGAGCACTACTTGAACCTTCTTGTGACTTTGAAGATCCTATTGATCCAATATCAGCTACCAACTATTTCATCTTCCATTTGACATCACCTGGCACCTCCTTGCATTCTTGATCTTGTCCTTTGATTCCGGCAAGGTGGTATTTCAATCGAGTAATGCCATCCCCTTTGATTTGCTTGTTATAGTGCAGGAAAACAGCGCTATTCTTGACACCAAGCACCACCTTCCCATGTAGCCAAGCAGGCTCATCTGATCCTAGCAGGAGCTAATGCAGGAGAAGGAGAGGATTCAGACCCTGATGCAGATGATGAGGCCATGACCTAGCTAGAGAAAGAGGAAAATGAAATCATCCATGAGCTGTTGTGGCTAGGATTCAGTGGTTCACAAAATACAAATTACAAAAGGGGAAAATCATCAGTTGATGTGGCCAGGGTTCACAGAACCTCGCTGTGGTTGTGCTTGACGTCGTTGCCGCCTCAGACCGCCCGCACGCTTTCTCGCCGCCAGCGCCCAGCTTTCGCCGCCTTGCTCGCCAGCAGTTCATGCCGCTTAGCTCTAGCGCTCCGCCCCTTCATGCCGCCACCCAGCGCCGTAGCCCCACTCCGCCTCGCCCTCAAACGCGGCCGCTTCAAGCCACCGCCGTCGCCTCAAACGTCGCAACTGAACTGAGTGTGCTGTGGTACTATAGTGGGAGTGCTAGGGTTCAAAATGGGATGGAGCGCATCAACATGGGCTGGGGGAGGGGTTACTCATTTTTGGCCCAGTACCAAATCGCCTGGTAAAGCAAATTTCGGCTGAAATTGCCAATTCCGTTCGGATCGGCCGGTACGGACCCGTATTTGGGCTGGTATGAAAAATAGCTCTACCTGTTCCGTTTTGATCGGCAGAACGAGAAATACCGGCCGTTCCAGCTGGAACGGAACGATATTGCTAGGTTTTGACTTCCTCCTCTCTCGACGGCCTAGACTAGCAAATGAGAGTATCGAAGAGGGTCTCACAGCAGGCGGCTCGCTGCGACATTGCCTCGATGTAGTCTACTCTCGACGGCTAGAATCACACCCTCGAGAGAGCTTAGGCCCCAGGGTTCTGCACACGAAGCCCGTGGCCAGGTGGAATGCTACTCTCTCGACCACTTAGGAAAAGCAGTTGAGAGTAGCTCGGTAGGTGGCTACGCCATTAATTTTGGCATCGGCTGGAGCTAGAAAATATCGATGAATTTTGGTTCGCAGTTGAGAGTGCGGGTTCTCTTGACGATTACCTCATGTCCATTGGGATTAGTTGATACTTGACGGTTGATTTGTGGCCGTGAATAGAGGTTCCTGGCCATCGAAATTTAGGACGTTTCTTGTAGTGGTGGGCAAGGCAGTGATAGCGTAGGTAGTGAGACGGTGCAGACGGTGGTGAGAACGGCACAAGGGGTGACAAGGTCGCGCGCAGCGCCGTGCTGGGTCTTGGGACTAGTGTTGTTCTATCGCAGGAGTAGTAAAAGCTTCTTAAAAACATTGCATTTGGATCCTTCTTCCTCCTATCGTCCTCTTCTTCCCTCTCATCTTCGTTTTGGCCCAACCCAATTCCACCTACGACGACAATCGCTAGCAACTACCCCTTCCCCTCTGGGTGGCCACCGCCCCACCAACGATCACTACACCGCGCTATACGAACACTAAGGCGCCCGCATGAGCTACCACTGTGCATGATAGCCTATAGCAGCTTGGCCCACAGGGCATGACACTTGGAGCTTAGCCCGTGCAGTGAGCAGTGGGTTGGGCCCGGCATAAGTGGAGAACGAGGAGTAGAGAGGAGGAGGAGGAGGAAGAGCTAATATGCAACAATATACTCCCTCCGGTCATAAAAAGAAGTCGCCATTGACTTTTGTACACGCTTTTGACCATCCGTCTTATTAAAAAAATTATATATATTTATTTTGTTACGATTTGGTTTATTATTAAATGTATTTTAAGTGTAACTTATATTTTTATATTTGAACTAAATTTTTGAATAAGACGAATGGTCAAAGGCGTGTCCAAAAGTCAACGGCGACTTCTTTTTGTGACCAGAGATAGTAACACTTAGTAAGGTCTTTTTTTTTTTTGAGAAAACTTAGTAAGGTCTTATTTATTGTGAAAAGTGCATGAGAGGGGAAGTGCCTGCAGGCAGCGCGCATACCTTGTAGCTAAAATATCGGACAGCTCCTATTGTACTCAGAACCACATAGTTACGTGCATTCAATTTTTATAGCTCCATTTGAGTATAAAACTATCAGATCATTTCTCTTTCTTCACATTTGAATTTGAAACAATAATCTGCTTCTCTCGCATGAGCATTTGGCCTCAACTTTCCATTGTACTCCATCCGTTCTTTTTTATTTATCGTTGTCGACTTTTGGACATTCTCTTTCACCATTGATCTTATTCAAAAATTTAGTGCAAATATGAAAAAATATAAGCCATGCTTAAAGTATCTTTAATGATAAAACAAAGCATAACAAAATAAATGATACTTAAATAATTTTTTTGAATAAGACCAACGGTAAAAGGGCATGTCTAAAAGAAAACAGTGGGGATGTGATCGAATCGGATAAGGTCGGATATCCTTCTATCCATATCCGTATTCGTATTTTTTTTACCGGATATAAATTTGAATACGAATGTGTCGAATATGGATACAAATTCGAATAATACTAGATAACATCGATTACGAATACAGAGTGAATACAGATCGGTTTAGATTAGGCATGTTCATGGGCAGCCCGGCCCGGCGAGACCGGCCCGACCCGGCCTGGCTCGACTGGTGCACTGGGCCGGGCTCGGGCCTCGGTCCGAAGCTCGGCCACCGGGCCGGGCCGGGTTCGGGCCTAGGAAAAATGTGCATCTAGCTATGGCCTAGCCGGGCTTTCGGGATCGGGCCGGGCTCGGGCCCGAAGCGGAGGCTCGGGACGTTTGGCCGGGCCGGGCTCGTGCTTGGTCCCACGGGACCGGACTTTTCCAAGCCCGGCCTGAAACCCGGCCCGGCCCAGCCGATGATCAGGTCTAGTTTAGATAAGCATACAAATATTGTTAGTTGAATAGTTTAAATTCAATTTCAAAAATATGTCCCAATTTTTTTAAAAAAAGACAAAATTTAAATTTAAAGTGAAAATTTATAACATTCAAAAACAAAAACATTACAAAGTCTCTACATGAATATTATTAAATTAGTCTAGATTTAGATATTTAAAAAATATATTTAAAAGTTGGGAAATTATCCATAAAAAATTGCAAAAAAAACATTTGGATGATATCTATATTTTATATTCATATATTATCCGAACAAAAACTCAGATATTCCTTATCCATCAAAAAATCAGTGTTCTGTTTTCGATCCATATCCATGTCAAATTATCCATATCCATATATCCGTAAAAATATTGAATATCCATAAAACTATCCAAATCACTATCCGATCAATTTGGTCGGTTGGTCGGATAATATCCATATCATTTCCACCCCTAATAAAAAATGACAAATAAAAAATAACAAAGGGAGTAACATAGTATCGATACAATTGATAAAGGTGCCGGCACCTAGGTGTTTGAAATTTAGGGGGACATGTCGATGGTGTTGTAGCTTAAGAATCAATAACACACGACGATCTTGTCAATCGAGGTGCAGGAAGAAGCTGAGAAAAGAAACAAGTGGTTTTATTTGGTTGCTTCCATATGAATTGGCTGCATGTATCTTTGTATATGGCTAGGTCGTAGGGCGTACTTATGCATTTCTTGCATGCCCTAAGGTTTTTTTTTCTTCGGCTTAATTACTTATCTTATCTATAATTTTCAACTCTTAATTAATATGTAATTTCACACCTACGTGCAAGCAATATATCTACTATAGTCAAACAATTTCACAATGAAAGAGCCAGGCCGGCCAATTCAAGGTTAGCCTGGATTCCTACGATCATTTGGGCAAGCTAGGTTGAGTAGATGTGACCATTGAGCTAAATAACCCCTTAATTAATTTAGTGTTTCACTACAGGAAAGCTGATCATTTTAGACGGCCTGAGCCGTCTACCATAGAAGGGAAACCGTCCACCCAAAATATACTCGACGGCCGACCGTCGACCATACGCCGACGACACTGCTCCGTCGACCATAAAAATATGGTCGACAGCAAGGCCGTCGACCATACTATGGTCGACGGCATCTATAACGACCGTCGACCATATCTGCGGTAACGGCCAAATCCGTCCGTCAACTTATGGTCGACGGCCTGGAGAAAGCCGTCTACCATAACGAGGGAGAGGGATTTACTGCCACGTGGTTTATGGTGGACGGCCTCTGTTCGGCCGTCTACCATAATATTATGGTGGACGGCCTTATAATTGCCGTCTACCATAATGTGCAGGCCTCCGGTTATGGTCGACGGCCGTTATAAAGCCGTCCACCATAAATTGGCTACAGCAAAAAAAAATTTAAAATAATTGTTAAAAATTCCAGAAAAACACATCACACACACGCCATGAGGTCGCAATGGTGTCATACTGTAAAATTCCCCACAATCTCCAAATATTTCCCAAATATGGCCATATTCCCACATATAGCCATATTTTCACACAAATGCACATTAGACACATATATAGCCACAAATTTCACATATACATGCACATTCCAACACAATTATGCATCACAAAATACACACATTGTCACATTCCACACATATGCAACAGTAGACATGTAACAACATACATTCATCATCACGAGTCCGTTTACTTAAGAGGAGGGGGGAAAGGTGGGTGGTTGCGCAAGCATATCATCGACAAAGTTATCGTCGAAGGCGGGCACAGAGCCACCGGTTGCATCATCACCATGCTGCACCTCTTGTGCTGGGGCAGCTGATCCGGATCCCTAAGTAGCAATTTTAATGAAAGAGATGGAATTGATCAAGTAAGATTCACTTTGCCATTTGAGATTCTAAAATTAGATGAATTACCTGTCCTGGAGGCTGTGAAGGACCAGCTTGCTGAGTGTAGCCTTGAGGTGGAATTGGCCACATGTAGGGGCTTGGCATCGGCATATGGTGTGGTTGAGAAGGTCCAGGAGGTCCATATTGCCACATGTAGGGATTTGGCATTGGAACCTGCAGAGCAGATCTGGCCTTTGCAAGCAAACAAATTGAAATGTAATATATGTGGTATTGCCTAAAATGGATCCTTGCATGGGAGTTAAGAAATTTTACTCCGTCGTGGTGGTGAGTAGGATAAACGGCGAAGCATGGCATCGGTGGGACGAGAAGGATCCACTGGCGAGGGCTTGAGTTGGAGTAGTCGATGCTGAAGCCTGCAAGGAGCATTATCGATTGTGGTATGTCGCACTTCATGGTTAGACAATTCAAGCATTTACATCGACTTACCCCGTTTGGAGGATTAATGTACGAAGCTCCTTGTGGCGGAGGGTAGGACTGCAAGGTAAAGCACAATTAGTGCGTGTTAGACCAAATATGGAAATTAAAAACATGGCATGTCGGAAAAGCGAAATCCTACCGGTATCCAACGCTCGATGAACGCAAGTCTGGATAGGACAGCTTGGTTTGTTCTCGCGTCCTCCTCTCGCTTCCTAGTTAGCTCCTGAATCTGTTGTTGCAACATGCGGTTCTGGTCCTCCAACGCACGCTGCCTCAAGGAAGTAGACGGGCCCGAAGCCCTTCGAGCTGCCCTCACCTCGGGCATGTACTCGGAAGAGCAGAGGGCGTCGTTCCCGAACGCCAACCGACCGTGAGCCCTCCCCCCCATAAGGGAGTGAATGATGGCTGCGTCCAAGGGTGCCTCAAGAGGAGTGCACTCAGGCCCGTGCACCTCAGTCATTGCGTCCATGTAACGATCCTGCGGTCAAAGCCTCTTCATTAATAATGGTTAAATTAATCCTATGTACATGCGAACGCCAAAACTTAGAACTTACCAATCTCGCCTGGGCTGGGGCGTCCAAAGGTGCCTGTGTGCCATCGGTGTTTCTCGCCGAGTGTGCCTTGGTGTAGACATCTATGTAGCTTGGATCCTGGCCGGTTTGTTCTCTCTGCAGTGTTGTATACAAAGTCAATTTAGCTAACTAGAAAACGTTAAAGTAGAGTCATCTTAGCATCACTTTTGCAAGCTGAGCCATCGACCGGCTACCGAGATGGGTCACACAAGCATCTCCGGAGGCAATATGATTTGCCTTGTTCCTTTCTGATTTCTCTCTCCACTCCGGACTGTCATACATGTCAGAAAGGTACCTCCAAGCATCAGGGCACTTGTCGCACCACTCAGGTCGACACGCAAAGTACTTATCTGGCGTGAGAAAATGGTCTCGAGAAGTGCCATCCTTCCTTGTATCAATCCCTTTCCTCTTGAAGTGTCGCTCGACAGCCTTCACGCGAGCGAGTGAAATCAACTCTCGCACCAACTTCGCAGCCTTTCTTTCAATAACTTGATTAGTGATGTTTCGCTGTCGCTGAGTAAAATCAAGAGGCAATTGATACCTAACCTGTATAGAAGGTGAAAAGACAATTGACTGTGCATTAGCAAAATACATCGAGTTTAATGAATGAAAAGATTGTTATCTTACCCAGAACTCGTCAAGTACACGCCAATGACGGAATCCATTTCGGTATCCTTAGCAAGTTTGTAGTCCTCCCAACTAAGCGCCGCCCTGTGCTCATTCCCAGCCTCCATCATCCCAGGATAGCAAACCCGTAGAATCGCCCCCAGAGCAGGACCTGGCTCTTTCACGCCAGTGCTGATTGCCACCAAATTGCTAGAAGAACACAATAACAGCGTGAATTGATCATTTAAGTGTTAGTAAGATTGATGATGATGCAATTATTGAACGTACCTGTCACCGGAGTATTTAAAGTAAATTCTATCGTTAGGATTGACAGGGGCTGCAGGAAGCTTATTTATCCCTCGGCCTTTTCGTTGTGTTGACGGCCTCCTAACGGATCCCTCCGCTGACTCCTCATCTCCCTCGTCAAAGCCCCCTGACTCGACCTCCTGAGCCCCCTCCTCACCTCCCTCCTCGCCCTGCAGGCCTCCCTCCTCGCCATCCTCCTCTCCCTCCTCGCCCTGCAGATCTCCCTCCTCGCCATCCTCACCTCCCTCCTCGCCCACCACCACCTCCTCCTCCTCCTCCTCCTCCTCCTCCTCCCGTCGACGGGTGAAGAGGCGTCGTGCAACGGTTTTCGCAGTTTTCGTAACTGCGGCTGCCACACCTTTCTTCTTCCTGGGGGCCATCCTGCATAGTAATAAATAGTAACGTTAATAGAAAATAAACGTTGAAATAAAAACAGAATGGTAATAAATAGTTAGCTGCAAATGGCACCTACAATCAGAAGTAAGCATCATCTTGGATATCATTCGGATCTGTGCTGACTATTTCAGGTTCAATATCATCATCGTCATCCGAAGTGTCATCCTCCCCCATCTCCTCCTCTTCGACGGGTTTAATTGCTTCCGCCTCGTTCAAAGGTTCAATTTCTTCGTCCTCAATCAAAGGTTGGTTTGGTAGGTTGTCAAGTCCTATCCCAATATCCACATGAATCTCTCCTGGCAAGCCATCCTCTTGAAACGGCACATCTACTATCGTGACACATGGAATATCCTCATCTGTCAATGCAAGTAATTTATCCGGAGGATTGGTTTTGAATACAACCCACTTAGAACTGTATTTCGGGTTTGGATAGGTGAGATAGTACACTTGCTCGACTTGGTTAGGAAGAACGAATGGGTCGAAGCCAACATTCGATGAATTGTGCCTGACCTCAACAAGACCAAGTTCGGGAGTACGCTCGACCCCAGAAACTGGATGAAACCAATGGCAACGAAACAAGACTAGAGATAGATCATTGCGACCGTCATAAGATATCTCTATGATTTCCTCAATTATCCCGTAATATTCCATCACATCTCCGTTTTCCCCCACAGCATAACTTACCACACCCGTATTTACAGTCGTTAAATTGGCTTTGGCCGCCTCGGCTGTTCTAGAGCGAAATCGGTACCCACTAACATCATAGGTACCATATGATCTTATGGAACGCCGACATCCTTGAGACATCTGACGGAGATCGTTATGTATGCTAGGATGTTTTCGACACTGCAAAAAAATTGATAGGTTGAACAATATCTCTATGATTTTACGACACGTACGAAGTTGGAAATAATATTGCTTACGTTGTAAAAAAACCAGGTTAAGAAATTCCGGCCTCCCGCACGCCCATGACGTTTCAAATGCTTAATCTGGTCGGGATTAGGTGAACCCGGTCGTTTCCACTCCTCTTGTATGAATTGTCTGTCCAGATGTGTCGAACACGTACATAGAAATAAGAATGTGTCTAGGGGATGAGAATAAAAAAGAATTAAGTGCACTTACTCGACATATCCTTCCATTTCCTCCATTTGATCATAAATATATATTTGTGCAACAATCTTCTCGTCGGGTGTTAACTCACGTGAAGTACTTTTTCCCACAGGTATGCCTTGACCACCAAAGACCTTGAGGCTCATCGCGACTCGGCGACGAACTTTTTTATATCTTGGAGCATGGGCCTTGACATTGTTCTTCTCGGCGAAGTATTTCGATGTAAAATGTGATATCTCTTGAAGCAAAAAAGCCTCTGCAATACTTCCTTCGACACGCGCCTTGTTCTTCACCTTTGCTCTCACTGTCTTCAACATACGTTCCACAGGATACATCCACCGATATTGCACAGGGCCTCCAATCTTTGCTTCATATGGTAGATGCACGAGAAGGTGTTGCATAGGGTTGAAAAACCCTGGGACATAGATCTTCTCCAACTTAGTTATTATCACAACTATATCCGTCTCCAACTTAGCCATTTCCGAATCACTCACCTCCTTCGCACAGATCTGTCGATAGAAGAAGCTCAGCTCGGCCAATGTTCTCCATATCTCATCATCTACATATCCACGAAACACCACGGGAATGAGACGCTCCATGAATATGTGGTAGTCATGACTTTTCATACCGTTTATCTTTCCTTGAGTAAGATTGACTCCTCTTCGGATGTTTGCTGCATACCCATCGGGAAATTTAAGATTGGTCTGAAACCATTGAAGTACCTGCCTTCGTTGTGCTGGTGTTAAGCAATACCTCGCCCTTGGTCTCCGCTGAGATGTATTGTTCATCTCCATTTCAGGCCTATCGCATAGCATAGCACAATCTAAACGTGCTTTCACGTTGTCTTTCGTCCTGTCTGTGATATCAAAACTTGTGCTACATATAGACTCGCCCATTTTCCTTTCCTGATGCATGACATAAACATTGTGAGGTTGCTTCAAATCCTTTGCGTACAGTAAACTGTAGATGGAACACTTATGGGTCCAGTTATGCTCCACACCAAACCCCTCGTAGCCGTCATTTGTATCTTTTAATCTGTCATGCCAAGCCACAATGTCTGCAACCCCTCGACGCACAGGTGGATCATCCCTAACCACTTTACCTTTTCGAAATGCATTCGATTGTTTTCTGAAGCGGTGGCCACGTGGAAGAAATCGACGATGGCAGTCAAACCAGCATGGCTTACCACCGTGTTGAAGCTGGAAAGCATGTGTGTCATCCAAGCAATATGGGCAGGCCATGCGACCGTGTGTGCTCCATCCTGAGAACATGCCATACGCCGGGAAGTCATGGATCGACCACAGATAGGTGACGCGCATCTTAAAAGTCGTATTTATTGCTCTATCATATGTGTCGACCCCATTTTCCCACAGATCCTTCAACTCCTCAACCAGCGGCTTCATGAACAAGTCCAGTTTCTTACCAGGACTACTAGGACCAGGAACAATTAGAGATAGAAACATGTACTCTTGTTTCATGCAAAGTGACGGGGGAAGATTGTACGGGATGCTGAAAATCGGCCAGCAAGAGTACGACTGTGCACTTGTGTTGAATGGCGTGAACCCGTCCGTCGCAAGACCAATACGAACATTCCTTGGATCTCGAGCAAAATCAGGATACTTCCTATCGAAGCTCTTCCAAGCTTCCGCATCAGAAGGATGGACCATAAGCTCTGGCCTCTTACGGGTGCCCACCTTATGCCATCTCATATGCTTCGCAGTTTTCTCGGACATGTACAGCCTCTGTATCCATTGCGTAACTGGGAAATACCGTAAGGTTTTCCTCGCAGTCTTGGTCTGTCGCATCGTACCATCCTCATTCTCCACTTCAAAATATCGAGAATCTCCACAGCGGTCACAATGGGTCTTGTCGGCGTCACCTTTCCAGAATAACATGCAGTTGCGATGACAATAATCTATCTTAACGTACGGCATTCCTAGACCTCTGAGAAGTTTCGAAGACTCGTACCAACTTAGTGGCATCTTGTGGCCTTCAGGAAGAAGGTCACAAATTAGCTTGATGATGTCCTCGCAACAGTCAATTGAGAAGTTGTGCCTTGACTTTATTGAGATGAGACGCGCCCACTCGCGGCGAGGATGACACCTCGGTTTTCTCATGCAACGGCTCTGGCGGCCGATAAAAGACCGAAGAACTGGTCTTGTGGTGGGACAGACTCCTCCCCCGATGCTGGCTCTGGCATTTCATGATGTTGGCCGAAATCATCAAGCATCTCATTCATCCTATCCACTTCATCAAACCCTTCATCAAGATCAAAGCGGTACACCCACATCTCTAACCGATCGTGTCCGCTTGCCTCCCCATGATCATCCACACGAAATAATTTGGCTTGAAACCACGCTTGCACAGGTGATTCTCAATCTCCTCCCGAGTCCTCCACTTCAGGTTACCACACATGGCACATGGGCATCTTAGCTCTGCGGTATAAGGGTTCGATACTGAATGGAAAGCATTCCTCACAAATTCCTTAGTGTTCACAGCCCACTCCGCCGAATGTCTACCATTATTCTGCCAACCGTCGTACATCCAACTCCGGGACGATTCCATTGCCTAAGCTCCATGAACAATGCATGTATGAGGTCTAGTGTTTATAGGTCAGGATAGGTCCTAAATCCACCGACGAACGGGCCCATTCGAGGCGTCGTTGTGGTGCGACGGATTTGAGGAGGAATTTCAGCAACAGCGTAACCCATTGAACCCCACGTGCACGTACGGCTAGGCCTAGCCTAGCACTTATGTTGTGCACGCAGAGCTCAATGGGGTTACGCCACCAAAATTCCTCCTCAAATCCACGTGCACCACAACGATCGCGCGAATGGGCCCGTTAGTCGGCTGTCCAAAAAGCGTGGACAATTCGGGAGCGTGATCACTCCTCGTAATAGGTTCCAACGAATCACCGTCCAGAACCCTTACGACTCGTGCACTCCCGAACGGATGACGTACGGCTGTACATGACAAACGTGCATTAACCAAAGCCGACGGTTTAACTATTTCAACAAAAACCGTCGACACTACCATATAACAACACAATAATTAACTTAGGTCAACGGTTTAACTATTTCAACAAAAACCATCGACACTACCATTATAACATCACATAGCGAACGTATAAATATTACGACGAGAGATGTACCTTACTCTCTTCACGAACCCGCCGGATTGGGGCTTCGGCGGGTCAAAGGCGCTAGGGGCGAGCTAGCTAGGCGGCGGGGGAGTGGCGGCGGCGGCGTGGCGTGGGGCGAGCTACGGCGGCGGTGGCGGAGTGGCGCGGTGGTGGTGGGGCGAGCTAGGCGGCGGTGGTCGATCGGGCGGCGGCGGGCAGCCTCCAATGAGCGACGGTGGTTGCGGCAATGGCGCTTGCGCGCAGAGAGGCGCGCGGTAAAAAACCTAGCTAAAAGCAAGCCAGCGCAAGGCCAAAGATGGGGATAAGGACACGCTATGGTCGACGGGCCTAAAGCCGTCTACACAAGTATGGTCGACGGCCGGATTTAATGCCGTCGACCATAAGCTTGACCTGGTCAAACACGCATCGTACCCTCTTATGGTGGACAGGAAAAACAGTGGGCCGTCCACAGTAGGGCAGAAAATTGGTCGACCATAAACTGAAAAATTAGAATTTCAAATCTAAATATCCAATATTTTCACAAATTTACATACTCCAATGCATCAAAAATAGTTACCACATTAAAGTAGATCATAAAAAGGAAAAAAGAAAACAAAATCCTAGTAAGACACATTTTTATATACGGCAAACATATAGCATATGGCTATTGCAGCAGAATGGTAGGGTTAGCGTAAAGATAATCGACAAAAACCCTCTAAAGCCCTAATTGTCATCCTAAAATGCCCTAATTGCCATCCTAAATACCCATATGACACTCATGACAAAAATAGCCTTTGCAAAATTTTAATTAATTACTACATTCCAAATTTACCCAAAAGCTAACTATCATATAAAAAAAGTTAGCCTTTTAAAATTTTTAAATTTACCTTGCAACATAAAATACTACATGTCATAAAATACTAAATGCCACAACCAACCAATTTACAAATAATATTACTAATATCTACAAAATACACACATGATCCAGACATGGAAAATCACATGAAATATTAAATTGAAGCTATGGTCGATGACTAATAAATGCCGTCGACCATAAGAAAAAATTGGCCCGTGGGGAGAAGCGGCTCGAACCCGAGACCTTGGGTGTGCAGCGCCAGCGCCATACTGGTAGTAAAGCGGGGAAAGATTTTGTTCAAACTATGAGGCGCGCGTCTTTTTGACCTTGAGCAGCAGACACGTATGGTCGACGGCCCGATCGCCTACCGGCGACCATATGTGGGTCTGTATGTCATTCTCCATGGTGCTATCCAAAGACATGGAAAATCACCGAAATATTAGCTATGGTCGATGACTAATCGATGCCGTCGACCATAATTTAAAAAGGCCCAGGCGCGCGCTGGCTGCTCGAACCGGGACCTCGGGTGTACTGCAGCGCCCGCGCCGCTATTGGTAACCGAGGAGGAGGAAGTTTTAGTTCAAACACTAAGGGCGCCGAGGCTTTTTGACCTTGAGAAGCGGCAACGTATGGTCGACGGCTGAACCTTCGGCCGACGACCATATGTGGGTCCCGTATGTCAGTCGCCTTCACCGCACGTTGTGGTCTTTGCACACAAGCGTCGTTAAGCGGCGCCATATCGTGCCCATATGGTAGACGGGTTTTCCGTTAGCTGTCGACCATTCTGCATGACGGATCGATAGGTGACCGTGTTCCAGGGTTATGGTAGACGGCCGTGTTTCCCACCGTCGACAATTATGTTTATGGTGGACAGCAGCGACTTGGCTGTCTACTATATTTGGCCGTCGACAATGAATGATTTTCCTGTAGTGTTTGAATGCCCTCTGACGAGGATATATTCTAGCTAGGAATTCCTTCTAGCCATAGCAGCGCTGCATGGAATTACAAAAGATTGAAACGTTCAATCATGATATGTAACGTGTAAAGCGCACAGCTGATTACAGACAGGAAAGAAACCCTAGCTACAACTGTCCATGTCCCTACGCTCGTCCGCAGTACACGCACCGCTCTGCATGCGGTGCAGTACATGCGGTGCAAAACATAGCATGATTATAAAGATCATCGAGGACAAGGGCTAGCTTTCCATGCATCTCCATGTTCATCATTCTCTTTGCCGATTGATTAATACGTTGATTTTTTTTGTTGGCTTGTTCTGGCCATATTGCATGCATGCGTACACAGATGGATGCAAGTGCGATATGAAATGATCACATCCAGCATCGATCGATCTCTCTGTGTCTGTGTCTCTCTCGGTGGAGTCGTGGTGTATTCATGGCCATGGGGTCGACGCTGCATGCATGCATGCTAAGGGGGAAGAGGGGAATTAAAGATTTAAAGGAGCATATGAGATTGAGAGATCGCGATGAAGAAAGAGATGGTCGACGACATCGCACCATGCATCCCCACTACTGCCGGCGCCCTCTCGATCCCGCGCGCGCATCATTGATCATCACTGCATGCATGGAAAGGGAAAACGAAAAAAACAAACCGTACGGACCGGCTGCGCGCCAAGTGCGTCTCGTTTTCATAAGAGGCGACGATTCATCGATCACGGCATGCCATTCGCTGCCTGCATATATACGCCTTCGTGCATGCATGCGATGCCCTGTATTTGATCTAGAGAAAAGCTACACGGCCGTGTCCCGTTCTTGGAGCACTCCGATTGGGGAGGAAAACGGGAAACCTCGCCTTCTTCTCCCACCTCGCGACGCTGAGCTCGTGATTTCTCACACGTCCTCTACCGTTAGCGACCTCGCCGGCGCCACCTCCTCCCCCGGTCTTCGAGCAAGAGATTGACTACCGCAATCACCTGAAGGCATGTGGCAACTCTCTTCAATGCCCTAACCCTTGATCTGGCTCGCTGGAAGAGGGGGTATACTTGCCTCAACGCTTGGTGGGAGCAGGACATTCTTCAATCCGGGTCCTCACGGGTGTTCTCTCGATCATTTCGGGGACCATCTGGCACCTCTGGATCGAGCGCAACAACCGCATCGAGAAAAACCGCCTGTTCTTCCTGCAACATCTGCTTGACGAGCTACATCTTTGGGAGGCGGTAGGAGCCAGTCTAGTTTTGGTGTAATTTAGCTCTTTTGCCTTTTTGTTTCCCCTGGGGGAGGGGTTAATCCCCCACCTTGTAATTCTTCTTCCTTTTGATCAATAGGTATTAGTTCTCCTATACTTTGCTAAAAAAAAAAAAGACTACCGCAACCACCATGTGGAGTCAACACGACAAAATCCCTGGATCACCCCTCACTTCCTTCTTCCTCGTGAAGGCATTGACCGCTTCCCGAATCTTTTCTTTCAGCTTTGCATAACCTACATTCTTGGTCACTAAACTAAATGATGACAACCAGGTGGATTCTGTGTTATGAAGAATATGACATGCATGCGATACCCTGTATTTATGTAGAGAAGAACTACACAAACTTGTCCCGTTCTTGCAGCACTCAGACGGGGGAGGAAAATGACAAACCTCGATCTTCTTCTTCCACCTTGCGACGTCGAGCTCGTGCTTCCTCCCACATCCTCTATCAGTGCCACCTCCTCCCCTAGTCTTTGAGCAAGAGATTGACTACCACACCACCATGTGGAGTCAACACGACAAAATCCCTGGATGACCCCTCACTCGCTTCTTCCCTGCAAAGGCACTGACCGCTTCCCTAATCTTCTCTTTTGACTTCGCATAACCTGCATTCTTGGTCACTAAACTGAATGATGCTTGACAACCAACTGAATTTTGTGCTACAAAGAATATGGCATGCTTGACGCGATGGGGTCAATTTCTCCTTCACTCTATATGGAAACTTCCACGAGGTGTATTCGATGGATGGTAGCCTTGTTCGCCATCGCAGATGTTAGCCTAGCTATATATTCACAGGTTTGCTTCTACGAATGATATCATGATGATTGGCGATATTTGTTATATACAATTGTCTTTGTTTTACGTTGTTCCTTTAATTTTTGTATATGGTGCTTTGCCAATAATAAGGGAGGCCTTGATGGCTGTTTCTTTTTCTCTGTTGTCATCATCAAATTCAAGAGGTAATGGCATGTAGTATGTGTAGACTTCCCTCGATGTGGTGAAGAAGTTTGGTGTGGATAAAGTGGAAGGTTTTGTTGCTGGTTGGTTCCATCGTCGATGGGCTTGGTGGTGACGACAACTATTTTCGATGAAGCATCTCAGTTTCCATCTCTTTATTGGCCACCGTGATGGATTTGACGCTTGCACAACTATTCTTAATAATCATCTTTGTTTTGTCATCACCCTATGTGGTTCAGGCTAGATGAGATGAGGCTGGTGAAGGCTACGTTGAACCCTACCGTGGTAGTTCTATGTGGTGGCTGCCGAAGTGGAGCATAATGTTTACTTGTTTTAGTGATTTGACCCTCACAATGTATTATTTTGTCTTTGGACGGGCGGTCGTTTGTAAAAGGGCGTTTTCCCTTCGAAAAATCATGTATCATTTGCCAATAATAAAGAGGACCAGCCCATGGAGTCATTGTGTCATTTTCCCATAAAGAGGGCCATCATAGAAACAGAGCGTCTCTGTGTGTTTTTTTTTCATTTAAGAATACAAACAAAGCATGTTGGTGCCGTGCCATTTGCCCATGGTAAAAAAAAAAAAGCCCAGGCCCATCCATAGTCTGTAGCCTATTTAGCCCAACTGGATCTGGACAATCCAAACCTCATCAGAGGCCTAGTAGTAGTCGGCCTGCCACCGCCAGGGCCCAGTGACAGCGTGGCCCTCCTCGCCACCCACTCCACTAGGATTCTCTATCCCATGATCCCATTCCCCTCCCCTCCCCTCTCCTTCCGCGCCCGCTCGCGTAGGCATCACCGCCGCCGCCGCCGCCGCCGCCTCATCGGCATCCCATGGCGCTGCACTCGCCGGAGCTGCGCTTCGCCGCCGCCGGCCTCGGCGCGCTCTCCCGCCCTGGCCGCATCGCGCCCTCCCCCCTAGCCGCGCTCGCGGCCCCGCGCCGCCGCCGCCGCCGGTCCCCGTCCCCGTCCCCCTCGCCCGCGCCCTCGGACCCCAGCCCCTCCACCGCCTCCATATCCACGGGTGAGTCTCCGCTCCTCGTGCGGCTGCGTCTGTCTAGCAGCGGCACACGGCGGGCTCGTTGGCTTAACGAACGGGCTGGGCTCTGTGCAGGCTGCGCGGAGGGGAAGGAGGCGCCGG
The DNA here is from genome assembly GCA_036346415.1 of Raddia guianensis. Lineage (NCBI taxonomy): Eukaryota > Viridiplantae > Streptophyta > Magnoliopsida > Poales > Poaceae > Raddia > Raddia guianensis. The sequence goes on along the minus strand of CM070537.1, from coordinate 24,954,968 downwards.
AGTGGAAGAAGGTGAACGCGAAGCGGTTCGGGATCAAGGAGTCCATGATCCCCAACGAGGCGTGGAACGTCCTCCACCGCCTCCGTAGCAGAGGTGCGTCCCTGTTCCTTCAGTTGGTTGCTTTACCGTGGAAATATTCTGAACTGTAACTGTTGGGTTGAAGTTTCGTGATATGTCTGACAAGACCATGGGTGCAATTAATTGTTACTTAAAACAATTGGGAAAATGGCCATTTTGTGTAGCGTGGATGATATGTGAAACGGTAGATATAAATATCATGGCTTTCAGGTGTTGGGGGTTATGGGAAAACATATTGAAGGTTTACATCAAAATTTTTAGCAAATGATCTTTCATTTTTTAATATTGATCTCATATGTTGATCTGGTATCTTGGTTTGGTGTGAATCTGCCATGTTGATCCATTTTAGGTATATTCTTGTGGTTATTTGTAGTTGCTCTATCGCAGTATTTTAGTTGAGTGCTAGCATTTCTTCAGGTCTCATAAATTCCTTGGAAAAGAATGTAATAAACTTGTTGCATATGGATGTATCCAGCAAATAAGGCCATTCGCATGGTTCTTTCCACTGTTCTAAGGCCGACACCTAGGTGCTAGTAAGAACTGCACTTCTGCGTAGCCCCTTTTTCCTGCTTAAGCAGCTCGTTTGCCCAACAAATCAGCAATAAGGCACTAGGCACCACCCACCACCAGCCTCGTTCGTAGTGCTTTTTAGAACACTGGTACTTTCCCTACTGTTATCTAGAATCTAGATGCACTCCTTTTGTCCTTTTGGACCAGATATTTTGATCAGAACAGTTTTAAATTATTTGGAGTCTACATTGGTAAGCTAAAAGCCAAGTCTTGTTCTTTTCAGATGAAAGCTTCTGTGGATTATAATCTGAAAAAGTTCTGGGCCCTCGAGAGGTGTTTGGAGAGGACGAATAAATTATTAAAAATTGGTCTTTAAAGCTTTGAAAAGAAACACTAAAATCTTTTAAAAAAAAGGAACAAAGCGACAAAGTGTTTGGCTTGCGTAAGAACAAATATTCAGCTGTAGATTAAAGCTATGATGATTACTTATTCAGCTGACTACGTCGTTAGTTTTTTTTCATTTTTTGTTGTTGTACTCTCAAATTGGATGATATTTTTCTTCTTTGTGCAGGATATGATGTCTACCTGGTCGGTGGTTGTGTTCGAGATCTCATAATGAAGAAAACACCAAAAGATTTTGACATAATAACAACAGCTGATCTTAGGCAGGTTATGACTCAAATTAGCAAGCATGCTATCCTGATGTAGTGATCTTCTTAAAAATCTACTTTAATTTAAAATGGAGATTGACAACCCATTGAGGCATACATTTTCAGGGAGCCAGTTTTTATACAATTATACTGAGATATGGAAGCAATAAGTTTTCTATAATATTTGCAAATATCACATACAACAAAAACATGGCGCATATTCACTTGAGCTCATCAGCACAGGACTGTTGGATTATTAAGTCAAACCTTTTTAATCTTATATATTTCACATGTATAATCATATATCACCATATCAGTATGTCATATGCAATTTTATTAATTATATATGCTTCTAGTTTTTTTTCTCTGTATGTCCAGCTTTATTAATTATATGCATTTTTAGGGAAAATTGAATTTATTTTCAGTACCATACTAAAAGTCTAAAATAGTGTCTGGCTCTCATACCGTTTTGCAAGTGTTTGAGTATTTACTTGAGATGACAAACGAAGTTTTCTTCGTACATGTATTTACACTTTGTACTGATTAAGAATATTACTTTGAACTCCTACAGGTGAAAGACGCTTTCTCAGGATCAGCTGTTATAGTAGGAAGGCGGTTTCCAATTTGTCATGTGCATGAGAATAATTCCATCGTTGAGGTTAGTACGTCAGCACTACTAATTGTTGTGAACTTTAGAACCATGTGAACCATTTGACCATATCAAGTTTTTTGTCACCTCACTGCAAACTGCACACTTTTGGCTTTTGCCAATGACAAATTAGTTTTTCTTCTTTTCGCACTACAAATGTTCTTCCAGCTGGATATTTCTTATGCCTTCTTGTCGGCAGGTGTCAAGTTTTAATACTTATGCACGGGGTCCAAATTTCAGTTACATGTATGCTTCGAAGAGTCCTCATTGTAGCAAGAATGATTATGTCCGCTGGAAGAACTGTCAAAGGAGGGACTTCACTATAAATGGGTTAATCCTTCTATACTTTATGAATATACTGTTTGTGATATTGCAGGATATATTATATATATTTTCTAAGAGATATATGTGTGCAGGTTAATGTTCAATCCATATGCAGAAAAGATCTATGACTACTTTGGAGGCATCGAAGATATTAAGAAAGCTAAGGTATGTTGTACCTGTTTTTTATTCATATTTGCAGCAGTTTTACGTCAGCTTTTACCTGTGTTCATTCTGTAACATTAATTTCTTCCTTTTACTAGATTCGCACTGTAATTCCGGCTGGCACTTCATTCCAGGAAGATTGCGGTTGGTATCTAAGTTCAACTATAGCTTTCTGGACTTTCTTCTAAAGTTTTTGTTTTTCTATGTGTACTTCTGGTATTAATATGATCATGTAATTGACAGCTCGTATTCTACGTGCAATCAGAATTGCAGCTCGTTTAGGGTTCAGCTTTCCTAAAGAAACAGCTTATTATGTGAGAACCCTTGCCTGCTCTGTGGCAAGACTTGACAAGGTTTAGCCCTGGCGTGCACATGTTCTTAATTTTGTGAATGATTTTTTCCTTTCTATTAGAAATATTGCTATGAAGTAACCTATATGTTCCTGCCATCTTTTACAGGGAAGAATACTCATGGAGGTTAACTATATGCTTGCTTATGGTTCAGCTGAAGCCTCTTTAAGGTTGCTTTGGAGATTTGGCCTTCTTGAACATCTGTTGCCCTTTCAGGTATAACCTCTGTGAACATGAATAGATTTATAAAATGAATATATGTCTTCTAGTTTTTGTGCATTGTGCTGACAAGTTGATTGAGCTATACAGGCAGCATATTTTTCTTTATCACGATTCAAGAGGAAGGATAAAGGGACTAACATGCTACTGGTGAGTTTGGATTTGAGTTATGTATCTAGGACGAGACTACCACAAATGAATGTTTTCTCTTGTCATTGTAAATTTGTACATGAAGTTAAAATCCCCGTCTTTGCCATCTGCATAGGAGTAAAGCACCAAGACAAATAGCAGCTCATGTTCTGTTGTGCTCTGCTTTCTTCATTTGGTTCTGCTTTGCAGAAGAGAAGTTCTTTCCACGTTCAATGTATTTTGTGATGTATGATCATTTTGTAGAACTGTAATGGAACATAATCATTTAAACTTTTTATTCTTATTTGTAACTAATCTTGTGTAAATTTTGCAAATCTTGCTACATTGGTATGGAGATATTTTGCAGCTCCATATTTTGGTGGCATGTTGCATATGCAACAATGGATTTGTCAATGGGGTTTTAGTTGCTAAGTTTGTCTATGATCTTACTATTATGTGTGTGCAGATCTTATTTTCAAAGCTGGATAGTTTTCTTGCACCTAACCGGCCATGCCATAACAGTTTATGGTAAGAGTTGATTTATTGAACATTATTTACGGATAGGGTCGATGCCTCTGTTATTTTATTTCTTTCTGTTGTGACCAGTTTAAATTGTCTAGATGGAAGCAGTTAGTATTTATGTTTGTAAGAACCTGACCTTCAAAACCTGTCTTTATGCAAGATGGATGCATGTTTTTTGACGCTGGATACGTAACCCCAAAAAAATAATAAAAATAATAAAAAAATTGATATTTGATTTGCTTGCAACTACAGGATAAGTATTTTAGCGCTGCACGAAGCATTGGTACGCCAACCACGGGATCCGTTGGTGGTGGCTACTTTTGCTTTAGCTATCTACCTTGGAGGTGATATGTCATTGGCAGTGGATATCGGAAAATCAATCAATCGTCAATATGATGTTGGCCTTTCTGAGCTCTTAGAACCACAAATCTGGGATGATAAGAAGTTGGTAACTGAGGTACAAGGCCTTGGCGCCTCAATGAGACAGGCACTAACTGAAATGACCGATGAGTACCATGTCGCAAATGCCATGGCTAAAATCCCTCAGGCACCTGCCTCAGATCTTGTAAGCACAACCTACTATGTCTCCCGTTTTATTTTGGAATTTTCTTTTGTGCATATGTTCACAAGGTCTGTTTTACCAGCAATATAATGCTCCATAATGAAAGGTACCTGTTAGAATGGTACTGATCACTAAAACAATCGTTGTACACTAAAACGTCAAGTTGAAATTTTTTAATTTAAAAATTTTCGAGTTGAAACCTATGGATCTGGATAATATAGCTAGTGGTCACTTGCCTAGTGACTGTTACTCCTGAACTAGTGTGTTGCATCTAGCCTTTCTTGAATAGACTTTTTTCACCTGATAGTCTGGTGACATAGTTGTCTTTACTGACATAGTTGTCTTTACTCATTTTTCCATGCACGACATTATGGTTCTTTGTGTTGGCAGCTGTGCTAAAATTGCTTCTTTATTTAGAAAAAAATAAGTGACTTATATTTGTGATGATACTTCTACCTATCCTGGTTTTAAGCTACTACATGTAAGTAGGGTAGTGCAGCTGTTTACCTAAATATTTTTTATATTCCTATTAACGAATCATTAACTTTTATATATTAGGTATTTATCCCACTGCAAGGGTACCTGAATGTTCTCAAATTAATTGAGTGTGTTCAGCATGGAAAGAAGGAGCATGACTACAAACCAAAAAGTGATGGAATTATTGATTATCACAATCTATTATATGGAACACCTGCAGAAGTAAGAAATGTCTTCACGCTGGTTGTCTTCGACACAATATACCCACCAAACCTGGAAACCATGACATGAGCTCTTGAAGATCAAATTTTTTTAGGACTTGTTGGTTAATGATGAATAATTCAGGCCTTCATAACACACCAAGTGCTGCTGCAGTCGTAGCAGCAACGGATGGTTTTCAGCTGAAGCCTCCAGAGCTTGAAATGGATTGAAATGCTCCATAAATCGAGGCAGAGTAATAGATCTTTATACTAGATCTGACACTGTGGGTACAATCTCGTCCGGTCTGATAGTGGCTTTGTCATCGTCCTATGGTGTGCGCATCACTGCAACATGGCTAGAGCTTCGGGTTTTGAGGTGGTATAGTTTTTCCTAAAATTATCACATGTCAACATTTTTTCTGAACAGGCGAAAATGCTTTAAGCTACTAAATTAATTTTATGTATTTGCGACGTGGCAAGGGATGGCCCTTGCATATTATTCCCTTAATTTTAGGTTCGAAGAGAGTTTTCGATGACCTGTACATTAATTCCCACGAGCCCTGTGGTATTTGTGAAGAAAGTGAAATTTTGATGTGGGTAGCTGCAAAGTGTATAGCTTTTCTCCTTTGAGTTATTGGCAGGTGGTTCCATATCCTAATCCCCTATCCCAAATGTTATCGACACAAGAGGAGTGGTTAACAGTAAAGCCATGAATTTTACAGTGGTACATAAGGATTTTTTTCGGACGAAATCTCGGCGAAATTTTAGGAATTCCGGATTTTTCAACAGCAATCGAAACGAAAACGAAAATTTTGAATTCAAAAGGTTTGATTAGATTTGAGACTTACACATAAAAAGAAGGCATAACTTGTTTCTTTACAAGACCCTCCTGTGGCCTAGTGGGTAGTGGCTCTTGTAACAAGAATGAGGTGCATGGTACTTGTTCTAGGTTCAACACTTTTGTTGAAAAATTCAAATTCTCTATTTTTATTCTGGTAAAATTTCGTTGAAATTTTAGAAATTTCGGATATTTCGTCAGCCACTGAAATTTTTTTGATACCGAAATTCAAATCCCCGGTGGTAAAGCACCAACAGCATAAAAGGGTAAAATTGATCAAGAAAAAGTGGACAATGTGATGTCGTTGTGATTCGTAACGCCGTTTCATGGGGTTAAAAAACAAATAATGACAGCGACGCGCACCATTGCGGCGAAATCAATTGGCATGCTCATATTGTTTTGTTCCTTTGGTTTTTTCTTTTTTGATTCAATTTGATTTGCCAGTCAATCCGTTGATCTGGGCTCTGGGGGAGTTTCTTGCTAATTATGCCTCAATGGAAGACTTGCCTGGCCTTCATGCTTTGAAGAAGCCACGACGGCATGTAAAGCAAGCAAGGGTTTAGGCCTCGTGAGGGATTGAAAAACCGGCGACAAAATGAATTGCTTTCATGCGAAAATGCAAGCACCTTTTTGGCACGTGCCAACAGTAGCCAAGTATATCAATCAACGTTTCTTGGTTGGTTTTTCTTTTTCTTTTTCTTTTTTTTGCTCTTTTCTTTGCCTCTGGTGGATGTGATGGAAGACCATAGAGAGCCTGCTCTGTATTGTTGAAACTGTTTTATCTGTTGGCACTAGCTTTTAAAATCGAAAACTGGTAATCAATGCTGTATTTAAGAATATTTGCGGTGTGACATATTTTCGAGAAAAATCATAAAAAAGCCATGTCAATGACAGAGAAAAATTAGTTAATTAAAGGAAAAAGGTCTTCTCCCCAGGCGAAACACCGAAACGCTGTGTTGTCAATTTGCACAAAGATATTTGTGCACGGAAATCTCGATTTATTGTATGTGTTGTTCGATTTGGTCACCTCATCACCTTTGCGGTAAGAGATGAGTTGATGCGAAGTTGCGGCCCAATGAAGATAGCGTCCGCCGTGGCGTGATCTCGAATAGACTATTGATAGGGAGAATCAATGTTCTAAATAGCCTGGTATACCATTTTCAGATGTAAAACATTATGGAAAGGATTAGAATTTCACGGATACAGCTATATCCGCTGCATCCGCTAAATTGACCGCTTTTTTTGTAATCGCTATAGCACCATTATGATACTTTTTTCAATTTCCTTTTTAAAAAACAACCATTATTTTTGTGTTTACTTATCTACCTCATTCTTACATCATCTAATCTTACAAAGTGATATAGTTAATATAGAATTAATAAATGATCATTGCCTAGAATTAATAAATGATCATTGAGGCAAATTTCTATATAATGAACGTGCAGAATCAATACATTAATTATGGTCATATGGGCATCCACTAAACTAGAAGTATTCCTAAAGTAAAATGTACGTTTCTTGATTATTTAGTTGAGCGTAACTAATATTATGCAAATATTTCATATTTTGTATAATTTTTATACTAAAACACTATGTAGAATATCTTCTGTAATAGCCCACGATATCTTTTATAGATTTTTTGGACCTTATCGTAAACTATGAAAAACGCAATTTAAAACCTTGGAGATAATCTATCGATTTGTCGGCCTCCTGTTGGGGCATAACCAATGTTATTCTGATTCGTGGATTATTCCATCACTATTTATCTATTTTTTATTATTATCCTATTTACTGTTACATTTCTCTCTCTTATATTTTAATCCCTACTCAACTACTACAGCGTTGAGTATATCAAATAAGTAACAAATAAGAACACCATTGGTTATGCCCTTGAGAATACGTTGTTTACACTACAAGAAAAGTTCACATTTTTTTACAGCCAAACAAATGCACGACGGCTAGAAAGAAGTCGTCCACCATATCAAATTATGGTCGACGGACTCAAATTAGACTGTCAATTATATACTTAAAACCAAACAATACCATGTATAGCATTGACTATGGTCCACTGAAAGGATCTCTAAGGCATAGAGGGGGGTGAATAGGCAATTTTTAATTTCTATGGGTTATACTTGATTAAGCAACAAGATTAAGAGTGACCCAAATCTAGATTCTAGTGCCCTATTAATAGGAAGCAAATCAAACGGCACGCACTAGCAATCTAATTCATCTCATCAAAAAAACAATCAAGCAACTTATAACAATTCATGCGAGAAGTAAATGCGGAAGTAATTGAGACAAGAGAGAGGTGACACGGTATTTGTTTCACCGAAATTCGGAGTCACCACTCCTAATCTCCATTGAGGCTAGCCCTTGCGCACAAGGACCGGCTCCCTCTTGAGCCACACGCCTCGCTTACTCTCCGGTAGTCGTTCCGCCACTCCGGCGAGGTGGACTCCGTCACCTTCACACCGACTCGGGAGTAGCCACACGGCAAGGCCTACTCCCAAGCCCACTCCTCCAAGAAGAACACCGTCTTCAAAAGTAATAAGCCCAAATCGCCTCGATCATGTCAAATCGAAGGACTTTTATGAAGCTCGGTTTGGGGGAAGGTAGGTGGTTGATGAATTGGTGGAGGAATGACTCTAGAACACCCCTATGATGAGTAGATGTTGGCTATAGGTGAAGTGGAGTACTCCCTCCAGTTTGATAATTCCTGTCGCTGGAGCGTTTTGTGTTTAGTTGGAAAATCCCTGTCGTTCTAGGATGCATTGATTGCAAGCAAAACTTTACGTGGCCCTAGAACCATTTGTTGGGTGTGCATGTAAATAAAGTATAGCATCAAAATTCGAACCTAGACATGCAACTCATGGGAAAGTGGGAGCAACCACTAAGCTACAAGCATTTATTTGACCATATGGAGTACTACGAGATATTTAATACTTCTTTGGTATGTGAGATCATGTCTAAAACGACAGGAATTATCAAACTGGAGGGAGTAACAAACCTCATAAATGGCTGCCTACCGAAATCAATTTATACCCCGGAGAGAAACTAGTCGTTGGAGCTCGGGGGAAACTTCAAAAACTAGTCGTTACAGTACCCATCGGACCCGGTCCGATGGCTGCAACCACGTCTCAGAGCAGCTGACACACTTGCTGTCGGACCCGGTCCGACGGTGGTCGGACCCGGTTCGATGGAGCTTTAGGCACTGGAACAGGTTACTGTCGAACTCAGTCCGACAACAGTCGGACCTGGCCCGACGGCGCTGACCCAGTCCGACCAGGAACAGAAGAGCGGTTCTAGGATTTGGGCTCACCAGACCCAGTCCGATGGCGATCGGACCCAGTCCGATGAGTACTAAAAGAACACGACTTGAGTGATTTTGAACGGGTTGGGATCTTTATCTATTTGTGGATGACTTGAGAGCTAATAGAAAGAGAGACTGGGCATGATCGAACCAATTAGACCCCTCTTGAAGCATGGGCGGTAAAAGTAAAACCTAGCTACTCCTAAACCTACACATGACCTCTTCACTCGCCAGGTCATGCTTAGATCATCTTGAAGCAGCTCAAATATTCGCCGAAGCCTCGCTAGGGTTTCATGAAAGGTCCAAGAACTCCCTTGCGCAAATGTATATGTCATCAATGCCACTAAAAGAATTAGGGCTCAACGATGCTCACATCCACGGTATCAACAAAGACATATGTGGACCCTAATTTGCCCAAAGACAGCCGCATTAATGGCGTTGTTACACATAGCTATAGGAGAACCAATTTGCTACCGGCTTTGGCAAGGTTGGCCCCAACTAATAGTGGGTATGGTGCAGTCCTACCGGTGAGTGGGCCAAGCTACGAGTGCTTAGCACCGCTAGCAAGCTAGGCCCGCCCATGCACTTGGTTGACAGCCTGCCACGTGGTTGTCGACCACTATGCTAGACATGTTGGTGCATAAAAAACATTTGGGGCCATATATAATTGAGCAAAAAGCATTCTCACACCTATCTAGCAGTGTAGCCTGAGCGTGTGCTCCCTATGACGTCGCAGGTTCGAGCCGTCATATGAGTTTGATAGCCCTAAGTTATGTATAACTTGTATATATATAAATATTCTAGCTGATAAAAAAGCATGTTGACCCTTTGTATGAGTTTGATAGCGTCACCTTAATATTTATCACCATGTAACAAGCTCAAATACCAAGCCCAATCCGGTTGTCCCTCCTTTCTCCCTCTCTGTCAAACTTCCTCCTTCTAGGGGGTTGAGTATTTTTTTTTAGAATATACGGTTGAGGGTTTGAACATGGATTGATGTTTTCTCTTCTAGGGGGTTGAGCCTTTTTTTGATCTAGTCGTTGGCCATAATTTTCTTTTACCGAGCTATAACACTAACCGACAATTATAATTTACAGCGTGTTTCTAAGCCGTTGACACCTAACTGGTCCATGGTTGAAAATAAGGTCACTGACCTAGGCTAGACCGCCTAAGGTCGATGGCTAACCGTGGATCACAGTTAAAGGTAGACCGCTTTAGCCTCAATAATGATGTATTTTTCACGTGCAACACATGAACAAATTGTTAACAAAAACAATGGATTACTGTATAAGAGCATGAGAGCATCCCCAACATGCCTGCATTACTCGTTAATAGCGCCGCGCGCCTTTGCCGTCGATTATGCTACGTTTGAAATCCTCCCGCTATGCGGCGCCATCGACGCCGCCCGCTACTGAAAGCGTCGCGTCTTTGAGGTTGCTCTGAGTAGCAGCTCTTTTATCGGCCTGCATCAACTGCCTCGCTGCAGTAAAATCAAGTGGCAGCGGCACGTGGGAAAAATCGAGCCGCGGGCAGGCGTGGGCAGGGGAAAAAGCAAGCAGCGGGCAGGCCCAGGCAGGGGAAAAATGCTCGCACGGGCAGACGGGGAAAATTGAACACGCAAGCAGCGGCAGTGGAGGGAGTGTGCTAAGATGCTCTAACATTCGTAAGTAAAGTATATATATATATATATATATATATATATATATATATATATAGGAATGCTAGCGTGCACCCGAACACGGATCACTCGATGCTCTAGCGTTTCGAAATCCGAGATGCCTAACAATGATCCGACCGTTGATCTTGTTAGTCTCACTGAAATGTAACCCGTGACCAAGTTTCGTATTTTTTGAATTTATTTACTATTTGTTTCCTATTTTCAAAAATCAGCTTTTTGGACGCACTACGACTAATTGGAAGGCCGATTTTTGAAAATAGAAAACAAATAGTAAATAAATTCAAAAAATACTAAACTTGGTCACTAGCTACATTTCAAATGAGATTTAACAAGATCAATGGGTCTGATCATTGTTAGACATCTCGATTTCGAAAACACGCGAGAGCATTTGATCTCTCGCTCTGCACGCTCTCTCTCTCTCTCTCTCTCTCTATATATATATATATATATATATATATATATATATATATATATATATATATATTCACTTTATAAGAATCAACACTGGTGTTAAAACTAACCCATCTGTGAAAATACCAATTAAACAAACGTACATTAATTTTTTTCCCCTACGGCTACGTATGTGTACTAGCTAGCTACTGTTCAACACAAATGCAGCTAATCATGAAATAATCAACTATCAATACATAATCAGGAGGACCAAATGAACAGTAAACCTAGCTAGCTAGGCTGCTTCTGCTTCCTTCTTCACGTGGAAAGACTTGCTGCCGCTGCTGGTCGTCGCCTGCTGGTCGTACGGGCCCAGCCGGGTCAACCTGCACGTTGTGATAAACCACACACACCTGGATTAATTAGCGATGAAATACGAGGTTTGGCGGGTGATTAGCTTCTACTCCTAGCTAACTAGGTCAGCATGTAGCCCAAGAGATTGGAAAACTAGCTAGCTCGCCATCAACTTTTCTTGCAACTACTGCATGCATGCATACACCTTTTCAGCTTAATTTGGACCAAGCCATCCAATTTAATAACAAAATTAAGCTAATTAAATGATTAGTTGTAATGGTGGCATGCGTGAGTACACGATCAAATCGGATCAAATCTCGCCTCCCTTTCTTCCGATAGCTAGAGTCGTTGTTACATATATCCTCACACTAATCGCATGGCCGTCCTGTTGATTTGGTTAGTTTGCTAATTAAGCTACGGGATTTGGAGATCGAGGTGACTGATGGAGATGCTGCTGTCGGAGTCCACTAAAACGTGGCTCTGCTCAAGCTTATTCTTTCATTATGCATCTATCATCATTCATCAATGATAGAGATTGTTTCCTGGACCCACACGGCTTCTTCTCTCTGGTCGGTCTCTCACACCTTCCTTTCGTTGATGCTTGTGATCGCACGTATCGATCTAATTCTCTTTTAAAAAATTATTGTATTCATGCACACTACTATTTATTCCGACATGTTCTAGTGTCTTGTGGTTTGTTTTTTTTCTTTTGTTTTTTTTAAGCTGTGTGCATCCTAGCTATGCAGAGACCGAGAGTGGTCTTAGTATGATTGTATCTTCTTGATGTAATTTTCTAAGATCAATAAAACACTCTTTATCAAAAAAAATATTTATTCATTGTTTATTGGGAGCAACTACGCTGTATTATTGGAACAGTATAGCAAGCTTTATCACCGAAGAACAATACATCCCGTTACTCTGCAAACTACACAACATTATATCAAAACGATATAGTTCCTGGTTGAAGATGGAAAGTGTTATTTTCCTTTGAAAGGAAAAAAATCCATTTGTATGAATCTGTGAAGCATGTTTTTTTCTCCATAGCAATTACTAATAAAAAACCAAACATTACCTGACCCTGTTGATTTTTTTCTTACACCATTTATCTTGTTGCGTACGATCTTTAATTTGCTTAATTTTGTTCTTGTTGATTGTTGAGTAATGTTCAAAAGGTTCTAGAAAAAGAGGAGTTGCAGGTGACTACGTACCCAAGACGAAAACACGTGTGGAATTGCAAATATAGTTCTGTAAATTTTCTTCCCTAGCTTTGTCCTTAAAATGAAGCAGACATGCATGGCCAGCTCGCTTTTACTCTTAGCACAAGATTTAACAAAATAATACGCCCACTTAACAAATTAAGTTCATGTAAATACCTCTCTTTTCTCTTCTGCATGAACCGATGCAGAGATTTAGTTCTTGCGAGTGGGATATCTGCGCAACAAAACAATTAATTGGAGAAGATTAAGTAAGCAGGCAACGTAAAAAATTGCTAGATAAAAATGTACTGTATATATATGAACCTTTTTTTTTTGTTTCTGTCGCTGCATTAATTAATCTGATTTCGTTTATCTCAACTAACCTTTCGCGAAGTTCCCTACAAGCGTATTACCACTGCGCTCTTCCGTCGATATTGCCTCCGTCGCCATCCGCATTATACCTTCTGCCTGTTAATATATTTCATTAAAAGAAAGAAAGAAAGGTATTACTCCGTCTGTTTAGAAACATATATATGAGATGTTTTAGATTAATCCTGAATGGCTAAACTTCCTTACTTTTGGCAGCTAATGCGCACAAAAAAAATATTTAAATTATACGAAGTATAGTTCCATTAATTTATAAACATATGAGTAATATATATGTACTTTCATACTATAATATATATGTATATACCTTAGCTAACATGTTACTACAGAAATGGTGATCCATTATGTCATGCAGTGAGTTTTTTTTTTAAAAAAAATTATGCATTGTGCAAGCACCGCAAATACTCCCTCTGTCCAGAAATGATCTTCATATTTCGTTTTTAGTTTTGTCCATAATTCATCTTCGTATTTAGAAACCGATAGCTCGTTTCTCTCGCCGTTACTTGTTTTTCTCGCTGCGTCTATTGGGCTTGCGGCCGTAGTAAATGGATAATTTGCATGCATGCAACTCTCCGTCCCTCCGCATGCAACCCCAGCCCACGAGCATGCAGCTGATTGGGTCGAGGCATGTCACGCGGGGATGGCGTTCGAAACTAGGAGACACTGCGGATGTGAACGGTTGCGTGATTAATTGGATTAGGCTGCAAATTTATCAAGCCTTGGTCTCGCTGCCCATATCAAATACGTAGATGAATTCTGGACGGAGGGAGTAGAAGCTATTCCATTGCGAACAATTTATCATGGGACTCAAATTAAAAGCAGGAATTTTACATGAAAACAATCGAATCCCTACAGGCATAGATAGAAGTAGCTAGGAAGGTCAAGTTCACTAGTCATGCGTGGAGCACGTCTCTCTAATCAATCCGAATCCTTTCTTCATTTTTAAATTTCTCCCTTTGAAGGCTGATGCTGAACAAATTAAACTAGCTAGGATGGTATAGATTTTCCTTTTTAAGAATGAGAATATTATCCATTTAGACTCGCCTTGCGGACGGGGACGTCGAAGACGGCGACGGAGCCGTTGTAGAAGAGCGTCATCGGGGCGGTGGCCTCCTCCTCCCTCTCCGGCGGCGGCGGCGGCGGGCCGCCGGCGATGACGCGGCGCAGCAGCCCGGGGTGGATCCTCGCGATGGCGCTCGTCTCCATCCCTGCCCATGCCGATCCTTGGTCATGCATCCATCCATCCATCCAACGCGCGCACCATCGAGCATGGCAGCTGCTAGCTACCACCAACTGCCGGGACGATCGATCCATATATATATGCAGAAGCAACGTACCTCGGATGGAGGAGGCGGCGGCGGCGGCGGCGGCGTTCTTGCCGCGGCGGTCGGCGGCGCGGAGGCCGAGGAAGTCGAGCTCCACCGGCGGCGTCCTGGGAGGCGACATGGCGAGTGGCTACGAGCTAGCGCTGGCGATGGAGGCTTGCCTGCCTAGCTCGCCTCGGGAGGGGTTTAATAAAGGATGGAGCGCGTAGTAGCAGTAGCAGCAGGGGGTTGTCGTTGTCGTCGTCTCTCCTGGAACGGCAGGTCGGAACGCATGGGTAAAAAAAAAAAAAAAAAAAGTAGATGGCCACCCACAAACACTGGCTCTACCGTGAGAGACGTGGGCGAAGATCCGAGGTAACGACGCACGAGTTCCGCATGCACCGTCGACCGGCTGCTGGTCGACCCCAAAAGTAAACTACTTGAATGAATAGTACTCCCTCCGTTTTTTACCTGTCGTCTTTGATTTTTGGACATGATTTTAACCATTCGTCTTATTCAAAAAATTAGTGCAAGCATGCAAAAATATAAGTCATGGTTAAAGTATTAAACAAATCATAACGAAATAAATAATATTTACATAGTTTTTTAATAAAACGAATAGTAAAAGACATGTCCAAAAGTTAATTAAAAAGTCAAATATATATAAAAAGAGAGAGTATTTGATATGTACATGGGTTACAGAAGAGTGTAGCTTAAACATGGCCCAAGAGCATGCCTAACATACTTATTCATGGACATCTCTATTTATTCATACAATTATTGTCCTACTTATCCATATCTCTCTCTGTTTCTTAGAACATTACTAGGAGGATCTTCATATTTCGTTCTCTATTTTACTTTTCTAAATCACTATTTGTTCTCTATATTTTCATCCTCTCTTCAGCGGAGTCTCTATACCAAAAAAATATAGAGATCATATAGTCTCCAAATATAGAGACGGGGAGGAGAGTCCATAAATTTAGATCCTAACATAGAGATTTTGCTATAAATGGTATATAGAAACGGAGATTGTCCGCGATGGTCCCTTAGGACACTCGCTAGAGATGCTATTATATTTTAGCCCCTATTCCATTGCTACAACGTTGGGTATTCCTTTTGTATATCAAATGGGTTCACCATTAAACATGGCCTAACCAGTCTTATATGTACTGATTAGCAACGTTCTCTCCGTTTCTCACCACGTACCTTATAGATGGGTTATTTGTTTAAACTATTATTCAAACTTTTGTTTGTACGTTGTTTGTTACTCGAAGTCACAAGATGTAACATTCTTAAACCATATTGTCCAAAGTGATTAAAGTTTAGTGTCAACGGATCAAAACTGGAAAAAACTATACAGGTAGAACATATAAGAAAATCTAGCCAATTTCAACAATAGGGGTCACTGCCTAACAATGTGCTCCAAACAAATTAAGGCCTCATGTCTCATCAATCGTGTTTGCTTCTTCACCTCCATGGTAGAGATTGAATTGCACAAATATAAGGGGGAGAGATTACAAATCAGATTTTTCTAATTTAATGAATGGCTCGTAGGATTTGCCCTCCATGCATTTACACCTATAGGATTTTACACTTTCGCTACTTTTCCTATTTTCATCTCATTTAGTATTAATCTAAGTAACTAAATTGCCCATGGCCGGAGTTGAGGGGGTAGAGGAGTTGGTGGTCGGAATTGGCTGGACTAGTGCACTACGTCTCTTTTTTCACAGTATCAGCGATAATTAAATTTGCATATTTCTTCAAGGGATATACACTGTTATGATGTTATACCCGTGGTAGAGCATGAAACAACCTACCTCGGCACTCGTGGAGCCAACGCAACCTTGTGTGCGTGTTAGCATACTCTCCTCTTCTACCTCGACTCTGGCCAAGGACATTTTGGTCGTTTAAGGATGTATTTGGTTTTAGGGATCCGAGTGATCACGTCCGGCACCACACATTTTTTTTGTTTGGTTGAGATTGTTTGGATCCATCTATGCTGGTCACTTTGATCCATCCGTAGTATATATACAAGGTTGGTTCGCTCCGTCTGATACCAAATGCTAAGTTCGGCTCGTCCTATCTTTCTCGAGTCTCCACACCATCGATCCCCTCTCCTCGTCCCGTCATTGTGGCGGTAGCCTTAGCGCTGCCCCCCTCGAGCTCCTCCCCCCGCGCGCCTCCTCCTCCCCCGACGCCGATGAGCCTGCCGCCCACCATGACCTAGCGCCCCCTCCAGCACCTCCTCGCCTCACACAACATCTCCTCCTCCCTTCTCACCGATTAGCTCACCGCCTCCACCTCCTCCTCTCTGGTCAACGGTTGTGGGTGTGCGTGGGCGCCGCGCGGGGCCTCGTCTGCTTCCACGCCGACTGCGACCGCAAGATCCTGCACTGCGACGTGAAGCCGGAGAACTTGTTGTTGGACAACGGCGGGGACGGTGTGAAGCTTGCTGACTTCGGGCTGGCGAAGTTGATGAGCCCGGAGCCGTCGGGGCTCTTCACGACAATGCGCAGCTCGCGCGAGTCCCTGGCACCGGATTGGCTCACCAACGCGTCCATTCGGAGCCACAGGATCCATGTCTGGAGCAACCCACGATGATGAACTTAGTCAGATCCATAACTTTTATGCATTGCTCAATTTGGTTTTCCCCCTTTTTTGTGTTTTTCTCTCATTCTGGTTGTGTTCTTGTTTGGAAGAACAGAGTAAATTTCCCCCTCTCCAAATCGTTTGATCTGGAGAACCGATATATATAAATTGTTCATTGATTTACCGGATGTATCATCCGTGTTTGATCTATGGACTAAAAAATATTTGTTTGTTAATTGAATTGCAGGATGTCTTGTTTGAATTTGATCTGCAAATCAACCGAGAACAAAAAAAATTATTTGTTTGTTGATATGAATGAATTTGTTTTTGAATTATTGCGTACACGTATGAGCTGATAAAAAAAATCTAATTTGGATTACTGTGATCCCTTATTTAGCTGGGAATTTCATTGACCTTTCAAAGAAAAATATCGAAGAGTATCCGTGGTCAGTACATTACACTGGCTTGTGCTTAGGCCTGTGCCAATCCTACTCATGCAACCCTATTTACCAAACATTATTGAGTACAAACTCATGCTATATAGAGAAAATCTACCAAACAATGCCACTATCATCGATATGTGCTGCATTGGTTTGACTCGTCTCAAAATCCATGCTGGATAGTGATGGATGGACCAATCAAACACTCCCTAATTAGACCATTAGAATGAGATGGAAATAAGAAAAAAGAAGTGACAAATTGTGAATGTGTGAATATTGTTTGCAATAGCAAATCTTAGAAAACACCATAGAGACCGGCAAATCCTCGTCTCTGGAGGAAAAAAAGTACATAAATTTCACCTGAGAGTAAGCGCTGCGACTTACAATCAATCAATCGATTACCTAATTATTATGAAATTTCCAAATTTGTATCGGTTGAAATTTTAGAGCTCGTCATCGAGACTTTGGCCATATATCAGTTCAAATTTTTGAACTCGTCATCGAGATTTTGGCCATGTCGATCTAAAATTCTGGTTGGAATTATTACCAGTTATTAAAGCCCGTACATGATCTGCCATCTCATGGCCTAGCAACAATCCGGCTCCCACAAGACTTAACATCCGGTCTCGAGTCTAAATCTCCTACATTCATTTGCCTAACTAGAGCCACAACTAAGACACTGACCCAACTCAACCCAAAAGACTAGCCCTATGGGTGATGGACATCTACACCTTTTAAGTTGTGCTCCCCATCATCAATATCCGATGTGGGACAAAACCCAACAATCTTTCCAAACACATCGGAATTCATCCAACAACCATGCGATCTCTAGGAGATGTTCTAGGTTACCTATCTTGACTCTGACAAAACTTGTTAGAGCCCGCTGCGATCTGTCATCTTATGGCCTAGCAACGATCCGGCTCACCAAAAACCAACACTTGGTATCGGGCCTAGGGCTCCTACATCCATTGGCCCAGCTAGAGCTACAATAAAGGTCATGGCTCAAGTTTGTTATAGTTGTTGTCGAATATGTGTACGAGTATATTACGTGGATTCTAAGTTGTAATAGGCATAGGAATGTCGTATTAGGATTGAACGTACCCTAACTCCACTATATAAAAGAACACCCCTGGAGTAACTTGTAACGACAAAAGTAGCGGTGTAGACACGCAGGGGTTGCGGCCGGCTTGTGATCGTGACTTGGGCAGTTGGTGTGTTGCGTTGTTGGGGAGTAGCGTTCATAATTATTGTCCTGTTGATCTAGGTTAAGAGTCAAATTGTGTTATTAAACATCGTATTTTCGGTGTCGTTTAGATCCAGTATCAATTTCTGTTTCGTTAAACACGGCGCAACAAGCTTGACGCATTTAAATACGCGCGCGCATGACCACCACAGAGCTGGCTAGCTAACTACAACTATCAGCGATAATTATTACTTGATTAATGTATCTGTCAGTGTGGAAGCGCGTGCCCGGTTTGAGCCGACAGCGTCTATACATCGTGTGCGCGCCAAGCTGATCCACGTGGACTGACAGCGCCAGGTAACGTGGCTCATTCGTTTACTGATGACCTCGTCTTGCGTGACGTCTGATTTATGTGCGTTTGGTTTGGTGGTGCAGGGCATGGTTCTTTCTATGTATCGTTGTGTTGGTGTACTACTGTATCAAATTTGAGAGCTCTTAGAAAGAGGCATCAAGATTATAAAAAATAATTAAAAATAGTTTTAAAATATTTGGTATGACTACTAAAAGGCATGAAAAAATCGTTACAAATTATTACAATATATAGACTATATAAAATAACAAAATTCGTTACAGTAATATGCCATGATACGCAAATCCTGAAAAGAACGAGCCCGTAGTGCGGTAGTGATGTCGTTGGATTTGGTTCCTTTGGGCTGACCATTATAATTTGTGCACGCAATTCGACCTCTCTTGTGAAAAGTATACGGGGGGAAGAAATCGGCCTCTGTTTCCTGTTGCAAAATCGGTTCTGTTCTTGAGAAGGGGGAGGCAAAGCTAGCCAGGAACGGAAGAGAGCGCCGAACAGAGGCCTTGCATGTGTGCCGCGTGCCCGCGTGCGCCACGCAGTGCGTGCCTGCTGCCTTCCATAGCTAGCCAAGCACGCGCGCTCTCTCCCTCTCTTTCCTTCTGCGTCACTCCACCTCGAAGAATTGATGCCGCACACCGCGTTCACCACGCCTCCAGCTAACTAAGCTGTGTTAGCACATGACTAATGCTATTCTTAGCGTCTTCGGCTGAGGCTCTATACACACTCCATAATCACTATACATTCTATTCATCCCTATAAAATTTCTTCGCACTTTACACTATACACTAAAAGATTTATTTCCTCTATTACCAAACACTCTATCTCTACCCACTTTATTTTGTAGCTTCTTCTACGGATACCTACGTAAACTATCTCATTATTTCTATTCGTCCATTTTTTAATTATTATTTTATTTCTTTTCATATTTTTTATATTTTAATTTTTATCCTATTGCATGTGCTACGACGCTAAGAACATCAATTGAACAGCGCTAAGAACATCAAATGGACGAATTTTGTGAACACGATTGAACTTGCCTTTAGTTTATGACTTTCGGTCGCCTAAGTTTCAAATGTTCTAGTATAAGAGCTCTCAAAATTAAGCTATCTAAAAATAATGCACTCACGGGTGTTCTAAGCACGCCATATAGGGGTGATTTGTTGACGATTGAAAGGCAAGCCAAGCAACACAATAGTTTTGAGAGTTTTGAGGAATTTAAATTGATCAAAATCAACTCATGCATATACCAAGCTACAACTGACAACTCAAAAAATAGATCGATATGGAACAAAAAATGCAGTTAGAGCATCAACAATCTAGACCTAACATAAATCGACTTAGTCATTATTTACACCTCATTTCTACTATTTATCTACACTTTTCTCTATTCTATTTTATTTGCTACAGTACTCTAGGTCGACAGCCTAAATTATGCCCCGTCGATCATGCTCTAAGACAATCTCGCATAGCTTCTCTAAATTTGGATTGTTGTACCCTCGTGTGTGCATTCCTCGAACAATTATTAACCTCTTTATTAGTTCAATTACACAATATTAGAGACTTCAAGTCCAGTTTTCATCCCGACGTCACAAACTGACTCAACAAAACTAAAAAAAAACTTGACAAAAAATTCTTTAAGTTTTGAATGTTTAAAATCATGTTTTGGGACCCTGGTTGGTATTATCTTATTGGAACTAATTAAATTTGACCGCTTCAACGTGTATGCATCGTAAGGATGATTTGATGATATTTATCTTGTGACTAAAAGATCTCAAAAGAAGTATTAAAAAACAATTGTATGAAAAGATATAATCAAATAATTTATGAAAAGAAAATGCATAAAACGAAACATGCAGCCGACCGAGACATCACAACGAAAGCGCGCGTCCGCATGTGTAATGCGTGTGGGGCTCCTTGTCTTCGTTGATTGATACGCCTCTGGAGCTAGGCTTGCTTGATCCATGCATTCAGATCTTAACGTCTACCACTCGTCTAGCTATGGCATTTTACATTTCAAACTTAAGATAAAGATAAACTACGCAGCTGCTTTTCTTGTAGGTCGAAGAAGAAAATTTGAGAGTTTTAAAAGTGCTTTAAATATCGTAAAATAATAATTAAAAAAATAGTTTTAGAATGTTTAAAAGGACTACTAAAAACTGAGAAAATCATTACAGATTATTACACCAAATAGGCTATATAAAAAATGATAAATTTTGCTACAGTGAAACATTACGCTATGCTAAGCTAAAAAGAACAAGGCCTATAGCTCCAATTATGTTTCAAAAGCACCGCAAAACCTCCATAACAAAAAGAGTGCAACTATACCGTGCGTCTTGCGTACAAGCATTTCACGTACGTGTGTTCGCACGATTCTGCGTTCCGCGTCCGTGCCGACTTGCGTACTACAATGTTTTTTTTAAAAAAATAATTTTTTAAGTAAAGCAAGTTCAGATTTTTTTTTTCAATCAATTTGAGGTACTCCCTCCGTATCAAAATATTTGTCACTTTTGATTTTTGAACAAACGTTTGACCATTCGTCTTATTCAAAAAAATTATGTAAATGTCATTTATTTTGTTGTGACTTGTTTTATCACTAAATATATTTTAAGTATGACTTATTTTTTTACATATTTGTGCTAATTTTTTGAATAAGACGAATGGTCAAACGTTTGTTCAAAAGTCAAAAGTGACAAATATTTTGATACGGAGGGAGCATCAAATAAATTTTGGATATCAGCACAATTGTAATCCGAGATAAACCGTTCAAGCGGGTATTAGAAGAAAACACCGGTGCCAGCATAATCTGAATTCAAGTACATATCATGATATATCTTCATACGTTGATTCATGATCAAAAAGGTAAAATGTCATCAAAGGCTTGATGACATTTTAAAAAGGTAAAATGCAGATGTCTCAAGTGAGAGACCTCTACAGGCTACAGCGTGGTTTTGCCGTATTAGGACCTTTACTAGAACCATTTTAGAAACGCATGAATACATGTTTTTAAAATATTAAATATTTATATTTATATTCATTAAATATTAATATTAATTTACATTGGTCCACATCAGCGCTATGTGGCATTGACGAGGCATCACATATGCAAAACCTAACAAGGTGGCAACCATGTCAGTAAAAACCGTTCAATAGAGACGGTTTCGACCGCTTAAAAGACCAAAATGGTACTATTTTAAAATCATTGGGATTGATCTTAGTCGGTTTTATACCTCGTGAACGAAATTGCTGCTCGGGCGAAAGCTCATATACCAATTTGGCACTTGTTTCTAAGAAAACATAAAAACCCGACCAGTACTTAAACTTAGGCTAGGGTATGGCATCACATCCATACTTAAGTATGGGTACCCACTGAAATCTATATATGTCTTTGCTACCACAGTGTCATTCATCAAATCTAACATACTACGGATGCTTCTAAGATCGTCTCAATCACCATTTAACCCTCTAGAATTTAGATTCACTCTCGTTTCATGAATTTTGACCGTGCATTGTTGGATTTGTCGCTGCTACGTACTGTTGTTATTGCCAAGCCCAATGGTGTTGGGCCAAGTCCAAGTTCACTTGAGACTGCCAGTGAGGGAGGAGAGGATGTTGAGTGTAGAGTAAGGATGGCATGAAGTTGGACAAGGCATAGGCGGTTTGAAGTGGTGCATGGTGCAAGAGTGTAGGAAGCCCAATTTGTAACCCACGGTCCATGTCAGCCCAACACAATCCAATAGCCCCTTTAAGTGACCACGAGCTGCTCACATTAATTCTCTACAAATCCAACGCTCTATATGTGGTCACATCGCCCCTCTCTCTTCCCCTGTACCGGCTCGGGTTACTGGAATCCAATGGCGTCCATAGCATTGTGATAAGATCCAACGTCGTGTGGTCATTTCCCTCCTGCCGACCACCACCACCTCACCCAAAACTCCGACGCTAACTCCGCCCACTGGAATTGATTACCGTCGCCATTCCCGAGCTTCCCCAACCCCGGTTTCCCTTCCTACTGATAGCTCTCCACCACGACAACTTTATCCACCACCTCGGCAAACCCCTTTGCCCACGTCTCTTAGCCAATTGCCCGTCTCCACCGTCTGCCACCGCCACCATGGTTGCACCTTGTGTGCACAACTCCCTTGTGCTATGCCTATAAATAAGAACCGCAGTGGCCCTGCATTGCCTCAAGCGATCTCCTATGCCCTATCTCCTCTCCTCCTTTGCCCTGAGCCATCCCCGGCACTGCCTTCCTCATAAACTCCAGTGAATTGTTGTCTCACCTTTCCCAACCATCTCCAGCTTGACACCAAGAAGTAAAGGTGACCACTTCTCATTGTGAAGCTATTAGAGCCAACCCCGAGCACCGACAAGTATAGAAGCTTTGTTGCCTTTGCAACCCGAGCACACCGCTGCCCTAGCCTTGCAGTCCGACCACCTCAGGCCACCCCGAGCATCAATAAGGCCACGGTGAGCATTCCCTGACCTTTAGTTGTACGAATCCAGCACCATCGCCCTGGCTCCGGCCGCAGTTCTCCATCACACCGGTGACCTCTCTAACAATCTCCTTCTCCTCCTCTCCCCGATTCACTATCCACCAGGTCCCACGTGTCAG
Organism: Raddia guianensis; assembly: GCA_036346415.1. NCBI lineage: Eukaryota > Viridiplantae > Streptophyta > Magnoliopsida > Poales > Poaceae > Raddia > Raddia guianensis. Next base: position 24,931,488 of record CM070537.1, on the reverse strand, counting down.
TTGCCATTGTTCAACCCACGTGCGCGCCGTCTCTCACTACATGTTGGGCTCCACCAGTCAGTTGCACGCACATAAATGGGCTCAGCCTAGTACTGTTGGCCCATTCTTTAAAAATTCTCCTTTTTCGTTCCTTTACCTAGTTATGCTCTTCCATTTTTATTTTCTTTTCATTTGCCAGATCAAGCCTTCATGAAGCACCAAAGAAGGCCTACTACTCACTCTCTAGCTCTCCTCTCTCTTAGTCTCAAACCCTAGTCTTTCGTGGCTAACCTTTGAAATAAGCTCAATAGAAGTAAAGACTGAAGTAGTAAATTATCCACGGGAAACCCGTAGACCTTAAATAGTTACCACTAAAAGAACTAGCCATTGGGGTAAGATGTCGTTATTGTCAGACAGTTTATTGAACACGCACACCCCAGATGGTCTGGCACCTTGAATCATTAGGCAAGCCCAGCTTCCTAGGCGAGATCCTCATTAGAAGCAACCTACCACCAAGCTGGATGGTACGTGCGTCGGACCATCTGGCATGGGAGTGCAGCTCTAGGGACCCCCAACTCCCTTTCTAGAGCTAATGTTCCTATGTAGAGGATAGTCCGGTATAGTCCGGTGTGCACAAAGTGGCCAAACCAACTCACTACTAGACTCATAATTTTGGCATGCACGAAGCAGCCAAACCACCACATGGGATAAGGGAAACGGGTAGGCTACGCGAGCACAAAATAAAAATTTTCTACCGCGATTCACCCAAGATCACATGCGAGTAGGGGATCATAGATCGTTACCCTTGACGCACCGATGCAGCGGAAGCAGATGCGCCTTTACTTTATGGGAATGACTACATGAAGTCACACTGATGTGATGGAGAACTGTGGCCAATGAACAAAGCCATGACATTTATTCAGAGAACCGATAAACAATGTTATCATAATTACATGAGCAAAAATATATTACAATCATCACCATGATTGATGTAGGGCATATTCCCTTCATGGAACCTAATGGACCCAAAGCTCTAGCGGGTCGTCAGCCTATCCAGCATACACAAAACAGTTAGACACCACACAGGAACCCTACTATACTCAACACTCCGCCGCCCTAGACGGTGTGCCGGACTGTCCTGAAAACACGGAGCAAACATGCCAAGGAGAACAGAACACTTACAAACTCTCACGAAACATGATGAAACTCTCCAAGAAACATAGATAAGGTGCTCCATGGACACAAGCCCCTCCGATCCAAGACATAACAAAAAGAAAAAAAGAGCCCAACCCAACTCCCAAGCTCAAATACTAAGTGCCTTCACTTTATGCTATCACTTGGAAGTTCCTTAGGCATCATCATCACCAAAACACAATAGATTAATCGAAAATTCCATTAGGTCTTTGCGTCTTACACACTTCGCTGACTGCATTCTGGGTGGAGCTCGTGGTGACAACCGACAAGATCTAGGCCATGGTGTAGAGGTAAACCCAATGCATTGCCATGGTGCCGCGCAGGTGGCGAGCCCTAGAACATGGTCGTGGCACACACGACATCTTTGGAGCGTGGCTATGCAAGCAAAACTCAAGGATGATGACGATGGTGTGTATTGGCACAAGTGGTGTTGGGGAAGCTTGGCCGACAATGTTGAAGCCCCCACGACTCATTGCCGATGTTGATGAAGATGGCCACATGGACACACAATACGTGCTTGATGAAATGCTAGACCCTAATGCGATGCTAAATAGAGGCAACAAAACATTGTATCCTTTGGACTGAGTACACAAGACAATCAAACACATCCTCTGGGATCAACTAGGTTCCCACTAGCCCTTGCTATGCTGTCTCATAAGGGCCCGGTTGGGATGATATAAATATCTAAACAAATACGTAAGTCTTTATTACAAACTCTATCCTATCCGAGTGGCCGACACTACCATTGCTAGGAGCCTCCTCATTGTCCTCCTTGCCCTTCCTCAATTTGAAGGGCAACACAATCGCTTGGCTTTTGATTTGAGAAACTTTATTGATGTTTGGTTCTCATATGATCTTCATGTTTGATTTTGTGATCTCTTCTTTCTTCTTTCGATTGAATCAATCTTCTCTTGTTCTTGATGCGTCGACCGATGAAAGGCACAAATGTTTTTGTGATCTCTTTTTTTATGGCTCACAACATGAGCTGAGACAACAAGGAATTATTTCCCATTTGGTCACAGTTTTTTGAACCCCTGGTTTTGGTGGGGTGGAGTGCAATTTCCACTCCCACATCTTATCCATATTCTCGTTGAGATTGACCTAGGGAGCTAGTTATAGATGAACCTATAACCAAACAAGGCCCCGAATTGATGAAACAAAAATAGTCCCCTCGCTTCCATTGTGCTCTAGCGATTTTTTCACATCGTGGAGACAATAGATTATTTCTCGACAGTTTCTGGATGATTTCTCAACAAAAATACAAAAAATATTCGAACTAGTTGTACATAATATGGGCCGATTGATTAGGCCATCTTTTGACAAGCCCATGTCCACACTCTTTCGTTTCCTTCCTCTTTTACAAGCGTACTCTCTCTCTCCGCCACTCCGCCTGTGAGTGACTCTGTCTCCGGTTCCCTTAAAACCCTAGCTCTCCCTCCGCGGCTACGCGATGGCGCCCAACGACGGCGATCCCCTGCCCGTCGCCGCCGACCCCGGCCCGACGCCATCTCCGGCCAAGCGCAAGCCCGATGCCGACGCTGACCTCCCTCCGCTCGACCCGCCCCCCAAGGCCGCCCGCCCCGACGCCGACGAGGAGGTCAGGGCCCGGGCCGCCAACAAAGGCAAGGGCAAGATGGTGGTTGAGGAAGACGAGGAGGGCGACGAGGACGAGGAAACAGACGATGACGACGACGGCGACGGCGGCGAGGCCGGGGAAGGGGGCGAGGAGAGCGACGACGGCTTCTGCGAGGACCCGCTCGCCGAGGTCGACCTCAACAACATCCTCCCCTCGCGGACCCGCCGCCGCGCACCGCCGCAGCCAGGAGCGTACCTGGTGCCGCCGGGGGAGGAGGACGACGACGAGGACGCCGATGCGGATGTTGACATGGCTCCCGGCGAGGAGGACGGGGAGGAGAGCGATTAGGATCGCGCCGATTAGGTAATGCCTTCGATTCGTGCTCGTGATGTGTTGATGTTTCTTTCAACTGTTTGCTCGCGGAAGTACACTGCTGCGTTGATTGAATCCACGTTGAGGCCTTTAATTATTTTAATCATTCATTTCATGGTTCAATCCTGTAGTTTTCTCATGCGCCGTCTAATTTTTATGTTTTGTCAAGTACCGCTGAAACTGCTGGTGCTGTTGCAAATGAAATGAATGGAATGAATGAACAAAACAAATACAACAAGAAAATAATTGACCTGGCTCACGTGTTGATTTCTTTTAGGTTTATTTAATTAGATCACTCTTGAACACAAACTGATTAACTAGCAGAACATGCAGCACGAGTCTATTGTAGACATATATGTAATTGATGTACACATATATCCCTCAAATATACTCGTAAGTTGTAACTAGAGGAAACAGGAAACTACCAGGATAGAAAGCACTACATAACAATCTTTCCCAAAAGAATTGAAACTCGAAAGAGATGAAGATGACCTCATCGCGACAATGTAGTAGCTGTCACGCTGAGTGCTTCCCAAAAACCTCGGTTGCCCTCTCCTGGTGTAGGATCTCAAGGGCAATGGGTTTCAGAGTGTTAGAGTTTGTTTTGAATACGTGTATGAGTCGGTTACGTGGATTCTAAGTTGTAATAGGCAGGGGAGGGTCGTATCAGGGTCAAACTTGTATCCTGGTTTCCGCTATAAATAGGGAGGCACTCTTGGTGTAACCGGTCATGACTGCCTAGCTGTAGCAAAGGATGCGCAAGGGTCGGCAGCCGTCTTGTGGCTGCAAGTGGGTGGTCCGGTGTGCTTGTGCTGATTGGGGAGAAACGTCCACAGTCAAAGGCTTAGAGCCTTACAGACGTAGGTAATTGTGCTGAACGTACCAAATGTCGTGCCTCCGGTATCTAGATCTTGCGTGGCGACTAAAAAATCTAACAAGTGGTAAACCTGCTGTCCTGATGATCAGTACATTCCGACATAGCGGAATGGAGTATTCTATGTGAGGCCGTGCAACAGATTGGAAGCACAAAACCCTAGCGTTCGGTTCTACTCCCAATGTGTCACGATCGGGATCGGATTCGACATGATCCCCATGTCTCCATGTCTAGAATTTTTTGAAGAGCAAAAAGAAATAAACTACAAAAGGAGGACATGTCTACGCAAGCTTTTGGACCCGATTACAAAAGAAATAAACTGCAAAAGGAGGCCATGTCTACGCAAGCTTTTGGACCCGATTTCAGCCAATCATTCATGTAGGTGCCATGCGACCGCTCCGACCTACCCCACCCAATGCGTTGGGGCCAACGGCGCGCGTGTTCTCTCTCTACCTGACATGAGCTAGTGTAGTGGAGCACACTCCACTATTTAAGTTGGTGTCTCCCCACCTCAACTAGTGGGGGTGGAAATGGTGTGGATATACTATCCGACTCACAAGCAAGCAACACAACTCTACATTGGCTAACAACAATCTAAACATATTACATTGATGATTTTTGAAGTATGCATTTTTCAGATATTAACCAAGTAATATCCGTTTCGAACTATATCCATTAATATCGATTTTTGATGATCCGTATTCATATTCGACACTACTCGTGTCTGTATCCGACAATATCCATGTTCACACTATTAATATCCGTATCCACATCCGACAAAAAATATGGATCTGTGTCTGTATCCGATACTATCCGATCGTATCTGATCCGATCACACCCCTATTAACTAGCAATATGATACTAAACTGCTTCACAACCCCTTCCATATGGTTGGCTTTTAAGATTTTCCTGGATTTATTCTCATCTATTATCGGCCTAGCCCAAACCCATAAAAATTCAACATCACTTAGGTGTATCTGTGCGTTGCGCTTGTTCGTTGGTTGTGCTTATGCGTCGTGCTTCTTCCATGGGAATGTGCACTATAAGGTGGAAATGTGCATACTGTTGCTTTCGCATGCAATTAGGTAGCATTGTCCTAACTGCATTGTTTGGAGCAAGGTTCAAGAATTTGTTACTCGCTAGTCGCTACTCTGTTGGCGAGGAAGTGGGCAGTGAGTACTCACTTGGGGAGTACTCGGCTACTATTACTCGGTTGATATGGATAGTAGACATATAGCAGTATACCTAGAGGACACGATAATACTTGATGATTCTTGCAAACCTAGACATATTGAATAAATTAGCCACTCCATTGTCTACACTCCACAACAGTAGAGGGGAGTAGAGGTGCACATGAAACCACTAGAGTAGAGGGGAGCAGAGGCACAGAATAGTAGAGGGGAGCAATTGGTCTTATCTGGTGCGTGGCGAGATCTGACTGATGGTGAGCAGGGGAGCAAAGAAGAAGCAGAGGAGACTACCTTGGCCGGTGGTGTTGCGGTGAGATCTGGGAGCAAGTGGCATAGGTTGTCAAGCAGCCGAACAGAGGGGGAGAACCAGGGGCAGTGTCACTCAAGTGTGGGTGGGTGGGGGAGATGGGGGGCGGGGGGAGGGTGGGTTTGACACATCTATCCATGGTGTTTAGCTAAGGGGGTGGCTTCGTCTCCAAACTCTAAATTCCAAAGCCTAACCTGTATGTCTCCAATCACAAATCTGGTTCCTTCCTACCCCTACCCCCCTTCTCTTATCATTTTGTAAAAATTGCTGCCGGCTCTCCTTGTTGAGTACTCGTGGCGTATTCCTTGCCAAGTACTCCTGAGTTGAGCTGAGTACTCCCAAGTCAGACCAAGTACTCGGCTGTGCCAAGTAGAGCTCAGAGTAGGGGCTAATCGCCACGGTTGCCCACAGAGTGGCAAGTGATCGCCGAGTAATTCCGAGTTTTAGAACACTCGTTTAGAGCTGTGACAAATGGGCCCAGTCAGGTGTCTTTGATTATCCTAAACTGCTAATCTCATGCTTTTGGTGCACTTGTGCCTTTTATTGTTCTTGTTCAATGTGTCATAGTTTTTTTCCCAGCGTAGTTTCGTTGAGCTTTTGACGGACCTTAGATATTTTTTATCTGTTGGAAGGTCCTCCTAGTACTTTTGTGGTCCTAATGGGGTGTATTCATGAACAAGGTCACTGCTGAAGTGAGTATACTGTTGTGTTGGAATGAGCTCTTTACTGTGAGAGTATATATGTTTGTTGGAGTGAGTAATGTACTGTGAGTATTGCTATTTTTTGCCCACGATGGAACTGCATCCGATGGTAGAACATTTAGTGGTGCTTGCTTCATCTATGATCTCTGGACCAGTTAAAAGTGGTAGACTAAACAATATTGATCAAGTCAAACTAGATGTCTTCTGTTTTTATTTTATAATTGGTCTTGTTTGATCTGTGAGCACCCTGGAAAGAAGGGAAAGTGGGCACAATGCTATAGGTTTTATGCTAGCGACACATCCTTGAGAATGTGTTTGAAAAGTTACTCCCTCCGTCCAACAATCATCTATGTACTTGGCCCGGGCATCAAGACCAAGGCGGAAGGAAATCGCAGCCTAATGCAGTTAATTTGCATTGTCGTAACTGCAGCATTGCCTCGTTTACGGCTGTAAGGAATGTGATGCATGCATTCTTGGCTCGGGTAGCATGCAGAGGGTCGCAGGTTGCATGCATGCAAATTACTACTCGCTCGGGACGTGCGATCTCCATTCATTACAGCCGCAAAATGAACAGGCGCAGCGAGAAAACCAAGCAACGGCTTGCTAATACGTAGATCAATTATGCACAAAACAAAAAACGTAATATGAAGATCATTCCTGGACGGAGGGAGTATATGTTAACAAAATACTGCTATTGTTTGGGCATTATGTCTTGCACTTATTTGGTTTGAATCTTTACGTCACTGTTGCTCTCCTAATTGACTATGTAATGACTTTTAATTGAACTTCCCATAGTATTTACCAAGATTGGATGCAACTTACATGTGTTCTCCCTTAAGTCATTTCTTAGGTGAGCCTAGTCAAGATTCACTCTTAACCTTACTTTAGCACTCTGAACTTGGTACAGGGTTTTGGAAGACCAGCTCAAGCTTAGCTTGGAGTAAATTAGAATAGACTTTCACGTAGGACTTAAAACGGGCTGTACCCATATGGGTCAAGCCCCTCTAGGCAGTTTCTAGCCTTTTTTTTTTGCATACTTGAGCCCCGAAAATCTATTCTTTAATTTAAATGTGCAGGAAACACATGTCGATGTAGACAAAGAGGGAAATGAGTGTGACATTCGATGTTTTCAAAGCGTACTTTAGGTGTTGTTGAACTTTAAATGGCTGCTTAACAGTTAAGGTGCAGGATTGGGAGGGCACTATATTGGTGAGTTGCCTGTGATGTGTATGGTGTCTGCCTGAGGAGTATGGAGTTAGTGAAGCAGTGGTGTGGCCTCCCAGAGGGGCAGGCGGCTATATGAGATTTCGAGTGGGGAAAAGTAGCTAAACGGAGTTGTCATGGGAATTTGAGACAGAAGCCTTATGGCTCATGCAAATAAATCTATTATGTACTAATCTGGTGGCTGTAGTGAAAGCAAACCTTAGTGTTGTTTCCATCGCCTCTCATCACTACCGACAGCCATCCCACGCTTGGAATTCCTCTGCTTTGGCTTCCAGTGGTTCATGAGCTTGTTGTTTACCTGCAGCCAAGTAGAAACTCTTCCTCTAGTGTCTCATGAGCGTCGGCTGGTGCTTGCTGCCACCATCCCCTCCTCTCTCTTCTTCTTTCTGCGCCCCAGCCTCTCCCATTCTCTTCTTCTCGTCTGCTGCAGTGCTGCTACACTCTGCCATATTGGCGTACTGAGTTGATACCATCAGCTGTGAGGATTGGGCTTGGTATTGGAGGTTGTGTCCGAGTGAGATGTGGAAGAGAGCTAGAGGCTAGGGCAGGGGAGGGGTGAGGAGAGGCATTGGGCTGAGTGGGTTAAGCAAGGAAGGCCCATTGGTCCAAGGCCAATTTTTTTAATTTCCTTTTTATTAAAGCTAGGATGTATGTATTATTGTATGGTGTTGCCTTGCCTTATTGCAGTAACAACCTTGTCACATGGTGTCCAAGAGAGCCTGTAGGTGTGTAGAACTGTAGATTGGCCTTGGGAGTTGAGGGAGGGGAGACTGAAACGGCTGTTTCACTCTGCAGATTCTTGGCAAAGCATATGTATGATTGTTCAACCACTGTTATGCTAGATCTTAGACTGCAATACACTGATCTGGCATATAATCTTATCATATATACAATCTAAAGCCTGGACCATTGAGCTGCATTAGCAGTTAATGGATTGTTATCTTGTGTGGTTCTTGCTTAGATTACTTGGTAGGTGGTTTCTATTGTTGATTCGTATGAACTGTTTCTCTGTATTTGGCCCTCTTTGATAGCTTGTTTAGTTTTGGTTTAGGCCCGGTTCTTTTGAGCTGATCTGAATGGCTGAACGGCTGAAATGACTGAACTTCGAGAGCTTCTCGAGATAGTCTCGAGATTCGGATACATTTCGTTTGACTTGCTTTTTAAAGCGTTAGAACCCACCTTCAAAACAGCGAAAAAACGAACTCAAAAAACTCAAAACATATGTGTTTTCAAAACGTAGATAAGTCGTTAAGCTGTTAAGACGTTAAGCTGTTAAGCTGAAAAGAACTGGGCCTTAGTTTTTGTTGGGAAAATTTGACCACCTTTGAAAGTGGTATGAAAAGGCTAAATAAATTATTTTTAAAAAAAATTTAAGATCTTTGAGAAAAACTCTACAAAGTTCTAAAAAAATTATTTTCAAAAAATAAAGTGAATGGTGTATATAAAAATAACAAAAGTTGCAATCCCAACAAAAACTACAACTAAACAAGCTATCAAAGAGGGCCTTTGTATTGCTGCTTGCCACCATTATAGAACATGGTTTAGTGATATCCATAGAGGTACCTGCAAAAGACAGGTGACTTCCTAATTTTTCTTTCTTTCCGTGCTGTGCTCAGTGCACATCTGCAGTATCACTTGTTCTCTTATCCTATCAGAAATTTAGGCATTCAGCACTTAAGAGCTAGGTTGATCCTTTTCCCTGGATCTTAGATTAGTTCAGTAGCCATCACTTGAGTGTAGACTTTGAGTATTGATTATTGACACCACCAGTATATAACAGTGTAGAATTAGTTTGCATTTGCTATTGATTTGATAGCTACATTCATCATAGGTAACTTGCAGAGCATACTCTTCATTATGTCGGTTCTTTACATATCAATTTTATGATTGTTCGCCTAGCCCCACCATGTACCAACTACTTTATTTCAACTAGGGTCAAGCTTCTCAATTTTCTTCCAAATACTGCTGTCTGCTTAGACAAGGGTTATTATGCTGCCACATGCATTGGACATAACTACATAAGTCAATCTAATCTTTTGAGCTAGCACCATGTCATGAGTCATGATCCACTTTCAATGTGTTTGTTCTGTGTGGCTTGTTTTTTTTTTTTCTGCCTATTCTGTATCTGAGATTCATTACCTATGTGAGTTGATGTATATGTATATTTTATCAGATACCTGTGTCGCGGGAGAGCATTGTTGGATATTAGATGTACACTTTGCTTCTATTAGTTGTATTTGTATGTACTCTTTTTTAAAACTTATATTAGATTAGTTTTTTCCCCTTTATTCTGCAATTAGTCCACCAATTGATGGTTTCAGACGCTAGACATTGATTTTAGTCATGCACCTATGCTCTTAAGAAACACTTTATCAGTTAGTCCTGTTAAATGACATGGATATAACCAATAGGCTTGCAAAAATTGTATAGATGATTTTCAACACGGTTTGGATTCTAGATCCATATGAGGAAATCTATGCTATGATTATTGATGACAAAAGTTATTCTCTGGGAACTTTTTTGCAGCCAGGTTTTTGTCTAATGGTGTGGTCAATCTGTTATCTGGAGTATTATTTAATGAGTCTGTAATGTTTAGATTTGGACATTGACATTGTAGATCTATTGCACACCAACAGTCCATCGTTATGCTGCAGTAATTTGTGAAATGATAAAACAGCTATTTGTGTATTCCAATGAACTGCATGATATTCTGGGGCCCTGCCATGTGTTGCTACTGGTGTCTAATAAATATACTTCCAAAATCGAGCCTGCTACTCACCACTCAATAGTTGATGTGCTTCTATCCATTGTTGATTGCTCAGTTGGGACCATATGAATAAAGCTTTCTCTTGGTGGTCTACTAAGCACATGATTGAAACAGGGTCTACAGAATAAATTCTCCCCATGACGTGCATTGTTCGAAAGATGGGAGTCATGCACTATTTTTTCCCCTGCTTTCCCTTTTAGGTAGAAAACCAATGAATAATGTTATATTCTTTTCCTGTAGGTAAAAGTGGTGGTTTCTGGTGCTACAGCCTACGTATGATCCTAGCTGCAGAGACCTAGATGGACGGGTTCTATTTGGGGGTTGATCATGAACTACCCCAGTTATCGTTCTGTAGTTAGTGCTCTGTCACCATGATTTGCAGCATCAGTAGGCTTTATCTGAGCTGCTAAATGTGCTAGCGACGTATGGTTTTAAGATGAGAGTTATCTACTGGATATGCTGTGATCACTGATCATGGTGGAACAGTTAACATCTTTCTGCTTACAGTAGTTCCAGTTGACGGTTACTGTTAACTTTCTGTTAAGTTAAATCTTTCCCTGACATGCAGTTCTCTTATGTTGTAGCCTTGTACTAGAAACCCTTCGAATAGTTTTAAGTACCATTATTTATGCTTCTATGATCAACGAGATGTTTAAATTTTTGTTACTGTGCTGCTAAAATATCAGTAATATGCAAATATAAGTGGTATGTTAGGTTCTTGATCCCTGAAATAATAAGATGAAAGTAACCGTTGATGCTGAGAGCCGCTGCTGTTGCGGTTTAGCTGTTAGTAATCCTGCGAGTTTGTTGCCCAAGGTTGTGTTACAAATTTTGGAGGACGAAGAACATGCATCAATGAAATTTACTTTTTGGTTAACAATGAAGCAAGGTTTCTGGCTAACCTAACATGAAGCATGGCTCCTGGCCAGCCTAACCTTGCCAGCCAATGGTTAATTAGACAGAGAAGACACTGATGGGAATGGCACTGTACGTATTTGTTCGGGATTTATTTTCCAACTCTTGCAGGTCCTTGGAATCAGGAACAGTGCGTAATCATTCTGTACTCACTTCAATCAATCCTCTTTTACCAGCATATCGGGTGTTGACCTTTTTGCTCCCCTTCTTTCTACCAGCAGGAGCAGCCACTTTGTCTCTTTTTATTGATGAGCGATTTTAATTCACTGATGATGTCACGGAATCATCATTACCGTCATGGTAGCATCCTTCAAGTAAATCGCTTGTTTCACGTCATTACCTTGTACATTTCTCCCGCCTGATTACACGTTGATCACCAAGTGACATGCCTAGGCCCAAAGCCTTAAGAACATCTTTAGCAGGTTCTTTAAATCGTTTCCTAAAACACTATTACGGATAGTCTCAGTCTATATACCCAGTAGGGTCTCTATCTCAGTCTCTAAATTTAGAGATTCCCTCTAGAGCCAGAGAATCTCTATATCTTTTCGAAAATAAGGACTCTGTTGGACATGACAAAATATAGCGAACGAATAATGATTTAGAGAAGAGAGATAGAAAACGAAATATAGAGATTTGCTGGTAATGCTCTACCTGGTCGGACAGTAGTGCCGTGTACAAACCAGTCGGACAGTCACTCGGGGCTTCGGGGGTCGGACAGTAGTGCCGTGTGCAAACCAGTCGGACAGTCACTCGGGGCTTCGGGGGCAGTTCATAGCGACTTCATGCTATTTGGTTTCTTTTTATTAAAGCGTACTAGAGCGAAGCTAAACTGTTCTTCAGGGGTTATGGCTTAGGGGCTGTTTGGTTCAAGGCCATGGTTTGCCTTGCCAAATAAAGGCATGCCTTCAAGATTTGGTTGCTATTTGGATCGCGACCATCTAAAGGCAAAAAGGCAGAAAAAATTGCTATGCCAAATTTTTACACTGCCAGTTGCTGCCAACCGATGCCGAGCATTTCGACCGCCAATGCATATCTGCCTTCGCCAACGCGACTGCTAGCAACGCCAGCAAGTGCAAAGGCCTTTTCTTTTCAGTTGATTTTTATCTTCCGAATTTCATATGTATTTCATACAGTGTTCAAATCGCATGAAACAAATTTTATAATTCTTGTAAAATCCTAACCAACCCATTTTTATAAAATTTTAAAGTTTTCAAATTTTTTTATTTTTTATTTTATGTGGTATTTTTTGCATTTTATAATCAATTTTATTTGCATATTTTTGAATATATTGAATTTTATACCAAACATTCTCAGTTGGTAGTCAACCAAACATAACATCTATTTTACTAAAATTTGGCTGCCTCAATCGGCTTTGAACCAAACGACACAGAAATTGCCATCGAAAGGTCGTGCCCTCAATTGGTCATGACCATTTATTAGCATGGCTAATGAGGGTTACGAACCAAACATGCCCTTATAGCCAAATGCATTGCTCTAGGAGCTCTTTTTTAAAAGACAAAATTGGTTATGGAACACACTAAATTTGATTTTTCTTGGATATCGACTATGTGAATAACATGTAGACCCTAGAACAACATGTTATTGACTCACCAGTGTCTAGGGGTGCTAATGGGTTAGAATGAAATAGGTCAAATGGGTTGGTTTTAGAATGTGTTGTTTTGGATGGGCGGAAATAGTGTAATGTAGCTAATGGGTTGAGGTGGCGTGGGTTGGGTCTCAGAAGGTTTGGGTTCAAATGGTTTCAACCCATGGGCTTGTATTCAATGGGTTCATATGAGTTCTATAATATATCATAAATTTTTACATGTGGACCCCACATATTCAGTTTGACCTGCCAACTTGCACAAAGTTGCTTTCAGATATGTAGAGTCGCTACAAAAAAATTCAAACAATTTTGATGATTTTTTAGTGTGAACACGAGGTTTTAAAAGAAACTAAACTGTTTTATAATAGACCTATCCATGGGTAGCCCAAGTCGGGCTAATCTGAGCGGTACACCAGGCCCGCTTGGGCTTCGATCTAGAGCCCGCCCGTCGGGCTGGGGCTGGGCCTGAACAAAACACGAAGTAGCACTGGGACGGGTTGGGTTGGGCTTTGTGGCTGGCTCGAGCCCGAGACTGGGAAAAGGAGTCAGACCGGGCCAGGCTTGGGCCTAGTCCCGTGTAATTTGCCTTTTCCAAGTTTGGGCCAAAACTCGGCACGGTCCGGCCGTTGGACAGGTCTAGACCTGATCATGGGCAGCCCCGCCTGACAAGGTCGATAGGACCCGACCAGTGCACCGGGCTGGGCTCGGGCCTCGATTTGAAGCTTGACCGATAGGACAGGTTGGGCTTGAGCTCGAGAAAAATGGGAAACAGTCGTGGACGGGTCGAGTTTTCGGGTTAGGCTCGACCCCAAATTTGAGGCCCAATGCATCAGGCTGGCCCGGGCTCGATCTTGGTTCCGCAGGACCGTGCTTTTTCAAGCCCGACCCGACATTTGATCAAGTGTAGACAAGTCTACTTTATATAAAAGCACCAAATTTTACATGTGGGTCCGATCTATTATGTTTGATCTACGAACAGAAAGTTGTGTCCACATGTGTAGACCCATGATAAAAAAAAAATCAAACAATTTCAATGTTTTTTATAGTGTGAATGTTATTTTTTTTAAAAAAAACTAATGTGTTCTTCTGCAGGAATTTTAACCTTCATATAGAATTGGGTTGAAAAATGGGTTCAAATGGGTTGAAAAGTAGAGTTGAACCCATATGAGTGGTGTGGGTTGGATTGGTTTGGGTTCACAAAAAAATGAAGTGGGTGGGATGAGGTGGAAAAAATAGTTTTATTAAAATGGGGTGGGATGTATATGGGTTGGGTTTGAACCCTTTACCAGCCCTACCGGTGTCCTATAGCAAATGACATGGAACTTAAAAGAAAAATACTATTTTTTTTAACTCGAAGTTTTTTTAAAAGCACTAAAAACTAAAAAACGAGCCGTGCAAGATGGCCGCAAGAGCATGGCCCCCACTAATACCATCTCGGACAGAGTAGGGGGGGAGAGCCAGAGGGCTGAGCATGCTGCCGATGCATCCTAGATCCTACTCTACTATCCCAGCATTAAAGAAGAGGACAACATACTCAGATTTTGATCATCTACGTGCATGACTAAAAGGCAAGAGCTGTGATCACAAATGCACACACAACACCACAAGGATGCATGGCCGCTAAGCTAGCTCTCTTTACAGCCAGGGCACCCCCTGCTCCTGTCTACCTCACCGGTCAATTTCTGAATCTCGCTCGCTCGCTCGCTCAAGCGGCAGTGCCAGTCTTTACATTAGTGGCTTCTCAATGTGCAGACATGAATGTCGCATGTGTGATCAGCATGTGGCATCTTTCCGCGGCCGCAGCAAGCAGCTAGCTACGTAGCTTTGGCTCTGCCATTCGTTCCCAATAAACGGGCATTATTTGCGTAGGGGCCCTGCCATGTGTTGCCGGTCGATACGCCTCTATCCATCCATAGTTCCATTCTTCTTATAATTAGTATCATGGATTAATTTCTTAGAGGGGCACTAGTGATGTATTCCTTCTTCTGAGATTAGTTAAAAATGGATCCATTCTCACTCCGGATAAAGTCCATCTTTATTGTGATAGAAACGAAGAGAACCAAACAAGATTTAGCTGATGATCCAATATCCAAGTGATCTCTTTCGGTCTTGCGCTCATCCGTTTATGTTTGATCCAACGGTTATTATTATTATTACTACTACTACTACTACTACTATTTTTCTGCTTGATTGGTTGATTGCGAGCAGCTGATGGCCACCATGGACCAGGTGATGAATAAAGCTCGTGCCTTTTCTTTCTGGGGGCGTGGTCCTTGCATGGGTGCACCGTGCACATGATTGGAGCCGGGTCTACGGAATAAGTTGTGCCCCCATGGCATGCTTCGCCCTCGGCCCTCGGCTATCAGAGCTAGCGCATCCATTTCTCAGGCTGGTCCTTCCCTCCCTCCCTCCACCCTTGTGTTGGTATAAATGTCATCCGTTTCTGATGTGCATTCAAGGGGGTTGAGCTGGAGGAGGGTGCGTAATGGTGGATCTGGATGCAGGCCCTAGCCCCTGCACTCATGATGCAGCGTTTAATTTCTTGGGCTTCATCTCGTGGTTTCCAAATTGGTCCATTAACTTGTGTTTCGGTGCTTTCGCTAATCGCAACTGGTTGTTAATTAGCATGTATAATGGTTGAGTCAAAGTCTGCCTCTAACCATTTGTTATATCATCTATAAATAGCATTGCAGGTAACTTATACAATAATAGAAATGGATGTGCATTTTTGTATATAGCTCTCATAAGCAAAGTTTCTTCATTTTTGTGTAGAGTTAACTCTTATATTAGAGATGATTCAAATATTTATGCATGTATTTTCTCCTCCATATCATCGCACGTCACTACACCAAAAAGTATCATATGCGTTGCTTCATCACGAGCCGATCGTTTCATAAGTGGTGGGGCAGCATGGAATCATTCGTGTTGATTCTAGCCATGAACAAATACAGATGCTAACTCATTTTTGTCACGCTAAAACCACTAGAATCGACACAGATACTCAACTCATTTGTGTTAGTTCGTGGTTGAAACCGGCCTAGATAGTCACTCATCTGTGTCAGTTCTAGCCATAAACCAACACATGTGTGTATTTTTTAGATCTTTTGATTTTCATAATTTTTCATACGAGTTCGGATGAAAATTGTAAATCAGGGCCCTGTTCTTTTCGGTGTTGAGTAAAGTTGAGTTTTACTGTAGCAAAACTTGAGAGTCCTCGAAGGGGGTCTAAGTAGGCTA
Organism: Raddia guianensis; assembly: GCA_036346415.1. Lineage (NCBI taxonomy): Eukaryota > Viridiplantae > Streptophyta > Magnoliopsida > Poales > Poaceae > Raddia > Raddia guianensis. Next base: position 24,915,546 of record CM070537.1, on the reverse strand, counting down.
AAAAAATAATTTAAAAATAGTTTTAAGATCTTTGGTATGAACATTAAAAGCCTTGAAAAAATCGTTACAAATTATTACAACATATAGGCTATATAAAAATAACAAATTTTGCTATAGTAAAACTCAACTCAACTTTACGCATAAAAGAACAAGCTAGACCCATATCTCTCGAGAAGATCCACAACTTTGCAGTTGATGTCTTTTTCATGTGAAGCAATACATATGTCTAAATAATCATTACTAGGATAAAACATTTATAACTTGTTCGAATAAAGTTGGATAGAAACAAAATTTTCATGAAAATTGTAGCATTCGAAGAGAGATATATAACTTTGTAGCTGAAAAGATTTATATTTGAAGTCATTTACACACCCCGAAAAGATAATGAAAGATTTAGATAAACATGTGTCAAAACAATCCAAATTTTCCTCAAGTACTTGAGGAACCGTTGGATATGCTTCAATATGTGTGCTTATAACCCACTTAGCTTCTATTCTTTTGGATGATCCGAACGACTAAATAGCTGAAATGACTGAATTTCAAGACCTTCTTGAGGTAGTCTCGAGATTCAGATCCACTCAAAGCATCTGTCTTTTCAAAACGTAGATAAGTCGTTAAGTTGTTAAGCTAAAAAAAAAAGAGCCTCAGCCTCAAAGGCGTTTTTGCAAAAAAAAACATAAATTTTTTTCAAAAATGTAATTAGGTCTTTTTTTCCTTCCTCCTCTCACCTTCTTCTCCTCCTAACCCGAGTTGCCCACTGCCGTGGTGGCACAGGAGATGGCCTGGGTGCGATGTGATTTAGCTCGGCGACGAGGGCGGCAACTCGAGCACATGGTAGCCACCGACAACCACCACCTTGGCCGGGCGCGAGCACGACGACGCTGCCTGACGGGGTGGCGATGCGTGGCCACGGCACGGCTCAATCTAGCGCGTGCGGCACAACGCGGTAACGCAGGCCCGAGCTGCGGTGGGCACAGGAGAACGGCGGTGTGGGTAGAGAGGTGGGAAGGGTATGGGTTTGAGGGAGAAAGAAGGACCCGAACGCTTTGAAATAAAAAATCAGTTTTTTTTTTTTTTTTGCAAAATGTGTATGTGAGGCGGGGGTTGGTCTTAGCACTAATCTTAGTGTGGGAATGAACGATCATGAACATATATGGAGCTGCATGTCAATGTGAACTTACTTTCCCATGTCAAAAGGATTGCATATCCTATTGCTATCATAAAATGGTGAGTGATGCAATGGTTATGAGGTAGAGTGTGGAAGCTACATATCGTGAGTTCGAATCCTAGACAATGCAATTAGTATATAGTGCAATTAACACAGACGAGTCTTTTCTGTTGATTATTTGTGTCGGTTCAAAAATGACATTGATGGAGGGTTGCGAACCGACACAAATAGGTCATTTTGTGTAATCCCTGACATCTTTTGTGTCGATTGTTTAACCATCACATATTATGTCGATTCAAAATTTGTGGATTATTTGTGTCGGTTCAAAAACCAACACTAATGGAAGGTTATGAATCAACACAAATAGATTATCTTGTGTCGTGTATTCTGCATGATAAACCTTACAAACGGTAAATAGACAACTGACATGAACCATTGTACATGCTTTTATCAGGGGAATGGATGGCTTGAACATGTTCAGAGTGGTCTGGTTTAGACTAAGATTAAGCCTAGCCGAATTGAAAAGCTAAACACTTTTACCTTTTTTAGTCTAGTTTTTTAATAATGAAACCATATCTAAAAGATCATACAAATAACATAAACAAAGCGAACTAGATTCAAGAAATAGTTTGAATAACCTTACAAAGCTCAACCCGATTATTCATTTAGCTGAACCATTCTAAACATAATTGGGTATGATGATTTGCCACTATGTCAATGAGATATATAACTTGAGCTCACAAGATTTGCTGCTTTATGTGTCAACCAAACGTGAGTTGTAGACCAACGAGTTGTTGACAAAGAGCGACAGATTTTAGAGTGCCAAATTATCAATTGTTTTGTACTAATAATGGTAAAATTCCTTGCGAAAAAACAGCGCAGGTTCCTACTTCCTAGTTCCTAGTGGGTGGAGTGCCATGCAGATTTGAGGAGCATATTCCATATGGTTCCATCTCCTTCCAACCCATCTGATTGGTGTGATTGAGTGCTTTGGCATAAGACCAAACATTCTTATTCCTGAAACACCAACTGCTAATCAAAGTATCTCAGCACGTAGCGCCTTTTCATGTGCTACCTTTCTTTTCCGAGCTTTTCGTTTTTTTAGCACTGCAAACTGATTGCTAAGGTGTGTGAGGGACAGAATCTTTTTCTTTCTTAATTCTCGCAGGGTCTGCTAGGGAGGAGGGGGCGGAGGTTGCCGTCGATCTATACTAGAATCTTTTTTAAGGGTGTACAATGGTTGAGATAATGAAAAAATGGAAGAGAAAAAATGATTGCGGGAAAGTTAGCGTACATACACATTAGATCGCACATAGAGCCAGCTTTGGAGCACAGCTTTTGTAAGCTGCCATGGATCGAAGTAGCCATTGGCCGTCTAGTAATATCAGTCGTACTAGCTACCTTTTGTCATCTCTGGTTCGAAAAGAACAATCGCATTTTCAACTCAAAGGAGTTGTCGCCGATGACCTTTTTCGATTTCCTCCTGGAGGTTCTGTGCCTTTGGGGCGGTAGACGTCCGTTTTGTAATAAGTTGTTGTAATTAGTTAGCTCACTTGTAGCGCGTGTCTGGAAAAAATGCGTTTAAATCTCCTTCAAAATTTTTTCTTGACCGTGTAACTTTTCTTCTGAATTAATTCAAGTGACTCCCTTGTCTTTCACTAAAAAAAAATGGAGGCACATTTAACAAAAGGAAGAAAAATCCTTGACCTCAAGCTAGGTCTCACAATAATCACTTACAAATGCCTGTGCACACTTAGCAACACTAGAGACCAAAACAATGCTGAAAACAACAATCTCTTTTAAGGACACTTAGTGGCAATGGCCATTCCTTAGCTGCAAATGATGCAGAGTGAGCGAGCCAGATAAAGAGAGGGAGGGAGAGTGTGTGTATAGAGGGAGGTTGCTTTGCAAATTGCAATCCCTCCCTGTGAAACAGTGTGGGCACTTGGGCCGTGCTGATGATGCCCTAATCACATGCTCCCACGCCCTCCTTTTTGGTATTCTTTTTGGTATTCTAATCTGCCTGCGCAGTTGGTTGCTGTTTGGATCGAGAGGTGAGAGATGAGATGGTGAGCGATCGGCGGTATTCTATTTGGGAATCCGAGGGCTAGCTGCACTGCACTGCAGGCTAATGTTGCACATCTATAGCATCGAAATCGCTTGCATCACAGTGCCGTTGATTACTGCTCGCCCTGTCCGTAAGAGCAAATTCAGATGGTCCTATATAAGAGCATCCCCAACAGGGGCCTCAAATGAGCCTTTAAATTACTGTAGATTACTGTACACTCTCTGTGATTTAAATCTCCCGCCCAACAGTGTGAGCACGGCACCTGCATCCGCGCTTGATGCCGGCGCGTGATGCAGGGTGTGCTGCACATGCTCTAACGGTATAGCAGATATAGAGGGACAAAAAATCTTTTATAGAATTATATAAGTTGTGAAAGAATTTTAGAGTGGTGGATACATGGGACGCTAATACTTAGAGGGAAGATATTGAGAGCCGGTTGAAGTTGCTCTAACCCGTACGGTCTTTACTCTCTGAGATAACTTATTTGACTTATCTATTGATTTGGCCTTCCCCCTTAAGATAGTCTTGAAAGTCCGATCTACTTAATTTGTTCAACTTACGTTTTAAAACTTTTAGACAAGTCTTTGAAATAGAAAAAATCGGATTTAATTTTTTAATTTCAACGAAAATAAGTAAATAGACGAAAGTTAAATAAGTCAGATAAGCTGCAAAGAACTGATAAGTGTGGACTCCTGGTTAATCTTAGCTTTGTTATCCGGGAGTTATGCAGATCACATGAATTTCATATAAAGACAGGTCAATTCCGATAGGAATTGGAAATTTTCCATCCCACGTGGTGTCACAGAGATTTTAGCCGCCGCCACAAAGGACGGGCGTGGCAACATTGTTTGTTTTCGGCTTGTTAGCGTGGCTTAAACGGATCAGATTTGCACAAATTTGGACCATCCTAGGAACATTAAGTATTAATAGAAGTATTAACGAAATATGTTACCATTTTTCGAAGCAATTTTTAAACATTTGCATAAAATGCTTAGTTTCAACAAAACGAGCAGATGTTTCATAAGAGGAACAAAAATGTTCCAACAATTATTCTAAAAATTTTCTAATCTAATAAAAATATTACTAGCTTACACTATGACTCGAGTAACATAAGGCACATGGAATCTATGGGCGTGTTTGGTTGCCTGCACGCGGGCTGACTAGGCTCACCGCGTGCAGGCAACCGGTGTTTGGTTGCCTGGATGTCCTCTGGAGCCTGGCTCAACTGGTGCAAAAACACTATTCTGGTCAGGCTGAGCTCGAACGCCCGAATCGGCCGTTCCTCGCGATGCAGGCAGCACAAGGCTCTCGCATGCATGCAGGCACAAACTTCAACACACACTCAGGATCCAACATCATGTGGTCGCTCCATCAGAGGCAACACCGCAACTAGGGATGGCAATGGGGCTTCGTTCCTCGGCGAGAAATTCCTCTAATAGGGGGATGCATATGGGGCAATTGTTCCCCAGTGGAATGAAAATAGGTTAATTAGTCCTTGTAAAGTATCACGAGGACGAGGACCGTTAATTTTTCCCCATGCATGAACCAAAATTTAGCCCAGTCCAATGCACATCCCACCCTATTGACTCCCCACAAAGCTTCTTCCATGTCTCTTCCCAAAAGAAGCTCATCTAGCCCACCTTCCCACCTTCCTATCTCTAACTCTTTCCTCCATTCTCTTACTATCAAGATGCCGACATTATCCTCCTATAAGATGACGATGTCGCCACTGCCTTCCACGCTAGCAAGTTGGTCTCCACTCTGCTTTGGTCCACCCTCTCTTTCACAGTATTGGGATCGTTTGATCAATTTCCTTGATCGCTACTTATAAGTGTACACTCAAAGGATACAAACAGGGATTCGCAAACAAAAAGGGAATTCGTAGTCACTTTGTCCTGTCGCATAAAAAAAAAAAGATTTACGCTAGAGCAGATGTTGGGATACATCTATCTCTTCTGAGCAACTTCTTTTGGATTCTTAAGACCACACTTGCAGTAGGATACCGTCTGCTTTGTGTTCTTTATTATCTCATTTTAGGGATTTTTAGGATCGTTCAGGCTATATTAGGCCCTGTTCTCTTGAGCTGATTTTAACGGCTGAACAGCTGAACGACTGAAATGACTGAATTTCAAGCCCTTCTCGAGGTAGTCTCAAGATTCGAATCTATTTCGTTTAACTTGTTTTTTAAAGCGTTAGGACCCACCTTCAAAACAGCGAAAAACGGACTTTAAAAAACTCAAAGCATATAGATTTTTAAAACGTAGATAAGTCGTTAAGTTGCCGTTAAGCTGAAAAGAACTAGGCCTTAGTCTATTTTGGCTTTACTGTCTACTTTTCCCAAGGAGATGGTTAAGGACCTCAGAAGATAGAGAGCGCCAGGCACAAATTTCTGGAATACTTCTACGGGGAATGAGCATTCTCCATATTATGCCCTGAAGAGGACTCGAACCTCCATGCTCTTTAGCACGAGATTTTGAGTCTCGCGTGTTACCATTTCACCATCAAGGCATATTGAAAGTGAATCGTATTTCATGAATATGATATCTATCTAATGTGATATATTCCATATATGACAAAGGTGGAGTCTTGGAGTATTTCGATTGATCGGTCATACAGGCCTGAGTCAGACATCAAATAGCTTCAATTCGCATTATCTATAGGACACCTTATATGTATCAAAATCGATATCAAAATAAAAAAATGTACAATCCAATTTCTTGATTCAATAGAAACCCAAAGTGGTCCATATGGTACCCAAATAAGGATAGATATGTCAAAAGCAGGTCTGATTACACCTGTTCCTAATCCTAAATAGAATGTAAGGACGTAAGAATTTCTATGTATACGGAGTATCCTATTTCCGTAGGCTCAAATGACCCCTTCTCATAATAAGAATGTGCACGGCCTGGTCCGGTACAGAATGAACTTATAATATGATGATCGAGTCGATTCCATGATTATAAGTTCATAACCCTAGCGCCCATTCCCATTTTGGGCGGAACAGATCTACTAATTCTTTTATTCCAGTTAGTAAGAGGAATATTGAACTAAGAAATAGACCTAGCAGCTAAAAGAGGGTATCCTGAGCAATTGCAAGAATGGGGTTCATTGATATTCATGGTATAGTAGATGCTATCACACATACAGTCATACTCAATTCGATGGAATTGTTTGATCTCAAAGGGGATCGTCTATAATTTCGCACATAAGGAGTTATTTTTTGGTTTCTTCCGGTCATTAATAACTTGATTATTTTTAGATAATAGTAGATAGAAAGAACGCTCGTAAGGAGTCCTATTGAAACCAAGAAATATAGGCCTGCTTTCCATCTACACCAGAATAGATAGAGTTTTTTTGAAGAAACCCACCGGTGGAGGAAGGCCTCCTAGGGATAAGAGACATAGGGATAAAGAGAGGGCCAAAAAGGGATCTTTTGTGTATAATCCTGCATAATCTTGAATGTTATCAGTTCTAGTACGTAGACCAAATAATACAATGCAAGCAAAAGTTCATAGATTCATGGAGATATAGAACAACATACTCCCTCCGTCCCAAAATATAGGGCGTATAAAAATTTTCATCAAGACCAAGAAACGGTGTTTAAGAGAGTAAATCATTTTTAATTATCTCGTTACTCGAAGCATGCATTTCCTTCCCATGCACTTAATTAATAGCTTTAATAGCTAAAGCTAGCAAAAGCACGCACTTTATAGTATGAATAGCTTAACTATGAGTTGCTCGTCTTTTCCAAAGAAATAATGGGAAGACGCCTTATATTATAGGACAACTTAAAAAAACTTATACGCCCTATATATTGGGACGGAGGGAATATAAGTTATCATGCTTGCATATCCATCATTTGAGTCAACAATTATTCCAATAATTACATATCCGATTTGTTCTATGGACGAATATGCAAGCATACGTTTCACGCTTGTTTGAGTAATAGCAAGAAGATTCCGCAATACCATGCTAAGAATAGTTAGGATTTTCAGAAGAAGGTGCCGTTCGTTTGATGAGAAATAAAAAGTAATATCGAGATTTCTCTTAATCCTACCAGAGGCGCAACTTTGACACAATAGTTAAATCCGGCAACGAGCTCGATGCATTGCACAAAGAAGCTTTATCCAGTGGTGAGTTCCAAGCGGCGGTGGCAGCAAACGCCTGGCCATCGAATGGAACAAGACAAAACAAAAACGAATGGGTGGACAGCCCCGGTGCGCGGCGGCGGCCGACGGCGACGGCGACGCACCGGGAAAAGGAGGGGAGGGGAGCGTCGACGGCGACCGGGAAAGCAAGGGCTCGATCCGGGGGATTCGACGGGGATCCGCGTCGACGCAGCGACGAGCGAGCGTATTTGGGGAATTTCTCGGGGTTCACCGTCGCATTCGCATCCGTATCGGTGCGGGCCGGCGTACGTCTACCCGCCGGTGCCGCTGCACTTCACCGATGCACGGCGCGACAGGGGCCTTCGCGTTTGCCCGCTCCCTCTTTCCTTTGCGGCACCGCCAGGCCCGACGCTTTGCCTTGGGTTCACCCAGCTTAAAGCCAAATGAACTGAACTGCTTCAACACTGAGGCCATGTTTGTTTCAGATTTAAAGTTGAGTTGTGTTTTACTGTATCAAATTGGTGACTCCCTCGAAAGGCGTTTTAAAGAATTGAAAAAATTATACAAAAATTATTTTACAAACTCTAAAAGAAACTATTTAAAACCCCACAAAAATGACTACAAAATATTACATCATTTGGCTTATATAAAAATAAAAAATTTTCATTTAATTTTATTTAATTTAATATGAAACAAAGAAGGCAGGGCTCTTTTTTTCAGCTTAAAGCCATATGAACTGAACTGCTTGAACATTGCCGTATGCCGTAACATTTTATAGTCGTTTTTTCGTAGCTTTTTTTTTTTTATCAAAGGCCTGTAAAATATTTTTATTTTTTTTCTTTTTAAGCTCTTTTTTACGACTCTCAACTTTTTAAACTAAATGCCAGCTGAACTAGAAGAAAACAAAGAACGAAAATCACATGAATACCCAATACCTGCCACTTCACCTGTGACGATAGAGATGAGAGGGTTGGATGCATGGAGGCCTTCCTAAGGAAGGGTGTCAATGATCCACAACCAGAAAAGATATGATCTCGCCAACGGCCCCGAGAGGTCTCCATCATTGGGTTGCTTGGATCCCACTGCCTCTTCATCATCATAGTTGTTGAAGTTGTGCTCAATGTCATCGAATCCGATCATTCTGTCGCAGGATCCTCACTTGCTCTGACCTCCACTGCCTGCTGACTTCGAGCTCGCTAATGCGGGAAAAAATGATTATCAATCATCATTTTTATTTATAGGTAGACCTACCTATAAATAAAAATGATGATTGATACCGTGACACCATCCCCATGAAAAAAATACCCACATGTGTCATAATCTCCTAGTGAGGGTTTCAAATATCTCCATACTTGTCCGCGATGTGCATTTACCAGAACATGTACACATTGTCGTCGTCCATGGATGAAGGCTCCACTTATATAGGTCCCATATGCCTGGCAACACAAATACTCATGTAGGCATGTTATTTTTCGACTTAGTTGCTTATGTTCCCATACTCATCTACTTATCTTCAATTTTGGAAACACGAATTCTTGGTATTTTTAGTCCATTCTTTTTTACATGTTTTAAGATGCATCACGAAACTCTAAAAAACAAGACAAACAAAGTGTGTTAAATTCTCCAAGCCACTTTAGGAAGATCTCGAAGTTAAACTTATCAACAAATGAGATAAGTCAAAAAATAAGCACCGAAAACATAGTTAACATTTTTAGTGGAGACGTGTATTGAGGGGGACCAATAATTGCGAGAACATGCTACAAATGTCTTCTAAGAAATTATTTGAGAACTACAAAGCGTAAAAATAAGGGTGTAAAAATGGTGTAGATAATCTTTATAATCTACTATTGATATCCATACTCGAAAAAGTGTTATCCCACTATAAATATTCTACTATTCATATTTTTTAAAAAAGTTATCCATATTCACATTATTAGTAACTGTATTGGACCCTTGATTTGTACCAAGAATTCATTGGATAAAAATCATCTAGGAAAATATAATTTCCAATTTCCAATTTGTATTCGAGGATTTCCTAATCTAATTCATATTCATTTAAGGATATGAATATCAGGAATACATTATCGGTAAGTTTACACCACTACATATATGCAAATGTGTTTTTTAAAAAAATTCTAAATCGACACTAGTATATTTAAACTGTGTCCATTGCTCTTAAACACCGCCTATGTCATGTCATTGACATATCGGTCAAGGATCTACACATCAGTGGCTAGGATTAATAACATGAAATTTCACTGTTCACGGTCAACTTTCCTAGTTTCTAATAGAGGGCTTATAAGAATGACGTGAGGAGGCAACAGATGCTATTTGTCCCCATGTAATTAAACATGGCCTATGCATGGCTATGGACTCCCGTTGAATTTTAACAGTTGCTCTGGAAAATAGTCAAATGGGACTTAAAGGAGCTGATTGATGATTGATTTTCATAAAGGTGAGCTGCCTATCAAGGGATTGAGTTGTGGGATTATTCCTCTGGTCCCAGAAAGAAAAGATTCCTCTCATCCAAAAATAAATGTATCTCTCGGTGTGCCAAATGCAGGTTTTGAGATCCTTGCCAAAGTTGTCCCTATTAGGATGACTAGCTAGAAAAGCGGCAAAAGCAGTTTCTAATTTTTTTTTTTTCTGAGAAAGCAACCCAGATTTTATATAAAATCATGGGCACCGGATACAAGCAAAAAATTACATAATAATTATTCGGCCTGAACACATGCTCCATATTAGGCCTGGCACATTTCACTGCTGGGTTCCCATCGCTAACCCATTTGTGCAGATCAGCTGGAATGTGGTTATCGACATCTGCATGCCACTTCGTCTTCTTCGCCACTCCACTTTCCCCAAAGCAGCCCGGTGCGCCATTTCATTAGCTTCTCGTCGATGAAATTGAACTCCACTCGGCTGGAATTCTTGTCGTCTTCTACTACTCCGAGAGTCGTTTCATCGAGGATGGGATCTACACAAGGTCATCATCAATGGTCGTCGGTCCTAAACACTTCTAAACATTATAAATGATCTTAGACATTATAGAGAATGTAGCAAATAAAAAAGAGAAAAAATAAGGATGAACAGTGAAGGAGGTACAAATAACCGATAAATAGTGGCTAGGATTCCTAGTTTATGATGCCATGGGCGATAGCCCAACTGCCCAAGAACCAACCAGGGCTTCTTCTCAAAATTGTTTTGGATGAAACCTACGATGAAAACAACATTTGAAATTAGATGTTATTTTGTGTACAAAATGTTACTAGTACAACTGAAGGCATCAACTCACTTCTTTTACCCGAATCTATACAAACTTCGTTGAAGACATATCATCTATTCACCAAACAAGTAATGGCTTTGATCGAAGCTATATGGAACAAATCAACTGACAAGTCTCGTACCCCTCCGTTCCAAATTATAGTTCACCGTTGACTTTTCGATATTCTATTTGACAATTCATCTTATTCAAAAAATATATGTAAATATTATTTATTTTGTTGTGATTTGTTTTACCATTAAACATATTTTAAGCATGACTTATATTTTTGCATGTTTGCACTATTTTGTTAAAAAGACGAATGGTCAAAAGTCCTGCAAAAAGTCAACAGTGAAACAATTTAGAACGGAGGGAGTACTACATATGGTGGCCATCCGTAGTGCCTATGAATTCTAAACGTTGCTCCAATCTCTTCATAAAAGACATAAACAAATAATCAAAACCGTATAAAATATGATGAGATGCTTATGGGCAATAAAAAACATAAAATGTAAAGCCACCTGTATCAAGCGTGTGAACCACTCATTACAAAGGACCCTGTGAATGGACTTACTAGAACCATTAACTTGGCTCGACATGATCTAAAACCACGTCGAACCGCTGTCGGACTGAGCCAACCCAAGAATGAGACGGGAATAGCAGAAAAACAACATCATGCTATTTTTTTTAAAAAAATCACATGTTGATCAAATAAATAACGTACAACTAAAAAAATATGTCTCAAAATTTAATTCCTACAACTTCAATGTAGAACACACAATTACCCAAGGATAAAAAACATAGAAAAATATAAAAAGTCTTGGCCTGCAATTTGATACTGAAATTACAACGCACTAAATATTTTTTATATAAAATAACACGTTGCTCAAACTAAAAAGTTGCCTAGATAAAAAGGACACATATCAAAATTCTCTATAACTTTTACGTGTAACCCAAAAGCATACGAGTACGGGAAGACATCGAAAAATGAAAATGACAAACTATAGTACACTAAATAACTTTTATACATTGCTCAAATGAAAAGGTTGTCTGAATAAGTAATATATGCATCAAAATTATCTGAAACTTTCATGTAGAATACAAAATCATACAAGTATGGGAAGATATCAAAAAGGTACAAATTACTATTTTGGGTTGCAATTCAGGTCATGCCAGCCTGACAACGACCCACATAGACGAGAGATTGACCTCTGTGACACACACAATTTGACGGTCTCACTACAAATCACATTAAGTTCGATCAACTATTTTCCGAATTTGTGATATCACTTGACGCGTGTGACACCGGGCACACGAATTTGTGATCTCAGTGACATTTCACCTATTTTCCGAATAAACAGTTGATTTACCCTTTTTAACTCGAGTGACTTTATCGTTTTGCCCCTTCTCCATCAACTACCTCGGCCATTTTCTCTATCGCCGAGCTCGCCCTGCCATTGTCGCCGCGAGCCTTGGCGGCGCCTCCCCACTGCCGCATGTCCCGATGAGGAGCTCAACCCAGCCATCATGAGCCTCCAGCGGCGCCTCCCCAAGCTCAGCCCCGTCGCGCGCGCATGGATCCAACCCCGCCCGAGACTCCACCGCCACCATGGATCCATCGTCCGTTGAGCTCAGGAGGGGGACGCGGGGAAAGGCGCGGCTCTTCCACGGCGGGCGGCAGCGGCGCATCACCACTGGACGTGCACGAGGTAGAGGTAGAGGAGCCGGGACAGGGGCAAAATGGACAGAACACTAGAGGAAAAAGAGGGGAAATCAATATTAAACTAAGAAAAATAGGTGAAATGTCACTGAGACCACAAATTCGTGTGCTTGATATCATACGCGTCAAGGTGATCGAACTTAATGTCATTTGGAACAAGGTCGTCGAATTGAGTGTCACATAGTTCAATCTGCCTACATAGACAGGCCATGTTGGGTGGCCCATAATGCCCTCCTTTCAGGCCCAGCTTAGCACGCCATTCAGTCTGTGCCATCCCGTCCCAATTCGTTTTGCAACGAGTCGTGGTTCGAGCCATTGAAATCAGGTTGACCCATAAAAGCTTGACCCAACTCCTAGGTCTATCCTAGAGTGATTAGTGAGTGATCAAGTGTGTCTTGTGTACCTCAATCTGGAGTTTTGATTTGCTATGATCGAGCCGCTTCAAGGTTGTTATTTTTAGGTGGCATCATGCTCCGGTAACCTTCTTAGGAAAGCTTGTGAGAAGGCATGGGTAGACCATGTGAGTGGCTTTGGTGCTTGCCACTACAAGGATCTCTATCAGTATTATTGGCCAAAACCAACGACAAAAGTGTTTGTCGTCGCCTAGCCGACGACACAAAGCCGACGACATGGCTCGGACGATGCAAAGAGGTTGTGTCGTCGGCCAACAGCCAAAGCCGAGGACACAAGGCCATCCACTGCAGCGCACTTGGCACTAACCCGTATCATCGGCACGCAAAATACCGACGACACAAAGTGCTTTCCACCAAACCCCTAACGACCGCCAGATAGGAATCCGTTCTGACCAGAAGGCCCCGCAACCAACTTTGTGTCGTCGGTCGTCTTAAGGCCGACTACACAAAATAACCTTGGCCCCACCTTCCACCTTGTCAATATCGTCTTTTCCACCCTGCCAGGTGGGCCCGCATTCAATTTCTGTCGTCGGCCTTAGACAAGCCGAGGACACAAAGACAGTTTTTATCATCGGCCTTCCATTGTGCCGAGGACACAAGTTCATTTGTGTGGTCAACCCTTTGGGCGGCCGAGGACATAAATTGTGGAGGGGGCAGTGCCCATGTCCATTTGTGTCCTCGGCTCTCTGGAAGGCTGACTAAACAAATTGTTTTCCAGCAAAAAAAAATATGTAAATAAAAAAAATCACATTTTTAACCTGCAAAAAAACCCCCAGTACCCCAGAATTATATAACCAAATTTCCCACAACTCATGCATAATTTATATCATATACGACGACCACATTGTACCAACATCCACACAATTCACGACATTAACATTCAACGTCCATCAAAACCAATTCGTCGAGATCACAATGACAGTCCACAACATATATATACAACGAACACGCCGACAATGCATAATTTAACATACAACACCCATTTCATGGATAATTCATAGTTCAACATAAAACAAACCTAGCTTTGAGAACTTGCAAATGGGTCGCCAATGATCCCCTCAACAAATTGCTCCCTGACCGATCTTGTGGCGTCCGCAGTGCCGTCAGTCCATCCCTAGTGGTCTTATCCCCAAGCTGTATGTTCATAACAGGCGCAGGCGTAGCCGAGCCAGAGACCTTTTAATGATACAATTTTTGTAAGTTTGGTTTTATGTTTCAGATGCATATTTGACATATACTCTTCTTTCATACATAGTTGAGGGGGCAGATTATATGGAATAGTGAATACCGGCCAACAAGAGTACGGCTGAGAGGTCATATTGAAGGGTGTGAACCCGTCTGTCGTGATACCAAGATACACATTTCTCGTCTCCGCCGCAAGCTCTTGGTTTTGCTGAGCAAAATACCTCCAAGCTTCCTCATCGGATGGATAAATCATCACACCCACTTTTTTACGTCCCTTTTTGTGCCACCGCATGTGTCTCGTAGTGGTTTTGGACATGTGTAGCCACTGCAGACGTTGAGTTATCGGAAAGAAACACAATGTTTTCCGCGTCACAGTCATTTGTTTTTTTTAACGTTTACACCCTCTACTTCCACATACCGATTCTCTTTGCAGTGCTTGCAGTGAGTCAGCAACCGAGTCACCTTTCCAGAAAAGCATGCAAAACTTGGGACAGTAGTCAATCTTCTCATATGGCATTACTAACACACTAAGGAGCTTCCTTGATTCATACAAATTTGGTGGCATCTTGTGGCCTATCGGAAGGAAAATATCGAACATCTTGCATAGATCATTGTAGAAATTAGCTGACAAGTTGTACTTGCTTTCAATCACCATCAAACGAGACACAGCTGACAGTAAGTTCACTTCGGTATGTTCATGCAGGGGTAACTTCGTAGAATGCATTAGCCTATCAAATTGCTTTACAAGTGGTGCAGACTCTTCCGTGGAAGATAGATAGGAAGCACGGAAAAAATTATCTACGAGATCATCCATTACTTCGTCGTAACCCTCCACAACATCAACAGGGCTAGACACCAAAGGTCGCTTCCTCTCGCCAAGATGTTCCCAAACAAAATAGTTTGCTTTAAACTCTTGCTTACAGAGGTGAAAGCTAATATCCTTCTTACTCCTCCATACGCTATTCGAGCACGCGGCGCACGGACATAGTACGACCATCGCGTTAGGATCAGCAAACCCTCGAAAAACATAATCCACAAATGCTTGTGCCTTCTCGAACCACTCAGGTATGTGCACCAGTCTTGCTTTGAACATAGGCCATGAATGTATGCACGCGTAAAAGTTTCAGACAGTTTCTGGCCATGTGTATAGGAGGGCTTACCCACCCACGGATGTGTGCTTCATGTGTGCGATCATCAAGACACCTGCATGTACGAGTCAAAATTCTTGCAGCATAACCCCGCTGTTCCACGAGTGCAACAACGAGTACGACGTACCGTCGATGTTATGCACTAGGAGAACAACTAGGTTATACGACCGAAATCCTGACTCATACACGTACGTGTCATGACGACCATACACAATAAGAACACATCCATGAGCTGTCCAAAACATGAACAGCCCGAGAGAGTTACAACTTTCGTAATGGAACCTAACGAATTACCGTTAGAGTTCCTTACGAATCATGAAGCCCTCCCGAACGGGTATGTTAGACACTGGCTTGGATGACACGCGTATGCAATGTGAAAAACATGACTAATTAGCATTTTAATTAGTGTCGTCGGGTGTTGATGGTTGATACCTAGGGTCGTCGGTTGGCGTAGTTTGCGGAGGAGGGGATGACGTCTAGAAGAAGCGTCCACAAACCTGTAGAAAGAAACCAAGATGAAAAGAAAAGAGCCCACCATTAGATCTTTATCTTTAATTAATTAGTGTTTTTCATTAATTAGCATTTTTTTATTAACTTCTTTAACTAATTAGTATTTTTAATTAGCTGTCATCGGGTGTTGATTAGCCGACGATATAAGTTACATGCAAAAAAAATATACACTTGCATGGTTCATATCTAGTGTCGTCGGTCGGCGCAGTTCGCGGGAGAGGAGTGGACCGCGTCCATAAGAAGTGTCCGCAAGCCTACCGTTGCAGAGACCGTGGCACGGACAAGCCGTCAGCTGAGTTCGACCAGTGGCAGCGAGCCAGGCCGGTGCGTGGAGGAGGGGGTGGCGGTGGCACAGGCAGGGGCGGCGTCGGCTTGTAGGCGCGAGGTCTGTGGCGTCGATGGCGGCAAGGCGGCAAGGTAAGCAGTGGTGGAGGCCCGAGCGGCGGGCTGCGATCAAAGGAAACAGCGAAGCGGCGGTGCGCAAGGGCGGGGCATGGGCAGCGGCACATAGGGGCGGCGAGGACAGCAGTGGGCATGAAAAGGCGGGGCACTAGCGTCGGCGGCACAAAGGCGGGGCAGTGGGGAGCAGGGCGGGGCACCACGGCGGCAACCATGAGGGTAGGGGCGGCGGGGGCGCGTAGGGGCGGGAGGCCACCGACGGCGGGATTGTAGGGCTTTTTATTTAGAGTGAGCCAATCATATGCCCTAATTCCTTAGGTCCTGGACGCACAAGATTTGTGTCGTCGGCGCATAAGCCGACTACACAAAGAAGTTGTGTAGTTGGATTATGAAAAGCGGAGGACAATAAAATCAATTGTGTAGTCGCCCGCTACAAAACCGACTACAAAAATTATTTGTGTAGTCGGCTTAGCAGAGGTCAAGGAAAATATTTTATTTCGTGTAGTCGGTCTTCAGAAGCCGACTACAATATAAATTTGTGTAGTCAGCCTCTTAAATGACGAGGACAGAAATCCCATTTGTGTAGCCGGCATGATGTACGGCTAACAACACAAGTACTCCCCCACCGTTCCGACCTACATCGATCAATGTATTACATCGCCTCTTTGCACATTAACTTCATAAATGATGTTTACTAATATATACCAAACTTAAATTTTCAATGTGCATACACATAGAGGTTATTTAACACCTGTACGTAGCACATCTAACTAATTAAATCGCTAAGTGGTACAACCGATTACCAATACCCCTCCTCGAGCTATTTGGCACATTAACTTCGTGACAACCGTGCAATTACACTAACGTGAAAATTTATCAACAATAGATTAATCCGTTATTTTTTGGATTTTTTACTGCTATAAAATTATTTGTACGTGTTTTCCAAATAAAAAAAAATGAAAGTACTTGTGTAGTCGGATGTACAGTAACGGACTACACCGACAACACAACCCTCGCAAACAAATTTGTACCGGCATGCTATATTTAAGCTGATAAAATACTAAAAAAGGTACAAACTATTTTAAAACACTTTCATGGCGATGGATAAAAGGCCTTGAAAATACAATGTCCTCGTCCAGCAGGATGCCGAGGACACAAACTGCACTTTGGCCCAGCTGCTAGCAATGGCGATTGCTCGAAGGGTGGGCCCCGATGAGGCTTCTGTCATCAGTCAACACCTAGCCGACGACAAGATGCCAAAATCCTTCCGATTTATGGAGCCCACCTTATTTGAGCCTTTAACGCACCGTCTGGTAGGCCAATTTGTGTCCTCGGCTTTCTTTTGCCGGCTAGAAAAATCCTCTTTGTGTCCTTAGCACTAGCGGGCAGACTACACAAGCCCTACTTGCCAGCGGACGAACAACATGCATGTATTTGTGCCGTCGGCCGAGTATATGACCGACGACTCAAAGCCATATAATGTCATCAGTTCCTTTGCCGACAACACAAATTAAAATGGCAGACGAAACAAAGTTTGTTTCTTGTAGTGTGCCAACTCTGGAGCAAAGAAACTAGCAACCACTAGTAGATTGGAGGCGGTTAACTCAAGTGGGAGTTAGTCTCAACATTGATTATGGGAGATCAACAAGTCTCTGATCACAATAAGAAAAGGATTAGCGTCACTTGTGGTCTACCTCCTTTACTTATTGATTTCATACCTCGTCATATATGTTGATTATGCTATTTATATCCCTTGTCATGTGTGGATTGCTAGCTTAGCTGATCTTTGTTATTTATGCTTGTTCTCACCCTAGGATTGATATCTCCTAGACAAGGTTCTAAATAGCCTGCTATAGCTTCAAGATAGTACCAATATAACTTTTTGGGATGTAAAAGGCTACGCCAAGGACTAGAATCCCTACCGCTACTTCCGCTAAATTGACCGCTATTCCGCTATTTTTGTAGCCATTATAGTATTACTATGCTATTTTTTTTACTTCCCAATGAAGTTCAACCATCAATTGTATTTTGCTATGCTCCGCTTAATTCTTACATCATCTAACATCAAAGGTAGTATTGTTGATATGAAACTAATAAATGGTCACTAAAAGAAATTTCACTATAATGACCATGCAAAAGAATATACTTATACTACACATTAATTATGGACATATGGATATACATTAGATTACAAATTCTTCTGAAATAAAGTGCACGTTTCTTATTTAATTGGATGTGGCTAATATTACGTAAATATTTCATGGGGCAGCGACGACGCGGCGGCAACCATGCATGCATGCGATACGGCGACCATGCACTCCATCGGAAGAACGTGGACCGGGAAGATGAACACTGAAACATTAAATAGTACCTACTGCAACATTTTAATTAGAGCACAAAAACATTCGAATTAAAATTCTAAAATATTAAAAAGTAGCTACTACAACATTTTGAATTAAAGCATTGAAACAATTGAATAGAAGGATGAAAACATTTAAAAGTAGCTGTTGCAACATTTGAATTAGGCACCGAAACATTTGAATGAAATCACTGAAACATTGAAAAGTAGCCGCGACAACATTCAAATTAAAACACTATAATATCGAAAAATAGTTGCTGCAACATTTGAATTAGATATTTCACAAAAGCAAATAGGATGTTTCACAAAATCAAACTAGATATTTCAATACTTACATGTTGATGTTCCTAGCCACCGTAGTGTACATTTTCTCCAATAGCCACCACTTCCACCAAGCTATTGCATGAGGAGAGGCTTGGGAGGGAGCAAGAGGGAGATGGGGGAGGAGGTGAACCAAGAGAGAGGGTTGGAGCAAGCGTGGAGAGAGAGATAGAAAAGAGAAAGATATGATACAAATCGTGAGGGGAGGAGGAGGCGGCTCCATCGAGCGGCCGTTGGCCGGCGAGAGACATCGCTAGTGGTCGTCTCCGTCACTCTCGTGAGCTCACCTTGTTGCTGGGAGATGAGGAAGGGCGGGAAAGAGGAGAGTAAAAGAGCTTCGGAGGCCGGAGAGAGAAGAGAGAGGAAGAGAGATAAGTGATTGTAATTGATAATTGTGGACAACTGAAAAAAATGTTTGTATTTTCTTGCCGACAGCATCCTAGCTGGACGGATTCCTCGTGTAAACTGAATTAATATTGTATTTTCTTAAAACATTATGTTTGCTTTTACGAAAAAAATGTTTTCTCTCATAAAACATCCATGTGTTTTGGCGAATGATTGCTCATTCTTTTGCTCTTGTTTAGTTTGAAACATCGTTAGAGCATCTTCATGAGGTTCCCAAAATATTTTTTATTAGACTTTTTACGGATAAAAGTTATGGTAAAGAAACCAATCGTAAAATTTGAAAGAATTTTAAAAGATGGTGGAAATCGTTTAGACAATGCGGTGAATAATGTTGTAGCTAGAGGAACCAATATTTTATGTGTCTTAAAGTTTGAAAGAATGAATTTTAAAAGATTGAGGGAATCTTTTAGATGGTGCAGTAAATAATGTTGTAGCGGATGAGATTATAAGAGAGACTGGGATATTCTTAGAAACATGAATAATATTTTACATGGTGGTTTAGAGGGGCGGTTTGGATGCTCTTAGTAACTATTATACGTTACCACAAAATGTTTAAGCAATAACAGAGATTTCTTTCAAAGGCTTACTTCTTTTGAAGTTATATTTTTTAAAAAGACTGCAACATCCTAGTGCTAGTAATACAAGATGGTTTAGGCCTTGCACATTTCAGCTTAGCGTAGCATAGCGTTTCACTATAGCAAATTTTGAGAGTGTTTAAAGCGAGGTTTAAATGTTGTAAAAAAATAATTAAAAAATAGTTTTAATATCTTTAAGAGGACTGCATGCTAAAGACATGAGAAAAAGCATTACAAATTATTACATCAAATAGGCTATATAAAAAAAATAAATTTTGGTCCAATGAAACGCTACGCTATGCTAAACAGAAATGTACAAGGCCTTAGAGAGGTTGTTGGGATGAAATGATCGCACCACCCTAGTGCTAGCAATATCAAGAGTTTAATTAACGGGAGTAGTCTAGCCCTGGCCCATAAGGAGGTGACGGTGGGCTGGTGGCTGCACGTGCACGTAGCAATTGCTGCGCTGTTTCTGACACGCTCACATCTTATCCGGAGCCGGTGGATAGGGACACATGAGTACGTCCGGCCCGAGCCGGCGACCGCCCGCGCCACGCTCCCGAACCCCCAACCTCGCCCGGTCGAACCGGACCGGACCACCTTATTATTAGCCGGTTCACCTCCCACCCCATCCCTCCTCCTACTCCTACTGACTGGAGCGAGAAGCATTCGCTTGCGCTCTCCGGATTCGCCTCCCACCTCACCTCCCCTCGCGTTCGCTCGCCGGAGCCGGCTCCGCCGCCGTCGGCGGATTCTTGGGGCTTCTCCTTGCCGCGGGCTCCCGGCCGCGCGGCTGCCTTTTTCTAGGCGTCCCCGCCGGCGCCCTCGCCGAATTTCTCGCCTTCTCCGGCAGAGTGATCTGGGGGCGGGTTCTCTGCCCGGGGCGCGGCGGCGCGTGGGCTTCGCTGAAGGGGGCGGCGAGCTGAGGTGCTTGGGGGTCGGCGACGCGTTCATGGGTTAGATCTGGCGTTTCCGGCGCTGCGGATCTAAGCGTGGTAGGCTGCATTTTTTTCTCCCCACATCTCCTTGTCTGTTTCCTTTTCGCCGCGGGTGATTGGGGGTGCCACGAGCTCAAGGGTGGTTGATCTTTGCAGGTTTTGGGCGGAGGAATCTGGCCGGGAGGTCGCAATCCTCCGGCCTCGTTTTAGCTGGTGCCCGTTTTGGATAGCTTGGGGAGGGCTCCCATGTCTAAATCGGGCATGGATGACAGGTGCAGTAGCTGCTGGTGTGTCTTCAAGGATCTTTAGCTGCAGATCTGGAAGCCATCCGTGCACCTGCTTGAGCAGTAGCACTGCAAGATGAGGTGAATCATGCCGCTTTCTTGTGGTTCCTCTGCCATTAGTTGTTGCTAGTGTTTGTTCAGGAGATCTAGCTGCAGTTGGTTTGCCCAAGTGAGCATCAGCTTTGCTCTTCCCCTCTTGATGAGTGAGGTGAAAAGTTTGCAACTTTTGTTTGTTGGTTTCTGTGGTTTTCTTGAATAAGATTGATAACCTGGAGACCGGAAGGAAGCAGATCCCATCCTGTAGTTCTCGTAATAAGGTGGTGCTGGGGGAAGGCACCATGACCTACTTCCCTGAGGAGGTTGTGGAGCACATGTTCAGCTTCTTGCCTGCACAGCTCGACCGGAACAACGTGTCACTTGTGTGCAAAGTGTGGTATGAGATCGAGAGGCTGAGCAGGCATTCTGTCTTTGTGGGAAACTGCTACGCCGTTCGCCCCGAGCGGGTGGTGCTGCGATTCCCCAATGTGCGAGCCCTCACAGTCAAGGGGAAGCCTCACTTTGCGGACTTCAACCTTGTGCCACCTGATTGGGGTGGATACGCAGGACCATGGATCGAAGCGGCGGCCAGGGGTTGCCTGGGTCTTGAGGAGCTGCGGATGAAGCGGATGGTGGTGTCAGATGAGAGCCTTGAACTGCTAGCTCGATCGTTCCCACGATTTAGTGCCCTCATCCTTATCAGCTGCGAGGGGTTCAGCACTGATGGGCTAGCAGCCATTGCAAGCTACTGCAAGTGAGTGTTCCTTTGCTTATTATTTCAATTGGCTATGGGCATCATGTTTATCTGGTTTGGCATTGTACGTATTTTTAGATTTTATCCTTTACATTGGATATGTAACTGAAATTTAATCTGCCTTGTTGCCTTTTTTATTAGATATGAGGTATCTCGCCAGAATGCACTATCCCACTGTTCTGCATTTAGAGCTGAAATGATCAATTTTTATCTTTTGAATTATTTGTTTCATACATTTTGCTTACAAATTCTCTCAGATCACAGAACGAGTACCCTTTCCAGTTTGAATGAATGATCAATGATTTAGTAGTACCCCTGTATTCCAAATTATTGTTATTATTATTCTTTGTGGTAAATGTAGTTTTATGATGTACTGTACTGTTATGTTTTCTTTTTACTTTTACATTCCAGTGCTAAACTGAAGTGGCATGTGATAGTTATGTTCTTAAATAGGCTTGTGAGATGTTCAAAACTTTGTTGATTGTTTGCTTGTTTCTTCTATAGTTGCTATTTGGTAGGACGATTTGGAAAAGTGTTATAGCCATTGTACGCTCAATTAGTTAGGATGAATTATTATTGTTGTGACCATTTTTCACACTATATGGTAGGATGAATTATTACTTTGATTGTACTTGAATGCATTATCTCATCTTATCTTGTTGTACACATTTTATGGTTATGCTGATGTTTTCTCCCCTTTTTATCTGTTTTGTAGGCAACTGAGGGAGTTAGATTTGCAGGAAAATGAAGTGGAGGATCGAGGGCCTAGGTGGCTCTCCTGCTTCCCTGATTCCTGCACATCCCTTGTCTCTTTGAATTTTGCCTGCATCAAAGGGGAGGTTAATCCTGGTTCATTGGAGAGACTTGTTGCTAGGTCCCCAAACCTCCGGAGTTTGAGGTTGAATCGTTCTGTATCAGTAGATGCACTCTCAAAGATATTAATGCGCACCCCTAATTTGGAGGACCTAGGGACAGGAAATTTGATTGATGACTCCCAATCTGAGTCCTACTTCAGGCTGACCAGTGCTCTGGAGAAATGCAAAATGTTGAGGAATTTGTCAGGATTTTGGGACGCTTCTACCTTTTGCCTCCCATATATCTATCCCCTCTGTGAGCAATTAACTGTTTTGAACTTGAGCTATGCTCCCACACTTGATGCTTCTGATCTCATTAAAATGATCAGCCGCTGTGTGAAACTTCAACGTCTTTGGGTGAGTTCTCTTCTTGCTGCTTTGCATTTGCTGGTTGTCCTTGATTAACAAGCTAGTAAAGGTTTTATGTCTTTTATTCTTTATATTGTAGGTACTGGATTGCATCTCAGACAAGGGATTACAAGTGGTGGCCTCTAGTTGCAAGGAGCTACAGGAACTCAGAGTGTTTCCGTCAGACTTTTATGCTGCTGGTTATTCTGCGGTGACAGAAGAGGGACTTGTAGCTATATCCTTGGGCTGTCGCAAACTGAGCTCGTTGCTGTACTTCTGTCATCAAATGACCAATGCTGCACTTCTTACTGTGGCTGCGAACTGCCCAAATTTCACGCGATTCAGACTATGTATTCTTGAGCCAGGGAAGCCTGATGCCATGACAAACCAACCACTAGATGAAGGCTTTGGCGCTATCGTACGTGAATGCAAGGGGCTAAGGCGACTGTCAATATCTGGTCTTCTCACAGACAAGGTTTTCATGTATATTGGAAAATATGCAAAACATCTGGAGATGCTATCTATAGCATTTGCTGGAGACAGTGATGAGGGAATGATGCATGTTATGAAAGGATGCAAGAATATAAGGAAGCTGGAGATTAGAGATAGCCCGTTTGGTGATGCTGCGCTCTTGGAGAATGTTGCCAAGTATGAGACAATGCGATCCCTTTGGATGTCATCGTGCAATGTCACAATAAAGGGGTGCCAAGTCCTTGCATCAAAGATGCCAATGCTCAATGTGGAGGTCATAAATGAGCGGGATGAAAGCAATGAAATGGTTGTAAACCAAGAACACCCTAAAGTGGAGAAACTGTACGTTTACCGCACAACTGCTGGAGCGAGGGATGATGCACCAAATTTTGTTAAAATCTTATAGAGGTAGCTGAGAGTTGCCTGGTGCTTTCTTATCCTAAAAGGTAATGCTTTTTAAGTTTATTATATTTTTATTTGGAAATGTAGTCTATTTCAAGAATTCTCTAGCTTGGCCTACTACTAATTGTTTGAACTTGCGTTGTTTTGTAATTTGTTCCTTAGCTCACTAACTTCACGTAATCATTACTTCTGTGCTGTAAAACGAAATTCAATTCTTCTGGGGTTCTCGAAGCTCATCATATTAACTGAGTATGTTTAACCCAAAGGCAACATTGACATTGGATGACATCTTTCCTAGTTTATATACGCATGTAACATCAGATGGTCTCAAAATATGATATCTTTCTGAGGAAGCTTCTGCTATGATAAATTAAACTTAGATTGATTTTCTGAAAAGACCTAACTGGGTAGTACTTGAAAATGATGTTTTGAGCTAACTTTTTCCTGCCAAATCCATTAGCCATCCTTTTTGTTTTCTTCCTCTGTAGATTGTAGGTAGTCAATAGCGCTAATCCCCCGTCAATGCCGGAATCATTGGTCCCATTTTGAATAGGGAGCAGCAGAGGCTGCTGGTTGTGCATGCATGAGCCACGTCTGACCCAGTTTCTCTCCTCTCGCCACTCATTACTTTTACAGATGGTCGGTGGAATCGCGCAGGGCGGGGATGTGTCAACAGTGGTAAGTTCTTGAGGTGTCTCCACCCCCCTCCTTTGCAGGGTCAGGAAAAGCCACGTTGGTGTGCCCTTATCTTGGAGCATCTGGCTGGGATCCATCATTCCCTGTACTGCATCCCTTTCAGCGTTCGGTCATATGGTCACTGGGGCCTTTATGCTGTGCATTCTCAAGAGGACCACCAATCCAATGTGCCCTTCTCACCCTCTTTTTTTTTTTTTTTTCTTTTCTGTATTCTGTAGTACCAATGCCCATTTGCTTTTGACATTGCCAGCGGATGCTGCTGCCGCTGTTGTTGTAATGCGTGTTCCAACCTGATGGGAACATTTCGGGGACGATGATTATCAGTTTCTTGCTCATGTGAAATGCAGTGCCTGAATAATGTGTGATTCATCTTATCGTTGCCTGTATGTGCCCTTTCTTTTCAAGGTTTTAGGCCCTGTCTAGATCCGAGAGCTTGGATGGTTTGCTCGGTCTTTTGCCTCTTTGGTAAGCGACTTTGAGATGCTCAAGGAACCAATTTGCTTGGCTTGAACAAATAAAAATTATGTGATGTAAGCAAAACGAACCATGGGCACGTCGTTTCTTTGTCCCATTTCAAGCCAAAATTTCGTCCCTTCAGGCCTCCTACAGGTACCGGAGTCTGCTTCGTATGAACAGAAACACGTACATTCGGCGTCACTACTTCCAACAGCTGGATAACATCGTCCGATACACATATACATAATACCCCAGAAGCTGAAGCATGCCTCGCTCGCCTGTCATCACTGATCAGTAGCAGCACCGCTCCAGCAGGAAGCAGCTGCAGAGCCCAGCCAAACTGCAAGCAGGCACCACATAGGCGCTGGTTAGACCATGTACAATGCATGGTTAAAAAAGAGTGTTTTTTAGCCAATCTTGGACAGGACGTGCTTCGGGCAGAGGAGTTCTTCTGGTGCCTATGCCCATTTATATATGAGTACGTTTTAATGAGATAACCACAACATCCAAGTACGTGTATAAAACTAAGATGCGCTTTAAACTATTCAACACTGTTCATTAGTTTTCCTTTCCTTCTATTTTATTACCTTTACTTCTGGTTCCTATGGCTATTTATATATAAGAGTAGGTTTTAACGTTCAGTTGTATCCTACCTTTGGGTGTGCCTAGCATTATTCAACAGTATTCATTAGTTTTGTTTTCTATTTTTTATTGTTACAGTTATAAGTTCATTCTAAGTTAAGATACGTTTGTTGTTCACCTGTTCTAAGCTTTCTTGCATTGAAGACGAGCGTTTATACATATGTTTAGTGTCGTGGCAGTACTCTCTTCTTAAGCATTCCCGTTGCATTTATCCTTATCATGGCATGGATGAATGCATATCACTTTGCCACGTTCTGTTCTTCGGAGCCTTCTTAAAAACGAAAAGGAAAAGAATCGTGGTAGTAAGGCCCATTTATCTGTATAGAGGAAACAGAAGCATACCATCCTCTTAGGAAAGTGAGGCAATCAGGATCTTCCTGGTAGCTGTAGTAGTAAGGCCCATCGTAGTCATTTGGAGGTGGCTGCTCTGGCCAGCTGAAGGAAGCCGGGTTCTCTCCCCCAAAGTAGGTCTGGTAGCCCTGAGGATTTGGGGGTGGATACACCCTGGGCTGAGGGTATGGGCACAGGTTGTGCACTGAAAAAAATTTGATCAAATTTGGCAGATCAAAGTATCAGCTACAGACAAAGGTAAAGATCTAGGAGATGATATTTCCCTGAGGACTGCTACTTTTGAGTTTGGAGTGGCACAAGGAAGAGCACAGATCATTCACTGAAGAACCAAATCTTGGAAATCATATAGGGATTGCCGTTACTTAAGATTCTTTAGAAACAAGAAAAGGGAAGGTCAGATATATCGACAGATATGTGAATGACACATATGGCTCCTTCCATATACCCAAGCCACCACACCAATCCTGCGCGCTGCCTTGCGCCCACGTCTCTACGTTCCCCAGGCAGCTAGTTAGTCGTCCTTTGATTAAAATTTCAATTAAACTTCTAATTTTTGTACAAAATTCAAACAATGTTCAAAATGCGTGGAATAAATTTTATAATTCTTCTAAAATCGAGAGCAACCCATTTTAAATACTTTTTAAATTTTTTGATTTTTTTTCCACTTTTTTTATTTTTTTGATGTGAACCTAGGAGAAGGCACTTATGAAACTTACACCTATACTAACGAAACTTGACCGTGTGCTGATGAAACTTGGCCGTATGTTGATGAAACTTGGATGAAACTTCGATGTAACCTGATGAACTTGGATGAAACCTGTTGAAACTTGAATTGACTTGATGAAACTTGAAGAAACTTGTATGTGACCTGTTGAAACTTGATGAAACTTGCATTAAACCTGATGAAACTTGACAGTTCGACAAGTTTAACGAATATGAAATCCAAGTTTCATTAGGCGAAACCCAAGTTTTATCTGGCGAAACCCAAGTTTCACCAGATAAGTTTGAAGAGTTATATGGCAATTTATATCTTGTTTTGTTCGTAAAAATATGAGGAACACGTTGGTGCAAACGGTTTTTGGATTATAGCACCCAGTCAAAAATTATGATCGCCGAAAAAAATGCTTGTGGGGCCCACTACATGCCAGCACAGTGCATGTGCCGGCCCGTGTCACGCGGCGGTCCGGACTCGCTGGCCTTGCGGGTGGAAGCCTTTTCGATGTTTCCTTCCTCCACCCCCATAATAGATGTAATACTTCACTATTTTCTTTCTAGGAAGAAAACAAGTGACAATACGTCAATACCGGCACCGCACCGAGTATGAGAAAGAAAAGAAGAAGAAGAAGAAGAAGAAGAAGCCGAGATGGAGGAAAGAACAAGACAGCTCTCTAGCCATACGCAACTGTCAGAGATGCACATTTATTTCCTTATGCTTCCATCCAAGCCAGGTAGTTCTGCAGTCAGTTCACTATTATCTGGGGTGAGGTGTTGCCTCTTCAGTACAATCAAAGTACATGATGCACGTCGTCTATTGAACCTATAGTTCAATTACAGACAATAACCGGACAACTGACAAAAAGCGATAATGGACAGAGGAGCTTTGTACGGTTCACTGCCTCATCCCTAGTGTAAGAGATCACTATAGACGAATTGGATTTATTCGTCCGCTATAATTATCACGAAGAAAGCGCATATAAGAGGAGCAACAAGGATCATTAGATTTAAATCAGATGGTAGGAATTACAAATATCGATGAGAAATATCTAAGTCTTGTAATATATATGGAGCATCACGATAAAATTCATAACTTATCGTTTAGCCTGATCTTGAAGAAAGTACAAGCTACACCGCTTCTGCCACAATGGATTCATTGTAGAGTATGCCCGCCCGAATACTTTGGGATGATCACAAAGTAGAAGAGAATGGCATGACACGATATCATAATGTAGCAAAAGATAATTGCATCGTGATCCCTTAAAGCTGCATTGAATCCTATTTTGCTCCTCAAGTTCAAAATTACATTTCTATCCCTTTAAACTTGTGTACATTTGTATTTTCGTAAACCGTTCGAAGTATATATGAAACCATTTTTGGCCCTTTTACCTTATGCCCCTTTTAACTTGTGCTTATTTGTTTGTCCGAGAGATTTGGGTCTCTGTAGTTGTACCTGCAGGTACTCCAACACAACCTTGTTTGTACCAAAAAAGCTTGTTTGCACTAAAAATTTCTCCTATTTATACTGAGCTACCCGTGGTACCTTTGAGATACACAATATATGATGTATTTGGACCAATGGTTAATTATTAATAAATTTAGTAAATAGTAAAAAAAATGCTAGAAAGTTGTATTTTTTGCATACTATATTTTAATGAGTTCAAAGGGAAGAAGGGCCTCAAAGATGCAATAAATTTGGATTCCATGAAATATTTGTATACAAAAAATGGAGTGTGTCATGCACCACATTTAACGCCCTAATTTTATTTTGTATAAAAATGAAGATCGCATATATATTTGGGACCCTCATGTTTTCTTTGAACTAGTAAAATTTAATATAAAACTTTTCTATAATATATTTTGATTCTTTGATTATATACAAAACATTTTTTAATTAATTGGACTCCACGTCAGCACTTAA
Organism: Raddia guianensis; assembly: GCA_036346415.1. Classification (NCBI taxonomy): domain Eukaryota; kingdom Viridiplantae; phylum Streptophyta; class Magnoliopsida; order Poales; family Poaceae; genus Raddia; species Raddia guianensis. Next base: position 24,887,040 of record CM070537.1, on the reverse strand, counting down.
CGTGTATTTGACGGTGTGGGAGCTTGGGTGCAAATGAATCCATGCTAAAGCGTCTGAAAATGTAATTGCCAAGTTTACGTTATAAAGTAGATATGGTTGCAACTTTTAAGTGTGGTAGTGTACTTTACTCTTGTAGTCTTGTAGCATAACTGTTAAAACAACACTAAACTAAAAGTATTGCAGTTATGCAGTGTATGAAACATTATCATATTTGATCTAGATCATTCTTTCTCAATTGGACAGCTGAGCATCACAGAAAGGAAAGACACTATGAGTTCCTTGCCTTTGCCTCTCAAATGCATTTGTATAATTATGCATTGCTTTAATGTAATTAACATATCCAATCTTTGACATCTTTGTTTGGCATCACTTCTAAAGTATTAAAACGTTCGTAAATGCTACCAATAAAATTCCGCTACGATTATACGACGCGTATCTACGTTTCAGCTTTCCAGCACCGAATCAAATCTTTCAATTAATAATATCTAAATATTACTTGTGGAAATTAAATTGAACCTATCAAGAAGCAAGAATTTCTCTCTATAAAACCTCGAGTTCCGAGGCGCCACCGTATATTGTAAATCTATACTGTTTGTTCATGGCTGCCATAACGTTGGAGATGGTTGTTGCTTGGTTGCAAAGGCAACACGGTGGAGAAGAAGCGAGCAACGAAAACAATGGCATGGGCACGGTGCACTTGAACTCCGAGGCGCCACCGTACAACCAAGAACAAGACCTCAACAATCAGGTCCATATTCATAAACTTTATTATCCATTTTTTATGTTTGTATCCCTGTTTGCAATAGATATAACAGATGAGAAGCCCCCTTGCTGCAATGTTTATATGTCAAGCTAGTTTTGTAGTATTTCAGAGAACAGGCTGTGCACCTTGTCCAGCTAGGCCAGATAGCAAGTAGATATCCTTATGAAGATATAATGCTGATTATAAATTATAATTCCTCCCTTCACATCAAAATTTCCACTGGTCGGGATGGAGGCATGGAACACTTAACAATCCACTTTCTTTGATAAATGATGATCTGCATAGGCATAGCTAGATTGCCACAGGCCCAAGTTGTCCTTGGGCAAATCTATCACGGTTGGATCTGCTTTGAGATTCGTGTGGCACGAATCCTAGGTCAGATCTAACGGCCTTTGTATGTGCATCGTGATTCTTCAGGTGCAAGGCGCCGTAGCGCTGAACATCTCCTCGGACGTTGCTCCTCCGGCCGTGGGCACAACCACCGTGGCAGCAAGCTCCGACGTCGACGCCACGGGCTATTACGGCGACCGGAGCGACGCCTCCGATGCCGGCAGCGAAGACGACGACTCCTACACCTCTGACTCCGAGAGCGACGACGACGAATGGAGCGACGGCAGCAGCGGCTACACGCCCAGATCAGTGCTCTCGTCAGCTCTTGTCATTACCGATTTCGCCGGCGACAGTGACGATGGCGGCGCTGATGACGCCGCCGGCGGCGGCGGCGGCGGCGGCTGGAACGTCGTGGCTGGGTGCCGCTGGTGCCACATGTACTTCGTGGTGCCTCGAAGGTCCAACGTGTGCTCCCGCTGCGGCCATGCCGGCCTCGTGCACTTTGGCCACGGCGCCTAGGCCTAGGCTTGATCTGCTTCTGCCTTCGGCTCGTGGATTCGTCTCTGCAATTGGCGCAAGTTATCGTATTTAGTTTTCTCTAGCGGCTGGATGGACATTTTTGTTTTGGTTAAATCGGTCATGAATTGATCGACGGATATGACTATGTACCTCTTTGATGAATGAGGATTTCAAGGTTTTTAATGACGAGGATATAGTCTGTGTGGCCGTGCTATAGCACCGTACTTTCATAAATTCCTTTAGTCACATTTATGGTTATACTTATTATTCATTATTTAATTCCTTGCACATCTGAGATTCTCGGTACCCCTATATTACATGATTTTAATTAGGGCCGGAAAAAACTCGCGGCTTACAGCTCGGGCTCAGCTCGGCTCGCCTCAGAGGTGTTATTGAGCCCGAGCCGAGCCCATTTTTGAGGCTCACTAAAATAACGAGCCGAGACTGGCTCAGCCTCTGGTTTGTGGCTCGGCTCAAGATTAGTTCGTTTCGGAGGTGTTATCGAGTCTGATCCAAGCTCACTTTTGAGGCTCGCCAAAATGCCGAGCCAAACCTGGCTCGGCTTGTTTTTTACTTGAGTTAGCTGAGCCGGGCTCGGCTCGTTTCCACCCCCTAATTTTAATCTTTGCACGTAGTTTTTAAAATCAAACAGATCATCGAACTGGTCCAAATTTCAGTTTACGATTCAGTGGTTCAAACTGCTGGTCGAGCGGTTCAATCGTTCAATACGATGGACTGAATCCAAAATACTCAAATGAAAATAAAGAATGCTCGAAAGGGGATCACCATTTTCTCACTTTTCAACGAAAGAGGCTAAGGCGCACAGGGAATGTATCAAAAAAGTTAGCAGACATTACAGTGACATTAGCATGAATAGAAAACTTTATAAAACTATATGAAGCCACGTGATGAAATCACACAAAACCACCTAAAACTACCCAATATCGCTAATACATTAGAATCAATGGTTCACTAAGGCCATCTTCAATGCAGGTGCTTAGACAAGTGCTTAAAGAAAAAACCATATTTTTTTCCCATGTAGGATAGAGAAGGTGCTTGCATGGGTGCTTAGAGAGGGGTATGGATGCTTAATTAAGCACCATGCTGAGAGAGGTGCTTAGAGAGCACCTAAGCACTCATATAAGCTTCTATGCATTGAAAATAAGTTTTTCTACATAAAAGCTTAGTGACGTGGCAGCACCCTCTCTCGTTAAGCACCTGCCATAAGCATTTTGCATTGAGGATGGCCTAAGAGTGGGCTAGTTCGGCGGTTGGGCAGTTTTACAGTTTTTCATGGTCCATGTGCATGGATGGTCTATACAAACCGTACTGGTCTGGATCTTGGTTTCAGTTTTCTTCTAAAACATCGATCCGATTTTTAAAACAGCGTTCTCGCTCCCAAAACCAAAGATTACAAGCCAAACTATTATTTAATTATGAGAAAATTACACTTTTGTCCTATAAAGCTGGAATGAAATGTTACCTAAAGCCCTAAATTTTAAACCTCCTGAGGTAGCACAAGAAATTGTTTCCGTTTGCACCATAATTATAGATCCATTAGATCTTTATAAAGTGTTTTTATATCCGCTAGTTGTCTGTTAAGTGCTAGGATGGCCACCACTCATTTTTTTCAAGACGACGTTCACACCATCTCCTGCTCCCTTAGTACGAAAAATAAATAAAAAATTTAAATTCATTTTCCCCAAAATTTGACTTTTGGTATTCAAAAAGTTGAATGCAGTATTTTTATAATGGAAAATAAAATAATGTTTTACAATTACAGGGGCGCTCATTTCTATAAAAATTCAAACTTTTGTCAAGTTTTTTTTGAAAAAAGCGAACTTGACCCTTTTTTAACAATATTGATTAATTGAACTATTAATTTTGAATTTTCCTACAAGTTTATTTTAAAATGTTACAATGTTGAAAATTCAAAAAAATTAAAATTAAAATATTAATATATAGTTTTTTAAAAAATATTTAGCTCCAAGTTGAATGTTTCAATTTTTTGTAAATTGTTTTTTTTCAAAAAAATGATTTTTTTCCCATAAAATGTTGTGTTAATGATTGAGAAACAAGTTCTCGTCGAGTTTTTACTTTCGATATGAGGGATCAAAGGTCTCACTTCTGTCGTAGATTAGACTTTCGCAATGATAATAACCACACAAGTGACAAGACTACACAATTTTTTACTCTAGTTTAGGCCTATCAAATTGAGATAATAGCCCTACGTCGAGCTAAGATATGATATTACAATGGTGATGTCTCGAGCTTGGTTTAGCCTAGATCACGTTGATGTCTCCCTCCCTAGTGTCGAGGGTAGGTATTTATATTGTGCTACCTCCTCTCTCTATTGTAATATCGCTTATAAACTGGAACCATTACAATTACATATAGAATCCTATCTATACAGAGGTACTATATATATTTGGATATCTATGTCGATGTAGTACTAAGGATGAAGTCTATGGCGCCTGCGCCCTGGACCGTGACATGGCCAAGCCCATCCACATACTCAGAAGTCTTGGTCTAAGACTTCAAAGGCGTCCAAGAGTAAGGGTTCCCATAAACAAGGCTTCGAGCCCGTAGTTAGGCCATGCTTGCATTGAAGAACCTAAGGTGGCACACCCCCTAGCTAGTTAGATTATGTGGCCTACTTGTCAGAAGGAGCTAAATGTAAATGCATTATCCAATCCCAAACAGCTCACCATCGAGGCTCAAGCGGAACACTGCTCAGCTAGGCCTTTTCCCTTGAGCCTTCCAATCCATTTGGAGGGGTTAGATTCTAACGATGAAGCCCATGTTGTGTCATATGAACAGATTTGCTCACGAACACTCTTAGTGCACTCGATCTCGGAGCCTCAGATCAGAGCGCACTCACAATTCTTTGCTTCTCGATGCGCCGACACGACTCGTTGCACAACCACGCGTGTTGTCTGCAGTGCGTTGATTCTCTTCACCTTACTAAATTTGCCTTCGTACAACGATTCTTCACTTGGCCTTGCTTCTTCTATTTAAACAACATCACATTGCTACTCCTCTTCACTTCTTTCTTCCACGACCATCAACTGAGAGTTATCACCTTTCTTCCTTTCAACCATGTCTTCTTCCTCCTTATCCTATCTAGGTCTCTCAACTGGTCCTCCCCCATCAATGAAGACTCCACGATCGCCATAGCCTATTAGGAGGTGATCCATGAGGACATCGTGACCCAAGAGGAGGTAACCAATTATGCTTACCTCTCACGGGCACTCCAAGAGGAGTTCAACACCAAGGATGCCCCAACATACACATATGAGTTTCATGCGGACCATAAGGGGGGGCCCGAAGCCTTAGGATCGCCAATGGGACGGAAATTGACGTTGAAGCAGCTGGAGATCTTGAACTTCCATTTCAAAGTGGCTTCAATATGATGTTTTATTTGTTCCAAGTGGCAAGAGAAACTTAATTTCAATCTCTGTTTTGACTAAAACAGGTAATTCATGTGAGTTTATTGACACTAAGTGCCTTATTAAGTCAAATAATGACGTAATTAGTTTTGCCTTTGAGCAGGACAAACTTTATTTACTCTTCTTGAATGTTTGTGTTATGAATGTTGCAAGTAAGAAAAATAATGAGACGTCGTCAAAATTATGACATTGTCACTTAGTCCATATTTCTATGGGGAGAATGGACCGTCCCATTAAAGAAGAGATACTCCAACCCTTAGATTTTTCCGACACCGAGCAATGTATAGATTGCATTAAGGGTAAATTCACTAAAAGTATTAAGAAAGGAGCCACTAGGAGTACATATTTGTTAGAACTAATTTACACTGATATTTGTGAGCCCTTTCCAGTGACATCAGTTGATGATTATGATTCCTTTATTACTTTCACTGATGATTTCTCTTGCTATGGTTACATTTTCCACATACGCGACCATTCTGAGTTACTCAATAAATTTAAGATCAATAAAGCGGAAATAGAAAATCAACATAATGTAAAGATCAAAGTGGTGAGATCAGATAGTGGAGCAGAATATTAAGGGAGACATGCTCCTTATGGGCAAAATACATAGGCCCTTTGCAAAATTTCTTGACGAAAATGGTATAATTGCTCATTATTCTATGCTTGGAGAACCACAATAGAATGGTGTGGCAGAGCGTCGCAATCGTACCCTTATGGATATGGTACAAAGCATGCTAAGTCATTCTACCTTTTCCATTGGATTGTGGATGGAGGCATTAAAAACGGATGCTTACATACTTAATAAAGTACCCTAGTAACTCGGTGCCCAAGACATCTTATGAATTGTGGACTGGGAGAAAACCGACATTAAATTATTTAAAGGTATGAGACTGTCATGCAGAAACCAAGATATTTAACCCACAATTAAAGAAATTAGATCGTAAGACTGTGAGTTAATTGTCATTTTATAGGATATCTAGAAATATCTAAGAGCTTATTCTTTTGGGCTAATTTGAACGGCTGAAATGACTGAAATTTGAGAGCTTCCCGAAATAGACTCGAGATTCAGATCCATCTCATTTGACTTGCATTTTAAAGCATTAGGACATACCTTCGTTGCAGCGAAAAAACAAACACAAAAAATTAAAGATTATGCTCTTTTTGCACGATGATAAGCCATTAAGTTGTTAAGTTGTTAAGCCTAAAAGAACTAGCCCTAAGTGATATTGATTTTATAGTCAAGACTGTGTCACTAAATTTATTGAAACTAGACACGCTGTCTTCTTAGATAATGAAATTAGTGGGAGCTTACAAGAGAGAAAGATAGACCTTCAGGAGATTCGGTCTTATGCTCCATCACCGATAATCCAAAAGTGTGTCCTTCCTATTCCTCAAGTTTTGCCTTAGGTTGTTGCTGGAGGAGTTGCGCCTATAGTTGAGGCTCTTCATGAACCCAATGATCAAATAATTGAGGAAGTGCCCCAAGAACCTAATGAACCTCAAGAATTTTCTGTGGCACCTAATGAACCTCTACACCCTTCACAACCGCCAGTGATCCCTGATGAACCATTAAGAAGATCACAATGAGTGAGAAGGTCAGGTTTGCTACCCATATTATTATGAAACTTTTCTAGGAGAGGATATTGGGAAGGTAGATGACCCCACCTCATTTAAAGAAACTATGATGAGTGAACATCCAAATGGCTTGAGGACATGGAAGATGAACTGAAAGTCTATGAGCTCTAATAAAGTATGGAATTTAGTAGAAGTACCTGATGGAGTCAAAATAGTGGGATGTAAGTGGGTCTACAAAACTAACCATGACTCTAAAGGGAATGTTGAAAGATTCAAAGCAAGGCTTGTAACAAAAGGTTTTACACAGAGAGAAGGGATTGATTATAATGAAACCTTTTCTCATGTCTCAAAGAAAGACTCATTTAGAATAGTCATGTCATTGGTTGCTCATTATGATCTAGGGCTTCATCAAATGTACGTCAAGACTGCATTTCTTAATGGTGACTTGCATAAATAAGTTTATATGGCACATCCTGAAGGTTTTCTCGTAAAAGACAATTTACATTGTGTATGTGAACTTTTGAAATCCATCTATGGACTTAAGCATGCGTTCAGACAATGGTGTTTTAAGTTTCACAAAATAATCGTAAAGTTTAGATTTAAGGAAAATGAGGTGGATAATTGCATATACATTAAAATTAAAGGTGGAAAATTTATCATCTTAATGCTCTATGTGGATGATATTCTATTAGCAAGCAGTGATAAGAATATGTTGCATGAGACTAAATAATTTTTATCCTATAAATTTGATATGAAAGATCTTGGTGAAGCCTCTTTTGTTTTGGGCATTGAGATATACCGAATTAGGTCTAAAGGAGTACTAGGGTTGTCTCAAAAATAAAAAATATAATATGAGTAAGTATTCTACCACGCCTGCTGCAATAGTTAAGGGAGATATATTTGGATTATTTCAAAGCCTGAGGAATTAATTAGAATCAGATCAAATGAAAATGATTCCTTATGCTTCTGTTATTAGAAGCCTAATGTACGCTTAGGTCTGTATGCATCCAGACTTGGCATCGTTATCAGGATGCTTGGCAGATTTCAGTCCAATCCAGGATTAAACCATTGGAAGGTTGTTAAGAAGTTCTTGCGTTATTTGCAGGGCATTAAACAATACATGGTCACATATAAAACATCTGATACCTTTGAAGTATTGGGTTATTTAGACGCTGACTTTGCAGGGTGTGTGGACATTAAGAAATCCACATCTGGCTATGCCTTTACCCCTCGCAGAAAGAGCAATTTTGTGTAAAAGCTCCAAACAATCTCTGACTGCATCGTCGATAATGCAAGCAGAATTTGTGGCATGTTATGAAGCAACTGGGCAGTCCGCTCACCAAATGCTTACCTCCCAACTTATTTAATGATCATGTTGCTGTCATATGTCTAAGGGAAAATTTTTTAATAATGATTTTGGACAATTAGGGGCTTGATAATCAGTCAATACCCGTTAAAATTAAGCTAGTATTCTAACAAGGTGGTATAGTGGACTACTATGGGTCCTGGTGTTTCAATGGCTCCGTCTTTTGCTATTGTAACACATTACTCTAGATAACCGTCTATTGAGAATGAATACATTATGATAGCATTTCGATCAAGTGGGAGAATGTTGGTTGATCTTAGGCAACAGTCAAGGGGATAGCATATCAATGCATTAATCACCTGCCTAATTACCTCGTCTCTAATTAAGCACCTACCTAACAAGGCTCTACGTGGGATTCAAATTCTAATTAATGTATTTATTGCACTTAATTACACGACATGATCAGAGATGTTTCCTTCCAGTTTGAACTCGCCCCGAGTCTCTCTAGCGCTATATTATGGGCTGACTGCCCGAGGGAGAGGTGACGATCTCTCTCCGACTCTCACACCCCTAAACTCTACCAATCCTAATCGTGCTGGGAGAGGTCCCTGGACAGTGTAGGTGGCGTGGGACATCGCCAACTCGCCACCCACTGATCCTTTGTCGATTCAACAACAGATGGCTTCACTAAACTTCGATCAGTTCACTATTCCGTATTATAATAGTGATCATGCTAGGCTAAGACTTAAATTATTTTTAGATCACGAGCAGTAAGATCTAACACTACCTATGTATGTTCTCCACACTTGCATGTGTGTTGTCATAGTCGGAGCGTACGTGCGGTGGCTAAATTCCACGATATACACACACATGTAAATAGATTGATAGATAGATAGACTCATGGACGTGGACGATGTCTTGTATGCATGCGGATCTGATTCCTGCGGCTGCCTTATCCAGGTTATTACATGTCGCAGGTTAAGGCCAAGCTCGATGCGAAAAAGATGGCATCTTTTTAAGCAGTTCCATAACATGTACATACATAAGTACATCCGTCGATCTGATGCATGCCAAATATAGAGTCCGTCTAAGTACGTCCTCTTAATGTTAGGCCGGTCCTAAAAAAATGCTCCCGTCAGACCTTGCTCTGTGCACAGCAGCTCCAGCTCACCGCTCACGTGGCTTTTGCATGCGGGTCCATGCCGGCTCATTCCGCCGACGTGTCCGACAACCAGGTCGCCGTCATCAGGTGATCATCAAGCGAGCTAGCTCGGAGAATGCCTGAAGCTAGCTAGCTAATCAAATTGCTTGGTTGGCTAGCTACTGAACTACCGGCCGGCATGCAGTTTAATTTTAACACAGCACAGCATCATATTTGCCTTCCTGAAATATCCTTCTTTTTTTCTCAGATGATGTTGCAGTGTTTTCATTCAAAATATTGCAACACTTTCATTCAAAATGTTGCAGTGCTCTAATTTAAATGTTGCAACAACTATTTTTTTCAATGTTTTTAGTGCTCTAATTCAACTGTTGAAGCAGGTACTTTGCAGTGTTGCAATGTCTACTTCTCAATGTTGCAGTATGTACTTTTCAGTGTTGTGGTGCTTTAATTTTCACCGTTGCAACAATTGGATTAACATATATACTACAAAATGTTGCAGTAGTTTCTTTTTAATATTTTAATGCTTATTTTTCAATGTTTCAGTGCTTACTTTTCAGTATTGCAATGCTTTACTTTTAAATGTTGTGATGCTTTACTTTCAGCGTTGTAGTGTTTTGCTTTTCAATGTTGCATCAATTGATTTAACATGCTACAACATCGTCTGATTCGATGCAACATTTTTTTTTTGTTCAAAATACTTCAACATTTGGTTTAAAGTATTACAACATTTTTTCCTACTACTGAAACATTTGTTTTGCCCTTTTAAATATTGGGTTATACTTATTGAAAAATTTATGTGCCAAAAGATTTTGACTCCGTCCAGTGAAACATTGAGTTATACTTACTGAAATATTTATGTAGTAAAACATTTGACTCTGCTTAGTGAAACATTGGGTTATACGTACTTACTAAAAGAGCGTCGGACTACAACATTTTGATTTAAAAACACTTCAAAAATTGGTTTCACATGTTGCCAAAAAATATTGCACCAAGTTTTTTTGACATGATGTTGAAAAATATTTCAATAGCACATTTTTTTTGTGTTTCACATGTTTTTGAAAAAAGTTTTAGTAGTACAGTTTTTGTTTCACATGTTGTAGACAAATATTACAATGAGAAGTATTGGAACATTTTTAATATAATATTTGGCTTAAAGTATTGCAACATTTGGTTAAAATACTACAACATTTGGTTTACACATATTGCAATATCGTCTAATTTTGATGCAACATTTGGTTTAAAATGTTATCATAACACACTAGTCTTGTTTCACGTGTTGTCAAAAATGTCGCACCGAGTTTTTTCTCCCACCACGTGATTGTTGAATGCTTCGGTAGCAACTTATTCTCGTTGTCCGTGCTGTCGAAAAATATTGCAACGAGGAATGCTCATGAGCATGTTCCAAACCGTGCCTAACCATATTCTCGGCCAATCAAATTGTTCCTGCAACATATGATCCTGTTTCAGTAAAAAAAATAAAATAAATGTTTCAGTGCATCAACCGAATTGTTTCAGACTTTCAGGAGATATACGAGCCAGTTCCGGTAGGCAAATGGAAATGCTGCAGCAGTGACCCCCATTGGTTGCATTGCAGCAGCTCAACTGTGTCGTGTGCCTCTGTGCAATTTGCGGCGCGCATGCATGCAGTGGGCCCAGTGCTCGCAAACATGGGCTGATGGGCTGGGCTGTGTACGGGCCACCGATGGGAGGCATGCACGTACGTATGGGAGTGCAGTCAAATCCAAAAAAACAATGGTAATCTTCATGATATATATTTGCATGCTAGCCTGCTATTAACTAATTATTTTGCTACCAAGGAGATATATATAGTTCTGTTCGATCTATGGCATGATGGTGTCCCGAACTCCCGAAGTATACGTCGCAGTGTACTCAACTATGTGGTAAGAGCTCCTTTACAATATGGTCTCTTACGAACTTAGAAATTTGGCAAAAAATTAATCCCATGAGAATCGTATTTCTGGCTGAATTCCAGCATTCCAAACTGGGACCAAGTGCAGCGTAGGATACCATCTCTTCCATATCCAAATATCATATACGTAGATATTAAATGTTTTTTTTATGATGAAAAAAAATTCGGTCTCTACGCCAAAGATATATACAATCAAATACATAGAAACATCAACCAAATCAAGGTAGGAATTATAGTCCACAACTAGGAAAATAAAAACGGAATTTAAAATACTCTAATATGAAGGTAATTTTTTCATCCATTATTGGCGAAGAACGAGATAGCTAATTTTAACTAATAAGTGAATGTTAGATACAACAGCTACAAATAAGTGAATAACTAATTTTAACTAGGGAAATCAATAGGAGGACGCACTGAGATAATTAATGGATAAAACTACTACTAAAAAGCGCAGGAAGAACGTAGGCACGGTTAATGTGAGAGCTAGTTCATCGTTATATTTCCGAAGAATCTGCAAACAAGCATAGAAGAAAATTAACCTGACCAAACTTTGAAACTACAAAACGTGGCAAACACTTGTGTCGTTGGTTTTGACTGAGGACACTGATAGAGATCCTTGTTGTGTTTTTTTTTTGAATGAATTTTAAAAAAATATTGTTTTTTGAAAGAGGGGCAGGAGAACTACCGTCCTAATTCATTGAATATATAGCAGGAGAAAATAAAATAAAAAACCCGTGCAAACACGGGGTACAACATGGCAGCGTGCCAGCATCAGATAAGAACAACATTACTGCAATGCTATACCTGCCAAGCTAACAAATCAAGCAGTTGCACAGATAGAACCTGAGAGTTGCTCAGAATGAGAGTTGCTCAGAATGAGAAGAGGAGGCCTTCCATACAGACAAGAGCCACTCAGGCTAGCCAAGGTGACTGCCTATCGACTCATCTGAACCGGCAGATCAGGAACCGGGTCTTCTGAGCTGAGCACTTAGGCAAGTCATCCTTGGCTACCAGAGGCAGGCTCTGGCCCTCATGTAAGGCCCCTCTTCTTCCTTCTTCCTCCTAGCTATCGATGATCGGTGTGGGCGTGTGGCATTACCACTCACAATCCGTGCTATTTATAGCCGAAAAACGGTGTGATTAACAGTGGAAAATTGAAACCAGGCGCCACTGGATTCTGACTCGATGCATATCAGATTGCCCCATCCACAGCTTTCCAAGATACCGGTTACAGAATACAGATCATTGGCACAGACAATTCTCAGTAGTACTAGAATATATTCTGTTCGGTTGAATAGGCTAGGCAGGTTGCAGAGGCTGAGGTTTTCAGGGACATGCACATTTTCAGTTGAACGGTGAGGTACAGACAGTTGCAGGGCAGCACCAGTGGACCTCCTTCATTTGCCATTTCTGAGAAGAACAAAGAAAACTTTTGCAGGTAGAGCCACCCCCATATGTATGCAGTGATTCGCGCAATCCCGAGGGAAATCTTGATATTCTCTTTGGATATAGTAGGATCACTGGGGAGGAATTCGTCTCTTGAGTCATGCTTTTGTGATGTGAGAAGTCAGCATCATGCACCACTATTTAAAGTTATTTGGTTCCATGCAGTTTGAGTTTGACCTGTAATGCCAATACTAGGGGTTATGGCCTTTCAGCTGGTTAATTTTCTTATAATTCACAAGAAGGCTTCTTTGATCAAAAGGCATTTAATTACTTCTTGCATTTGTTTGGCACATGGGTGATCATACTTCAGTGTACTGAAACATGTCATATATAGCCAGCTACCAATATATACTCATGCATATTAACTAGTACCGTCCTTGTTTCTTGAGCAAAACTTGTACTATCCTTGTTGCCATGCAGATTTCTGACCACCCAGCTGTTCACAATTCATGCAGTTTATTTTGACATTCAGCATTCAAACGGGCCGGTGCATGAACACACGCTTTGCTTTCTGAAATCATTTGCCTCCTTTTAGAAGAGCATCTTGGCCTTATCAAGTCAGTAAGGGGTAGTTGACTTTAAAAACTTTCCGCCCAATTCTCATCTTTTATAGGTGTCACCGCGTCAATGATCATGCCTTATTATTCTTGCAACAGGAAGGAGACAGAAACCGAAGTATTTGGATGGAGAATCTCAACCTTTTGGTGGAGTGATTTAATGTTACATCCCACTTTTGTGATTAGAAATTTTTTAAAAAAATTCTTAAACTTAAAGAAGAACTTAATAATTTAAATTGCATTAGAGCTATAAAGTATCTAATTAAAGCCAATATTTAGAGGGCTTGCAATTTTCAAAGATTAATTTTATTCGATATCTGGAAGATTTACAAAAGAAAGTAAGATATTTAATAAACGTGAATTTTCTTTCCGATAGTTCATGAAAAAAGTTTTTGGCATATTAAATGTGTTATTTTAAAACCTTCGAATATTGAAATTTCATTATTTTACGTGCAAATCTTTGCTTCACAAAGGCCAATATTTCATGTGCATAATATGAACATTTTTGCTTAATTTTGTGAAAGATTTTAAAAACCAAAAATTATATTTCATTGCCATGTCTCAATAATCTCCATTTTAAAAAAAGTTCGAATGAAACATCCCACTTTTTAACTTCAAATTCAAACCCTACATTGGCTTGCAAACCTACCAATCGTTTGTAAACAAATTTCATTGCAAAGAAGGATTATTTTTTAGCACATGCTATACATTATGCGAAGTACAACCCCAAATCCCGATGCACATGCTAATGCCGACAGCACAACCCCAAATCCCGATGACATAGCTTTTCGTCGTCAGCCGGCCGACGATAAAAGTTCATTGACACAGCTTGGATGACACAAACCATTTTTATCGACGGCCAAAGTAAATGCCGACGATACAACAGCAACCTAGGCCGGCCGCCTAGAGAAGGCCTATGTCGACGGCTATATATGGCCGCCCACAAAGATACTCCATGGCGACATGGGCGCGGAGACGGCGCACTGCCTTGTGGGTCCCATAGACCAATGAAGGGATGCCCATATGGCACAGATCTATCGGTGGTATGGCTTGTAGCCACCGACATTGGTGGAATATTTGTGGACGGTATTCCATGTGTGTAACATCCCAAATTTTTAAAACCAATTTGGCACGTTAATAATTTCTTAAATAAATTATTAAAATGCATAATTTAAAAATGTTAATCATTCATTATTATTGCATCATGCCATCTCCATCGTCACATGCATCATCCTCTAATTGAAATTTTGCATTTGAAATTTTCTAAGTAAATATATTTTGG